>OZ005653.1:171031628-171728628 GCA_963930645.1 Salticus scenicus
AAAATGTAAAGAAGCAATCATAACGACATACTCTTACAAATATGCAATATGTATAATTATTATCGTTAATTTTCTTTAATACATAATGAAGTATATATCATTATAAAGACCTTTTACACGAAATGCGTAAATGTTTGGGTTTTACATTTATTAATCTCTCATAAAAATATATTAATCTTTGCAACAAAAAAGCTCAATTAGTACATAAATTTTTTTGCGTAACGAATTTAAATTGAGTAAATATGGAAATATAGGAATATAAATATCTTAGTACTCCTTCATTATACTGGAAAAAGAATTCTGACAAAAATTTATCTGTGTAATATGTATTTTATTGAAGTACTCGTGAAATTTATTTTGAAGTTTAGCGTGCTCTTTTGTGCGTAATAAATGCATAGATATTTTGACAATTGCGATGTTTCATAAAGAATACTAAAAGGTTTAATCTCTTCTCTTTCCTTCGTTTCTACATCTTTTGCGAGGAGTAGTAGGTACTTTTACGTGAAGATTAAAGTTCGTTTTGAGACAGTTGCTGACATAATAATCATTTTTGTATAAAAACTAGGGGGCTCTGCCCCCTGCTCGTTCCGCTCACCAACCCCCGAAGGAGGCTTCGCCTCCTCCTCGACTCACTTTACTTATTAATACATGCAGAACTCTACCCGCCTATTCGCTTCTTTCTTTCATTGAAAAGGAATATTAATAGTGCTTATTACAAAACAAAAGCAGAAAATTATTATGGAAATCCTCATATTCAATGCCAAATTGAAATATATAATATTTATATATATATATATATATATATATATATATATTATAGAAAGAAAATCATAATATCTAGACTATTTTGCATTGCAGCTTTAGTATATGACCCCTTTTATTTCTTTTTTACAACCTTAAATCCTGACCACGGTACCCTATTCGGTAGATCGCCGAGCTCGTAATTGGAAGATTGTGGGTTCGGTTCTTGAGCCGACCAAAGACAGTCTTATGCAATAATGGTGGATGGTGCACGTAAAAGATGTCGTAGCCACAATATCCTCCGTGTTCCCATCGAAATTATAACTCTGGGGGCCACCGCAGCTGGGGAGCTATCCCTTTCGTGTAGGACAAACACCGTGGTGACATGTCTCCGGAACATCCGTAGGGGTGCGTCCCAGACCGTCGCCAATTATCCATAGCGCAGTAATAGTGCGACGTCAATGGCAACCTATATAATTATCTACCTACCCACAACCATGGATCATATTTTAATTTTCCCGTGTAAGAAGATTAATTTTCTAAAAGTAGAGAAAAAAAATTGATATTTATTTTCTTTATTTTTTACATCCATGGTTTCTGGACGCGGTACCCTTGTCGGTAAAGCGCTGAGCACGTAATTGGAAGATTAAATATTCGATACTTGAGCCGGCCAGAGACCGACGTGTACACTAATGGTGCCTGGTGCACATAAAATCTGTCGTGGTCGCAAAGTCCTCCATGTTCCTATCTCCACTATACCTCTGGGGATCACCAAAGCGGAGGAGGATCCCTCCGTGAAGTTTCAAAATTGTGGGGACATGCCTCCGGATCATCTCTAGGGGTGCGTCCCATACCGTCGCTAATTACCGATAGCGCAGTATTGGTGCGACGTTAAATCCAACCAACCTACCTACCTACGTACAACCATGGATCATATTTTAATTTTCTCGTGCAAAATGACTTCATGAGAGAAGTACAACGTCACTGGGAGAAACTTTTTTCAAAATGGCAAATAAAGTACCTTCAAAAACTAGTCGTTTTTAGTTAATAACTTCTATAATTAAAATGATAGAAATATCTAAGCTGCTGAAATGTCTTCCTTGGAGTACTCGGAACACATTGATACCTCTCATGACGCAAAGGACCAAACCCTCCGTTAGAAGATGCTGTCGCAGACAAAAAAAATTGACGCCAGTGACAGTAACTTTTTTTTATATATATAGAGATTATTTTTTTCACGATGGATATTTTTGTAATTGCATATAAAATTTAAAATGATGAATGTATTAAATATCATATGCGATCCTAAATATTCGAATCATAGGTAAAATGCTGTCTGTATTTTTTTCTGACAAAATTTACTACATTTTTCTACGAAACCCAATTTCTATAGAAAAAATTGTGTATCATTTTCGTTAGTTTTCTTTATTTCCTAACACATATCATGTTCGTATATTTACGATATGTGTTTATATTTAACGATATTTCGACTCAGCTAAAGACAAATATAAATGTGCGTCAAAATTAAAGTAATGCCATTATTATAGTGAGTAATGAAAAAATATCCAGATTAAGGTTAAGTATAGCATAATTTCAAAAGGATCATATAAAAGGAGAAATAAGTGCCAAAATCTCCATCCTTTTAAATAGATAGATAATTATAATCAATAGTAGATATTTATTTTGAGAAAAGTATGACATAAATTGAAAGTTAACTGGGGAGGGGGGGGAGGACAGTGAATAGATATTCAAAGTGTGTGTGTGTTTGAAAGTAATTATAGTAAAACTATTACTCACTAGATGTTGCGTCAAAATTATGATTAAATGGGAAATTTACTTCCAGAAGGTGATCATTTTATTTTTTATTTATTTGATATACATACATATATATATACATATTTAAATTTTCTAAGGAAATTTCCGTCGAAATAGTCTCAAACGTCAAACATGCGAGGAGTATTATTAGATTCACATTTTTCAAAAACGAACCAGACACGAGTGCATTTAGCGTACCATATCCTGTGTCATTAAAAAGACAGAAATGGCTTGTGACTTTAAAAAAGAGTCAAAATAATGAGCAAAGTGTAAGACCTTATTTTTTTTTTTTTAAATACGAGGGAAATAATTGTATATCCAAATTAAAAAGATGAAAAGTGAAAAGTCTTGTTTACTTTGAAATCTAATGCATTTACTACTATTTATGAGTTCATAAGAAGATTTTTCATTAAAAAAAAAAATATTTATTTTCTTTCTGGTATAGATTGATTTCTGTGTTAAATACGAGGAAAACACTTTACAGATTTGCATCCCTTAGAAAATATCTAAATCTTAACTTATTCTCTCTCTGATAATTTTCTCAATTTTTATTCCATTGAAATGAAGTTTTGACATAAGTTGCCCTGCATATCTAACTTTTAACATACTAATAAGTTGCTAGATTTCGCACATGCGTAGTAGCAGGTTTTTTATTATACATAATTATACCTCATAGAAAATTAAATGAATGCATTTTACATTTCAGAATAAGGTTTCTCTAATGTTTTGTCAATTTTCATCAAGCTTTGTATAAAAATGTTGATAACCCTCTTGTCATAAGCACAAAACTTACCAAAAGTAATAAATTAAAAAAAAATCATATCTGATAAATATTTGTACGATTCTAACAAAATAAAATAAAATGAAAGTATAATTATTGTAATTTCTATGTACAATCACATGTTAAAATTACAAGTCATTTGTATATTTTAATGATACAAGGTATGACAGAGTATTTTCGTTTTTCTGCAATTTGTGGTTTGTCCCCTAATTGTGTTCATGACAAGGGAAAGTGAATCAAAATATATTCATTGCATGTCTCACATTAAAAGCAATTCCATTCAGTATTTCCCTAGTAAATAGGAAAAATGTCAAATTAAGAAATATATATATATATATATATATATACATGTGTGTGTGTGTGTAATAATAATATGACCACTCAGTGTATGTGATTATAAACTTTACAGACTTATAAATGATTTGCACAGAAATAAATCTAAAAATAAGCATGGATAAAGTTTTAGAAACTCAATGGTAATATCTATCATTTTTTCTTGAAAAAAAAAAAATAATAATTATACACATTAAGCGATTTCGTGACTGAGTTTTGCACGAAGCAATTACACAGAAGTTCCAAACCATTCTACACACAAAGTAACGGAAGCTGTAAGAAATGTTTTTATTGTGTTCTAAAGTTAATATATTTATATTTATTACTTCTTTTAATTTTCCAGAATCATTTAGGAAACAACTTTAATTACATATATTTAAAATTACTCTTTATAAAAAACTTTATTTTACTAAATTCACACTGTTATATGTTAGATATCAAGGTCTTTGAATTTCTCATCCTTGGTTTTAAATATTGAAACATCATTAAAAAGCTGTAGTTAAGAATTGAATTTAAAAATGCTTAAATATGTTTAAAAAATTAAATTAGCAAAAATTTAATAATATTTAATGTGTTCCTATCACCATAACTGTGCACGTATCTCCATACAATAATTATTTCCTCATACTATCTTTTCATATTATTTTTTCTTTATACTGTTATCTTCATAATACGAGTATCTCATCCTTCAAATTTTTTCTTGATTACTTTTTTTTTTTTTTTAATACTTTTACGAGAAATATTTTTTTTTTTATGATATTTGGAAAAAAGTTACTGATAAATTAAAATGGTCCCAATAAAAAAAAATATATACTATTTTTATTTTTTTTTCTACTTTGTTTTAATATACTAAAATAAAGCTACTTTAATTTTAATTAAAAGTACAACTATGCAAAAGAAAACGCCTCTTATAAATATTATATATGATGTTCACACTTTAAAAAAGCGAAAAGGTTTTAATATGCAATATTAAATTCTAAGTATATGGCAAAAAATATAAATTAACAGCTACATCGTGTTGTAGTGAACAGAAGGGATTCTGAAAATCCCAGTTTTCTCTTCAAACAAAACTGCATAGATATGCCTTCTATTTTACATGTTCAATAAAATATATTTTATAAATATATTGAACATATACTTCTACATTGATCATCCCCAACGTATACTTTTCGAAGTAGAATCGTCTTCGATTTTTATGTCTGTTATCTGCAATTAAATATTATCTTTTATATCAAGTGTGGCTTATGACGATTTATTAAAAAATATATTTATTTTGATTTTTAATGTAGAAAAAATAATACTTTTTTTTTTAAATATATTTAAACTAATTCTAACTTATTTCATTGCTGATCTGAAAGCACTTCGTTATTTATTTATTTATTTATTTATTTATTATTTTTCAGCGGTATGTTATTCAAAAACTGCTTTTATTATATTCTTATTTTCTTATTCCTTTTCTTATTCTTGTTAATTTAAATATAAAAATACAGGCTGTATAATTACCCGTAATTTTTTACTTTCTTCCATAATCAATTGTAGAAAGTATTGGATTCGTAAAAAAATTCGACTTCCGGTTTTTGGTGGATTTGAACGTTTTAAGAATTCCAGAACACGATTTGACCTATTTTAGAAAAAATCTCTTTGTCTGTGCGTAACAAAATTCTGTGGTGACTGTATGCCATTAACTACGCTACAGAATTGCTTATACGTAGATGCACTTAGACCTAAATTAGTGTCTATCAACGTTTGGTGTTAACCGTTCAACAGGTGGCGCTGTTATGCAGCAATATCCACAATTTCAAGGATGGTTACATCTCAGGAACTACTGCACAAAAAAGCATGAAAATTCACATATGGATGCAACTTGATATAGATGAGTACCTATCAACTTTTGGTGTCAACTGCTGAACAGGTGTCGCTGCTATACAGCGATTTCCACAATTTAAGGAAAGCTTATATTTCAGGAACTATTGCATAAAAATGCACGTAAGTTTAAATGTCGATGCATCTTGACGTATGTAAGTGTCTCTCAATTTTTGGTGTCAACGGCTCAAAAGGTGGCGCTTCTATGCAGCGATTTTCTCAATTTAACGGACTGTTATATCTCAGGAGCAACGGCGTAAAATTACATAAAAATTTATTTGAGAATGCACATTGACATAAGTTAATGCGAATCAACTTGTGTACTAACAGCTCAACATGTGGTGATCTGTACAGCGATTTCCTCAGTTTAAGGGAAGACTATATCTCAGGTACTAATGCTTGTAACCAAACAGCCCTTGATATGTGAAAGGCGCCATTATGAGACATTATGCCGATTCAGTTTGGATGTATATGTGCCAATAGTCTGCGCATCTGTAGTGCGATTTTTCCCGAGAAGGAGAATGTTATGTTTCAACTTCTATGGCATTTAACCACTTGAAACTTGATATATGAGATAACCATCAGGAAAACGCAATTTTTAAGATGTCAGTCAAACTGTGTTTATTTCGGTATTTAGAATAAATTTTCTCTAAGATAAAGATCGTCTGCATTCATCATGGTAGAAAATTCTAATAAATAATGGATCTTTTTTTTTTAATCGTTCGAATTGATTGAATTTGTATAGGAAAATATAGAATAAAATCTTGTGGCGGCCACAGCATACTGGGGGAGGGGGGGGATGCATAAACTAAACTTACAAATTAAAAATAAAACTTATCAATGAAAAAATAAATACATTTTATTTATAAATAAATAAATAAAAATATTTTAAGCTGTCATTTGTTACAGCTTTTAATATTTTAAATCGCAAAATTGATTTAAGACAAAAAATTTTGTGTATGTGAAAATCTAAAATGGTGTTTTTCATAATTAAAAGTGCATTTTAATTTTTGTTCGCACATTATTTTTATTATTATTATTATTTTATTTACTTATTTATTTTACAGAAATGAAATAATCCGTGAGGAGCAGTTTAAGTTTAAAACTGATTTTAAGTTAAGTCATTTAGATTTTAACTATTATATGATGTTATATCACGCAAATGTTTACGCAAACTCATTTGTCCTTTTATGCCTTTTATGAGGTTTTTGTTATGTACGTAATCAACTTAGTTTTAACTTTTCTCTTAAAAGGAAGAAGAATAACGAAATAAATCAACAGTTTAAATAAATGGAATTCATTTCTGGATATTTTACGGGAAAAAAAAAATATTTTTTTTTAATGAATCCTTCCTAAAATATTAAAAAAAAAAAAAAAAAAAAAAATTCTTTGTGCTTTATTTTAGGAGAAACGTATTTATTTATTTCTTTTATTATTTTATGAAATTTATTTTTTTAACGTCATTACTTTAAAAATCCTAGTAACAAATATTTAGTTTAAACGATGTCTTATACGCGAGTCTCTAGATTAAAAGAGAAATACATTGATTTTCTCAGTTTAAAGTCGTGAAATAATATGATTAAAAGAAAAAAAATAAATATATATTAAAAATTCTTAGAAAGCCGAAGGAAAAAGTACTCCACGTGAAAAATATAAAAATTATATTTTTTATTTTGCATAAAAAATAATGTTTACATAATTTGATAAATTCATAATATATGTCTGTTTGTGATAGACTGACATTATTAAATAATTTAATGTGTGCAGATTGTGAAATTATAGGGAAAATTTAATTTTGTTATTGTTATTAATACAAAGAGTTGTCATTACATTATTCATTCTAATTTGGCATAGAAGCATGCTTCATGGGATGTATATTACAAATACCTTGGAAGAGGTCATGGGCCAACTTTATGAGCCATCTTATTTAAATAAAATTAATGTCATTTGAAAATTTTAAACTCTTAAATATATCAAAATTACAATTTTATTTGCTTGAAATTTTATATGTACATAGCATAGGTAAATATTTTAACTTATTTTAATATTTTACTTTGTAAATCATTTTGTTCATTATTCACATAATTTTGTCTCAAATTGGAGATCACTTGGAAAATTTAAAGCTGCATAAAATATTAAAATATGTATTTTAGAATCGATTTGCATAAACAGTTATATGTACGTAGCCCATAGCAACGTTTAAACTAATTTTATTAATCAATGTGACGACCTTTTCTAAAAATAGAGTCTTCATGAAAATGTCAAACACACTAATATACTCATCTATGAACATTTTGACTCTGAAACTCTCTATGTACATACTCTATATCAAGTTTTAAACTTATTAATTTAGATTATTCCGAATCTTGTTTGAAAAGGAAGACTATTTGAAAAATAATAGGAAATTCCATTCAGACCGGTACTTTCGACTAAATAGGAAATCCTTCTTTACCATTTTTGTCAAAATTTCTATTTGTGATGCTAATTTATTTTATCAATACTTAAAGATGATAAGCAAGCACCACAGAACTGGCGTTTTAAAGTAATAAGTACAAAACTTTAAATAAAGACCATAAATACGATAAACTCTCAACGATTGTTTCTGGTCGAAAAAACACACGTCAGGCTTTGTCTGCCGCTTTGATTGCAGCATTCGTGTCCACATTGTTCGACTGACGAAGGTCCGTGTATTTTTTCGACCCGAAACAATTATTGCGACTTTATTGTATTTTATGGTGTTTATTCAAATTGTTGTACTTAATACTGAAAGATATTTTCTTTAATATGAAATAAAGGCCACTGAACGTATTAAAGTCTGATTGAACCGTCAAATTCCAATTAAATTTATTGAAATATGTCTTTAATTATGCCAGATACGATATATGTGGCTTCATGAAATATCATCAAAAGGAGATCAATATAGTTAAAGTCTAAATTTTTTAAAACCTTTTTTTTTTTTTTTTTTTTTTTTTTTCAAGAATTTTCAATATTAATTCATTTAACTGAAAGATAGCATGTCTATATTTCAATATAGAGGTTATATATTCATTAAATAATTATAATATAAACTGAATGCTTTACAATACCAGTTACGCGAAGTTTCATTGAAGTATATTGCACAATACTTTTATTTTAATAAATGCTGCAAATTTCTAAATATTATCTTTCTTTTTCCAAAGATTTCTACTACATAAACCAACTAGTAATAATAATATTATTTTAATTTCTGTGCACAGAGAGTTCTATTTTCATAAAAATATTTTCGTACTTATTTTCCTATTTTGGAAACCTTTGATATTGTATCTTGCATAATGCCAAAAAGATTAACGTAGCAAATATTTGGTATTTATAACAATTTAGTACATTTAGAAAGTTTAACATTGTCCATGTTCAGTGACATGTACATCAGACTGAACACATAAAGTCGACGAGAGAAATTGCCCATCAGTATATTACATGAAACATCATGAAATCATAATGTATAGTTTTAAAAGAAAAGGAATAATTATAAGATTATATATATATATATATATACAATTTTTTTTTATGTTAAATCATATAAACTTGACGCATTACCCGAATAATTAGAAATGCATTGTCATCGTGTTCAGAGGCATTCTAAATGTTACAACTGTGCGGCTAGTCGGGAAGTTAGCTAAAAATCGGTTGCAAACAAGAAAGCGAGTTGAGAGCGATATAAAAAAAAAATTGTTTTAAAAATAAAATATTAATCGTTTTAGAACAACATATATTAGCACCATGAACTACATGAACACTTTAACAATGTGTAAAAAGAAAAAATATATATAATGACGTAAATTTTTGTGACATGCCTAACTTAACTTTTTATAATTTTGGTGTTCACGTTTAATTAAAAGTATTTAATTTTCTGTCGAAAGAAAATGAACTCGTAAAAATTTTTGGCAACAATTAAATTATAGCTAATATTTAAATGGCTTAATTTTAAAGCTATTAGGAGGTTATTATTTTCATATTTTGATTAATTGAAAGAAAACTAATCAAAAAGTCGAAAATCGGGCTTTGAGGTATTGCGTTGTCATCGTGTTCTGAGCTATTCTAAATATTTCAAGTGTCTTGCTAGTAAGGAAGTTAGTTAAAAATCGACTGCAAGATTTCCAAACAAATACACAAACAAGCAAGGAAGTGATTCAATAAGAACATGGTAAAATCACATTTTAAATAAATTATGATATAAAAAATTATATTTGAGGATTAGCCTTTTTGTACACAACAATGAATATAATAAAAACATAAGCTATGGTTTTATAAGCAAAATTCACATTTACTATAAATTATTATATAAAAATATTCGACAGTCGTATATAAGGCCTCAAATTATTTCAACTATATTAAACATGTGGATAAAAATCGCATTTTAACCTGTGCATCGTACATTGTTTAATATATATATATATATTTTTTTTTTCCTTGTGGGATAAACATACAAACACTAGATGTTGCTCATATATTATATTTTGCATGCATGGCTAAAACAAAGTAAAAGAAGGCTACAACCTTGTAAAGTTCAAAGAGTAATGTGGGCGAATATTCTCTAATAAACTTGAGATATTTATTTATTTATTTATTTATCTATTTATTATTATTTAATTATTTAAATATTTAAATATTTAATGTGATTCAAACTGAGGTACAATTATAAAACACGAAATGAAGGTGTGACATTTTACACAAAGACATATGTCAAACAAAAATGTGTCTAAAACGTGTTTTTATCTGTTTTCTAAGTGCACCTGAAATGTGCAAACACAGTACCTTTTACTTTAAAAAGAAAACTGTACTAACATGTTTTTATAGGAATGCAGATTAAGAGAAAGTAAAGTAATTTCCGGAGCATATTATTTGTTTTATGCATATCAAAAATTTTTTGTAGAGCTTATGTAATTTTATATTAGGTATTTAAATTATTCATGAAATTTAAATTTATTTTTTAAATACATGCTTACAATATATATATATATATATATATATATATATATATATATATATATATATATATATAGATAGATAACACGACATACATTTGCACATATGTATTATTGTACATATAATTATTGCAACTAAATTTACTAACATAAACGTACATGCATAAAAAAACTTTCACTTTAAAAACGTCCATATATTTTTTTTTTACATTTATTAATAACCCTTAAAAATATATATTAATTGGCTCACCCAAAGGAGCTAAATTAGTACATTAAAATTTTCGTGAAATGAATTTAAATCGTCTAAATATGGAAATAAAGGAGAATAAATATCTCCAAATTTCTTCTTTACATTGTTAAAATAAGGCTAGTAAAAGTTTTTCTGCATAATTTTCGGTTTATTAAAGTACTCGTGAAATTTATTTTGATGTCTTGCGTGTTCTTTCGTGCATATTGCAGGAAAATTTTGACACTTGTTCCTTTTCTTCAAGAATAATAACGCGATTTGCTTCTTTCTCTTTTCTTTGTTACTGCATCATTCGTCACGAGTTATAATTTCATGTCAAAAGCACAGTTGAATAATGAGACAGATGTTGAAATAATGGACATATTTACATAAATCATGTTCTTTAGCTACATCTCGTGAATTTCATAATGACATATAAAATGAAAATTAATGAAAATTAAAAAATTGAAATAAAATCTTAAGTAATAAGTATGTATATAAAATAAATTTTATTTGAGATAGAATTTGCTTGTTTCCTCTGCGAAGTTCAGGCTTCGTAGAGACAATGTAAAATTTTTCGTAAGGCATAATTAATTTTTAATATTTATCGTATTCTAATGCGAACCATCTGAGTTTATGATTAGGATCTTTGGCTCATAAAAAGAAAATAAATGTACATTTAATGTTTTAAAGTATGTTTTTAGATAGTTCTATAGTACATGAAGCTATATAGCACATCTATGAACCACGCAAAATTTGTTACCATACATTTTAAACTTTAAATATGTCCTCAGAAATCGAGATAAAATTTGTATATGATATTTTATTAAAATTAATAAAATTTCCATATTCCTCATTTTCAGATTTTTTGTAGTTAGCCATTATAGGTTATTTTAAAACTATGATGACTTTTAAAGTAAATACGTTGGTACTATAAGAAATGACTTAAATATAAATGAACTTAATTATAACCATAAAAAAATCCTTGGAAACTGAATGATATTATCTGTCTTATCATTTGTTAAAAATTAATTATATGTTTTGAAAGGTTGCGTGACTGAAGTTTATTTGAAGTAATTTCACAGAAGTTCCATATTTTTCCACACAGAAAATGCCGGAAGCAGTAATATATATATATATAATTCTTATTATTTTTTAAATATATTTAAGTTCTTTCGATTACATCTTTGGATTATTTAATTGATATTAAATTTTCATTACAATGATTAAGTATCTAAATAAATTATATATCCATAATCGACTGAACATTCTGAACGTAATATCGATTGTCATTTCCTGTGTGAAGAAATGGACTTGTTCTAAAAATAAACTTTCAATTTAGAATCAATAGAACTGTTTTTCAGAATGTTTTTAAAAATAAAGTTTAAACTTGAATTAACTGTAACACATAAATGTTTGTTAAACAATAACATAAATTTTGCATTGTCAAAAAAAAAGTAAAATATATGGCTAAACATAAAATGTAAGTGCATAACTACTTTGTTATACCTAGACACCAATTGTATAGCAATATCTGCATCCTTTTGGAAGTTAAATGGCTGAAATCGGACTTTAGTGAACTTATATATATATATATATATATATAAGTTTTAAATGCATTTTCAGGGATATTACATGACTTGCAAATATATATATGAGTAGATCTCGTTTGAACAGCAAAATCCTTTTTTCGAAAAATAAAACTATAGTAATTAAAATATTAAAGCAAATCATATGTTTTCTAAGTTATATAAAGGAAAGTCTTATTTGTTTAAACTTTTTAACAAATAATAGTTTATTATTTAAAAAAAAAAAGGAAATAAGAAAATTATATAAAGTCTCATTTGTATGCTACATCATTATTAATTATTAATTGTGTATTTTGAGCTTTATATTTTTGTAATTTAGCTAAAATCAGAGTTATCTAACAAAAAATTTTTTCAAATAAATTTAAAGATTATAAAAATGTGTGCGTTTCTAGTAACCCCAATATTTACGCTCCCACCCTTTTCCTTTCTTTCTTTTTTTTGTCAATATAGTATATAAATAATATTTCTTAAAATATATGTTATACATTGAAACATATATTTAAACTTTTGATTTAAGTTTCTACCTGTCAAGATTTTGAAACCGTAAGTTTAATTTCATTGTAAGTTTCGTGTATATGAAAATTCAAAATGTTGTTTAGCATAATTAAAATTACAATTTAATTTTCATTCACACATTAAATTTTTGCTTTGTTTCGCAAATGAAGCACAAATAAATGCATTTTAAAGTTAAAAATGCTCTTAAGCTACTTTATTTAAATTTAAAGCATTATATGATGTTTTATCACGCAAATTACTAAGTAAACTAATTTGTCACTTTCTGCCTTTAATGAAATTTTTGTATGTACGTAATGAACTTAGTTTTTGTATTTTAATTAAAAAACAAATTAAGTAAATAATGTAAACAAGTAGATTCGATTTATTCAATTTTTGATGTTGAAAACAATTTTTAAAGTAAAGTTCTACAAAACTGATTAATGAAATTGCAAATTCTTTAGTTTTTCCATTATATTTCATTTTAAGAAGTACAATGTCAAATCATACAATTTAAACAAGTGTATTTTATAATTATTTATTCATATTTTTATTTATTTTTGAAACATCACTACTTTAAAAATCCTGATAACAAACATTTAATTTAGATTTCTTATACGGCAGACTCTCGGTTTAAAAAGAAATATATTTACTTTATCAGCAAAAAGTTAGGAAAAAAAAAATAAAAGTACGAGATTTAGTAGTACTTAGAAAGCCTAACAAAAAAAAAAAAAAAAAAAAAATTAGTTGCCTGAAAGCATTACGTGAAAAAATAATCTATAGGTAATTTCAAATACGTAAATTAAAACATTTGGGTTACATTAACATCATGAAAAAATGTGATGTGTAGAAAATCAAAATATTTCGAAAAAAATGTATATTCGTTATTGTTATTGATGTTGGAAATATATGAATGCAATTAAATTGTACTTCAGACATTTTAAGCGTTTTACAGTGTTCTATAAGTATGTAGTTTAATACAGAAATATACGATATTGTTCTTAAAGAACAGATGATTATTTTATAATTCGAGAGTGTAGGGGAAAACCGTGCATACAGGTCAAACTGATTCCTTTCGATTTAGTATGAAGCGTACAATTATTTTACAAAAACTGACATAAAAAAAGAAAGGCATTTACAAGCATTTGGAGTTGTGTTTGGATTTTTCCAGTCGCATTGTTCAGCAGTGAAGTCACTTAAAACTTTCCGATTTTAAGGTGACAAAGGTTTCAAGTTATATTTAGCACAACTGTTAATTTAATGTAAGTAAGAAGGTATATAAATGCACCGCATTTAAGTAATGTATTTCAGTGCAAGAATGAATCAGAGCTTTTTGTTATATATTTGTAAATTGTCGTATTTGTTTCGACATACACTGTGGGGGAAGACAAAATTGAAGTTAGTTGTAATATTATTCTTTACTATCTATGAAAAATATTTTGTGCATTTTTAACTTTAAAATTTGCATTGATGTTTGCTTTTATATTTTGAAACATAATATATACAGATTTAGTAAAGCTGCTAGAATGCAAAATGCTATCAAGACGGTCTTTTAAGTACATATACACACACACTCGCGCACACAAGCACACGCAGACACACACACACACATTAGGGTGGTTCGAAAAAAACTTTTTTTTAAATTTCAGATAGCTATAGTGCACAAAAGTTGCCATTGGTATAGACATGAAAAAAGCACTAATTATTATTTTTTAATAACTTGTCTTCCGGTCGCGCAATGCCTCGAAGTTAGCAAAAAAAAATGTGAAAAACCTTAATTTTTCATAATTTTTTTAAGCACTCCAGATGGTTTTAATTGCATTCCTATGCCATGAATTAACTACTAAAAGTATGTAATATCAATATATATGCACTCTTTATACATTTGTTTTATATCTTCCGGTCGCGCAACATAGTACAAAATGAGTAAAATTAGTAATTTTTTTTGCAAAATCTTAAAGTTTGACTGTTTAGTACATTTTAATCATACGACTTTTAGAGATGATATAGTTTAATTCTATTACAATAAAATATTTAAAATCCAAGCATATAAGATAAACGTGGCTATAAGATAGGCGTGGCGTACGAGACGAATTCCAGCGATGCGCGCGCAGCGCAGCTAGTCGCAACCATTATCGTTTCCCACTATTTTCTTCAGTCTGCTCATGCCGCTAGCTCTAGTCAATACTAGATTGTATTGTGCTTAAGTCCGTATTCTACTTTTGCGTTCAGTGTTTGTACTTGAATACGATAGTTATTGATACAATGGATGTACCAATGAAAGTTGGTGTAGGTACAGTAACTAGAAAAGATTTTGAGTGCCCTATATTTGGTCACCCACGAGACTTGTTGCACAACAAGCTTCCTACTCATGAAAATGTCCTTCGCTGCTGCTTTCAACAGAGATTCAACCTAGCTGTGACAATAAACAACAAGAGTGTATCTTTTTCAAGAGTAGCCTCAACAGTAGCAAAGAAAATTAGCGGTTTATATGACAAAGCCTCGATCCCAACTGTTACGGAGTACAGAGTCATCTAGCTAATTAGTTCTTACTACGAATCATACAGTAAACTCAAAAAGTCGTTTCATCGTGACAAAGATAAACCAGCATTCAAACTTAAACTTGACAATTTCAAGGAGAAAGGATGCTCTCTTTTTGATGTCGCAATACATAATGTAATGCAAGTACATAAGTAAATGTGCAAGTACATAAACCTTAATTCCAAAGGTGGATTTTTTTTTCTTCTTTCACAAATGCAGTTAACACTTAGAGGACATGCACATGTATCTGGAGATTTCTTACATGAACAGTCATTAGCAACAATTACACATTTACACGCCGCGATATCAAAATGAGAGCATCCTTACTTCTTGAAATTGTCAAGTTTAAGTTTGAATGCTGGTTTATCTTTGTCACGATGAAACGACTTTCTGAGGTTACTGTATGATTCGCAGTAAGAACTAATTAGCTGGATGACTCTGTACTCCGTAACAGTTGGGATCGAGGCTTTGTCATATAAACTGATAATTATTTTTAACACTGTTGAGGCTACTCTTGAAAAAGATATTTCTTGTTGTTTATTGTCACAGCTAGGTTGAATCTCTGTTGAAAGCAGCAGCGAAGGACATCTTCATGAGTTGGAAGCTTGTTGTATAACAAGTCTCGTGGGTGACCAAAAATAGGGCACTCAGAATCTTTTCTAGTTATTGTACCTACCCAGCAAAACTTATACTGCTGGGCTCGTTATGGCCTACTGCTGGCATCCTGCACTTACCATCAGTTACCGGTTGCCCCATATAACTCCAGCAGCGGGCCGTTTGTGGCTGCCAGCAGTGATGGAAGCCTAAAGAAAAATGGTCGGTGGCCCAGAAGTGGCATAAACACAGTTGGCCTTATGCAGGCTATCACGACACGGCCAACATCATGTTTTTCATGTTGTGGCCACAAATTATTAGGCCATAACCAATTTGTATGCATAGAGGGCGCTGTGATTATTTTTCTGTTGATTTGAAATTCCCTCGCTTTCCGCCATTTCATACGAAGTTCTTGTTCGTTGTTGTAGTCTGCGGGTGCGGGTGCGAGATTGAAAATCTCGTAAAAAGAATATATGAGTAAGTAATTCAATTATTAATTTGTTTTTGTATTATTTTTTAAATACTATTTTTAAAAAATGTTTGACTCTAAAGCCATTGTTATAACAAAATGATTTCTAGAACTATATAACAAATATCCAGTTGATCCGTTTTAGTAAATTATGATAGTCGCTAACTTTCTAGTATTTTATTATTGTTATTATTATTTTAATTGATTTAATAAAATAAAAATTATGGATCTTAATTTATATATATTTATACTATATGGACCGGAGAAAGTTATTAGAAAACTTATAACTATAGTTTATGTTTTATTTATTTTTTTCTTCCTTCAGTGTAGTTAAGAAGAAAGCATTAGATTCGGGAAATTTTTCGACATCCGGTTTTCGATAGATTTTACACGTTTTGGGTTGTTCTGAGGAAAATAATTTGAAAATTGTCTGTCTGTCGCCTTTGTGTCTTAAAAATTTATGAAAGTGATAGTGGTCTAAAAAGTTTACTTATTCCGCGTTTTTTTTTTTTTTTTTTTTTTTATGTACAAGCATCGCTTCCTTCACCCCTGAGGAAATTTACTCTATTCCCAGATAGAGTAAATTTCCATTATGAGTATTCTGGGAAAGAATTCGCCAGTATCTTTAAACGAACGATTTTTTAATTTTTGACAAAAACTAGTATGATGTGGCACCACAAAACTTTCTTCTATATTTTTTATTATGCAAATTCGCGTAGTGCAAATAATTTGTTAAAATCATTTTCCTGAATGCATGCAAACGATTTTAATTTTAGAACAGTGTTTCTCAATAATAATACTAAAAAAAAAAATCAATTTTGTGCCAACTTCTGAAAAAATGCTTTCTTCTACATCTTCTTCTTGTTTTTTTTTTTTTTTTTTTTTTTTTTTTTTAAATAATTTATAACTTTGTTTAAATTTACCACAAATTTAATTCAGTCATTTCCTTGAAAGTTATTGATGAGTTTCTTTTGAAAAATACCAGCATTGAAAATTTATCCCCTCATGGGGAAGGGCGAGCGATTCTTCAACTTATACAAAAAAAAATTTCCTGGTTTGTTGTTAGTTATTTAAATATTTATTTTTTAATTCATAATGAAAAAAAAAATAATTATCATTTATTTAAAATCATTTATGTAAAATTTCTTCCTATACTGTGTCATATTGAAAATTACGAAAAAGTAGAAATATAGAGCCATGTGTTGAGTGAATGATCCACAAATGTAATCGGGAACGATTTTAATCAAGTTTGGTTAAATAACAAATTTGGTTAAATTTCGTCCATTGGTTCGTGAGATACAGCGTCCACAATTTTTTTTATACACACTTACAGAGTGAAACTTTCTAAAAATGGTCAAATCGTGTTCAGGAATCTCAAAACATGCAAATACTTCGAAAACCGAATGTCAAAAATTTCTTCATATATACATATACATATATATATATATATATTACTATAAAATGGATTTTCTTTCGAAATTTAGTATATTGTACTTCTTTTAAATGAAAATCGCCTATCTCCATCATAGAAAATAATTTTCATAAATAATAATTTTAATATGTAATTTCTATAAACTATTATAGGAAAAGAAAATAAAAAGTAGTAGCCATAACAAACTGTTTTATTTTATTTATTTATTAATTATTATTTTTTAAATGCAAGTTTGAAAAATAATTTCACTTTTACGAAACTGAAATAGTTTCCCCCTCAATTTCGCGTAACGTATAAGAATATTTTCTTATATTATTATATAAGATTGCAGCAAATTACTTTTGCTGCACTCGTGCCCACTTTTTTTCGCCTGATGAAGGGTCTTCGTGCTATTTCAACTGGAAACAATTGCTGCAATTTTTTATTTTTATTTATTTTATTTTTATTTATTTATTTATTTTTTAGTTTATGGTGTTTTTTACAATGCTCTCTTTATAACAATTTTTGTTTCAATATTTTATAATTTTCACATGTAAAGTTACATTTATTTATATAAGATATTAAAATTTGAACACTTAAAAAAAAAAAAAAAAAAAAAAAAAAAAAAAAAAACCATAATCGCCTTTATACCAAAAAATGTATTATAGAGAAATGTTTGCACTGAAAACAAAAAATTAAACTTTTATGATAAGGAAAATGGATTAACTGAATATTTCCTATATGCTGCGCTAGAAATCCTGAATTTACAACCATAGTGTATGAATCAAATACTTGTAAATAGTATTTAAAAATGAGTATGTGCAAAATCAAATTAAATATTGGATGCATAGAAAAAACTGGCTGCTACTTCATCAGAAAAAAGTGAGAGAAAAAAAAAAAAAAAAAATGAAAGAAAGAAAAAGAAAAAAGCATTAATAAAATTAAAGGTATCACCAATAAAATAAAAATACTAGCTATAACTAAATCACTGCTGGCCTATTAACGGCCCTCTTCACTTACCGTCTCCGGCAGTCCGAGGCAATGTTATTCTATGGGAAATTTTCTTTACAAATAACTTATTAACTAATACATATTTTTAAATTCTGTTTTCACATTCAGAAAATTCCCCACTGTTAAATTGATGGACCTTTTTTAAAAATGTATTTTTTTATTTTTAATATTTTATTTTGAATTTGCAAAATGAAAAATTTCACATATTGAAAATTCGTATTTTGCAGCTTCAAAATAAAATATAAAAAAAAAAAAATAATAATTTTTTAAAAAAGGTCCGTCAATTTAACAGTTAGTAATTTTCAGAATATGAAAACATAATTTAAAAATATGTATTAGTTAATCAGTTATTTGTAAAGAAAATTTCCCTTAGAATAACATTGGCTTCGGCTTCCGGCGACGGTGAGTGAAGCGGGCCTTTAATGGGAAAATATAAAGGACCAATGAAGACTGCCGGCAGTAATATATTTTTTTATGTTTGCCACAGCTGGCCCACTGCAGGCTGCCAGCAATAACATAGAAAAATTATGTTTGCCACCAGGTAGTCCAACACTGGCCCACTAACAATTTCCAACCTAATGTCGGTTACCAACAGTGGCCCATTACCTATTTTCACCATACTGCTAGCTGCCAGCAGCGATCCATTCACTGGCCCACTAACTTATTTTTAACTTACTGCAGGCTGCCAACAGTGGATCGATTGAATATGTCCTACTGACGACTGGCGTAACATATTCCCTGTGGAACCGTAACTTTTGCCACCGACGGGCCAGCTGCAGCTGCTGTTGGCAACCAGCACTTGGCCTCGTGTTGGCCGTCATCTGTGGTTTTGCTGGGTATACGAACTTTCTTTGGCACATCCATTGTATCAATAACTGTCGTATTCAAGTACAAACACTGAACGCAAAAATAAGGACTTAAGTACAACACAATCTAGTACTGATTCGAGCTAGCGGCATGAGCAGACTGAAGGAAATAGCGGGAAACGATAATGGCTGCGACTGGCTGCGCTGGGCGCGCATCGCTGGCATTCGTCACGTACGCCACGCCTATCTTATAGTCATGTTTATCTTATATGCTTGGATTTTAAATATATTATCTTAATAGAATTAAACTATAGCATCTCTAAAAGTCGTATGATTAAAATGTACTAAACAGTCAAACTTTGAAATTTTGCAAAAACTACTAATGTTACTCATTTTGTACTATGTTGCGCGACCGGAAGATATGAAACACATATATAATAAGTGCATATATATTGATTTTACATACCTTTAGTAGTTAATTCATGGGATAGGAACGCAATTAAAACCATCTGGCGTGCTTAAAAAAATTATGAAAAATTAAGGATTTTCACAATTTTTTGCTAACTTCGATGGCACTGCGCGACCGAAAAACAAATTAATAAAAAAATAATAATTAGTGCTTTTTTCACGTCTATACCAATGGCAACTTTTGTGCACTATAGCGATCTGAAATTTAAAAAAAGTTTTTTTCGAACCACCCTAACACACATGTATATATTTGTATAGACATATAATCATTTTTATTTTATGTATTGACTTTATATGATAGCCGATCTTACACCACCTATTAGAGAAAAATATAATTTTCTTGAAACTGAGGGGAAAAAATAAATAAATAAATAAATGCATTTTACCACTTCATAACTGAACAGATTGCTTCTTAAATGTTTACAGGAGGATACCAATTTAATTTTGTAAAGAAACCTGTGGAAATGATTCGTCCACTTAAGTTAGAAGCTTTAAGGGTCGGTTCCGCTTTTCTTTAAAAAATATTTCTTTCATATAGATTTTCTGCAAACGTTTTCAAGCCAAACTTCTTCAAAAACTTCCTAGATTTTATGCTGAACCACCTGATCTTTTTTTTATTTGAATCTTTTTGGCAGCATTTTACAATACAATTTTATGAAAAAAAGTAATATAAATAAGTGCATCGCGCATCGCGAGAAATTTACGAGCTGTACTTTAAACGACAATATTTTACAAATTAAAGCACAAAACGAAAGTTTACGTAAGCTATCAGGATATCTACTTACATTATAATACTAGCAATGCTTATGTGTGTGTGTGTGTGTATGTGTGTGTAGGTCTGGTGTGAATCTTCTGAATATCACACCTCAAAAACAAAAACAAAACTTGAAACATCGAAACTTTAAAATTAATAATGCCCCGTTGTAGAGATAATTGTGTTAACATTTAATAAAAATAGGGAAATTGGAAGTATCTCAAAATCGGCTCTGGTGATTTTCTTAAAATTTGGAGCATCAACTCTTTTTTATATGTCCTATTGCATGTTTTAGTTTTATACTTCAAAATAATAATTTTAATAATAATAGTTGGATTTAATACTCTTGAATAAGTAGGTGACTTTTAGCTCTCACAAATAGATTTCATAAAAAACGCCACTACGTATTTTCTTAAAAAATCTCCTTATTAAATTCTTTTTATATGTTTTTCCATATGTAATTTATTGGTGTCTGGTGCACATATGTGTTTGTCACAATATGGTGAAAATCGGAAAAAAAAACCGGTACCTAAAAAATATCTCTAACGAATTTCTTCAATTATACGTCATAATTAATAAGTACAAAACTTTGAATGAACGCCAACCCGTTTCCACTTTGATTGCAGCACTCGTGACTACTCTGTTCGCCTGACGAAGGTTCGTGTTATTTTCCGACCCGAAACAATTGTTGCGAGTTTATTGCATTTTATGGTGTTTATTTAAAGTTTTGTACTTATTACTTTAAAATGTCTGTTATATGGGGCTTTCTTATTATACCTTATGAGTACCTCTTTAGATGTCCATTTCCATGTATTACTTGGATACTTCAGGAATTCGATAAGTGTTTTAAATAGGTACTAGTAAAATGGTGTTTCAAAGTATTGCTCTAGATTTTCTTTAAAATGCACTACATAATGTCTATTTTATACGTCCTCGTAAGGTGTGTATTAATTTGCTGCCACAGTAAAATTGTTAGGCTTCTGAATAGTTAGGCAAATTTTATGTATTCAGACCATCCAAAAATGGTTATTATATGTGTCGTAATGGGTAACAGAAGTCGTATAGTTGTTACACACGGAGAGTTTTTTCTGCAGTCCAGTGTTTGAGAGACTTCCATAGGAAGGTGTATATTTTCCAAAGTATGTATATTTATTACCATTATTATCATTACTATTTTTTTTTTCAAAACTGACATTCACTACAGACAATTTTTAACAGTACGAAAAAGGAAAAACAAAAAGAATAATAGTAAAAGCTGCAAAAGTATGCGACTTTACAAAGGAAAATACAAAGACACGTTTTATGGTTTTATAAATAAGTTTACATAATATGTTTTCCGTCGCAATGAATCGTGTACTTGTACTAAAATTAATGATGTCCACAGAACAAGCGTTGTAGGTTAATCAAAACCATCTTCTGTGTTGCAGTTGTAACTGCTCAATTCTTTCTTAATAAAATTATGTGAGTAAATATTTGTGAGTATACTTTAGATTTACTGTAATTTACTTAATATGAACAGTCTCTAACTTTAACAAAAGAATTCCTTTGTTAAATAAACATTAGCTAAATGATTTAATTATAATTAGTTTGTAATTTAGAGTACTTCGAGATATAGAATGCCATAATGTGTAAGCAAATACATTTTAAAATATTTCAATTACAGTATATTTATTATAGTGACTTAACAACTGGTTTATTAGTTTCAATTATAAAATATTTGCATTAGTTAACTCTATCAGTGAACTCTATTTGTATTAGTTAAATCTATGAATCAAATTCGAATTTAATTATATATAAATAGACCTTATATAAAGTTTAAATTGCTCCATAAATTTCAGAAAGAATAAATGTTTATGTAAATATATGAGATATGTAAATATAATTGAATAATTATCTTGTTAGACATTTATATATGTATGATATTATACAAGTGGTAATATAAGCGATATAATTTCATCAATATGAAAGGAGAAATTTTAATGACTGTTTTATAAAATGAATACTGAATAGTTAAAATAATTGGGGAATTATTACAATAAAAAAATAGTACAGGTAAACATGTAAAAGCTTTATTTTTTCTAAATCATTTATGTTTGTGGATGTTCTCACAACGTATGCTGTCTAATTAAAATATATTTAATATTAAGAATAATATATATGTGCCATAGATCATAAAATATTAATGCAAGCCCTATAATTCAGCTTATTAATGAAAAAAGGGAATATTCTACATATATTGGTGAAACTGCAAAACAGGTGAAATTAGAATAAAGGAACATAAACGCTCATATAAAACAGGAGATTTAAGATCAAAACTCGTAATCCATTCTCTGAATAGTGATCATATTCCGGATTTTTAAACTTTAAAATTTTAGCTTCTAATGTAAATATATATGAATCCCGTATTTTTCTAGAGGGCGCTTTTACTAAAATGCAACCTTCTGCCTTGTACGAGGGTAAAACGATTCCTCCTGTATATTTAATCTTGTTATGATGTATTATGAATTTTTGTAAATTCTGTGCTTGTATGTTTGACACTAAGGAGGGCTAACGTTCTAGCCGAAACGTCTGTCGTGTATTTTAATGTTTTTAATGTATTTTAAATTTTTAAATTTTTGTATTACTTATCTCATTTTAAGTGTTACATTGGTTTTAAAGTCATGGAACTTATTTAATAAAAAACACTTCCCCATGTTACATGTTATGATTAGGGTGAAATTAAAAGAAAATAGTAATAATGGTTGATTGAATAATATTAAAAAAGAAGAAATTTATACATCCCTCTTAAACTGTAAACCACTTTTTCGTTTACAGAAAAAATGTATTGTAAATATGAGAGTGAGTCAGTGAATGTATTTTTTAAAAAAGAGAAACGAAAGGTATTAATATAAAAAAAAGTTAAATTAATATGTTATAAAAAGACAATGAAAGACTTTACTTTGCAAATTTACTAATTACATTTTTAATAAAATAGAGAATGAGTCAGTTAAGTTTTGACCTGAACAAGTACTTCAATCATAACTAAAGAGAGAATGACTTTATTTTAGATTACATACTTGTGTAAAAAATCGAAATTGATTTAAGCATATATATATATATATATATATATATACACACTGGAAAAAAAAAATCATGTAAGATTACGGGGAAAGCTCCGCAGCAGAGATTCCAGACAAAGCCGGTGAAAAAATAACGTTTAGATGGTGAATTAAGTATATAATGACCTTAAATTATGTTATATGTCCGTAAAATATCATTATACCTGTAATCCCCCCCCCCCTTTTTTACGGGCTTTGTCTGGAATCTCTGATGCCGGGCTTTCCTCATAATCTTACGCGATATTTTTTTAACAGTGTATAAAGAGAGATTATTGGCTATTTTAAAAACGTATATCTTTAAAGATAAGAACATTGAACATTTATCTGTGTATGCCTGGTTGATGCCTTTTATCGACACAAGATACAAGTTAGACCATACAGTCGGCAGCAAAATAATTGAAGCACTAGCAATAATCCCTATTTCAAAGATATGCACCTAATACTGTTTTGTTAAGTAAATATTTGTCGAGTCATGATCTTAATCTTTATGCTGTCATAAAAAAGAAAGTTGATGATAAAAATTAGCAATCAAACAAAAAGAAAAATTATAATAAAATTGTGATGTGGATGTGTGCTTTAGTAATTTTTCTGGCAAGTGTATTGTGCCTAAATGAACGTATAGATTAGCATCTATGCGCGTACAGATTGTTTATACCTTTTAATGGCACAAGGAAAAATTTAGATTTACTGCGCTTATGTGCGTATAGAAAAAAAAAATTCTGTGCAACATAGAGAGCCCTTGAAATCCAACCAGTAGTAGTGCTTTTAAAAACCATCATTATGACAACATAACCTAATTATTTGACGATTTTTCCATTGATTCAGAACAATACTCAGTAAGAATTCGATGCATTAGCATCGAAGACTAATTAATAAATTAAAGCTTCACCCAACGCAACCTTGAACTTCAAGTGAATGATATGTATGCCACAGTGTACAAAAGTGTATTACAAAATAAATTTATATGAAAAGTATTAAATGTAATTAGTATATACATTTAGTTTTTTATTCGAAACAGTTTGTGAGTTACCAATGTTTAAAAAATATTTATAAGCAAAAAATACGTACAGAAAATCAATAAGCAGAAGGAAATAGAAAATATATAAAGTTCCCAATCAAATGACATATTACGTGAAAATTTTCTTTTACAAAATAAATCATGCATGGCAGCTGAAGTTAATGAGGCACCTAAAGAGAACATTTTACTAAATAAAGCAATTATTGAAAAAATGGCAAACTATTGATTAAATTAGAAAATGACTGGACAGGTGATTTAATATTTAATTTTTTGATGCACAAGACCAAAAAAAAAGTACAATATAAAAGAAAACAATTCAATAAAATTAACATTTTAAGAGAAAAATCAATTACTTGTGATATAAGTTTTTCACGAATAATTCTACAGGCAATTTATTCTTAATTAACAACTTAAAATACTCTCTGTGAATATAATAATAAAAAAAAATATTGGATTTAGAAAAACATATTTTACTGTTAATAAAAATTTAAATAATGTATAATATAGAAATATCATATTTATTCACATTTAATTGCCTTTAATCTAACATAATTCTTCATTGATTAACGTAAAGAAAGACAAATGCTTTAATTCTGAAGTATACATATATTATATTTAATAAATTTCAGTAATAATTAAATTTAGATTGTAAGATAAGATGATTAATTGAATTTAATTCTTTTTCATATTTTATTAACCATTTCAGTTTATCAGAAATTAATACATTTCTTTATTTTTAATTTTGTACATTAAAAATGAAAGAAAACTTAGTATTTAAAAATTCAAAAACCTTTTTATGGTAAGTACCAGTCACCGTTTTTTATCGTTTTAAACTATTTGAAATTTTTATTTAATTTTAATTTTTAATATTATCTTTTAAAAGATGAAAGGTACTATATTTTGTAGACTGCCATCTATCGGTACTTATTAGTTTATTATCATATTCCACTAATATTTGTTTATCGTATACGATTACATATACTACATAGTAAAAGACTTGACAATTCTTATTACTGTATAAAAGTCTTTAAAAAAATTAAGAGTATAGAAATTAGATATAAAAATTTAAGTTATATTGCTTTTGATTCCATGTTTTTATACATGAAAACAAAAATCTGTATAGATATTTAGACAAATTTTTGAAATAATATTTCACAATATATAGTGCATTATTTTGAGGATCGATTTCATAAATTTATGTTAATTAAAATATAAAATATTTTTATTTAAATAAGGATTTATAATATAATTAAGGACATATAATATAAGGACATATAATATATTTTTTTAAAAGAGCTCTAAAAACACTTTGTTTTTTGTGAGGAGATTATATACATCATGTTATTAGATTTAAAGATATTACTTTGAAACTTTCACAACGCGATATCATTCGATTGCATTTATCTTAAAAAAAGAGTCTAATATTAAACAAAACAAACAGTCTAATATTAAATAATAATGAATAACTTTTTTAAAAATTATCAGTTTTGAAGTTCTAAAAGCTGCAATTTTTACTTTCTCTTACCCATACGGTAGAGAAAGTATTGTCTTTGGGTCAAATTTTCGAACGCGAGTTTTTGTTATATTCACATGTTGTGAGATTCCCAGAATATGAAAATCATGTTTTTAGCAAATGGCCTGTGTGTATGTTTGTGTGTCTGTGTGTGTGTCTGTCTGTTATCAGCATATCTTAAAAACAAATTATGGCAGAAAGTTCAAACTTGGTTTTCTAAATGTGTATCATATAAGGATGCTACACTAAACTTTTCGTTAAGATCAAGCAAATGGTTCGAGTACAGGGACACTCAAAAGTATTCAAATACATTACGTCTATGGGGGAAATTGCAGGTAAGTAGAGTGTAACATCTATAGGCTGCAATAAACCAAATGTAACGAATATATATTTTTTGTAATAGAGATAGTCAACGCGGAAAAAAAAATTGTGCATGTAGGAGCCTTGCCTCCCCCTGGGGGTGAAGTCCCCCCTCGAGGGGAGTAAATTTTCATGATGAGTATCTTTCAAAAGAGCTCGCCATTACCTTTAAAACGAATGGTTGAACCATTGATCTGCGATATTTTAAAACAAAATATTCGATGTTTTTAACGAAAAAAGGAATTTTTTTTTCAATAAAATGAACTTTTTTTGGATATTTGGAGTTATACTACTTCTCTAAATCGTCTGCATTATCATAAAATATAATTGTTTTAAATAAAAATTTTAATAAATTATTTTTTTTAAACAGAATTATTTTTTAATAACGGAATTAAATTAACGGGATTAAATTAAACCTGTATTTATAGTATTAAATTCCAGCGTAAGAGAAAGTAGTGTAAGTGACACACCAGATTATTTTAATTATAGCATACTTATTTCCCATACATAATAAATTGAATTAGTAAATAAATAAAAATAAATGTAATTAAATGTTTTAATATAAATTTGATAGAATGTTGTAAAAATTGTCGATTTGAGTGCGTTCGTACAGTTATAGGTAAAGAGACAAAATTTGGCCGTCAAGTTCATTGCAAGCTGAGGCATGCAGAGTGCAAAAAAATGATTTTTCTTATTGATTGTTCACGTTTATTGATTTATATCTCGGATTCTGTACGCCTTAAAATGTAAAACAAGTGCAAGCGCTTTAGAAAGAGCAGAAGCAGAAAATTTCGATTAGGAAAGAAAAAAAAAAATGTTTGATTGAAGTCTAAGAAGTATTTTTAATTTTTCTTACCCATAAGGTAGAGAGAGTATTGTTTTTCGGACAAATTTTCGAACGCAAGTTTTTGTTATATTTACATGCTCTGAGGTCCCTGAATACGAAAATCATATTTCTAGCAAATGTTCCAGTGTGTATGTCTCTGTGTCTGTGCGTGTGTCGGTGTGTGTGTCTGTTTGTTATCAACATATCTCAAACACAAATTATGGCAGAAAGTGCAAACTTGGTATTCTAAATGTGTATTATATAAGGATGCTACACCAAACTTTTCGTTAAGATTAAGCAAATGGTTCGTGTACATGGACACTCAAAAGTATTCAAATACATTACGTCTAAGGGGGAAATTGCAGGTAAGTATAGTTTAACATCTATAGACTGCACTAAACCAAATGAAACGAACATATATTTTTTGTAATAGAGATAGCCAACACGGAAAAAAATGTGAATGTAGGAGCCTCGCCTCCCCCCCTTGGGGGGGGGGAGGGAAGTCCTCCCTCGAGGGGAGTAAATTTTCATGATAGGTATCTTTCAAAAGAGCTCGCCAATACCGTTAAAACGAAAGGTTGAATCATCGATCTGCGATAATTTAAAACAAAGTTATATATATATATATATATATATATATATATATATATTTTTTTTTTTTTTTTTTTTTTACGAAAAAAAAAAAAAAAAATCGTATATATATATTTTTTTTCTTTTTTAAATATTGAGTATAAAATGGACTTTTTTTGGATATTTGGTGTTATACTACTTCTCTAATAAGGAAATCGTCTGCATTATCATAAAAGATAATTTTTTAAAATAATAATTTTAATAAATTACTTTTTAATAACCGAATTAAATTCTATATAAATGTAGGTGCATTAATAAAACGCGGGGTTGGGGGGGGGGGTCGGCAGCCTCCCTCACACAGTACTAATTATCATATAAAACACTCCCGAAGCCTAATTTGAATTGTTTAAGATATTATATTTAAGACATTATCTTAAGGTCTTAGATATACAAAAATAGTAAAACGACATCTAAAATTTGTTTGTTTCCAGTGTTTTTTGTTTCATATTTTGAATCATGACCCTAGTTACGTTTCAATTCATCGCACTGACTTATATGTAAATTTATTTTTCCCATGTTTCTAATTTCTTTTTGCTTAATTCTTGATGTCATATCCTTTTAAACACGACCAATAATTATTTTTTCATTCTCTGTTTTGTCTAAGAAAATGTATCGCTTGATTTTTGTTACTTTTCGGTCCGAAACGCTTGACAACTTTTCAAAATTGACGAAATATAACCAGCCATATCAAAGAAATATATATTCTATTTAAACTATATGATAAATTCATCTCATATGTATACAAATTCTCGAAAATAACGTACACAATAACCAAGAATCTGAAAAATTAAACCACATGTGCAAATCGAAAGTATTAAATGACTGACAGAGAAAAAATGCATTATTTTTCAAATCTGTTTTTAACGTATTGATTTAAATTGCCACAAGATTAATCTATTAATGCAAGGTGTGAAACAAAATTGTGAATTGGCGACCAACTACTCTATCAGCTGCTTGAGCATCCCATAAAAATCAGTTGTGTCCGGAGGATCTAGGATAAGAAATTTGTAGAGAATCTGCGTGGGCCATGATTCTCTAATGTAGATTTTACTAGATCTTAAATATGAGCTTAGATTAACTTAATTACGTAATGATGAAAGCTCGAGACGAAGTTGACAGATAAACAAAGTTTATTTAACATTCAAAATTAAAGAGGACGTTGAGCTAACGTAATTTAAATAAATAACCTCAGGAAGTAACTTTAACGAGACATAAAATAAGAGATTGCTTTATCTCACCAACGCTGATCCTTTTGACGACTGCTCACGGCTCCTTATCACTTTTCCCACTTTAGAGCGTCGAGCGGATTCCCGGACACGACAGACTCTTTTATTTCTTTACTCCACAAAACTACACCTCTCTACCATCATTCGCATAAAACTATCACCATCAATATTTCTCTTAACTCCACACTAATCAGCTACCCCTTCATCACCATTCCACTACATCACATCCTATATCTATATCTATCCTATATCTATATCTATATCTATCTCTAGCAATTCACTATCTTTCCTTTTATACTCCATCCAACAACTCCTTTTCATTCCATTTCAATCAAAACCTTTTAACATCCCTTCTACTCATCTAACAGCGAGATCCTAATTATTTTACTGCTGCACAATGCTGACATAAAACAATCTCGACCGAGACTTTCGCCGAGTCCCTGGCGACGAAATAATCTAACCGTCCCAACTTTTGGTGACGGTCTATAGCTCGACCTCACAAATTTTAACAGTAGACTTCTGCTATATAGATACGACTTCTACATTGCAATTTCGCTTTTCAGAGGCTTTTTTTTTTTTTTAACATGGTGCTTGAACAGCACAACCGCACCTCCAAGAATACGACAGAATTCGCGCCAGGGTGTTGGAATTTTGAAATAGGAGCACACCTAACTGAGAATATAGAAAAAAAAAATGAGAAGAGGGAAATGGGCAGGGGAGCCACGGAAGGTGGTTATTCACGGAAACTTACTAGCCGAAAGGATGAAGGAACAAAGTTAATTTAATAGGGAAAAACTGGGGAAAAGTGTTGTGATATTTAATCTCAGAACATTCTTTTATTGACTTTCGTTTTTCTTGTTCCGGACTTTCTTTTTTGTTTTTTGCTTCCCGCCAACTGATTGTTTTGGTGCACCTGCCGCATCACGTGACGATGTGTCGCGACTCTCTACGAGTACACTGTAATACTTTTTTCAATCATGTAACTTTCGTTATTCGGAACTGACGTTCCATTTTCTTATTCTATTTAATCATAATATTTTTCTTTTGTCTAAGATGAATAAATAAAAGGGCAAAACATCTAGGCATTCTTTCATTACGCAGCAACGTGTGAATTATCCTAAATAATAATTGATCTACATATTATGTAAGAATTTCTCAGTCTAAACTACATTCATTATAGGAAAAGAAGTTGCTGCGCTTTAATACAGAAGTCATATAAATATATATCCATGTATTTTCTCATCTAATTCAAGTGTACGATCTGATGATAAATTAAGAGGTTTTTTCTTCACCAATGGAATATACGATTACCTGTGACAACCCAGGTAAGCAAAACTTTATTTAATTATATGACTGTTGTTTTTTACAAAGAATTATTAGTAAGAATTATTTGTTATAAAATATATTTAAAAATAACTAATTTGAGGAAACTGCGAACTCATGCATTCATTTATATAGTATTCTTCCAATAGATTATGATTCTGAGATTTTGAATTGAAAATTTAGATTTATTCTTAACAAAAGTTTTTTCATTGCACATTGGAAGAAATTGCTACATTTAAAATAATAAAATAAAAAATGAAAATGTAAGCGAAAATATTTGTTTTTGTTTCTTCAAAACTGAAGTGACACTAAATCGAAAGTATTGAAAAGTACTTATTTTTTATGAAAACTATTTAATTTTATTTTCTTCTTCAAGTACTATTTATCGAAACTGTGTTAATTTAAAATATTAAATGAATATTTACGAATTGAACAAATATTAACAAAACTATTACAAAAATTTTGTTTAAGTATGTCAGCAACAAAAGATATACAAATCGAACCGCTGAACTCCACAAATTATAATGTGTGGAAGTTTCGTATCGAAATGTACTTGCAAAAAGAGGATCTTTTTACAGTCATTACTGACGATCCTCCCAACCCAATAACCGATCAGTGGCGTTCAAAAAATAGAAAAGCCAGAGCTATTATAAATTTACTCATTGATAATGAACAGATAGTGTACGTTATGAATCTAGATACAGCACGAGAGTGCTGGAATGCTCTGCGCCAAGTCCACGAAAGATCATCGCTTTCCAGTAAGCTTTTCTTACTTAGGAAACTTTATTCCATAAAATTAATTGAAGGTGGTGATGTTAACCAACATATAGCTGATATATATAAAACACGCGACAGACTCACCGCCATAGGTGAAGTCATAGATGAATCGCACCTAGCTGCATTAATGCTATGCTCACTCCCTCCTTCGTATGACGTTCTCATAACAAGTCTCGAATCGAGAGACGAAGCCCAATTGACACCTGAATACATACGAAACAAATTAGCTGATGAATATGCCAAAAGGCTTGAAAACAAAACTATTCAAAATTCAGCGTTAAAAGTCCAATACCATAACAAATCGGAGAAATTCTGCAAATACTGCAGGAAAAGCAATCATAATATAGAAGATTGCTATAAGTTAAAAAATAAAAATAATTCTGCTGTTAAAAGTCACAGTAAAAATTTCAACAAAAAACCCAACTTCAGATCCAACATATGCTCTCAGAACAATGAGAAGCCAGATAGCGCTCAAATTGCTGAGGGGAGCAATAAACCAAAAGCTTATAAATTGTATTCTTTTTATGTTGGAGATAAAACTGTAAATTGGGTGGTTGATTCAGGGTCGTCTTCACATATCTGCAATGATAAACTAAAATTTCGCGAACTTAAAAATAACGTTTCTAACGTCACTATCGCGAACGGCACGCAGCTAAAATCTTTGGGTTCCGGTACTGTGGATTTGTATACCGTAAATTCGGAAAACACACAGAACAAAATAACACTTAAAAATGTTCTTTATGTCCCTAAAATAGAAACTAATTTAATTTCTATAAAAAGAGCAACAGAGAATGGCTGTATCGCTGTATTTGATGATAAAACCTGTAAAATTGTAAATCAGGGTAATACATGTATTGAGGGATATGTGAAAAATAACTTATATGAATGTCAATTAAATTATTCTGAAAACAAACACACAGCGAACATTGTAATACAAACTTGTGATAACGAAAATTGCATAAACAAGTGGCATGTGAAACTTGGCCACAGAAACACTAACCACATTAAAGATTTAGTTAACAAGGACATGGCTGTGGGTATAAAATTAAATGATTGCAAACATAATACTGAATGTAAAACATGCATAATGTCAAAATTAACTGATTCACCTTACCCCAAAGCTGCACAATTTAGAGCCTCCGTACCACTCGAACTGGTCCACACAGACTTATGTGGCCCTATGAAAACCCCCACTGTAGGTGGAAAATATTACTTTCTTACATTTATAGACGACTACAGTCGTTATACTATTATATATTTGCTAAGAAATAAGTTTGAGGTATTTTCTAAGTTAAAGGAATATGTGGCTATGACCGCAAACAAATTTGGCCGAAAAGTGCAAGCAATTCGCTCCGATAACGGGGGTGAATACACTAGTATGGAAGTAAATGAATTTTTGAATAAAGAAGGAATTGAGCACCAGTTTACCGTTCCTTACTCTAGTGCTCAGAACGGCGTGGCAGAACGTAAAAATCGTACGCTTACCGAAATGGCTCGCTGCCTGCTTAAAGACAGTAATTTACCGAATTCCTTTTGGGGGGAAACCGTAAATACTGCAAATTACATACAAAATAGGCTCCCGACCTCCTCATGCGACTCAACTCCTTACGAAAAATGGACCGGCCGTAAACCCGATTTATCAAATATAAAAACATTCGGATGTCGCGCATACGCATATGTACATAAAATACATAGGGGAAAACTGGATAGCACCGCTCAAGAAGGAATCTTTGTGGGATATGATAATCGTAGCAAAGGCTACAGAATTTGCACAAATAATAAAAATGTAATAATTAGCAGAACTGTAAAATTCTTGGAGGATGAAAATAGAGAATCCCACAATAATGAAACATCACAAATCAAGAATGAAAATTCAAATGATGAAATTCCGGTGTCCAAATTACCAATATTAGATACTGATATAAATATAGATATAGCGGGCGATAACGATAGTCCGGATGACACGCAAACTCTGCCGCGACGATCACAACGATTAAATAAAGGTGTTCCGCCCGACAGATTTGCATTTGCAGTAAATGACAAAAGAATTGATGAGCCTAAGTGTTTTGATGATATACTAAAAATTCAAAACCCAGCTGAAAAAGAAAATTGGCTGAATGCCACACTCGACGAAATGAATTCACTCAGACAAAACAATACTTGGGAACTTGTTGACGCTCAACCAGGGACCAAAGTAGTAGGGTGTAAGTGGGCGTTCAAGGCCAAATACAATAGCCAAGGACAAGTCGAGAAATATAAAGCCAGGCTTGTTGCCAAGGGTTTTTCTCAAAAATACGGGGTGGACTATGACGAAACTTTTGCACCAGTTGCATCGCATACCACTCTAAGAAGTTTCTTGACCATGTCACTATATAAAAATTTAAATCTAAGGCATGTAGATATCAAAACTGCTTTCCTACATGGAAATTTGCAAGAAGATGTATACATACATCAACCCGAGGGTTATGTTGTCCAGGGCGAAGAAAATAAAATATGTAAGTTAAAGAAAGCGATATATGGCTTGAAACAAGCCGCTAGAGCGTGGAATTTGAAAATTAATGAAACATTGTGTAAATTAGGATTTAAACAAAGTCAACATGACAAGTGTTTATATATCCGTAACAAAGATAACACAGAAACTTACATGCTTGTGTATGTTGATGACCTACTTATAGCTGGTAAAAATCACAATATTGACATACTAATTAATCAACTTACGGAAGAATATCCATTAACCGACCTTGGGGAAGCCAAATATTACCTCGGAATAAATATAGAAAGACCTTGTAAAGGGGTAATTACGCTTGATCAAAATAATAAAATACGAGACATTGTAACCAAATTTGGGCTAGATAACGCACGGCCCTCTGACACACCGATGGAACCAGGGTATATAAAATTAACTGATAATGACAATCTCTTACCAAACAACACAATGTACAGACAGGCTATAGGCGCGTTACTTTACATTTCTACAGTATCGCAACCTGATATAAGTGTTGCCGTTGGCATCTTAAGCCGTAGAAACGAAAATCCTAGAGCGAAAGACTGGGAGGCAGTTAAAAGGGTTATTAGATATTTGAAAAATACCCAAGATATTAAATTAAAACTTTGTAACTCTGGTGAACCTGTTCTTAGAGCATATTCGGATTCGGATTGGGAAAATGATCCAAATGATAGAAAGTCCATCTCTGGAAATTTATTTAAGATAGGAAAAAATCCAATATTTTGGACTTCGAAGAAACAGTCCTGTGTGTCCATGTCTTCAGCAGAGGCTGAGTACGTCGCAGGATCGAGTGCTGCACTTGAAATACAGTGGCTCAACAAACTACTGGATGATTTAAATTTGCCGCAACAATGTCCTATAGTGTTGTACCAGGACAACCAATCTACCATCAAGATTGCTGAAAACGATAAGTTCCAGTCCAAAACAAAACACTTACAGCTGAGATATCATCTTCTGCAAAACCTAATACAAGAAGGCCTAATCAAGCTTCAATACAAACCTACCAAAGAAAAGACCGCCGATACCCTAACAAAAGCTCTGCCAAAAACTGATTTTAATAGACATAGAAATGCATTAATGAACCATTGAAAAATTTCTGAGCTTAAGAGGGGGTGTTGTGATATTTAATCTCAGAACATTCTTTTATTGACTTTCGTTTTTCTTGTTCCGGACTTTCTTTTTTGTTTTTTGCTTCCCGCCAACTGATTGTTTTGGTGCACCTGCCGCATCACGTGACGATGTGTCGCGACTCTCTACGAGTACACTGTAATACTTTTTTCAATCATGTAACTTTCGTTATTCGGAACTGACGTTCCATTTTCTTATTCTATTTAATCATAATATTTTTCTTTTGTCTAAGATGAATAAATAAAAGGGCAAAACATCTAGGCATTCTTTCATTACGCAGCAACGTGTGAATTATCCTAAATAATAATTGATCTACATATTATGTAAGAATATCTCAGTCTAAACTACATTCATTATAGGAAAAGAAGTTGCTGCGCTTTAATACAGAAGTCATATAAATATATATCCATGTATTTTCGCATCTAATTCAAGTGTACGATCTGATGATTCACCAATGGAATATACGATTACCTGTGACAACCCAGGTAAGCAAAACTTTATTTAATTATATGACTGTTGTTTTTTACAAAGAATTATTAGTAAGAATTATTTGTTATAAAATATATTTAAAAATAACTAATTTGAGGAAACTGCGAACTCATGCATTCATTTATATAGTATTTTTCCAATAAAAAGAATCTACGAAGGCACTCCAGCTTGAAGTACATATGTAATTATATACTGCACTGAAACACTATAACACCAAAGAAATCTTCAACGTCTTGAACGCCTAAGAGACAAAAATAAAAAATCCGACAGTTGTTTTGGTAGAATTTAGCGTACAGTCTTCAGTGAATAAAGAAATGTGTTCCCTATTTGTATGATACTTGGAAATTTTACATTCAGTCCACATTTTCTTAATTTCTTCTTTTTCTTTCAGATTTAAATTTTCTCAACTTCCTATTGGTCAATCCCCATATATTCCACGTAATTTTATTAGTTGATCACAATTCGTTTCCTTTCCTATATACTGTATGAGCAGTTCTCTCTCTTATCTTTATGCACTGAAGAGGGTACGCTAAATGTTACTGAAATAGCTGTCTACTTATCAATTTCTTTTCTTTGACGTTCAAGACGATGGTGATTTCCTTGGTTTTAATAAACCTGCGCCAAGTCTCCTTTTAATACTTAAGCTTTATATTATTTAAAAAGATATTTTAATCTTTATCTTCATGATAAGCTTATATGTATATATATATATATATATATAATAGATTGCTTATTTGAGAGAAATATCGCTTTAATAAAAATGAAAGTAGTTTTATGTAGAATAATAGTTCAATAAAATATTTAGAATAAAAAAAAGAATAGTGATTATTAGTAATTATTGGTTAAAAATAAATCTTTTATAACAGCTGCAGAAAATTGCGTTCAGGAAATAAAATCGATAAATGAGGTGCATTCAACGAAAGAAAATGCCAGTCGATGTAAGTGAACCTTTTTAGATTAGTGAGAAGTGGCTGGCTTGAAATCAATTATTTAAATCACTAGATTTATTGTCATTATCATTTCAAACTTTTACAGATAGTATATTTATTTTTGTAGAATTAATTGAAGCAGGATATGATAAAGCTAGTCTCTAATTTACTTTCAAAAAGTTCAGAAATATTTAATCATAATAAACATGATTGTTTTGTAATTAACGAATTCAACATGGAATTAATAATTTTTGTTTTAGAACAAAACACAAATACGTGTATTTTTTAAGATAAAATTTTAAGAATTATAACTTTGAACCAGCATTTTTAGATTTCATAATTTATTGTTCGTTGCTTTTATTTATAATGAAATATTTAAAATTATACATTTCAGAATTTGTACATTTTGATCAATATATATTTATATATATATTTAAGGAGTAGGTCTTTTTTAGATTCACCACACATAGTTAACTTTTTTTTTTTTTTTTTTTTTTTTTTTTTAAGCAAAAACAAAAAAATTAAATTAAATTAAACAAACAAACAAACAAACAAAAAATAGATACCAGAATTTTTGAGAATATGCACAGAAAACTTATACGACTCACCAGCTACCGAATTTATGTTAGACGTAGATAATATATATATATACAGTCGGTAACAAAAGTGTCCGAACACTAGCAAAAATTCCTATGTAAAAAAAGTACACTTCATACGGTTTTGTTAAATAAATCCTTATCGAATCATGTTCTTACACTGACTAAGAAGAGGATTCGACAAGGATTTATTTAACAAAACTGTATGAAGCGTACTTTTTTTACATAGGAATTTTTGCTAGTGTTCGGACACTTTTGTTACCGACTGTATATATATATATACATATATATATATATATATAATAGATAGATAACATAAAACATTCCTCTTATTCTTCTTCTTCTTCTCCTTCTTCTTATTATTATTTTAGGAAAGTATAGTCTTTACTTTTTACAGCAATATTAAAATTTCCGAAATTTCAAAATACATTTTAGGACCTTGTGCTAAAATATTAACCCTATAAAGCTCATGAGCTTGTTTTAGCGATTGTTTGTTCCCTAATAAACATATAGTTAAAATATGCATAATTATAGATTTTTAAGCTTGTTTCTTTAAGTATGGAAGTCTTGTGTAACATTCATGAGGTTTATTTTTTACAGGGCTGCAATAGGGGACTTTTTTTATATTCTTTTCGCGGCACTATTTTCAAAAACTAAAATTTATAATAAATTTACGCAGGCAGATTTGTACTATGTCTCCTTCAGTTCAATATGGAGTTCATTATTATCTACCACATGTAAGCCGACATGCAATGAATCTTCAAAAATAAAGTTTTGTATGTGACTTTTCGACTAAAACAGTGACAGCATATAAGGTCTCGATATTGGTACAATGCTTCCTTACACTTTTAAAACAGAAAATAAAAACTTTATCAATTTGAACCATACTTCACTCATTCATCGTAATAAAAGGCAACCTCTCACGTTGCGAGAAATCCTCTCAAATCATTGAGCTGCTATAAGCGGCTGAGATGTGAGCCATTTGGAACAATTTATTTTTGAGTGAAATCGGACCATATTTGCATGAAAGTGTTTGATGCTGAAAAAATATATATTATATCCCCTCTGCCCGAATGGAACACGTGTTCCTTTGCATACCAGACGAACGTTCTGCAACTACGCAACGATTTCATATTGAAAGCGTTTTTATAGCGTTTCTCAATCATTCTTAAACGGAGAAAATATTATGAATAAATCTTTATTTGTTTTATACATAACATAAAAATATAGGGAATCCAATAAGCTTCCTTAAAATATAACTATTGTTTTAAAATTGAGCAAAAATTCTTGAAAATTGAAGCTCTATTAGAACCAGAGGCTTTAGTAACTTGAAAATTAAATTAACACGTTTAGAAAAATAAATTCTTCCGCGCAAACTTGTAGAATTTCATGAATAACTGTGAGCTGAAAAACAGTATGTACTAGTTTGCCTATGCATATTATTTCCGATGTTGATTTGAATTATGATTAAAACATTATAACTATTTTTTAAAACGTTTTACATGCATTTTAATAAATTAGTTTCAAGGAATATAATAAAAATATTAGATAATTTTAGACATAAGTAAAGTTCTACGTTATATAAATACATTGTTCTTTTTTTATGCTTTCCATATTTCTTTAAGAAGTAGTTTTATTATTATTATTTTTTTTTTAATGACACCGCCGCTTATTTTTAGTTTTTCATGACTAACGTTCGTGACTTTAGAACACTGCTATTTTTCTATTTTTTATCTATTGTGTCTAAACCATTTGTTATATTTATTAAAATAATTTTTTAACCTTGATATTTACTTTTCTAATCATCAAAAGTCTCCAACATATTTTTTAAACAATATAAAAATTAATGAATTATATACAACTAAAAAATAATTTTTATGTGTCGTTCAAAATGTCTTCGATAGGTGACACCACCATTACTGAACCAAGCTGATATTTTAACATTCCTTTTAACTGAAAATATTTTTTATCGGAAAAGGCTAATTTTACTCAAATTTGGTTTTTTCGTAGAAATTTACGTCCGTTTTTGAGTAACCAATTCACGTCACACTGGTCACACACAACCGGTAATATTTTTAGAGAGTATTTTATGCAACTCTATCCATATTTGCATTTCTTTTTTAAATAAATGCTTTTGAGCTTTGTTCATTTCCGTTTCTCCACTTGTTTTATAATGCATGGTTACAACTAATCGATATTAAGAACATGTAACAACTAATTCGATATTAAGAACATGTTCGGTAATTAATTCCATGTACACTGCTCGACAATGAAAATGCAACACCAAGAAGGAGTGGTCAGAAAGTGGTAAAATTTGGAAAAAAGACAGACACAGCAAGGAACAATAAGTGATCTTTATTTCAAAATGATAGTCAGAATACAGAGCGAGAACGGCGTCGGCTCTGTAGGATGTAGGACCATCGCGGACAGCGATGCACGAAGAAACACGTCTAGGCATAGAGTCAATAAGAGTGCGGATGGTGTCCTGAGGGATGGCTCTCCATTTCCTTTCAACCATTTGCCACACTTCGTCTTCTGAATGAGGCAGGAGCAGAGTCTGCAAACGGCGTCCAATCACATCCCACACATATTCGATTGGTGACAGGTCAGGAGAGTACGGTGGCCAGGGAAGCATCTGTATACATTGCAGAGCATGTTGGCAGATGCGAACACTGTGTGTTGAGGCGTTATCCTGCTAAAAAATTGCATTAGGCAGCCCCTGAATGTAGGGATTGCCACCGGCCGCAGTACATTATCCAAGTATCGTTGGGCCGTCATTGTGCCCTAAATACGAACTACAGGTGACATGGAATTATACGCAATAGCGCCCGAAACCATTATGAAACGTTGTCTCGCGGTTGGGCGTTCCACAGTTACTGCCGTATTAGATCTGTCTCCACGTCGACGCCACACACGTATGCGGCGACTGTCACTGGTTAAACAGAAGCGTGACTCATCTGAGAACACGACGTTTCGCCATTCTGTTATCCACGTCGCTCTAGTTCGGCACCATTCCAAACGTTGGCGTCTATGCTGTGGGGGTCAATGGCAGTCTTCTTAGCGGATGCCGTGAGTGCAGGCCACGTGCAACCAATCGAAGGGAAATTCTAAAGGTTGAAATCGCTCAAAACCGCTGCATAGTGGTGAGCGGCCACCTTCCGTCTTAGAATCGAAGGGAAATGGTTCTGGTCGAAACGGAAACATCCAGGGTATCTTGCACATGCTGCAGAATCGAGGTACAAGTGACTTGCGGGTCCGTCACAGCTTGTCGGCGGATGCGTGGATCCACGCGTGCTGACGTCACTCTGGCTGCACCTGCACCCCTCAATTGCCACATTAACTTCTTCCAACCATGTTCGCCACAGCCGATGCACCGTGCTCGCATCTATGTGGGTATCAGCTGCGATTTGACGTAAGGACCACCCACCCTTCTCAGTCCGATCACACTACCCCTCGTAAAGTCGTCTATCTGCTGGAACTGCCTTCGTTGACGGCGGCATGGCATTATCTCCCATTACACGTTACCTCCGAGACAAAAACAATATTTCTTTGATAATTCGTCTGACAGAAATAACGACACGAATATTGCCCATTCTGCAAGTTCTTTCCCTTATATCATACTTCACGTGCGTCGGAGAGCTGCGCATTTCACATCATTCGCATAAATCAGTGACGTGCGTCTACTCTAAAATTTGCATAAATTTCTGACCACTCCTTCTTGGTGTTGCATTTTCAATGACGAGCAGTGTATGTTGTGGAAATTTCCATGAATATCTTCGTTATCGTCAGAAAGAATTCCCATGAATTTCCCATGCATGCACAACGCGTATACTCTTGAAAAAAAAAAAAAAAAAGGAATGCTTTCGAACATAATAAATCAATATATAGAGTTTTGTTTCCTGCATTTTTTATAGCGAAAACTGTTATATTTTCCAAAATCTATGTACATGGATTCCAAAGATAACTATGATAACTTTGAACATATGATAAAAATTTTGTAATAGTAAAATAAATAGTAAATTTGTATAATTAAATGAAATGAACAAATATGAGGAAAATTTAAAAATGTTTTGTAAAATTGAGAAACATAAATAAGTATCATCAAAGGAAATAAATAATTATATATATATCGCTCGAAGAAGCCAGCAGGATGCAATTTTTATAAATATATATATATATATACGATGTCGTAGTAAAAATAGAAACAAACATATTGCAATTTTCATAATATAATGAAATTTATAATAATAATAATAATAATAATTCTACCATAAGTACACGTATAACGTATAACCCATATAATGTAACTAAAAACAAAACAGTTTATGATATTTCAATTTTATTTTATGGTATGTACTAAAATATAAACAAATAATTCTTTGTATATTTATTTAACTTTCTTTCCTTTTTATTTTTATTTTTATTTTTTTTAACTTCTGTCAGCTATCACACTGAATTATTGAAAGTTTATTTACTTCCAATTTAGACTTTCACTTATTAACTAAAACAGATATTTCTCGTCATTTATTATTCCAAATAATATTCTTTTACTGAAAATAAAAATCCATCCAATAATACTTTAATTTAATTATTAAGAAAATAAAAACAATATTATTCTTTAAATAAAAAATAAACGAATAAAATATATAATTTTTCTTTTGAAATGAATATAATAAATATTAAACAAAACGAAGAAATCGATTTTTTTTTTTTTTCAATACATACAATGTATTGAGTTTGCTAAAAGAGAGAAAAAAAAAGTCACCTTCATTCTCAATACATTAAGAAAATGTCTTGATATCACAAATTTAGAAAATAAGATACATCTCTAATAATACATCTCCCGAATAGTTGCAAAACCGAAATTGAATGTACTCCACTTCAGCATCTAATTTTGAGAATCATAATACATAAGGTTTACGAACAGACATTCAACGGAAGAATGAATTTCTATATAAAGCTTAAAACAAACCTTGATTAGTTTTATATTATATATATATATATATATATATATATATATATATAAATCTCGAAAGTAGTTACAAAATTTACTTAAATCCATTTGTAAAAGTTCTCTTTCTGCATCACTGAAACAATTATTACTTTCAACTTTTTCCGCAGCATATAATGTTAAAAATACTCCACTCATCAAAAAGGGAAATTAACTTTCTTTTCTGATAGTACATAATTGAAAATATCAAAATGCTGACACACAAACTTTTATTTTTTTTTTTTTTTTTTAGAACTTCTATTTCCAACCAAGACTTTGGAGCATTTTTACTTTCTTCTATATGTAATATAGAGAAAGTATTGGATTCGCGAAAATTTTCGAAGTCCATTTTTTATCAAAGAATTCGTAAAACTCAGAATTGCTTACTATATGAGAATAATAGTAATGTACTGTCAAATGTTCAGAAAATGCGAAAGCTATTAATTTATGTTTCAAAAATAAGGTTTTTTTTTTTTTTTTTTTTTTTTTTTTTTTTTAATTACGTTGTTTATTACATGTGTATCTGAATCATTTTTGAAAAAAAAAAAATATATATATATAAAGTAAACTGCGCAATTTGATCCAAAAAAAAAAAAAAAAAAAAAAAAAAAATTCAATGTGCTAAAAATAATCTAGACAGGTATTCTAATATGCTTAGAAATTAGTTTTTAATAGTAATATTTTTCTTTATTTCTCTCTCTCTCTTTATACATACATATATATATATATATATATATATATATATATATATATTAAATTTGACTATTTCGAAAACTAAAAGTTTTTAGATATTTTAAGGCGAAAGAAGAAACTGATTTTATTTTATTTTTCAGAAGAAAAAATTCGCTTTGCGATCAAGAAAAACATTACAAAAAACACATTGCATTTTGTTGAAATGATTGGGTAGACAAAATATCTCATTATAAGAAAGAAAGATATAAGATTTTAGCACGAACAGTCAGAAAGATAGTTTTCTTTTCTTTATATATAAAGATTTTTCGAAACTACGACATTTGTAAACATCAATTAATATTTTTAATTTATTCCAAAGTTTTGTTAGAACCTGCTTTTATTTTACAGCAATTTCACTGTATAAAAATCATTATATGACATAGAGTAACATTACTTTTACTTATTTTCCTATAATGCATTACATAAATAAAAACATCTACTTATCAGAAACTGATATACAGATAAATAGCTTCAGTATTTAAAATTTCTTTTTAATAAACATCTATTTTAGTGCTATACATATCTATAAGGTGTCAAGAATTATTTAATTGCTATAATATGCAAAGTGATTTTTATATCCCTTTTGTATATATAAGTAGAAATTAATTTCAATTGAAGTAAATATTTCACTTAATTATTTATTTCCTGAAAAAATTAGAAATGAAAAACATAAAAAATTGGCACCTTCTTTGAAATTCAGAGAAAGACACGGGCATCATGATCCTATTCACTAGAAAGGCCCTCTCTATACCGCATTCTTAACATTTACTCTCTTCATTTTCTTTCTCTTTTTAAATTACATTAAGATTTTATTAAAAAAAAAAAAAAAAAAAAACTTTTTCAAAACTTACTTTTTTTCAATTTACAAATCGTCCTTGATGTCAAATAGATATACAATTCAATTAATAATTTAATATTTCAAATTTAACAAAATTTCATTTTTATATGATTAATTAAAAAAGAAAATAAAATAAAATAAAAATCCGGAAAAAAAGAAAGAAAATACATAGTTGCTTAATTATTAGAAACCCATGTGAAGTTTGTTTTATCAATGAAAATTCTAAAACTACAGTTTCAATTAATTTCTCCTCTTCAAAGTACATTATACCCGATACTAAAATTAAGTTTATACGCAATTTATTTTATAAATTTAAAATTTTAATGTCTAGAAGAAACAAAATACATTTCTTCATTTTTCCAAAATCCCTATGCCTTCAATATATGTTTTATTGAACAAACCTAATATAGCTCAATTTATAAATACTAATTTAAAATAAAAAAATTTACATGAAGTCTAAAATTCTGTGATGCGAAGTTAAAGGTGCATTGTCCCATTAATATATTTATTAAAACTTGATTTGAAATTATTAAGCAAAACAATAGGTTGAGCTAAAAATCTTCAACTTATTTTAAACTTTAATATAAAATCAAGTATTTGAGGTATGAGAGTGTCGTATCACAATGTTTCTTACAATAAAGAAATTTTGTTTAATAAATAACATATCAGTTCCACACCTTGCTCACAAATGGCGATGTACGTTTAAAAGAGTAAGAAAATACATTGCAAATGCGAGGTAAGCAATAAAAGAAGATTTATTTTATTAAAGTTACGGCAGTATTTCACATGATGCATTTCTTAATTCGAATCACATTCAAATGGTAATGCAGTTTCGCTTGTATTGATTGGGGAAGCTACTGCATGACAAACATCGAGAAGCATACACTTTACCAATCCCTTCACGTAATCTGACAGGCTGAAAGGTTCTCTCACAGGTAATATGTGAGAAATGAATAAGCAAAATTAAAAGAAACGCTATATTAAAAGGACACATATTTCAGTGCTATGTACAACAGTTGGCAGTAAAATTATTGAAGCTCTAGCAATAAGTCGTATTTAAAAGATGTGCATCTAATACCGTTTTGGACGAGTCGTGAACTTAGCCTTTATGCTGTTTATAAAAAAAAAAAAAAAGTAAGTTGATGATAAAAATTAGCAGTCAAACTAAAAAAAAAATGTGAATGTGTGCTTCAATAGGTTTTGCTGCCGACTTGTGAGGTAGAGACTGTAGAAGGTCACCACAGTTTGTTTAAAACTAAGCTGGATCCAGCAAAGTATTCAGTTGGGTTGATTAAATCGCTTCGGCGCCAGTGACTCGGCGAAATTTTAGGTCGGACTAGTTTTGTGTCGACATGGTGCTGCAACGAAGGAATTAAGCTGCGAGATGTAGATGAATGGGAAGGGATTATAAAAGTTTGGTTGAAATGAAGAGAAGGGAAGTTGGTGGAAAGTGGTATAAGATGGAGATGTTTTTCGTAAAAGGGGTGGTGTAGTGGAGTCTTGTCCGATGTCTGTCTACGACAGAGTCTAAAGCTTAGAGTCTGGATAAAGTTATATTTCGGTAGTCGAGATTAAGTTGTGCTTAAGTTAAGTAGCTTGATGAGTGTTGTGGTGCTTCAGTGCGAGTATTCGTGAATGGAAAATAGATTCAGCCAGGAATCCGTGGATCTGTTTGAAAGTCATGGTATCTAAGTGAAGGAGTGCATCCGTCTCTATAGCTTCCACTATTCTGGGGTGAGATATTTCAAATTATCTAAATTAGTTATTGTACATTTATTTGCTAAAGTATTTAAATCCGCTGACTGAGCTACAGAATTCAGATCATCCTCCCGTTATTCTAGTTGAATAAACTCTTAGTTTTATTTATATATATCTGAGACTCTGTGCTAATTTCATATTTAATACTTAAGTAGTTAAGATGGGGTCTGCGTCAACGCAAACCTCCCAGTGGCGGCGGAACGTGCTCGTCACACCCCCCCCCCCACAGCTCGGGTATATTTAACGGGCTCAAATAATGTTAATCGATTCTTTACTGAACTAGAGGAATACTTTATATTACCTTAAATTGAAGAGGCTGATAAATTTAATTTATTAAAGTACTCCTTAAAAGGAGATGCCAAAATCTGGTATGATACTGTTGCCTCTCAGGTTCAAGGTCAAAATCCCATGTATGAGGTTTTCAAACTTAAAATTAAAAGTTCATTCCTCTTCAATTGCTGATCAAACCAGACTTCGTCAGGAACTTTATACGACTAAAATGTCATTTTATGATAAACCTACAGCATTCTTGTTGCTTAAATTAGACATTATAATGCAGCTGGATTTTGTTTTATCTTTTGCCACTGCAATGGAAATTATAACTCCGCTGTTTACTATTCCAATTTAAGATTATCTTGATTTAAAACCTGTCACTTCTTACGACAGCCTTTTTGAAACCTTGTCTAACTATCAAGAACGTCACCCTCCAAGGGCTGAAAATAACTTGAATCGCCAGCGGGTTAATGGAAATATGCAAAATTCTAGGCGTGAAATTTTCATCCCCCCCCCCCCTCAAAATTTCAATCGCTATCAGCATGAGCGTCAATCGCCCCAACCAAGGCGTAATAACTTTCTAAATTCTCGGAACGCTCTTTCTAATCCAAATCAGTCTCAAAACTTTTCTCGAGCTAATAGAAATAACAGAAATTTTCGTAACTCTTGTAATAACCGAAGTCGTCAGTTAAACGAGTAAGTGGTTCTTGTGAGGAGGTTCAACAGCCACTAAATGAGTCCGCCACCTCCATTTCTCTAGACACAATTTGTATCAGTCCCGTGGACCTACCTAATTTAAGTATAATATTGCATGATGTGGTAACACCAATTTTTCGGGACACTGGTGCTGAACGTTCATTTCTAGCATATGTACGTTCATTTTTAGCTGTCTTTACTCTACTGCAAAATGCAGGATTAAATTTAAATTCTTCTAAATGTCATTTTGCACGTCAGGACCCCACTCCTACCCCCACAACTTCCAAGCAAGTTTCTCGATTTTTAGGCATGTGCGGCTGGTGTGGCAAATTTATACCTAATTTTGCTCACATATGCAAGCCTCTCTTTAAACTCAAAAGGAAAAGAGTTAATTTCATTGGTCAAATGAAGCACAAGATGCTTTTGATCAGTTAAAAACTATTTTTAGCGCTCCTCCTGTATTAGCTCATCCGAATTATAATATAAATTTTCACTTAGCAACTGATGCTTCGTCCTACGGCATTCGTGCCGTTTAAAGCCAAGAAGGCGCCCAAAAGCATATGCGTCCCTAACGCTTAATACTGCAGAAAGAAACTATCCAGTAACCGAACGTGAATGTTTAGCAGTGCTTTGGGGACTGCAAAAATTTCGTTTATATTTTACGCACCTTCCACTAACAGTTGTTACAGATCATGCGGCATTAACTCGTTTAACAACTGGAAAGAATCTCTCGCCTCGCATGATTCGATGAACTCTTAAGTTATCTAGCTTTAATATGAAAATTGAACACCGCCCTGGTTCTGAAAATATCGTAGATGACGTTCTTTCACGTACTACTTCCTCAAGAAAATACTATTGAATCTAATATTGTAAATCAGTCCCTATAGATTGCTTTAAATAAAAAGTATGTTCAGTTAAATTCTACTGTTAAAACTTCATATATTCATAATTCGCACTTAAATACTGAACCAGTTAAATCCGGAGTATTATCAAGTGTAACTGAAACTAATGTAAAGGAAATTGAAAGTGAACAGTTAAAATAATGTGCTTTTACACATTTAGTAACAACTTTGAACGATAGTTTAGTATCTGATAAGGAAAATGTATCTTTAGTGCTAATGCCAGAATCTGTGTTAAAATCGTGAGATCAATTAATTCAGGAACAGAAAAATGATCCCGAATTTGGATTAATCTATAAGTATTTAGAAGATCCTGAGTCAGTTTCAATAATTGAATCAACCATTGCCATAAACTGGTCCCAATCATTTTCTTTAATCGATGGCTTGCTTTTTTATTCAAAATTATTATCTTCTTACAGCGATTTACGAGTTGTAATTCACCAATCTCTTCGTCAAGCCATGCTATTTGAGTTTCATGACTCTCCAATTTCGGTGCACCTTGGCATTAAGAAAACTTATAAAAAGCTCAAGGATGCCTGTTACTTTCCGAAAATGAGGAAGTTTGTTACTGTATACGTTTCGAGTTGTCGTCTGTGCAAGCAATATAATTATAAAAATATAAAGACTGCCGGTAAATTATTTCCTGTGAAAGTTGATTTTCCAAATCAAATTCTTGGACTCGACTTAATCGGTCCTTACCCGCTCTCTAAACCTAATAGATTTCGTTATGTGTTAGTTATGGTGGATTACTTTAGTAAATGGGTTGAATATGTGCATTTACGTAAAGCTTTGTCACAAGCAGTGGCCAATGCATTCTTTAATAGTTATATTTCTCGTTACGTCCCCCCCCTTTCAAATTGTAACGGAACATGGTCCTCAATTTAAAAGTAATGTCTTTAAGGCGCTTTGCAACACACTCGAAATTAGACACGTCTTTACGGTTCCATATCGGCCGCAAGCTAATCAGACAGAACGTGTTAATAGAACTTTAATTAATATGGTTGCGACGTTCATTGGTCAAAATTATAAAAATTGGGATCAGTTTCTCTATCATTTTGGCTATGCGATTCGTACAGCAATTAGTGGTGCAACAGGAAAAGCTACCGCTGAATTATTTTTGGGCCGAAAAATTCTGACTCCCTTTCAAAAACTGGTGTTAGTACAGCAAAATGTATCTCAGTTTATTACGCTAAATATTACTGAATTACTACCAGAAGTTCAAAGAAATTTTTAAAAAGCTCAAGAGCAGCTAGCTCAATACTACAATCTAAGGCGTAGAATTTTAGAAGTAAAAGTGGGAGATAAAATACATCTAGAATCGCATCTCTTTAGTTCAAAGAAATATGCTAATGTAGCTAAACATGGGCCCAAATTCATCGGGCGTTTCTCTGTTTTAAAGGTAGAGAATATTAATCTGACCATTGACTTTCATGGCACCTCCACCACCATTAATATCGATCAGATACGAATTTTTAAAGAGCGGACAGAATCGTCTGTTGAAACTCGTGTTAGTGATAGCGTGCGGGGTTAAAACGCATCTGACGAACATTCCGTCTTTACGCCTAACCTCACCTACCAGCCTAGTGCTCCTGATTTTTTTAAGGATGATAAACTAACTACTCCAAAACCACACGAACAATCGGTGCAGGGCAATCTAGTGTTATTAGACCCGTCGCACAAAAACGAGCTCATACTATTCATAAAACTGTTCAAATATTAAATATCCAGGGGCAAACTGGTCGCAAACGCGACTATTCCCTTTCTAATGATTCTTTTATACCGCAGATTAAAAAAAATTAAGGCTGGAATAAGTTTATGAAACGCCCTCAATCGAAGTATTCAAATTCTTCTGGAGCACACCCACCGCATAAGTTATTCGCAGTTCCTGATTCAGTGCGTAAAAGTTCATTTTGACCAGCGAGAAAAGAAAGGGTTTAAAAAAGACCTCCACCCTCTTCATCAGCTAGCGGCCAACACATTGACAAACCTTTGTTAGCTCCTGACTCGGTCCACACGGACGAGTTTTTTCCAAAGCACCGCTTCAATATCCGGCGTCAAGCCAGACTCCGACGACAGGCTCCTCCATATGAATCACCTGCCAAGCTTTTGTCAGAGCATTTTGGGCTAACCACAGACCCCGGTCTGAAAGTCTTCAACCATGTGGACTAGCCGACGAGTGCAATGAGCAGCTTTACCAAGTCCTCTAACCTTACGGATGTTACAGCTGCAAACTTAAATCAGGCGACACCATTCTTTATTTTTTTTACTCAAAAGTGTATTTCTGTCGGAGCTGCACAAAATGTTCAACATACCTTGAAGCCTTTTAGGGACTTTAAATTTTAGAAATTTTTATGAAAGCAATGGACTTTCTCAAGCTACAAATGCAAAATTCAAAATTATTGCATGAACTTTCACATTGAAATGCATGTTTAAGCTTCTATGTCATCAATTTTGTTCTCTCTTAATATATATTTTCTGTATGTCCGTTAATTTCTATTACTTTCTAACCATCACCTGCAGAGTGGGTAATATACAATTTTCTTAGCCCCTTGTATAAATTTCCCCCTTCACATTTCTAAAATTGATGTATCTGTATATATAAAATGGATATCATTTTTTTTCTTCAATCGTGTTTAACTTTTAAATATAAAAAGACTAACAATTTAGTTTTTCTTTTACGCCTCCAGGAAGGGAATGCTTTTCTGTATATATAAACTATCTTTCGAGACAAAAATCTCTCGATTGTATTTTCCTGACAGAGTATAACTTCTCTTTTGAATTTGTTACTGTAAGAAGTTTTTTAATTTTAGAATGAGTTCTGATGAACTAACTATTTTTGGCGCCCGGAGTCTCTTGATATTAACTGGGATGGACTGCTAGGATAAACGGATGTTTAAGTAGCTGTCTGATGTTCATGTAGTTGTCTACAGTAAACCAAAGATGAAAGCCTAGATGTTTCTGAGGATTCACGGGGGATTCCAGATTTATATATATATAGAAAGAGGGAGAGGGAGACTTTTTTCTTTATGTTGCTATTAAATGTCGCACTTGTCAAAACCGACTTAAATCTGTTAATCCAAACATGTAAAATTTCAATTCAAGCTTGCCTTTCTGACCTAACAGGAAGCCGAATGTACACTCATGGACAAAAAAATTAGCGCACCAAGAAATAATTGCGGGATCGTAACGAAACTTGGCATGAATGTACATGTCGGGGAGATATGCAAATTATTAGAAATGCAGCGTGATTGCGCATTACGTATAGCCGGTAGAGGGCGTTTATTGTCGTTATCTGTGGAGTATAAAAAAGGTAACCAAAGCTTATTTGAGTGTGCTGACTCGTTTACAAAGGAAGAGCTGAGGTAGACATGCCATTACGTTGTTTTCGAAGACAATATTAGCAGCTGTCGCAGTTTGAGAGGGGGAGAATCATCGGCATGATGGAAGTTGGGTGGTCAACTACGCGAGTACAGTCGGCTGCAAAATTAATCGAGCACTAGCAATAATCCTTGCCAAAAAAAAGTACACTTAATACAGCTTTGTTAAATAAATCCTTGTCGAGTCATGTTCTTAATCAGTCTAAGACCATGATTCGACAAGGATTTACTTAGCAAAACAGTCTTAAGTGTACTTTTTAAATATAGGAATTATTGGCTAGTGCTAGAATAATTTTGCAGCCGACTGTAGCTCGTCAATTAGGCCGCTCTGATTTTTTTGTGATGAGGTGTTGGGACCAGTGGACCCGAGAGTACACGAAGACCACGTTAAGGACGCCCTCGACAGACCAGTCGTCGAGAAGACCGCCACATCGTAAGAAATGCACACTTACAGCCAACTGCTTCATCGGCCGCCATCCAGGCAGAACCATACGAAGGCGCCTGGCTGAAGAAAAATTTTGTATCGCGGCGTCCATTATATGTGTTGCCAATAATACCCAACCCCTCTGTTCCGTTTGGTGTGGTGTCATACTCGACGGGGTTGGATAGCAACCGAGTGGAACCACGTCGTGCTTAGCGACGAATCCAGATTCAATTTGGGCAGGGATGACTAACATGTAGGTGTGTAGAGGGAACGGGGGGAATACCTCAATTCGGCCTTTTCTTTACAGTTGCACACTGCATCCACAGATGGTGTGATGGTATGGGCTGACATTGCCTACAATACACGGTCACCCCTAGTATTGATCCATGGCACCATGACAGTCCAGCGCTATGTCCATAACATCCTGCAACCACATGTGTTGCCACTCATGCAACGGCTCCCAAGAGTCTTTTTTCAACAAGACAATGCTCGGCCTCACACGGAAAGGCTGTCACAAGACTGGTTCCGCACTGTTACTAACCTTCCTTGGCCTGCCCGATCCCCAGATTTGTCTCTAATCGAGCATATCTGGGATCATTTGGGACGGCGAGTTGGGCATCCCACGAGTTTGAACGAACTAGAGGCAAGGTTACAGCAAATATGGAACGAAATGTCTCAAGAGATCATACAGAACTTGTATGCCTCAATGCCCGATCGTATCGCATCGTGCATTCGCGCTAGAGGGGGTCCAACAGGGTATTAAATCCTCCGTTCTTTTGCCTTTTTCTCTGAAATAATTTATCCTTTTTCTTTGATTTTCTAATCATTTACTTATATCAATGTAGTCATTACGTATGTAAAATTTCGTTTCATTTTGACGACTCCTTCTTGCTGCGCTATTTTTTTTTGTCCATGCGTGTATTTTCCTATTTTAATTCTGCTGTTAGCTCAATCAGCGTCACGGAGTTTCTACCCGTAAACGAACCCAATTTCTTAGACAAAATTATTATTATTATTATTATTATTATTTTTTTTTTTGGGGGGGGGGGGTTCGGGTAGTTTTACGCTTAGGGATATAACTAAGTTTTTTTTTTTTTTTTTTTTTTTTTTTTAAGTTTCTCTCACCCAGCTTAAATTTTAATTGACGGCTGCACTCACACTTACGATGTCTGAGATTAGTTATACGTAGATTTAACAATGTGTTTAAAATTACTTGGGAAAACCCGTTGGGGATTTTCTCGACTAATTTTTTTTCTTGGAGCAGGACTCTCAGGTAGAGACTGTAGAAGGTCACCACAGTTTGTTTAAAACTAAGCTGAATCCAGCAAAGTAATCAGTTGGGATGGTTAAATCGCTTCGGCGCCAGTGACTCGGCGAAATTTTCGGTCGGATTAGTTTTGTGTCGACATGGTGCTGCAACGAAGGAATTAAGTTGCGAGATGTAGATGAATGGGAAGCGATTATAAAAGTTTGGTTGAAATGAAGAGAAGTTAAGTTGGTGGAAAGTGGTATAAGATGGAGATGGTTTTCGTAAAAGGGGAGGTGTAGAGGAGTCTTGTCCGATGTCTGTCTACGACAAAGTCTAAAGCTTAGAGTCTGGATAAAGTTATATTTCGGTAGTTGTGATTAAGTTGTGCTTAAGTAAAGTAGCTTGATGTGTATTGTGGTGCTTCAGTGCGAGTATTCGTGAATGGAAAATAGATTCAGCCAGGAATTCGTGGATCTGTTTGAAAGTCACGGTATCTAAGTGAAGGAGTGCATCCATCTCTATAGCTTCCACTATTCTGGGGTGAGATATTTCAAATTATCTAAATTAGTTATTGTACATTTATTTGCTAAAGTATTTAAATCCACTGACTGAGCTACAGAATTCAGATCATCCTCCCGTTATACTAGTTGAAAAAACTCTTAGTTTTATTTATATATATCTGAGTCTCTGTGCTAATTTCATATTTAATACTTAAGTAGTTAAGTTAACTAAGTTTAGATGAGGTCTGCGTCAACGCAAACCTCACAGACTGTGCATTCAAAATTTGGAACTATTTTTTTTTTTTATGTATATATGTGTGTGTGTGTGTGTGTGTGTGCAATTGTATATGTATATTGTATATACATATATACAATATGTGTGCGTGTATATATATATATTGTTATCAAAATAGTGTTTTTCGTCTTCTGGCCCATGTTGTATAACATTATTTAAAAAAAAAAAAAATAGGAACATTTAATTTTATTCATACAAGAAAAAATGTTTAAATAATTAAAATCAAATAAAAAATATTTTCAAAATTTATCGTGCATTTTTGCTAAATTAATAGTTATTACATTATTTATATCAATTTAGAAGCACAGTAACAACATGAATATCAAAGAGAAAAATATTTTATTAAATTACAAATTTCGAAAACTATTTTACGCAATCAGAGAATCACAGTTCGTTTGAAACCAGTGTTAAAATCTTTCTTTAAATATGTCTTATTACTATATTTCATATTTATATATTATAGTTTGATAAATTATAATAACCATATTATAATTTATCATATGAAATATATATATATATATATATATTTCTTGTTTAAATATCACGCTTGAGAATTTAGAAAATTTAAATAATTTTAATAGGAAAAGAAAATTTCATTTTGCTAAGCATATAAAGTACCACTTTCAAAAACACAAACAGAATTAGCTCTATTAATAAAGAACAATTTACGAAGAATTATTTTTAAAATTTTTAACTATACTCTGTCAGAAACACTGGAAAAATGCGCCATAATAAACAATTGATATCCTTTTTTATTTTTATTTTATATTTATTTTGTGTCGTTAAAAGAAAAATAACATCATTATTTTATGATTAAGCAGCTAAAAAAAACTATTGAAATCATTTTTTTTTTTTTTTTTTTTTTTTTTTTTTTTTTTTACTTTAAGAAAACAATTTTTGCCTTATGCATAAATAAAAAGATAGAAAGAATGAGGAAATGGTTTTGTTTCGCCTTTATGATAATGCACATAAAAGAAAAAAAAAAAAGAAAATATATTGATGCTCTTAAATAATTTAATAATTAAGTATTTTGAAATTTAAGAAATACAGAAATATGGCATGTACTGTATTGTCATGGGATGGTGGTAGTTGAAAATCTTACTACTTAAGGCTACTTAATATATTAAGATTATTGAAATATTTAATTGAAGAAAGAGAAATGCTTGAAGCTCTAAATATAGAAATGAAACTATTCAAATTAACAGTAACTTTTATGACACCTCCCCAATGAATAAATGATTTTATTTATGTTAATATTTAAATATAAGTGATAGTAACAATCATTCAAGTGATAATGAGAAATGCTCTTATATACTAAAATATTTTCATCACACAATTCTACTTATTAAATGCTGTAATAACGAACATTTGAGATTTATTTAAATTTCACAAAATAACTAGAATTTTTTTTTTTTTTTTTTTTTTTTTTACACAAAATGACATTATAGAAATAAATTACATATAACATATGTGTTAAATGTATAATAAGATACATTAGTAAAACAAAATAAATAAATAAATAAAAAATAAAGACCGGCTTTTATTAAAAAGGCCAGTCTTTTCTAATAAAAGCGTGTTTCTAATAAAAGTCTGTTTTTTTTTTTTTTTTTTTTTTTTTTTTTTTTTTAATGGTTTGATTTTTTGCAGTCCTGGATTGAACTATCGATCTGTGACAATTTAAAGTAAACTTATTGATATATTTCATAACATAAATAAATACTTAAATAAAATAAATGCTTTATTTTAAGATTTCATATGGAGAATAAAGTCGACGCTCTTTGGATATTTAGTTTTATACTTTTCTAGAATGAAAATAAATTTTACTAATTGAATTTTTGCATAGAAAGTATATAAAAAAGAATATGGTGACCAAACCATATTAGTAATTTTTATTTGATTTTTGAAATAAAGTGAAGAACTGATTCTGAAAATTATTAAAAAAAATATTAATAACTATGTTACTGCTGTAAACTTCTCATAGACATGAAAATCTGCCGGAAGTTTTGAGATCAAGGATTATTCCTTCTTATATATACATAACTTTCGATGAAATCGAACTGGTTGATGCAGAATATAATGAGTAACTGCTATATTTTCCTTTATTAAAAATTACCATTTAAAAATTTACATATTATTTGAAACAAGATACTCAGAAAAACATTAATACTTATTTTGCACAAAATTATGTTCTTGGAGGTATTTTTTAGAAACTTACTACATCAGTGAAAATTATATTTATAACTATGTAACAACACGCAGAATAATGCTGTGAAAAGTGAATTAGTAAGACTATGTGGAATAAATATATAATTTCAGAACTCTGACTCTTTTCTTTCCGAAAAAAGCTGGAAACTCTTCAGCTTTCCCTCTTATGTATGTTTTAACCTTTCGATTGAAGTAAAAAGCATTTTTAAAAGACTTTTTTTTTTTTTTTGTTAAAATAACGGTTCAAGAAAAATAATGTAACGAGATTAAAAAAAAAAATTGTCAGATAAATTAAAAAAGTATATATATATTTTATTAATTGATAATTAAATTTAAAAGCATTTTTTTTTCTTTAATTGAATTTCACAAAATTTGTTTGATTGTAAAGAATTATATTTTAACAGTTATTCGGTTATTTTAGATTTCAAACATTAGAATACGTATTTTATTATTAATGTGATTTTATATTTTTAATTTGTGCGATTTTTTTTTTTTTTTTTTTTTTTTTAATAATAAAATAAAATAAAAAATACAAGGAAGTATATTTTTTGAGCAATTCTCCTAGATATGGAAAAGTATAATAAAGCATGTCTACCAATTACATTCAATAAAAAAGGATTTTTTCGAATAACTACTTCTAGTTTTGTATATATTGTATGTGATTGTACGAAATCTGCACTATTTACAATAATAAATGCAATAGTTCTAGACAACGACAAATATAGGTCAGGAAAAAAGAATCCACTTAAACTGAAAATAAATGAATATATATATATATATATTTAATTGTCGGCAAACTCTCCTAGCTTTACCTTACATTTAAAAACATGTATTTGTTTGAATTTATACGTACTTAAACGATATGTAGAACTTTAGTGATATACTTTAGTGATATTAAATACTTTAGTGATTAATTAATTAATACATTAGTGATACTTTAGTGATTAATTAATTAATAAATTAGTTTTATTAATTACTTTAGTGATATTAAAGTATACTTATGTATACTTTAGTGATATTAAATAACTTCTATAAAAAAATATTTTTAATTTCAGGTAATAAGTAAGAGATATTTTTCAATTCTCTTTTTTAGTTATTGTATGTTCTCTAAAAATTACAAAAAGTATGACTTCTTAGTTAAGACATAGTTTATATTTACATGAGGAATTCCCATTGCCAGAATTCTTTAAGGAAATACATATGATTACGTTCGACACAAGCTTCATATATTAACAGGTTCATATTTTATAAATTCTTGGATCGTCGACCAGCTTGTCGCTCACGCAATTCATTAGTGATGTTAAAATCGCTTTCATTAAAAGAAAATAAATAATTTATATAAAATTTCTTTATTTTAATATTTTGTTGTATATGATTTCAAAATTGATTAATTTCATAACATTAAAAACATTAATTTTACAATAATCAGCCTTAAATTTACAAATTAAATATTATAACCATTTGTAGTTTCTAATATGTATATATATATAATTATTGCGGAATAATGAAAATCAGAATTCATAATAAAAACATGGTTCATTTAAAACGGATACTAAATAAATCTCATTTTAGCTCTAATACAACATAATTCTATATTGAATTGCGTATTTTTAAGTCCATTTTTCTTTATAAAAGTAATGGCCATGAATAAGTTAAATACATTTATATAAAACGCATTTATATATATATATATATATATATATATATATATATATATATATATATTTATATTTATATATATATCTGTATATATATATAAATTACGTGTCACGATGTTTGTCCGAGGTAAACTCCTAAACTAAGGAACCGATTTTAATGAAATTTTGCACACTGTGTGCAGTTTGGTCCAACTTGAGAGATAGGATAGTTTTTATCTCAATTTATTGTCACAATATTGTTTTATTGCAATTATTTGTTAATTATAGACCTCTATTAAAGTTGCTCCAAAATATCTGTGAGTTCCATTAATTTAATTGTTGCCAAAAAAAAAAAAAAAAAAAAAAAAAAAAAATACGAGTCCATTTTCTTTCGACATAAAAATAAATACATTTAATCAAACGTGAACGTTAAAAAATTATAAAAAGTTAAATTATGCATCTCACGAAAATTGACGTCATAATCAATTTAAAGATTTTATACACATTGATAAAGTGCTAATGTAGTTCTATCATATATATAGTAATATATATAGATCTCTCATCCCCATGTTATCGTACAAAGATTTTTGATGCCGAAAAAAAAAATAATAAAAGCTTTGGAAACAGCCATTAAGTGGTATTGAAAAAAAAAAAAAAAAAAAGAAAGAAATATGAATTTGAAACTGTATCTGGAGTCTTCCATTCCCCTTTAGCAAATAAATTATTCATAAATTTTATTTGCTAAAATATTAGTATGTATTCCCGTGTGTATTCACTCGGGGAAAGACGGCCATATTTTGGTAAAAACGTCGTCTTTTCCCAAATGAAAAGGAATAACTTTTTTCTCCCCAATGATCACTCTATTCTATATATGCTATACTATGAGTTCTATGCGCAAGCGAAGTGTGACTCACTGACCGTCTGTGCAGCCAAGAAAAAGACTTCTATGTTAATTGTCCTCTGGAATTTTTGTAAGAAATTATTAAAAATCGAGGAAATTTATTTCCCAATTTTAATCCTTATATTTGGGTATAGATATGTATTAGTTATCGCGGGTGTTAGATTGAATTATTTTGCTGTCAAATTGACAAAATTTTAATTTTAAATTTCAAAACTCTGTCGCCCTTGGCTTTTATTATTATTATTATTATTATTTGGCGATCAAAAGCGTAACACGAAAATATACATACCAGATGTATGCATTGTACGAAATGTAATATGTATTATTCATTGTACGTATGTATGACATGTAATATATATTGTACGAAATATTGTTTCATATTATTCATTACTCTTTTAATATAAGTTGTTAAAATAACCATGATTTTTGAAAGGAATTAAATATTTTCGCCAGATAATTTGGCGATATTCTTTTTTTTTCGCCAAGGATGACAGAAATGAAATCTATTCCGCTGCAAAATATTAGTATCTTACATCAGATATTTTATTTAGACATTTGAAAACAAATTTGACTTCAAACTATGATAGAATATTTATCATTTTCCTTTTAATTAGTATATTATTAGTATATTAAAATTTAAAAGCATGGTATATAAAAAGTTTTTTTTTTTAAATCTTATAATTATTCTTATCTTAATCCTCAATGTTTCCCATCTTTATTAACTTGAATTTACTATTAAAATTTTAACATACTCAAAAACTTCTCATCACTTCGTTAAAATACACTAAACTTTTCCAAAATCTTTTTCTATTTAAAATGATACATGTATTTACTTTAAATGTCCAATATTTCATAAGATTTCCAATTTTAAAGTTTTAAGATATTTATCAAATTTACTTATTTTTCTGGTTTAGCCTTATTGTTTTCCTTTTTATAACTACAGCTGTTGCCCTCTGGCTTTGAAGCCACTAAGAATTTCGACTAAGTATCAATTTATGAATTTCGATTTAGGTTTATTAAATTTAGCATCTCGGATTACGAAGGTCTAACGAATTTATTTTAAATTCAAATTTTGCAACTTTTACTTAAACACAAATCAGCATATAATTAAATGAGAATAAGTTTAAATCTACTTACCCTATCTGCCAGATTTCCCGGGTGAAAGTAAAACTAGAACTGCCAATACATAGACTCAGACCTCTAAATTCTGCTTAGCAAACGATTTATTGTTACAATCCTAACTTATGTTATTTGACTCGAATGATGACGAATAAGTCTTATTATATTAAAAGAGTTTGTTTTCTGGTTTTAAGATGCATTGCATCTCTCTTCGATTCGATTCGGCGACTGACTCAATCAGCTCCGTCCCGTCACACAATAGTTCTGTTCTGCGCATCGTATCCTGCCTCCTTCTCCATTGTCTTCCTCCCCGACATCCTCCGGGGGGGGGGCTGAGCATGGCAGACTAGCGACTCGATTCACCGGTCTTTTGATGACTCCAGATGGTGTCTTCAGAGTGACGATTCTTACGATGCCATCATCTCCAGGATGCAAGTCCAGAATTCTGGCCAAGTTCCACTGTGCTGGCTGAATAGAAGGCTCCAACACCAGGACTAGCTGACCAGGTTGCAGATGTGTATTACCACTCTTCCATTTTTCTCTTGCCTGGAGTGAAGTCAAATAAGACCTTGCCCATGTACTCCAAAATTGCTTCTTGATCTGCTGGAGGAGTTTCCACCTGGAAGAAAAACTGGTACACAATGGATTAGTTTGGTTAAAAGAGTGTTCAGGAAGCTGGAGAAGCGGAGCCCCAATTAAGAAATGTCCTGGCGTAAGCACTAAGAAATTATTGGGCTCGATGGAAAGTGGGACTAAGGGTCGTGAATTTAAGCAGGACTCAATAGTAGTGAGAATCGTAGCACACTCCTCAAACGATAGGCAACTGCCTTTACACGCTTTAAGTAAATGGCGTTTGGCCAATTTAACCGAAGATTCCCATAGGCCGCCAAAGTTAGGCCCGTAAGGTGGCATAAAATGCCAATGAATTTGTCTAGTTGTGGCAAAGTCTTGAATAATATTGGGTTTTGAAAGTGTCACGAGTTTCTTCAAATGGGCATGGGCACCAACAAAGTTGCGTCCGTTATCTGAGTAAATGTCAGTAGGATAGCCTCGACGCGCTATGAATCTTTGTAGGGCATATAAAAAATGTTCAGTTGATAAGCTCGGGACTAATTCGAGATGAATTGCCTTGGTGCTCATGCAGATGAATAGGCAAATATAGGACTTAAATTTTGTTTTTGTTCGTTTATGTTCACACTTTGTTTGAATAGGGCCTGCATAATCAAGGCCAACATGTTGAAATGGTCTACAAGGGTTGACTCTTGCACTGGGAAGGTCACCCATCATTTGTTGAATGGCGGTCGGTTGGACTTTGGCACACGTGACACATTTACGAAGCTCTTTTTTCACAGTGGATCTACCATCAGGAATCCAGTAAGACTGGCGAATGAGATTTAATACTAGGTCGACACCTCCATGAAGACTATACGTGTGAAAATGTCTTATTAATGTCGATGTAAAAGGGTAATTTTTAGGTATGAGTATTGGATGTTTAGTATCATAGGGCAGAGTGATGGTTTTATCAATTCTACCTCCCACTCTTAATAGATTTTCTGAATCAAGAAATACATTGAGATTTTTTAATTTACTGCTGTTTGCCACGGGTTGGCCGCGCTGCAAAAGGGCGATTTCTGAAGCAAAGGACCTTTGTTGGACGAATTTAATAACAATTTTTCTAGCTTCTGAAATTTCTTGTACTGAGACTGGTCCTTTCAATTTTGTAGCATTTTTACTGTTATAAATAAACCTCTTCATAAATGCAATTACACGAAAAAGTTTATTACTTGATGAAAATTTTGAAACCAAATCCTCTATAACGGATTCATGCATTGGAGTTGACTCTATTAGTCCAGGAATTCCCACCATTGTACATGGGACTGAGGTAGCAATCTTGGACTCGTGATCTGGGACCGGAATCTTTGACCAATCAGGTCCAGACCACCACAAGTTAAAGTGGTTTAATTTGTCGGGTAACAGCCCACGGGTTGCACAGTCTGCTGGGTTATGTTTGCTTGGTAAGTGATGCCATGATGTTGTGTCTGTGAGAGCTCTAATTTTTTTTACTCGGTGTAGGACATATGTGTTGCCCCTTAAGGGTGGATTTAAGATCCAACTACGGGCGATTGTTGAGTCTGTCCATAGGAGAATGTCCTCAACCTGATAATCCAGCGAGCTCTGGACGACTGACAAAAGTTCCGAGAGTAATACAGCCGCGCATAGCTCCAACCTAGGCAAGGTAATGGGTTTTAAAGGAGCTACACGGGTTTTAGCTGCAATCAATTTTAAAGATGAGTTCTGACTTGGGCGTATATAAATTACGGCAGCATATGCCTTTGTTGACGCATCACAAAATCCCAGAATCTGGTACATAGGTTCGGATTTCAGGTCTAAAAATCTGGGTACTGACATGGCCTTAAAGGAAGCAATTTTTTCATAAAATTCGTTCCACCTGTTTTGAATGTCTGGTGGTAAAGGATCATCCCAACCAAGTTTTAGCTTCCAAACATCTTGTAGAAGCATTTTTAAAAGAATAGTGGCAGGGGATAACAGACCCAAAGGGTCGAAGATGCGTGCAATTACAGACAATAATTGTCGTTTAGTTTTGACGTTTTCTTCTGTGTTGACGCCAACCTGCAGTGTATCCGATGTTAAATTCCAGTTTAGTCCTAAAATACGTTGGGATTGATCGGGGTTTAAGGATAATTCCTGATTTGTTGATTTTAAAGGTTCTGGGACCTGAACTAGAGCTTCCACATAATTTGAAGCCCATTTTCGCAGCTTGAAGCCCCCAGCATTAAATAATGCCTGAAGGTCTGTGACCAAAGATTGAGCGGCTTCGATTGTTTCAGTCCCTCCAAGGAAATCGTCCATATACAGGTTGTTGCGGGCAGCTTGCACAGCTACGGGAAAATTGGGTTCTTCATCGTTTAATAGCTGTAATATGGTACGCAGGGCTAAAAATGGAGCACAGGCTGTGCCATAAGTAACAGTGTTCAATTTATACACTCTGAGTGGATCTGAAACATTGGCCCTCCAAAATATTCTTTGAAAGTCTGTATCAGGCTCTGCGATTAGAATTTGCCGAAACATTTTCTCGATATCACTCGAGAGGGCGACTTTATTTAAACGGAATCGAATCAAATTGCAAAATATACTAGATTGAAGTTTTGGCCCTTTGTGCAAATTGGAGTTCAGGGATTTGCCATTTGTAGTTACGGCCGACGCATCGAACACTACCCGTAGTTTCGTAGTGCTACTATTTTCATTTATAACTCCATGATGGGGCATATAATAATTGGGTTGGCGATTAAGTTCTTCATCCCTTAGTAAAGTCATATGACCTAAGTCTGAGTATTCACACATAAACTTACAATATTCCTGTTTTAGGTTGGGATTCTGCGCAAAACGAGCTTCGAGCCTTTTAAACAGTTTTAGTGCACAGTTGGCACTTTCACCCAAATCTATCTCATCATGGAGGGGTAATTTCACCACATAGCGACCTTCGGGGTTGCGCTTGGTGGAAGATTTATATAGTTCCTCTGCCGGATCGGCTTCGGTTTCACTCTTAGAAGATATTATTGGTTGATTGTCAAAAAAATCGTTCAAGTTAAGGCAGTGTAACGATGAGCTATATGTTGATTCTGGTTCCATTCCATCCCTTGAGAGGGGGCCACTGAGTAAGTACCCAAGTGGACTGGGAATGGCAGATGGTTCTCCTGGCCTTCCCGATACTGGTGTGCCACAAATTAGTGACGCAAAAATATCTGCGCCTAATAATATTTCGATTGGTTTTTGCTTGAAGAAATTCATATCAGCCAACTGCAGATTTTTTGTATGTGGCCAAGACGTCGTTTGCACCCGGAAATTTGGCAGAGGGGTAGTAACCCTATTTACTACTAGCGCTTTCAAGTTCCTATACTCGTTAGCGAAATATGGCGAGAATGAGAATTCCGTAAAATTCAAAACAGTTTCTGCGGAAAGACCGTTTATGCCTATAAGTCGATGAGAAGTGCCAAACAAAGGCAAATTTAGCTTCTCAACGCACTCCTTTGTTATGAGACTATTTTGTGAGGCACTATCAACTAACGCCCGACATTGAATAATTTTGCCGTTAGGTGACCTAACCTTTATAAGGGCAGTAGCCAATAATACCTTTTGGTTACTAAATTTTGCATTAGATTGTGAACTATTGGCCACCGACGTAGTAACGAGGCCGCCTCCCTGATCTGCAGAATTCTGTGCATAAATGTGCAGAAGAGTGTGATGTGAACCTGCACATACTTTACATTTAATATTAATTCTACATTGACGCACTTGATGATTAGTTCGCAAACAATTTTCACACAGTGATTTTGATTTAACTAAGTCCCATCGCTCCTGAACACTAATTCGATTGAATTTGGGACATTTAAACAATTGATGTACTTGAGAACAGGCGACGCATTTATTTTCTTTGACTAGTATTGAATTATTGACACAAGATTTTTTTACACTACTACCTTCTACTGGCTTCTTAAACATCCCTGGTTTATTTTCAAGCTTTGTTTGACTCGACGCCTCCCTCTCAATGAATGTACGAAACGAATTTAAATCGGGAATAGTTTGCGTATTCTCTAGACTGAGCTCCCACCTATGCCTAACGGATGAATCCAATTTTGAAATCATGAAATTTATAAGAATAAGATCGCTAAGAGGATTAGATTCCAATCCGAGGGTCGATAAATTTCGCACCGCTTCGTTACAAGTATCTATTAAATTGAAAAACGATTTAGGATCATCCGCTTTGTTTACTTTTACTGAAAAGATTTTATTTATTTGAGTTATAGCTAATTGACGTTTATTTTCGTAGCGCTGAGTAAGAATTTCCCAACAGTGTTTAAGATTTTCCGATTGTAACGAAAATCCACGAATAAGTTTTGATGCACTGCCTCTTACACACGATTGGAGGTATTGTAACTTTTCAACCTCACTAAGGCTGTCATTATCCAGAATAGATGATTTAAATAAATTTTTAGATGACAACCAAGATTCATTATCCCCGTAAAAATAAGGAATTTCAAGTTTAGGGAGACTAATATGCGAATTAACAGAAGTCCCGGGTTTGGTACGTGCATCATTATTTACATTTGGAGTATTTGATTGCGATTTACCCTCTAATACAACGGATAATTCTAACAGAGTGTCCCTATTCTTTAACACCTCTTCAGAGTTTTCATCGTTTTCCTCTTCGGAAAAATTTGTAACTATATCCTCGAATTTAACCTCCAGTGCATTTACCTTATCTTTTAAGATTTTTAATCTGGCTTGATCGCCTTTATCACAATCATTGACTTTCGATTTTATAAATTCTATTTCTTTAATTACATTTTCAAATTTTATCACTTCATTAGATTTTGGGAACAACGCACTCTGTTCGGCGTCATTCGCCCTTGTTCTTCCCTTTCTACCCATATTTTGAGCAAACTAATTACAATTAATTAAATTTAAATATGAATTAATCGATCGAATTAAATTATTCTGTAGACCAGGAAGTAAAATATGAAAAAAAAACAAGAACAAATGAAAGGAAACAACTCATAATAGTATAGCTTTTTTTTTTTTTTTTTTTTTTTTTTTTTTACTGAAATAAATAAACTAATAAAATATTAAATGCACCCTTTTCACTCTCATACTCTCATTTATTCAACAATTACTTAACATGAAAGTTTATTTCTGAAATTCCAAACCGAAACTTTCGGTTTGAAACCCAAACTATTTTGAATTACGTTTTCTCTCAAAACAAAACTTCTACGTAAGCATGAAAGCGAAACTACTTTGAATTACGTTTTATATCAAAACAATTTAACCTTGTATTAATGATTTATTTCAACAAATTAATTTTAATTTACTTTAAAGTTCTTATACAGATAATTTAATCCTACGTAAACAAAAGAATTTTTTCAATTTACAATTTTTTTTTTTTTTTTTTTAACTTAACGAATTAAGATTAATTATCTAATTAATAGGTAATTAAGCCTCCTTGAATCGACGGACCACTATGGCTTTGAAGCCACTAAGAATTTCGACTAAGTATCAATTTATGAATTTCGATTTAGGTTTATTAAATTTAGCATCTCGGATTATGAAGGTCTAACGAATTTATTTTAAATTCAAATTTTGCAACTTTTACTTAAACACAAATCAGCATATAATTAAATGAGAATAAGTTTAAATCTACTTACCCTATCTGCCAGATTTCCCGGGTGAAAGTAAAACTAGAACTGCCAATACATAGACTCAGACCTCTAAATTCTGCTTAGCAAACGATTTATTGTTACAATCCTAACTTATGTTATTTGACTCGAATAATGACGAATAAGTCTTATTATATTAAAAGAGTTTGTTTTCTGGTTTTAAGATGCATTGCATCTCTCTTCGATTCGATTCGGCGACTGACTCAATCAGCTCCGTCCCGTCACACAATAGTTCTGTTCTGCGCATCGTATCCTGCCTCCTTCTCCATTCTCTTCCTCCCCGACACCCTCTTTAAAATATTTAAAATGATGAGGTCATTTTATAGTAAAATTATCCATTATAGCATATATTATATTTCACTCCTCCATAAAAATTGATTTTAAAATCGTCTGTTTCTTTTATACTTTTATTTTAATAAAATTTTAATAGAATTTAATTTATATATTAGTCATTTTAGCAATTTTATCCAAAGTAGCATTAGAAAAAATATATATCACTTCTCCATTAAAATTTATAGGACCCTACAATAAAATTAATTTGTGCTTAATATCAACACTACGAAAATTTTTATCAATCGCTTCCAAATTTTGACCTAAGTTTCAAATCTCAAGCCTGTGGGTTTTTACTTTGGCTACAACGTTTTCGTCTTTGTTCGTAAATAATAATTTGACTGTACTAAATAGCTTACAGCTGTATAATTCAACGCATAACTTAGTCACAGCAACGCGTGGCCGGGTCTGCTAGTATATATATATATATATATATATAATAGTTACCAAATTTCTTGTTGTACATCCAACCACATAAACCTTTATACACTCTCAGAAATAATATACTCAATTTTCACGATTCAGACATCCTCGGGCTTAATTTCATTGTTTTTCACAACCATTTCGTCAAGAGATCACGTATTTTTGAGGAAATGTGAACTCTCAAATATTTGACGAAACTGTTTACTCACAATAGCATGTGCTTGCTTTCATTACCGTCATATTGGTTTTTTTTCCTGTGTTCTTTTGACTTGAAGTTACAGTGACTTTTGTTTGCCGACCTGGTTGTTCGGTCGGTAGGGCGCTGCCTTCTGGATTCCCACGTCCCGGGTTCAAATCACGGTGCGTGCATGGATGTTTGTGATATCCTATGTCTACAAAATATTGTATGCGCTTGTTTCTGTAAATTTCTGTAAAAATATGAATCAATTGAGACAAAAATCATTGTAACTATAGGTCTCAAAGCTGTCAAATAAATGTCCAAATTATTTTTATTTGTTTGCTCTGATTTATTTATATTATTATTAAACATAATTAGGATTTAATGCCTAAAGCAACGAACTTGCAAATAGTTTTGTAATTTTATAATTTGTATTTTATTCTGTATCATGAAACTCGGATGAAAAAAATTAGCTTTACTTTTAACGAAATTCGTATGTTCAAACAAGTGAGGAAAGTAATTTTCTCAATTTGACGAAATAAGAAGGGGAAAATATTTTTTTATATTTGACTAAATTCATATTCTCATATAGGTAACAAATTTCGCCAATTTGACGAAATGTTCGCTCGGAGCATATCCCTAGAAACACTTTCGTCAAAAATGAAGAAATGTTCGTGAAATTTGCGTATCAATTTCTGAGAGTGCATGGCTTTATTAGTTATATCTTTCAATTCTATTTCCAGAAAACTATTTTTACTTATGAATGAACGAACTGCAGTTATATTTAACTTTCTGCATTTGAAAGTAAAACTTGTTGAAAATACCTCAGTAATGGAAAACAAAACTACTTTTCTATTCCGATTATATGACAATAAAAAAAGATAAAATGCTGACATCAACATTACTTGGTATTTTTGTCATTTGTAGCCTGTATTTTAAAGTGAATGTTCAGTATCGGAGTGATTAATGCGTCCTTCACTAACGAAATACTTTTATTAAAGGAGGTTTATTGGATCGTAATTTATTATTAAAAACACTCATAATCCTTATTTTGAAAATAAATATTTCCTATAAACTATACAATTTAATTTAACCTATTATTTTTTAATTTGCATAATATCGTAACTCATTGAAATATCCTTTATTTTATTATGATGTGTAAATTTAATTTTAAAACTGGATGCTTGTAATTGAAATACTTTAATATGAACACTTTCGGAGAATGTTATATTTTTAAAGTCTTTTTTTTTTTTTTTTTTTTTTTAAGTTTGTAAAGTAAAATGTTTTTAAATTACTTCATGGTTAAATGTATGGGGATAGTTTCATAATCGTATATATATGTATGTATGTGTGTGTGTGCGCGTATGTATGTATGTATATATTGATTTAATAACAGGAGACTTGGCGCTGGAATATTAAAAATCCGGATAAACTACTACGTCAGAAACGCCAAAGAAAAATATTTGAGATGCATACAGCTGTTTCGGTAGCCTTAAGCGTTCCGTCTTCAGTACAAAAAGAATTCTGAAACTGGAGAAGTGCTCGTATATATAGGAGAAGGACCGAATTTAGTTCAACCAATAGGATTACGGGAAAGGTGGGGAGTGTGGACAATAGGAATTTATGAATGTAAGCTGTGTAAACAGTAGAAAAATTAAGAAAATGTGGACTGAATGTAAAGTTTTCAAAAATCAGATAAATAGGGAACAGCGAATTTACAATTTACAAGATTTTTAAAATTTTTATAAATATGAAAAGCTTCAAAGAAATCGAGTTCATGAATGGATTTAGATCTGCAAATTATTTTAGCTGAATTACATTTAAAATTATGATTTTCCTCCCAGCAATATTTAGAAATTGCTGATTTATTTACCAAATATTTTTCTTTGGCGTTTCTGACGCAGTTATCCGGGTTTTTAATATATTCACTTATTCATTTATCTAGAAAAAATATTTTTTTTTCCTGAAAGTAATACCTACATTTATCATAAAAAAATTAAAAATGAATAAATCCATTTGTTTTCATAAATAACACATACAGCGAAACAGAATCATTTATGTTTTTTAGTTTTTTTTTTTTTTTTTCAGATATGAATGAACGTCATGCATGTTTTAAAATTTTATTTATCGTAGAAAATGTAACATTAGCATCTATATAACTATGTATTTATTCATAAATAATTTTGTTTAACACATATTAATAAAATTTGCTATTTGTTCATTATTATTATGAAACAATGAGGGACCTAAATTTAAAAATAAATAAATAAATGCAGTGTATCATATTTGTACGTATAAATAAATAAAAAAAAAATAATAATAATAATAATAATAATAATACATTTCATTACGTATCTTTCTGTAATAAATATAACAATAATAGTAATATTACAACTCATTATAATATCAATGAATAGCATTTTGTTTCCCAAATATTTATTGAATTCTCCGAGAAAAATATAGTTAAAACAAAATTTTTAAAATGAAAAATGTTTTATATTTCGTTAAAAAATAATTCATTTATTCTGGCTTTTATAAAAGTTATTACATAAATATTTTTTCTTTGATTATTATATGTATGAATTATGAAATGACCGCATTTTAACAAATTTTTCTTGTATATAAAAATAGCTTAAAATAATTAAGAAATTTATATGAAAATATCTTTATCATTAACAAAAAAGTAGTATACTTGTCACAAACAAATTTCCGTATTAAATGTGTCTTAAATTCTCTTAAAACAAGATTCTATATGCTAAAAGAACCGCTGTATTTTAAAGATTTTACAGCTTATTAAATTTTTTCTACTTAATAATATGAATTGTATTTTTTTTTTTTTTTTTTTTTTTTTTTTTTTTTTTATAAAAGTAGAAACTCAAATCGTTTTAATAATTAATTATTAAGAACACTAAAGGCTAAATTCTAGTTAGCCTAAGTCATAGTTTCCTTTTTCTGTAAGCAAATAAACCTATGATCGATCAACATTATAACGCTTAAAAATGTAAATTAATCTTTTGCACTTCTATTCTAGTTTCTTTAAAGTATTCAAATGTCATGTTTGTTTAACCCCAGAGCAATGGGGAAAAAAGAATAAAGAACATAATCTGAAGTTCAAGTTCGGTCTTCGTATAGAGCATGGATAAAAGAAATGAAGATTTATTATTAAACACAGAAACTTGAAAGAATAAAAAAGATATATTTTCGAACTTCTTTTATTTCGAATACTTGCACTTTTCGATCTGGATAATAAAAGAAAAACATTAAAATTTTAAGACATGAGATGCGTTTAATAATTTATGCGTCGAAATTTCATATTAATATTTCTAAAGGGAAAATGAAATTTTAATTCATAAAAAAAAAATGTATAATAAATATTTATATTTGCATAAAGAAAAATAATGTGATTAAAATGAAAAAAAAAAAAAATTGTAACTACTTCCTATAGAGCACGAAATCATAGAATAGTGTGAAGAAGTAAAGTTCGAAGAAATAGCATAATACAAGGTACTCATATACATGTATACATTCTAGATATATACATGAAAGTTATAATGTTTTTTTATTTTATTTTATTTTAATTTATTGTTTGTTCTTATTATTCATTAGCTAATAGTTGTATATATTCATTCAGTGTATAGTGAAGATATATTATATAACGTTATATCATCTATATATTTTTTCATATCATCTATGCCCCTGATTATAGCATATGCAAAAAAATATAAAATAAAAATAAAAATAAATAAATCATATCTAGTGTGATGAAATGTTTATTTTAAATGTTTTTTTTTTTTTTTTTTTTTTTATGCCCTAAAAATAAAATTTAACAAAATAATGTGCGGAAAGAAATCACAATTAAAAAATCTGAAAGATGTAATTAGTTTAGCACTGTATTAGAATTAACCGTAGTCATCACAATACACGCACGCACACATTATATATATATATATATATTAACCATACAATTTACGTTCCTTATGTGTGTGTATATATATATGTATATAGTTATAGGGTTATTATAATAAGAGGTCGTCTATTCAGAAGGCTCTAGAGAAGTTTTATGACTACAAATAAAACAGAATATCAATAGTATGTAACAATAGTGATGATCACTGTGAAGAAAAACAAAATAAATAAAACAAAGGTTTCGTCAATAGGGGGCGCTGTCGCATTATTTAAGGCGAATTTTGCACATTTTTGGTAAAAAACAAAATAAAGGAAAGTTTATTTTAAAGTCAGTAATTTTTACAGATTCATTCTATCTATTTCGGTCAATCCAAATCAGACACGCATAACGTATTTTGTTAAAAAAAAAAAAAAAAAAAATCTGCATAATTCGCCTTAGAATGTGTCCCATCTGATGACGATAGTAAACAGGAGCTGCGTTCCGAAAAAAAAAAGCGATATAGTTGTCTTCAATAGGCAGCGCTGCGCCAATTTCTAAGCTGATTTTTGGAGATTTTTTGTAATGTTATGGTAAGTTTATTTTACACTAGCAGGCTTTGCCCGCTTCGCTGGTCACTAAATTTGAAGGAAACTCTTTTCTATATAGCTTTATAAAAATAAAATAAAATACTAAAATTGCTCAAAAGCTCGCTTCGGATCCCTGCTGCCTTCGGTAGCGATTTGGTCATCCGCTAAAACTCGGGCGCTTGTCCCTATTACCTGAGACAATGGTTTACCAATAGGCTTGCATTAAGTCCTTATTAGATAACAGTTTCGAAATAGATAGTATCGAAAAAAAAAATGAAGTATCCCCTTTATATTTGAATCCCAGTTACATATGAACAACACTATACGTGGTGCACATAATATTTGCTTTTACGTTATTTCCTATGTTTATTTTGTTTATCCCCGATCAACCATAAAAATGATAACAATTTCACGCTAAATATTATAATATGCTATGACCTGCTACGTCTGTTTCATGAGACAATTAATTTTTTGTGGTTATTAGTATTCATGGTTTGTAAGCATGATCATAGTACCGCCTTAATATAGCTCTCTTTGGCGACTTTTGAATTTTTGTCACCATTTTAGATTTATCCCTTGTAAAAATAAGACTTAATACCTTGTAACAATATGCTATGAGCGCTATTTCTGACATATTTTAGACAACTAAACTTTTAATGGTTATATATATTTCCCATTAAGCATATTTTTATTTTCATTTATTTATTTAAACTAGTATCGCCCAGTGGTCGAAACTCGACCATTTTTTTTTGCAAAGCGAGGCAAAGCAAAGTTATTGCCTTGTCCTAAACGGAATGCAATTGCAACACAGCTGCGGCAATTGTTTGCCAATATTCACTCTAACTGAATCAGCAGAGTTATACTTAATATAACTATTTCTCTCTGTAGATGTTAGCCTTTCCTGAAATGAGAGAAAATCGCAACGTGAAAACACCCCTTGTTGTGTGATACAGCCCAGAAGCTAATAGGTACCATGTCAGACCAAGGTCCAACCAAGTATCAAATTCTGTTAAATTAATTCGATTGGTTCATAAAGTACAATGTTTGAAAAAAAAAAAAAAAAAAAAAAGATATTTTTCAAAAATGGTCGAATTGAGTTCGGGAAATTTCAAAACGTGTAACTTTATCGAAAACCGAAAATCTAAAACATTTCTGAATCTTATATTTTCTACTTATATATGCAGAGAAAAGAATAATAAATCCACTTTTTAAAAAATAAAAATAAGTAGTCAATTTCACTAATTTCACTTAATTAAAATGCAAGGAAATCTCAAAACGTGTAAATTCATCGAAAACTGGAAATCAAAAGTTTTTATGTATCTTCTACTTGCTTCTTCTACCCACAAAAGCTAGCAATAAAGACACTTTTTAAAAAAAGGTGAGGGCCAAAACTTGCAGGAAATTTTGTAAAAAACTATTTTCGCTGCAGAAATTGGCAGAATTCCAGGCACACTTGAGTTAAATGTGCAAATAAAAACAATTTAAGTTATATTTTTTCATAATATTTATTTTAATTTTAAGCAAAAACTTAACAAATTTGACAGCATATGTTTTCATTTTTTTTTCCTTTTTATTCTTTCCGTATACATAAACAAAAAAAAAAAAACAGAAAATATAATATATACAGACACGACATTATTTCATTATTTAAAACATGAAAATCTGACATTGACAGATTTTAATTTAGTGCCAGAGGCCTACTGCTAAACTTGTTAATATCGACAAATTCTTCTTTAGTTAATTCGTGACGATCTAAATTCCATGATAAAGTTTTCATTAAATCAAACCAATGTGTTTCAGCTGCAGATACTGTAACAAATAACGTTGGAAGTCCAAACTGTCTTATAGCCGCAAAACAACCTTTTTTGCTCTTTTTCCCAATGAGGGGGAGGTGTGCCTTGGGGGGGACTCATGTCAAAGGTGTGCCTTGGGGGGGGGGGGAACTCATGTCAAAGGTGTGCCTTGGGGGGGGACTCATGTCAAAGTTGTACCTTGGGGGGGACTCATGTCAAAGTTGGGCCTTGGGGGGGGACTCATGTCAAAGTTGGGCCTGGGGGGGACTCATGTCAAAGTTGGGCCTGGGGGGGGACTCATGTCAAAGTTGTACCTTGGGGGGAACTCATGTCAAAGTTGGGCCTTGGGGGGGGACTCATGTCAAAGGTGTGCCTTGGGGGGGGACTCATGTCAAAGTTGTACCTTGGGGGGGACTCATGTCAAAGTTGGGCCTTGGGGGGACTCATGTCAAAGTTGGGCCTGGGGGGGACTCATGTCAAAGTTGGGCCTGGGGGGGACTCATGTCAAAGTTGTGCCTTGGGGGGGACTCATGTCAAAGGTGTGCGTTGGGGGGGACTCATGTCAAAGTTGTACCTTGGGGGGGACTCATGTCAAAGTGGGGCCTTGGGGGAGGGACTCATGTCAAAGTTGTGCCTTAGGGGGACTTCATTCAATAAATCCCCATTCAATAAACCGACTGAAATAAGCCCTTAGCACTATTAAGAGTGTATTATAAAAATTCGACAACGCTGTACCGACTGAAATAGGGGTACCTTGGGGGGGGACTCATGTCAAAGTTGGGCCTGGGGGGGGACTCATGTCAAAGTTGTGCCTTGGGGGGACTTCATTCAATAAATCCCCATTCAATAAACCGACTCAAATAGTCCCTTAGCACTAATTAAGAGTGACGTATAAAAATTCGACAACGCTGTACCGACTGAAATAGGGGTACCTTGGGGGGGACTCATGTCAATGTTGGGCCTGGGGGGGATTCATGTCAAAGTTGTGCCTTGGGGGGACTTCATTCAATAAATCCCCATTCAATAAACCGACTGAAATAGGCCCTTAGCACTAATTAAGAGTGTATTATAAAAATTCGACAACTGTACCGACTGAAATAGGCCTCTAGCACTTAAAAGAAGTAGCCAATTTCAGTTAATTGAAACGTAAAGAAAGCTCAAAACATGTAAATTCAGCAGAAAACGGAAATCGGAATTTTTTCCGTATCGTCTACTTATACATGCAGCAGTTAGTAACAAATCCATTTTCCTTTTATTTAGTATATTAGTTGAATATTTATTGTTTAAATATCACCCTTTGAAATGAAATGTTTATGTTTACATTCGAAACTGGAAGTTTGCCATTTTTTTTTCTGGAGTTTTGTGATTTTAAATTAAAATTTTATCAATTTTACAGAAAAAATAACTCAATCAAACACATGTAGACAGTAACTTATATATAACTATACCCAAATATCGGAATTAAAATCGGCAGATAATTTCCGTTATTTTTTAATAATTTTTTACAAAAAATTCAATGGACAATTAACATAGAAAATCTTTTACATGGCTCCATGGACAGACAGTGACGTCATCACTTCGCTTGCGTATAGTGATGCTACATTATACAAATTACTGTGTCTATGGTTTTATTTGAGCTTTATGAAATTGCCAGATTTAACAACTTTCTACTTTTAGGTATTTTTTAATGTGAAGGAATACGTGTATAAAAGGGAAAAATGGGGGAAAATGCATAAAAAATAAATGTATTTTTAAATACCTTCTTGACATCGTAAGAAAATAATATTTGTATTCGCACCTTCCGGCTAACCATACCTTTCGAATGATACAATTTTCAACCCTCTACTCCCATAATTAATATGTTAAAAAGGGACAACAAATTTTATGCTTGCCTATTAATATATAGATATTGATGAAATTTGAACTTCAATTTGGTCTAGTGTTGTACAGGCTGTATACTACACGTTTGTGTTTGTGAAAGAAAATTTATAAAATACATACATTAGTTAATTTTAAAAAATCTAATTGTCCGATCGATAAGCTGTTTAATCCGTTGGATTCACAAAAATTGCATCTTTCATTTGGTATCTTATTTGTAACGATACTTTCCTCATTTTAAATACATGCAATTTTTATTGTTCACGTTTTTTTTTTTTTTTTTTTTCCGTCGAAAAAATAATGATAATTTTTTTGGCAACAATTAAATTAAAGAATAAAATTAAATATTTTAAATAAATGTAATTTTTATTGTTCACGTTTTTTTTTTTTTTTTCTGTCCAAAAAAGAATAATTTTTTTTGGCAACAATTAAATTAAGGATTAAAATTAAATGGCCAATTTATCAGTTATTATAAGGTTTTTATTTTAACATTTTAATTAATTAAAAGAAAACTAAAACAAAATTCGAAAATCCGGCTTCGAGGTGCATCAGGGGAGGTCATTACGAATCAACATGCAAATTTTTGTAGCTCAGCCATCAGCCGTTAGGAACACACCTAAACTTTATTGAATAGCAATAAAGTTCAAATTGACTCTAGAAAACGTTTGTATGGGAAATAGAAAAGGGCTGTTTTTAGGGTTTTCCCGGAAATTATTCGATTTTTTCTCGCCTTTTAAACCTTCCCTAGACCTCCACGAACATTTCAAGACTAAGATAAGATAAATCCGTTCAGCCGTTCTCGAGTTTTAGTGAGACTAACGAACAGCAATTCATTTTTATATATATAGATATGGAAATTTTACCAGATTCATTCTATCAGTTTCCGTGAATCCAGGCGATACACAATAATTTATTTTGTTCTTTAAAAAAGTTTGCAAAATTCGCCTTAGATATTGGCGTAGCACCCCCTATTGACGGAAAATTTCATTAAAATTTTTCTGTAATTTTCGCAGAGCGGATCACCTGTACTAGTGAAATTTTGTTTCATTTTAAGCCACAGAACCGTTTCTAGAGCATTCTGAATAGACAAACAATAATTATAACAACCCGGTATATATATATATATATATATATATATATACTATAAACACAAAAAAAGAATTATAATGAATAAATAACATACAGTATGAGGAAGCACAAATACAACTAATAATTCAGTGTAATAATACAATAAAAGACAAGACGTTAAGCAGCTTGTTGTAACTGATTGTGAATCTACATTTTCTTTCAATGATTTTTTTTTCAATAAAGATTTTTCCATACAATTTAAAAAATGTTATCGTGAATAACAGTGTTTTTATATTTATCGCTTAAACAAACCTTTTTTTTTTTTTTTTTTCAGGAAACTGGGAAACTAAAAGAGATTCGATATGCAAAAAGTTGCTAAATATCAAATACTAAATGTTAAATGAAAAGAATCCGTACTTACGATGTTTTTTTTTTTTTTCCAGATTTTAGCATAAATTTGAAATGAATCAAAAATAATGTCTTGTAAGTACAAATTATTATGGACGTTTCAATTCATGCATATTTGTACAATTTCTCGAATAAACTCCGTCATTTGGTGTTTCTCTAAAATTTTACATTGTTTAACAAACAGTTTTGCACATTGCTCTTTATATATATATATATATATATATATATTTTTTTTTTTTTTTCTTTTTTTTCAAAACAATGATTACGTTCAATAATCGTAAATGCATGTGTATGGCATTTAAAAAGTTAAATCCTAATAATAAAATCTTCTTTTATTTACTGTATTATTTTGTTGGCATGACTAAATTTGTAATTATTTGTTCTTATTAAACGAGATTTTGCGTCTTCAGTTCCAAATCTGCTAAAATTACATAGACTAATTTCTTCTGTTCTATAGAAATACAATTCAACTTTTGGTATTCAAAATTTACAATTTTAAAATTTAGTACTTATTTATCGCTGAACTTATACGTTTTGAAATGTTTTGAACACGATCTTAATGTTCATAGAAAATGTCAACCTATTTGTCTGTCAACATGTAATCTATATACCAATATATATTTCGGCACATTTGAATTTAGATGTTTTTCCAAATATCTAGAAACATTTTGATGGAATTTCTTGAAATTTTGGGAGCATAAAGAACATGTTACACCTCACATATTTAAACAAAATTGCTGATCTGAAGGGGAAATGAACATCAGTAAAAAATTAAACAAATGTCAAAATGTTTTGGATCACTCTGTAAAAAGTAATGCTTCAAATGCATTTTGCTTGTAGCGTATTATTAAAAGGATTTTTCTAATTGTCATTATATATTTTTATGAGGTTACCACATGCATGGAGAAATACGAAAAGAAAATCTATTTTTTAAATTATAAAACTTCAGGAATAATATCTAGCGCGAAGCCTTTTTTAGAAAACTTGGAGGATTACATCCAGCAATTAGAATGCAAAAGTGTTAAAGAACTTACAGTATATGAGTATTTTTACTAACTAATTTTTAACCATGCATGCGAAAGCTGTTCATTTCCATAATTTAATAGACAAAATTTTTGAGCAACTTAGTTAAAAGCTCCAAACAGTTATCATGTAAATTCAAAAAATTATGAGAGATAGAACAAACAGAATTTCAATTCCTCTCAAACTTTAATATGAAATAGAATGTAATTTGCTCACATTTTTATTTTGATTGAAGTAATGGTAATACAATGCTCGCTGGTTGTAAATACATATTGATAGAACACCATACCATCTTCTTTTTACTTTCTCTTACCCATAGGGTCGAGAAAGTATTGTTTTAGGGTCAAATTTTCGAACGTGAGGTTTTGTTATGTTCACATGTTCTGAGGTCCCTTGAATACGAAAATCATGTTTTTAGCGAATGGTCTGTGCGCCTGTCTGTGTGTGTGTGTGTCTGTGTATATGTGTGTCTGCCTGTATGTGTGTGTGGATGTCTGTGGGGATGTTTGTGTGACTGTTATCAGCATATCTCAAGAACAAATAGTAGCAGAAATTCCAAACTCGGTATTCTAAATGTGTATCATATAGGGATGCTACAGTAAGCTTTTCGTTGAGATGAAGCAAATGATTCGTGTACAGGGACACTCAAAAGTATTCAAATACATTACGTCTATGAGGGAAATTGCAGGAAAGTAGAGTTTAACATTTATAGACTGCACTAAACCAAATGAAACCAATATGAATTTTTGTAATAGAGATAGTCAACTGGGATTTATTTTGTGTATGTAGGAGCCTCGCCTCATCCCCTGGGGGAAGTACCCCCTCGAGAGGAGTAAATTGTCCTGATGGGTATCTTTCAAAAGAGCTCGCCAATACCTTTAAAACGAATGGTTGAACCATTAATCTGTGATAATTTAAAATAAAGTTATCGATTTTTTTTTTAATTTTTAACAAAACAAAACATTTTATTTTAAATGTAACATTGAGAAATAAATTAAACTTTTTTTGGGGATATTTAGTGTTATACTACTTCTCTAATATGGAAATCGTCTGCATTATAATAAAAGATGTATTTTTTTAAATAATAATTTTAATAAATTATTTTTTAAAAACAGAATTATTGTTTAATAAACGAATTAAATTGTATAGTATATAAATGTTGGTGCATTAATGAAACGGGGGGTTGAGGGGGGCGGTAGCCCCCCTTACACAGAACTAATTATCATACTCGTTATCTTATCTCTTACTCTCCAATCTGTATTTACAGTATTAAATTTCAGGGTGAGAGAAAGTCGTGTGAGTGACACACCAGATTATTTTTTCTGAGACAAATTAAATGCTGTTCATTACACGATATCTCTTTGTAATTTTCGCATAAACAGCTCAATAATTTTGGCTATTCAATTATTCAAATAAATTTTTGTAAAAGCGCGCGCATGCATAGTTAAAAATACTCACATTTCGTAAAATACTTAACATTTTTGTTTATGACTGAAAGATGCTGTGCCTGATGTAGTAGATCAATATTTCTAAAAATAGCTTTGCATTGAGTCCACTATCCTACGTATTGTAATTAAAAAAGTTTTTTTTTTTTTTTTTTCAATTTTTTAAGGAAACCGTTATATGACTATGAATATATGTGGTAGCCTCATGAAACGTTATACAGATAATTAAAAAAGATACTCATAATCACATGCTACAGCTAAAACGCATTTCGAGCATTGCGTTTTAGAGGGTGATCCAAAACATTTCCATTTTTGTTTAATTTTTAACTGGTCCGCTTTTCCATTTCAGGACAAATCTTTTGCTGACATATATGAGGTATAATGTGGTCTTTATACTCCCAAAAGGTCAAGATAATTCCTGCAGAATTTTTCTAGATATTTTAAAAAACGTCTAAATTCGAATGCCTCTAAATACTTAACGGTAGATAGTGCATGCTTTTGTGTTAGAAAACATTTTGACAGTTCAAAGACTGACGCATTGAAATTCCCGAAAAGTTATATTCCGTTTCAATATCGTATGTTTGTGCCTATTATTTAACTGATTCACCCATCGTACTCTTTTTATAATACTTATTATGAGAATAAAGGATAAAATTAAAATAAATAAATAAAGTAAGTCTTAACTCATAAGTTTTAACAAAATGAAGATTATTTTTAAATTTTACTGAATATATATATTTAGAGAAATATAATTTCTCCACTTATCCCCCTGCGAGTTTGTAAATTTTTAATATAAATGCCTTCCAAAAGAAATCGTCGATACATTTAAAATAAATGATTGAAATAAATATCAGTGAATTTTTCATTTCTACCAAGAAAAAAATGTGTTTTTAGCAGCCTGACCTTTTTTTTATTTTTTAAAATGTACTATTATAGTTTAAATTATATATATATATATAAGGAAGTATAAAAAGAAAGTTTTGCTATCACCACCATATACTCAATTTTTAGGCAAAATTTTCTGGTGCACCTTAATTATAAGAGATTTTATGTATTTACATAATGTTTTAATATTCGTAGTAGCTGTCAAGGACGATACTAAAATTTGAAGATAATATTTATGTATATATATATATATATATATATTTAACTATAACAAATTTTATGTTTAGCTCCAAGTAAATTTTATGTTTAGCTCTTAGTAAATTTTTTGAAATATGTAACATTACTGTTTCAGTTTCCTTCTTTAAAATGATAAAATTTTGCACAATAAGTTTTACAAAATAAATGTTTTTTTTTTTTTTTTTTTTTTTTTTTTTTTTTTTTGTCATACTTTTTATAGTATCTGATTAAATAAATATATATATATATATATATATATATATAAAATTACTTTATACATAACATACATTATACTTTATACTGAGTATTGTAAAGGAGTATTGTATCATATAATTGTATCAGTATAATATCATATTGTATTATACTGAGTATTGTATCATTTGCTGAGTATTGTAAAGGAATTAAATTATTCATTATATTTACATTTAAATTTAATCTGCTGCTTATGCGCAAAAAAAACTTTAAATGTATTTTATTTATTATCTTATTTATTATGCTTATTATCATTACTTATTAACTTAATTTCAAATTCATTGCTTATTGTATATATAAATTTGGCGGATGTGAGGGCAGATAATTTATTAGGGAGGAAGGGTGGTGTTGTATGGCTTGTTGGTTGGGTGGGTTGCTGAATTTAATTAATAAAAAAAAATAGGAAGCCTGGTCTTATTGCGATTGCAGGATACATCATCTCTTTCTGGTTGATATTGATTAAGTTTCAACAATTCACATTTTATTTGCTTAATTATTCAAAATAAAAAATTAGATCTCATTCAAATTTGGTGTGTTCATAATATAAATACATAATAATCATAAAAAAATAATAATAATTGTGAGAACAAGTTCACACATATGTTCTTTTAAATATTTAATTTCTTTCTAAATAATTCAATTTATAATTTTAAATAAAAAAGTCAATTTATTAAGAATAGTTATAAAATTAATTCATTCATTTAACATATAAAATCTAATTTAATTTATTCCAATAAAAAGAACATTTTATTCTGTAATATCCTCTGAATTCAATTCATTCTATTATAAAAGGCAATCTCTATTTAATTTAATTTGTATTTTTACTAGGGGACTTATTCGGTTGTAGATAGATACATTTCCCCCTTTTCATCAACGTTATGTTCAATATCTCATTTAATTATAGATAGAAAATAATTTATTTGTCTAAATTACTTTATAATATAAACAGAAGTTGCAAAATTTATTTCATTTCCTGTCATTTGTGCTATCATAATGACTTTGTTCAGTCTCATTGGCGTCAACTCGATTCTTTTAATAATAATAATAAAATAAAAAAAGAACAGATAAATTCTTAATGATATATTGATGGCGCCAATAAAAAATAATTACTTTGGCGTAATTTATGTTGCCAAGCTTGGCTTTGTCTTTTGAATAACGGATTAAATTTTTGAATTAACCAATTAGAACATTCTTTTGGCGCTTTATTTGGCATTAGTTTATTAATTTCGGGTTTGAATTGGCGAATGCAATTCAGTACGCCTCTCGCATCAAAACAGTCAACATCTCTTGTTTACTGGTGTAAGAAACTACTGCATTCGTTTACTCTCCCTCTCTCTCTTCCTTTTTAGATCATATGAGAACCATTATAAGTGAATGCTTGATAATTCATGTTTTTTTTAACATAAAAATAAAGAACGCTTTCTATTGCAAGTGACTTTTATTATTTATTGTCAAGTATCACTCCTTTTTGAAAGACTTGGATTTCCAGCCTGGGTATTTTAGTAAGCAATGTACTTTGTTTTGCTACCACTTGATATCACGGAACTACAAATCATTTATGGACAAAATCAACATCATAATAATAATAATATTAATAACAATAATTATTATAATTTTAAAATTAAAATTATTCACCAATTACCTAATCATAATAACTTTATCATCACTTGTTGGCCTTTTGCTCTGTTTGCTTCAGAATACAAATTACACTCATGTCAATTGAACGTCTAATCGTACAATTTCTAAAATCAATTAATAGTAACTCATTTCCAAGTTAGATGGCGCTGGCTCACATTGTGTCGAACGTATACTCTAAAGTGAAAATCGTATTGATCTACATTATACTTAAATTTCCCTCTAGAACATCTTTTTATTTGTGATTTTAAGCTTTTAAATTTTAAGAACAATAATTATCACTTCATGCTTACATTTATTTCATTTCAGATACTATTTCGATTAATCGATTCTTTACTTTTAATCATTTCTTTTCAGTTTGTTCGTTTTGGCAACCGCCCGGATTATTATCTACTTATTCGATTTGAACTTGGTTTACATGTGGACTTCACTTTACGTATTCCAATTTTCATTCTGGTTAAGTTACTTTATAAGCTAATTTCTTTTTCTCTTTCTACTTTTTATGCAAGATAGAAACTAGTGTTGTATATTGTTGAAATAGCTATACAACAATCTGAAATATTGATTTCCATGCTGACAGTACTGCTAGTTTCCTGATGAGATCTTTACTGGGTTTCAGCATTTATAACTCTATTTTTCCTTCATGTATTCTTTTTTATTTCAACAGTTTTTTTGGTTAATTTCTTTCAATTTATTTTATGTTTGCCTGTATTTACTGGTTTAATGGTTTCTGCAAAATATCTCATCGTTAGGTTTCAGTGTTATATGCGTCATTTCTCTTTTGCGTAAGTTCTTTAACATGTTTTTACTACTCAGTGTATTTTAATTAAATGATAATCGTGACTATAACTTTATACATAATACATCTCATTTTAAATTTCATTATTGGTATTTTCATCTTTCTTTTATTTGTTGAGTATTGTAAAGGAATTAAATTATTCATTATATATATATATATATATACATATTACCACTTATCCCGTTTATCTAATAAAGATAAACATAACCGTCCAATTAAATGTATTTTGTAAAATCAATTTATATAAATTTTTGGAAACTTTATTAAAACCTTATCAATGTCACAACATTGTGCATTATATTCATTTTTAATTGATGTCAAAAGGAAAACACCGAAATTAAAATTTGAATGGCTTTTAAGGATAAAAAGTACTTAAAAATACTTACTAGGTCTAAATTAACATCTAAATAATTAAAGTAGCTATTCACAATAAAATAATATATAGAAAAATATAAAGAAATAAAAAAGTTTTATTTGAAGTTAATATAGTATTAATAAGAAGTTTTTATAATTTTATTTTATTGTATTTTCTATATTAGTACGTAATAAACGGGATAACTCATGAAAAACCACGACTTATTTACATGAAAATTATATTCTAAGAAAAAAATAATAATTCAAAAACACTCTAGCATTAATTATTATTCTTTTATTAATAAGTTAAACATATCTACTTTTGTTTGATTTTGTTAAATTAGAAATACAAAACCTACAGAATGATCAAAGAACAGTCTTTATACAAACGAGAAATTTCATTAATTTCTTATCAGTATCTGATTGTTGTTGAATGTGTATATCTTAACGGACGTCAACAGCACTTTTTTTAATAATTTGAATCATATTTGTAATAACAAAACTATGTTTAGTAGCTCTAAATTAGACATTAAATAAACTAAAAAAAAAAAAAAAATACCATGTGATATATATATATATTATATGATTTTATTTTATTTTATTTTATTTGCATTTTACAGTAAGTAATTTAGAAAAATGAAATAGCTTTCAAATTTTAATTTTGTTACTTTTTTAACAATTTCCAACAAGGTTGAAAAGTGTTAATGACTTCGGTTTGTCTGTCTGTCTGTCTGTCTGTCCGTCCGCGCTCTAACTGCCGTAAATACTTATGGAATTTCTCGAAATGTTATTCAAGTTCAGTATCTGACGTTCCCTATGGAAAATTTAGTTTATACCTCTAATGGTTTGTGTATAGGGACACCCGAAACTATTTCAAAGCATTGAGTTCTATGAGAGGTATTTCTATAAACCATATTTTCATACCTTTACTGTAGACATATTTTAATGACATTGAAATATGTTATTCAAGTTCACAATTGGATGTTTCCTGTATCAAATGGATGATATACCACCATCGGATTATGTACAGCGACACTCAAAAGTATTCCAAAGCATTGTGTTCTAGGAGAGATATATCTAAAATGAAATTTTAATAACTTTTTTATCCACGAAGTTTTAGGAAATTGAAATATGTTATTTACATGCACAAAATAATGCTTTGCATAGAATATAGCACGATTAGCATTAGATTTACAGAGTGGCACAAAAATATCCAGTTATATTAAGAGGTATTAATAATAATAATAATAATAATAATAATAAACCTAGAATATTACTTTCGTTTACGTTAAGCGTTTTTAACACTTTCTAACATTTTTTAAGTGTGAATATGATTTCAGTTTTGTGTATCTGCCTGTCCGTCTGTCTGTCTGCCCGAGCTCTAACTCCCGTAAATGTTTATGGAATTTCTTGAAACTGATATATGTTATTCAAGTTTCCTATCGAATGTTCCCTATTGAAAATGGATTTTATTCCTCTAATGGTTTGTGTACAGGGACACACGAATGTATTTCAAAGAATTGTGTTCCATGAAAGGTATTTCTATAAACCATATTTTCATACCTTTACTGTAGACATATCTTAATGAAATTGAAATATGTTATTCAACTTCCCTATTGGATGTTTCCCTTATAAAATGAAGGAAATACCACCACCGATTTATATACAGGGACACTCAAAAGTATTCCAAAGCATTGAGTTCTATGAGAGATATTCCTATACATCAAATTTTAATAACTTTACTTTCCACGAAATTTTAGAAATTGAAAAATGTTATTTCTATGCACAAAAAAATGCTTTGCATAGAATATAGCATAATTAGCATTAGATTTACAGGGTGACACAAAAATATACATTTATATAAAGAGCTAATAATAAAAAATTGCTAAAATTGTACTTTCGTTTATATTAAGCGTTTTTAACACTTTCTAACATTTTTAAGTGTAAATATGATTTCAGTTTGTGTATCTGTCCATCTGTCTGTCTGTCTGTAAGCCCGCGCTCTAACTCCTGTAATTATTTATGAAAATTCTCGAAACTGATATATTTTATTGAAGTTCACTATCGGATGTTTCATATTGAAAATGGAGTGAAAATCTCTTCTGGTTTGTGTATAGGGACACCCAAAAGCATTCAAAATCATTGTGTTCTATGAGTGTTATTTTTATAAACATTATCCCTGTAGAATGTTCCCCAATTTAAAAGGACATTAATAGGTCCTGTACAACTAGTTTGTTTACAGGGACAAAAAAAAAAAAAAATGCATTACGTTTTAGGACAGAATTTTTTGAAAGTAATATTTAAAAGCTTTCTACTGTAAAAATCATAAAAATATTGAAATGTATTTTTAATATTCTAAAATAATGTTTTGTATAGAATATGATATGATTAACTTTCTGATTACAGGGCTGCACTAAAATATTCAGAGAGATCAAAAGCTGTAATTATAACCTAATGGCTGCATTTTATTTTGCGTTAAACCTTTTTAACATTTTCCAAAATGCCTAAGAGTAATTTTAAAATCAATTAGTCTGTCTGTTATTTTTCAGTCCTTCTGTCTGTTGGGTAATAAATTAGGCAAAGAATATTAAAAGTTATTCGATACAACAATTACGTGCAGTTGGAAAGTGTTACTAATCAATGCACACTGCAGTATTTTTCTTTCTTGTTTTTTTTCTGATTTGTTTAAAATAACAAGAAAGAAAAATCATGCAGTACGCATTGATTAATAACACTTTCCAACTGTACGTAATTGTTGTATCGAATAACTTTTAATATTCTTTGCCTACGTTATCACACAACAGACAGAATGACTGAAAAATATACAGATAGATTAATTCATTTTAAAATTACTCTTAGGCATTTTGGAAAGAGTTAAAAAGGCTTAACGCAAAAGAAAATGCAGACATTAGATTATAATTGCAGCTTTTGATCTCTCTGAATATTTTAGTGTAGCCCTGTAAATGAGAGAATTAATCATATCATATTCTATACAAAACATTCAATAGATTTTAATATTTTTATGATTTTTACAGTAGGAAGATTTTTAAATATAACTTTCAAAAAATTCTGTCCTAAAACGTAATGTAGTGTTTTTTTTTTTTTTTTTTTTTTTTTGTTAACCCTGTAAAAAAAAAAAAAAAACTAGTTATACAGGACCTGTTAATGTCATTTTAAATGGGTAACATTCTATAGGGAAAATATTTATAAAAATAACACTCATAGAACACAATGCTTTCAAATGCTTTTGGGTGTTCCTGTACACAAACCAGAAGAGATATTCACTCCATTTTGAATATGGAACATCCGATACCGAACTTCAATAAAATATATCAGTTTCGAGAAATTTAATAAATATTTACAGGAGTTAGAGCGCGGGCAGAAAGACAGACAGACAGATGGACAGATACACAAACTGAAATCATATTCACTGTTAAAAATGTTAGAAAGTGTTAAAAACGCTTAATGTAAACGAAAGTTCAATTCTAGCAATTTTTTATTAATAGCTCTTAATATAAATGGATAATTTTGTATCACCCTGTAAATCTAATGCTAATCATGCTATATTCTATGCAAAGCTTTTTTTTTTACATATAAATAACATATTTCAATTTCCTAATGTTTGAAGATGGAGGGAAGAGTCTCTACTGTAGCGCGGTAATTCCGCGAACTTCCGTTCTATGCCGCTTCATCGCGCTGCCATCGGCGTTGATGCCAGATCCATGAAATTTAATTTCCCCTTCTCTATTTTTAACTGACAAGATCCGCCTTTGCTTTTGAAAATCGTTGTTCTCCGAATCGAAAACGAATCCATGGGAAATGATATTTTGCGATCCACGTGGTTTCTGGTGCACCAATGAGAACAAAGCGACTTTTCTATTATTCATTTCACTATCTTGTCGCGCACTTTCGCACTCATAGTTTCGTTGCGTCTTGCTGGAAAAGGGTTAAATTAGATCTTGGATTCTATTATGTAGCACCCATTATAGGGCCGGAGTAAATCTTGATAAAGATTTTCACTGTCATGGATGTAGTGGGCGGACTTGGCCAGATTGGACATACTAGGTTTGACTAATTGAAGAGGGAATTCTTCTATGTGTCTTTTCATTACTGAGCAGATCAACAAGTAATGCCTCAATGATATTTTGTTACATAAAAATAAAAACACTGATTTTGACTTTGCGGAGTAAGAAATTAAAATAAATGTTTTTCTCCGGAAGATTTACTTATATTTTTCGGTTTTAATAAATATTGGAAGAAACAGAATTAGCTGATGCAAAACAATTTCTAAAACTAGTTTTAAACATTTTTCGCAACTCTTTGTAATACCTATTGTAAAATAAAGTTTAAACGACTTATTTCAATGAAAATAACAACATTTTTAGATAGTATCTTTATTTTATTTTTCTGGTTTAAAGTCTATATATATATATATATATATATATATATATATTACTCTTTAGTTTTGTGGAATTTTCAAATACAATTACCAGACTCATTCGTACGCAGAATTACATGTGTTAGTGCATTGTTTGTGTGCACGTGCACATATGTTTCCTTTTTTTTTTTTTTTTTTTTTTTTTTTTTTATTAAATAGTTCAAAATTTCAGACATATGCAATAATAATAGTGTAAATATTAACAAATTTTGCTCTGAATAGCGTAAAGAAAAGTTACAAGTATCAAGAGCAGAATGATTATGTTCATATATAATTGCCATGAAGAAATCGGTTATAAAATTTTGGAATTGAAAGTAATCCTGTAACAATTACTTGTAGAGAGAGAAGTTATTCTTTCAATTCAATTTGGTATTGTTTTCTTCTGGCATAAAAGTTAGAAACCTTTATAGCTTATTTCATTTTTAACTGGAGTGAAATTTTAAACTTTTAAATAATTAAAATAATAAGAATTAATTAAATAATAAGAACTTTATTATAATTAAAATAATAAGTGTAATAGAAATTTGCTGTAAGGCACTGACTATGCATGCTTTCATAAATAATTTGTCCTGAGTATTTTGTTCTAAATAAAGTTAAATATTTTGCTCTTTGCTTGTACTTCTGCACATAAATTAAAAAGTTTTTTTATTAAAATAATTTATTCAGTTCGTTCAAATCCTTAGATTTAATTCGAGTAAGTCCTTAGATGCAATTCGAGTAAGTCCTTAGATTTATAAATATAGACAGGTAGGTCACAAAAGAAGAAAATACTATAATGGCATTTTACATATTCTTGGCAAACAACTAAATTGAAAGTGAATTGTTCAAGTATTAATTTATTTTTGATATGAACTATAATTTTTAGGCGTTTTCGTCATTAGTATATCTTTATTCCCCTTGCTTTAATTTAGAAAAAAGAAAGAAAGGAAGAAACTAAAACACTGAAAATCCATTTATACTTTTATATAAATACAGAAGATTGAAAATTTAAAATGAATACTAAATCAAAAGTTTAAAAGACATACACTTGGGTATTTGGTATTTTATTCAGGTTAAACAAACCGAAGTCATAAATACTTTTCCACCTTGTTGAAAAGTGTTAATCTCTCATAGAACGCAATGCTTTGGAATACCTTTGAGTGTCTCTGTGTATAACCCGATAGTGGTATTCCCTCCATTTTATACAGGAAACATCCAATACTGAATTTGAATAACATATTTCAATTTCATTAAGATATGTCTACAGTGAAGGTATTAAAATATGATTTTTAGAAATACCTCTCATAGAACACAATGCTTTGAAATACTTTCGGGTGTCCCTGTACACAAATCAGTAGAGGTATAAACTCCATTTTCAATAGGGAACGTCCGATAGTAAACTTGAATAACATATTTCAATTTCATTAAGATATGTCTACACTAAAGGTATGAAAATAGGGTTTATAGAAATACCTCTCATAGAACACAATGCTTTGAAATACTTTCGGGTGTCCCTGTACACAAACCAATAGAGGTATAAACTCCATTTTCAGTAGGGAACGTCCGATAGTGAACTTGAATAACATATTTCAATTTCATTAAGGTTTGTCTACAGTAATGGTATGAAAATATGGTTTGTAGAAATACCTCTTATAGAACACAATGCTTTGAAATATTTTCGGGTGTCCCTATACGCAAACCAGTAGAGGTATAAACTCCATTTTCAATAGGGACCGTCCGATAGTGAACCTGAATAACATATATATGTTTCAGGAAATTCCATAAATATTTACGGGAGTTAGAGCGCGGACAGACAGACAGTTGGACAGACAGACGGACATACAGACAGACAGACAAACCGAAGTCATAAACACTTTTCAACCTTGTTGGAAAGTGTTAAAAAGGAAATTCTGCTAACAGAAAAAACATATTTACAGTATTTACAATAAAAGCACATTCATTGAAGAAAGATTTTGCAAACAAAAGAAATCTTTTGTATTAATTAGAATATTTTATTAAGAACATAATTATTTCTAAAAAACGTAATAATAACAATTCGTTTTAGTGGTCCTGGGATCAAAACAAAAAATTAAAGACTAATTTTAAAAAAAACGCCCTCTGTATAACGAGGAAATATTTTTAATATCCGGATAACATTTAAAGGGAAGAAAACATGAAATAGAAAAGACTGATGCAATCATTCATTCTATGTTTTTGTGTCCTTAGTAGTTTGTATTTCGTTTTAATCTCACATTACATAATTATCTTTTAAAATATAGATTTCTTTTCCTTTTCCGAAAATTCATTACATGCTTTTATGCCTTAAGGGGACTTGAGATTTATGACTAGGCACCACTGATTTGGAATTTATTTAAAAGCTTATACATTTCTAAATGATATTTATAAATTGAACTATATAAGGTTTTTTTGATAAAATGTATAGTCAGTCAAAAATTCTTATAGTTTTTGAGGTATATATTATCACAGATTAAAAATCCTTCAAAAAGAAAGAAAAAAAGAAATGACTTAATATTTTTTTGGATGTTTAATAGAACTACATAAAAAAATCAAGGACTGAATTTAAAATTAATTAAATACGTTTGGGGAAAAAAAGACTAAAAATTGCATTTAAAAAATTGCACAAAACGTGATTTTCGTTTTTTATGTTGGTATCTATCTATCTTTTGTGTGCTGAGTGTTACAATGGTAATAAATTATTCAAATTATATATATAAATATGTTACAAAATTGTAAATAATTGTGTTTATTTCTGTATAAATTCTTTCAAAGAGGCTTAGTAAGTTGATAAAGTGCTAATTTTGTGCATTTCTAGTCGTTTTAGCGTTGAAATAGCCTTATTTTCCCTTAAAAAACGCATTAAAAAGCCTCAGTAATGCAGGTAATGGATTTGACGCCAAATTTGGCGACTTTTCCCCACCTTGGCGATTTTTTTTGGCGACCTTGGCGAGAAAATCCTTATATGGGATATACCAAATATGGAAGCTGTAAGTTGATTATTTGACCACTTTCTAGAGTTTTCTCGAAAAATCTGGGTTCCATGGAACAGTATATAAGGAGCGCTCTCTCGCCAAGGAGTGAGTCAGTTCAGTTCAGTTTCAGCCAGCTTCGCTAGTGCTTGCATTGGTCTTGAGCCTCTTTGGAAGAGACTTGCTTTATGTGTTATTGCTACACAGTTTGTACTGTGGATTTGCTATTGACAGCTGTTGTTTAAGCTGTGTTTACTGTTTGAATTGAAACTGATACTTGGTTTATAGACCTGTATTTTTCTGGAACTTTCTGTGAATAAATTACTGAATTTTTGTACGTTTGGCCTTTCATTCTCGGACAACTCACGAACCCCCAAGTACGCAACAATATATGTATATTTGTTTAAAAATATTGCAAAATCCATCGCTATATATATAAATCATTTTAAGTAGATTGTGTTATATAACCAAAAAATAAAACAAGATAAAAATAATACACACACACACACACACACACACATATATATACAAAGAACACATAGAAAACACACATAGAAAAAGAAAGACTCTCAGTTGAAAATGATTTTATATTTAAACACCGAACTTTATATCCTTATGGCCTTAATACTAAATTGAACAATCTTAATGTTAATCAAATTGACAATATTTATGGTTTTTTGTTTGAAATCAATAATCTTATCAAAATACAGAGAGGTAAAAGAGGTTCTCGTATTAACAGTAAAAACAATAATTTTCTGGATGCTTGTATTTGGTTAAAAAATATTGAAAACGATTTCTTAAAAAATTATAACGTCAAAACTGTTAAAAATCATATTTTTGAATTAAAAATTAGTAAACTTAAAAAAATTAAAACTTTTGCTTTGAAGTATAATTTTAAAAATAAACAATTAAAAGACTTAATTAATGATTTATTGAATTTTAAATTGAAATCAGGCAAACTTTATAACGATGTACTGTACTTCATTCTTCTTTTTCAACAAAAATCTTTTAATAATCTAAATATAAATACAATAATTAAAGATATAGCAATTTATTTTCCATTAAAGAATTATCCTATCAGAATTACCTATAAATACACACAACCTTTTAGTTGTAGAGTTTTTAATTACAGGAAGTTTGCTTTTGAGGATATTGATGATGAAAATAAGTGTTGTTGACATAACGTGAATTTCAAAAATTTTATCAAAAAAATTTTATCAATAAAGATCATGGACATGTAATAACTGGTGACTTGAATATTGTTGAAAATGAGAATGTAAGGCAGTTTTTGAGTCTTGGTACAAAATTTAGACCTAACTATTATATAAATCCCAAAAAAGCTCTTGATACTTTTTGTAAAGATACTAATGATTTTATACTGAAAATAGCTTATAAATTTAATGTACCGTTTGAAGCTTTTGTAGAATGGAAATACCATCTAATTAAATATTTTAAAGAATTTATTCAATTAAATCTAAATCAAAGTAATTATGTATATCAAAAACTAAGTAAAGATGACTTAAGTTTTATTAAAAATATGCAAACAAATTTTATTTTTGTACCTATTGATAAGGCTGCCAATAATTACGCCATCATTTGTAAAAAATTTTATGCTGAAAAAATATTTTCAGAATTTAATAATTTAAAATATTATGAAAAATATAACCTGGACAGCAATTCCATATATAATAAAAGTTCTGCTTATATCAAGAAATGTAAAAGCCTTTTCAATAAACATTTTACTTTACCAAATCATAAAAAATTACCTTTTTTATTTTTAACACCTAAATTCCATAAAAATCCAATAAAATTCCGTTATATTTGTTGTACTGTTGGCAGCGTTAATAAATGTTTCAATATTAAACTTCAATTTTATTTAAAGCTTATTTATGACTTTCTAAAAAATAAATATAAAAATTCTAGTTATTTTTGGTGTATTGACAATAGTTATGAAATTATTGAAAAGTTAAATAATATGGACACGCCTACTTCTGTACAAACGTTTGATTTCGAAAATTTGTTTTGCAATATCCCTATTGATTTATTATATAGCACTTTAATTAAATTATTCGACTTTTTTGATATTGTAAATGAATTAAGAATTGATAGAGATTTATTTTTAAGTCTTTGCCATTTTTGTTTTAACAATAATTTCTTAACATTTCATAATAAAATTTATAAACAGGTACATGGTATCGGAATGGGCACCAATTACTCCAGTACAGCCGCTAATTTATTTTTATTCTTTTATGAATATACTTATGTTATCAATTACAACAAAAAATTGAAAATTTATCGATATATAGATGATATTCTAGTCTTAAATTTTAATTTTACAGATATTTTTAAAGACATATATCCTTCCTGTTTAAATTTAAATAAAACTAATAATGAAGATGACTGTGTTAATTTCTTAGATATTTTTCTGGATGTTCAACATAATACATTAAATCTGGATCTATATGACAAAAAGAAAGATTTTTCATTTAATAGTTACAGCATGCCTCACTGGTATAGTAATTTGCATAAAAAAATCTATATTAATATTTTGATTGGTCAACTAAATAGATTCTATAAGATATGCAATAAATATTCAAATTACAATAAACAAGTCTTTAAATTCATTGCTAATCTTTATTACAATAATAACTATCCATTAAATTTCATAAAGTTTTACACCAATAATTTTAATAAGTGTTTGCGATTGGGGTGATAGCTGCGGTAAGGTTTCTTCACTTATGGTTCTTGGTGTCTAGTAGTGCTTGCTGATGAAGACTCATGGCCAAAGTCCAACTTGTGGAACGCCTTATGTCGGACTGCAGCTACTTGGTGCTGAGCGACTCGGAGAGTTTGGACTATGATTTTGGAACATCGGACAAGACAGCGCCAGTATTGAGCCACTACATGTGAATCATCTGCTTTTGCTCTAAAGACCTATTTCTACATTGCAGTAATTTCAGTTCATTACAGTATCTTTTTGCCTTTCAGGTCTGGGTGGGAACATGACGATCTAGCATGTCCTTTTGTTAAATTATTTTTGTCACAAATATCGACTTTGTAGTTTTTGGATTATTATATTAATTTAGTTATGTTACTTTTATGATGCACCAATTTTGTTATATCTAATTTGCCAGTAATTTATTCTTGATTTTGTTGGGAGTATGCTAGTTTCGCCATGTTTCCGAAACCTGTTAGGCCTCTTTTAATTTATTGTCTGTTCTGCTGCTCCCACCCACTGAAGAGGAAGCGGAAGGGTGTTTTTCGCATGTAGTGTTGTTTTTTACAATTGTTCATCGTTACTATAACTCGTTACTTTTTTTAACGTTTTTTCTTGTTATACACGCCCACTTGTCTTCATGTTTCATCATATTTTCTAAATTATATATATATATATATATATATATATATATATTCTTAAATATCTGTAGAATTTTTACTATTTTGTCATAGGTGCAAAGTCTCCCGTTTTTCAAGGTAGACTTCAAACCGGAAATTTTGTTGAGCTCTTTTAGGTAATTTTAATCGTCAAATATATATAAAACATATTCCATTTAAAAATATTGGTGTGAATTCTGATCTAAAAGTTAAAAATGTTGGCAGCTGTGATTTTGCAGATCATGAGTTCAAGAAAAAAAGAAAAGTGCAAACTTATAAAACGCAATTTAAATAATAAATCTTTAAAAATGAATCAGGAACGAAAAAACATTCTTTTTTGAGTACGAATTTTATAGAACAAATCTATTATGGTTGCATTTAGAAATATTAAATAGAAATATAAGCTTTTATAAGAAACCAACTTCAGTGATCTCAAGTCAAAGCTGCCAGATCCCCTTCTAAAATAATGTAAACCAAAAGAAATGTCTTATTTTTAGCTGTTCTCTGTTATGCGGGAACCAGATTCTAAAAACTGCAATAGATATAAACTATCTTCAATCACTGAGTAATCAGAATATACAAATAAATATATTAGTTTTAATGACTACTGTATATTGATTCATATGAAAGTTAAATTTGGAATGCGTCTTCAAATATAATGTTTATATTATAATATCTCTAATTTAAATTATTTGCAGATGAATGCTTTGAGATTTTTGAATTAAAAAAACAGAAAAACGTTTAATGCACATGTATCGGGCCTATAATTGGGAATATTCCTAATTTGAATAATAATTTGTTGAAAATGCCTCTAATTAGAATAAAAGAGCTTCAAATAAAATACCGACTTTTGTCTGATTTATTATCATCGAAGAGTCCACTTAATACACGTTTAAGTGAAATTTTGTCCTATTTTCCCATGTTAAGAAAATCGTCAATTTAGAAAAACTTACGAAGTTTTTAAAATAGAATGTTGCAAATCAATAAAGTTTGTGCCAATATAATAAATGATATTTTAAAAATAATGTAATATCTGTACGATGAAAATATCCTTCAAATCCCAATGTTACGCGAAGTTTTGCCGTATTCTGCCACGTTAAGATAGTCGTAAATTTCGAATAACTTGTAAAATTTTCAAAGTAGCATGTTTAGAGTTAATGATGTTCATCCCAGCTTAAAAACTGATAATTAAGAGTTGTTATTAAATCTTTGAGATAAAAAACATTTGTTTTCATGTACGTTTAAGTGAAATTTTGCCCTATTCTCCCGTGTTAATAAAATCATAATTTTCGAAAAACTTTTAATTGCATTTGTTGATTAGAACGTTGCAAATAAATATGGTTCTTGCCTTTGTCATAAGTAATATTTTAAAACTGGTCCGATCTCTCTGCGATCATTTGCTTGCGAGATATCGTGTACACAGACTAACATATTAACACACTAACGGACTAAAACACTAACAAACTAAAAGACACCCTACAGACGGACACCATACCCATTTTGATATTTTCGGATTCCTCACACCTGAAAACGTGTAAACATTCAAAAAACCGAGATCCAAGCCTTTCACGATTACCTAAGTTCCCCATACCTATAAAATGATGGGGAAATAAAAGGTAAGTAAACATTTAATGAATAATGTAAATGTATATTTAACGTTTTTGAGTACATTTTTAGGGGAGGTTCAGTGCAAATTTCCATGCATATTTTGGCACCTTTTAAAAACATATAAACTGGTTTCTATCTGTAATACATTCACGCACATACAGAGAGTCACACATATTATTCACGAAAATTCTAATTTTCAATCGGCCTGAAAGCGTGTAAATAAAGCAAAACCGTACTTTCGAAAATTTAATCGAATAAGCAATACTTTATTTGCTATATATGGACCAGACAAAGAAATAATTAATTTTATATAATTCCAAGTTTTTGTTTCTTCGTTTGCTTCTTGTCTTTCAAATGAACCTGAAGTGCATGATACATTTTTTTTTTAGTTTGTTCTCTACATAAACAACAACAACAACAAAAAAATCTATTGCTAAAATAAGTGTATTTTCTTTTTCCAATTTTCAATTAACTTTAATATTTTCAGATGTCCTGAACACAATTTGCTTATTTTTTTAAAATAGGGTCTGTGTGTAAAAAAAAAAAAAAAAAAACTTAGCAGACGAAAAGTTTGTTTAGCAACGTTATACATTGTATTTATAAGAATTTGAAATATGGATCTTAAAAGTAATGAAACCAAACTACGAGTGACGTTTTGCTATTAATTAAAATATGCTTAGATTTTTTTTATTTGATTACTTGCTTTTTTCTTCTATTTATATTTACAGTGTAACCATGATTTTCAATATAAAAGATAATATAAGATTTACTCATTGTTAATTTTTCATTCACATCTCTTATATTATCAAAATGTGTGTTTTAAGAGAAATTATATTCGAATTCCAACGATGCAGTATTGTTGCATTAAATGATTTGTTTTTAAATCCCAATACAATTATTTTGTTTATTCTAACAATGTATATTTGCACATTGAAACAGTGATTTTAATTTTCAATTACCCTGTCACAAATATCACTTTCATTACACATGTATTATGCATTGAAATTCCTTCATCTCAATAAACTGATTTACTTTTTGCGTCACGCTATCCAAAACTACAAATGAAATTTTCGCAAATGTTTTCTTTGCAACCCTCTAGCAATTCGCATACATTTTTATTTACTTTAGATAATATGACGCAAATTAAAGAATTGCATAAATTTTACTTACTTTTTTTGATATCGTGACTAAAAGGTAAACAAATTTATCGAAGTAAATGCATTTCGATATATAATATAAGCTTTAAAAAAGCGATGCATTTGACAGTGCATTTAAAAATTAAAAGCAAGGATTCAATGTACAAACATACTATTTTAGACAAAACAAAATAATTCTAATGGAATATAAAAGCAAATAATGTAATGTAACACTTCTGCGTTACTGAAGTTTCAATATATTTAATTTCAAAAGACACATGTTGATATTATACGAGATGTACATCTAAGAACAACATGCTGTTAAGCAATAATAAAATATACTTAAACATATAAATTATTGCTGATTTGTTGTTTAAATTACAAGAATAAATCTTGAAGTTAATTAATTTAAATTGCTATATTATAATGAATTTAATATAATAAACATAAATTTCCTGTAAAACCGAAGTGATAATTTTAATGAAAGAAAAATATGTATTTTCTTTACATTTATTAAAGCGTGAATATTTAAATATTTACTACCAAAGGCTTTTTTTTTCATTGCAAAAGATAATGATAGTATGTTACTCTTCAATATTTGAAAGAAAAAAAAAATCAAAAATGTTTTACATTCAATTAAAAAAAAAAAAAAATAATAATAATAATGTACGAAGATGAGATAATTATTTAAAGGAAATTTTTGTTGAAATAGTAGAACTGAAAAATGTTACCAATTTAAACATAACCGTAAAATGCGGTGTTATTAAAGAATATTGTAACTTCAATGTTCAAACAAGTGATTTAAGTAATATATTTGCTTAGATATCTCTTTTGAACGTTTTAATGAAATAAATGAAATATTTCTTGAAAATAAAAAGCTGTACTTTAGACCTACATACAAGCTAACTTTAACGTTTTAAGAATCATTTCTTTTTTATTGAAATTTTATTTTTCCGACTGAGTGAAAATAATGCCTGGACCGGGAGTCGAACCCCGGATCTTTGACTTACAAGGTCAAGCATTACTCACTCAGAAAACCTTTAGGCAGAAACCTCTCTGGACCAGAGATGTTTCTGCCTAAAGCTTTTCTGAGTGTATAATGCTGACCGGTTGTCGGCCTGGATAGCTCAATTGGTAGAGCCTTGACCTTGTAAGTCAAAGATCCGGGGTTCGACTCCCGGTCCTGGCATTATTTTCACTCAGTCCGAAAAATAAAATTTCAATAAATATGATTTTCTTCCACAGTTGATTGTGTGATTCTAATAAAAATTGCATTTCTTTTTAAATTTTTAATGCACAGAACTAAATGGTTAATATAGATTTTCAAAAAATTCAAAACGATTTTTTTTAGCCAAAGATAAGAAGTAGGTTCCTCGTTCAAAATCTTTTTTTTTTATATTTGTCCTTTTAAAGTCATGTATATTTACAGCATAGTAAAACATCTTACTGTATTAAAATTATTAAATCGTTAAATGAATTTTGGTCTTTGCAAATAAACATATGATACTCTACACAGTAGTTTTCTGCAATATTTTAATACGTATTATTTATATACAAGTAAATTGCATTAAACTTCCGAATTATATATATATATATATATATATAAAGAGAGAGAGAGAGATTTATATCTCTATATATGTATATATATATATCATATAAGTTTGATTAAAAAAGATACGCGAAGTTTAAAAAAAGAAAAAAATGTTTTCTTTGTATTAGATATTCACATAAAAAAAAAAAAAAAAAAAAAAAAAAAAGTAGAAAACAATAAAATAAATAATCTCACTCACTCGACTTTCACTTACCTATCATTTCAATGCTCTAAAAAGAGATTGTGTGAGATAAAGCAAGAAAATAAAGTTCTATGCACTTTAAAAAATATATTAAATTGGTTTAAAACTTCTTTTAATTGACATATAATTAATTCTATCTGAAGCTCACTAGTGCCTATAATTATTTTAAAAACAAAATAATAATAATAATAATAATAACAAGGTTGTTATTAGTGGCAACTTAATACGATCTTCGAAATTTCGAATTCAAATTTCCTGCAGTTATTTGTTTTTAAGTTATGATGATAACATATATACATACAGATTAACCGCTAAAAATTGGACTTTTGTAATCACAGAACCTCAAAACGTAAAATTGTAGAAAAAATATATGAAAAATGAACATAAAATGTACTTTCTTTACAGAATGAGTATGAAAAATTAATTTTCATTCCTGAGAATTGTTTGTCGACATAATAAAATGCAGCAAAGCACTTTCATCAATTACATTCAATAAAAAATAATGTTTATCTCATTTTGGGTAGCCCTGTACATTGTTTATATACAATATGTACTATAAAAAATAATGACTATAAACAAAACTGCACTGTACTATAAACAATATCTACTATAAAAAATATTGTCTATATACAATATGTACTATAAACACGAAAGGAATTACTACACCAGGAATTTCCATGTACAACCGCAGTATATAGAAATATTTTGGGTCGCCGCTGTAAACGAATGATAAATAATTTCCCTATTATAATCTACACAAAATATGCTTTTATGCATACAAAAAAAAAAAAAAAAAAAAAAAAAAAGTTTTTTACGTTTTGTTTAAATTAGCCTATAGATGTTACAATACACTTACACGAAATTTCCCCATAGATAATATATTTGTTTCTCTTGTGTATCCCTTTACACGACCCATTTGCTTAATCTCAAGGAAAATTTAGTGTACCGTCCCTATATGATTAACATTTAGAATATAAATTTTTTTTCTACTATTATACACACAGGCAGGCAAACACACATACACACAGACCTACCACTAAAAACATGACATTCTAATTGACAGGAACTCAAATGTTTAAATATAACAAAAACTTAATTTCGAAAATTCGACTGAAAAACAATACTTTCTTCACTATATATATATATATGGGTAAGAGAAAGTAAAAATAGAAAGAAAATCTGAATATTTGTTTTTTCTTTTAGACTATAAAATAAACTAGTGAATAGCTCTGATTAATGAAACCTGCTTTCGTTACATAGTGTTATATGTGATAGATACTATATATATATATATATATATATATATATATATATATACTAGCAGGTTAACCCGGCGTTGCCCAGCTTCAAGACACATTTATGGAATTTTTAAATCAATGAAAGAACTGAACAAAGAAGTAAGAATCTGGTGTGAAACAACGACTTTCAATACCCACCATTACACGCCCTATATGCAATTTTATAAGATAATGTGGTCAGAAGACATAAAACTGACATAACAAAATATGCAACTAAAATTTTTCTTTTCAGAGAAAGCTGATACACGTGTAAAGACATATAAATCTGAGTTTACATAGCGAATTAATATATATGTATATATATATATATATATATATATATATATATAGTAGAGTTATTTTTTGAAACGCAAATTTCCAAGATCTAAAACTGTTCCAGTCAGGATGACTGTTAATTTGTCTATAATAATCTGGTAATATATGAGGAAGGATATCTAAAGTGGATTTATTAACAGTTTTCAAGAAAATCATCAGAGTCGTTTTTCAGATACCATCTTTTACCAAAACTTGGAATACTGAATTATTGACCGGAAAAGAAGAATTACATAAAAAAGGATATTTAAATGGGAGTTAATATGGTGAGTTTGAATTTAAAAAAATCTGTTCAGCCATTTTTAAAGAAACACACTTGCGAGACCTGAAATTGAACTATTTATACAGGATGCCTATCAATTTTCCTGAACTAACCAACTATATCATTCGAAAGGACAACTAATAGAGTGTTTATACTGCAACTTTGGAGAAAATCTTTAGAGCTTTTTCGAGATACAGATTTATCGTCCCACTTCCGGTTTCCGATGCCCCACTTCCGTTTTTCCAAATTTTACCAAAATTTGGAATATTCATCTGTACACCAGACCTGAAGTTTCGTAGTTCTATGTTTAATAATTTCGGACATATGATAGCCAGACGATTCCGCATGTACATACACACACACATACACTGACTAATTGGCAAAAACCACTTTTTTCGACTCAGGAAACCTTAAAATGTGCAAATAAGGTTTTTTATTTTATTTATTTATTTATTTTTAATTTATTTATGATCTAATTAATTTATTTATTTATTTTTATTTTTTCCATGATTTACGTCAGCACCTTAATTATTATTCACGCAAAATTTAAAATATTTTTATTTTATTTTGAGAAAAAAAATGTATTTTATTTGTATGTTTTCACATGAAATATTTCTTTTTATTAAACACTTTTTTTTTTTTAGCTTACATTATCTGTCATAAACCGCCTGCCGATTTCTGCCGAATACAGTTTAAAAACGAATAAACGGGAAACTAAATTAGAAACATCAGTCCTGTCGTTACAAATTCGGTACCAAATGAAAGGAGGGAATTTTCTAAATCGAGAGCTGTAAACAGTTTTTCGACACAACAAGTAGATTTTTTAAAATTAACTAAAGTATGAAATTTTGTGGCAACACTTCATTTTAACCTTTTCATACTTTTTAGTGCAAATCAAGCATATAAAAAAGTCTTTATTTATTTATTTGTTTATTATTATTATTATTTGTTATTATTATTAATCATTTAAAAGTTAAAATGGGATTTTAATTTAATATCTTCTTATCCATTTATCCAGCTGAAGTAAAAAATGCGGCGTTAGCTAGATTTTGTCCTGATTTTTAAGTGTGCAATTTTTCATGGTGGTCGCTTGCACAGTGTAGATTTGCATGGCGAACTAAAAATCTAGGCAAACAAACAGTCTGCTTTATATCTATAGATATATCTATAAATATATTTATATATGTATTTATATGTACTTGTGTATTTCAAGCTTTACTCTATCCAGAATCCAGACCAAAACTGGTTTTTCACATTTCAAATAATTTATTTTTATGACAATTATCATTCATTATTTGTCGTAGAACAAAAACATAATATTTTTAAAATTTCCGAACACTCATGCCTTCACTTAAAGTTAAAACACTCATGTGTTCCCTTTTTCTGTCTGTCTGTTTTTAAATTTCTGTCTTTTTTAACTGATATTAATCTTGTTTCCGTAGATATTTTTAGAATGCTTGAAAGTTTTATATTTACCAATAAGTGTTATTCCTGTTCACTATTGCATTTTCCGTACAGAAACCTTTATGTTTAGCACGACTAGTTTCTGTAAATAGTCATCTAAAATCTTCAAACTACAACAAATTACATTAAATGAATGGCATTTTTATGCAGCATATTCTAACGACTTTGTACTTAAGTGAAATTACTATCTATTATTCATATGCACAAGTGCATTTTTTATATATATATATTATAGATAATAAGTTTACATTATGGTTAAGAATGCCACAAAAAATCCTGCAGACACGTTATTAAGGGAGGGTAATTGAAACGGTTTTTATTACATTATAACGAATTGTTGGTGTGAGTAAGACTTCATATAATTTGTGTATCTTCGTATATAACAGTGATTTAAGTTTCTTTATTAGTTTTTGATATAATCCTTTAGAACTGATTAACACTATTAAAGTTTTCTATAATATACTTTGTATTAGAAATGTTTTAAACTACAAATCTGCTTTGTTTACAGTTATTCACAAAATATTGCCGACCTGTTACAGTATACAGGCGAAATAAAGCATATTTAATAAATCTATATTGAACACATTCTAACGAAAGTAATAGACATAAAATAGATAAACAAAATCATATTTAATCCATAATAAGGTATAATAAGCGTGATTGATTGATTTAGATCTCCCCTTCAGATACACTCCCAAATATAGATGGAATTTGTTTAATTTAATTATTAAGAATTATGAAGATACGTTCCATGAATTTTATGATGGGTATGAAAATTTTAGATGCATGTAGAAGCATACAAAAGCAATTTTTTAATGCTTTCTCTTCAGATATGAATCTATAAAAAGTTATATCCGAAGATTCCTCATTTCATAGTAAAAATTAAAAATATATTTTGTATCCTTGCTGTTTAAAAGATACTAATAATATGAAACATAAATATAACGAATGAGACATTTTGAAAAAGTTTATAATGTATGTAAATCACAGAAATTTTCTTGGGCTTTTTTCAAGAACAGAAATAATTATTGAGGTTTACTCGACGGGTTTACTACAAAGGTTTACTAGATGCATATTTCGAAAAAAAAAATAACATTAGAAAATTGAATTTTTTTTTTTTCGAGGGAGATTTTACACATTTTAATGGGTTACGAAACTTTACAGTTATATTTTTTTATGAATACAATAGAGACAAGTGTGGTAAGTGTAATCTCAGATTATAGGACATCTGATAAGGTAAATTTGGACCTAATATTTATTATATCGTTTTATTTGAGCATTTCTTTGTTGTACATAACTTTACGAAATCAAATCAAATATAAAACTGTAGTAGTTTTAGAAGTTTGAAAAATGTTTATCATTTCCTCTACGGTACAGTGCCCTTCTCAAAATTCAAAGATTTGCCATTCTTGTACTTCTAAAGTAAGATCTTCTGTGTTTTGTTTGACACGTCGATTTTGAATACATCTCCAGATTTTTTCTATTTACTAACCCCTTGAACTGAAATGACGAGTCCAGCTCGTCATGAACTTTCTTGAGCAAACTGATCGTGACGAGCTGCACACATGATGTGTGAAACAATAAATGTGTGAAACAAATATTATGTTTAATAATACCAAATTATTTGAGCAACAAAACCGTAAGTTTCTGTACTAATCCCTCGCTCTTAAAACTAAGAAAATTAAATTATCTGCATGAGCAGTGCTGACTGAAAATAAACTGCAGTTCAAGGGGTTAAGCTTCTTAGTTTTCATCCAAGAGGTTATATTTACCTCGGGAATTTTGCATGCTAGTGAAGCTAAAACTGGGTATTTAAATTTGTTCCAAGCACCTCATCAGTACCAATTATAATACATACATAGTTTTTTTAATTTTATTCTTCAGATTTCAATAAAACATATTATCATGTATTATCATGGAAATTTTTCATATTTTATTAAAGTGGTAATTAGTTTAAGATATGAAGTGTCAGTTGGAGATTTATGAAAAAGTTAATAATACTCTAAAAAATGGAGATATTAAAAAAAAGAAAAAAAAAATTAAAATGTCATGGATTCATCAAACCTCATGTTTGGGAAATCGGATTTAAATATCACTTAATGTACTGTATATAGGTATCAGTTGAAAAAACCCTTAACGGCTTAAAAGTTTGTGACGCCGCTACTTTATGGCTATAAGAATTTTAAATATGAGTCTTAAAAATAATGATATCAAATTTTAAGTGACGCTTTGCAATTAGTTAAATTATACATAGATTTTCTTATTTGATCATTTACTTTTATCTTTTATTTATATTTATAATGCAAACGTAATATTTTTAACTTCAAGATCAGACAGATATATAAAATACACTCACTGATGCTTTTTCATTCGCATTTCAAATTCAAAATAACAGTTTTAAAAGGAATTATTTAAAAATTCCAGTGAAGCCTCGGTGTTATTTTAAAAGATATGTTTTTAGATTCCATTAAAATTATTTTTGTTTTGTCTAATAATGTATATTTACACATTTAAACAGTGCTTTTAATTTTCAAATATACTCTCAAATAAATATACTTTCACTGAGTTTGCATTATAAAGTAAAATTATTTATTTCAATAAATTGATTTATCTTTTGCATCACGCTATCCAAATCATAGTATCCAACTAAGTGAAAATTTGCTCAAAGAGGTAGCGTGACGTAAAGAAAACATTTACACAAATTTTACTTGCAATTTGGATGTTTTTTAAGATGTTTTTTAAACATGTAATAAAGTCTTTTGCGTTTAAAAGAAAATCTAAATAATTCATTGGCTGCATTGAAGTCGGTCAATCAACCAGCCCACATACCTCACAAGTAAGAACCACATAACAGCGTTTTCACCCGAAGAAACACATGTAATTGGCGGAGTAATATAGTTCCATATTTACAGCAATTTATATAAAAAACAAGAGTTTTCCTAAAAAAAAACGAAAACGTTACTAGATTCAGAAAGATCCTATTAACAACATATATTAATTATATGAAAATCCTTCGAGCCGTTTCAGAGATATTTTTCAGAATTCCAGTCTATTACACCAACCGTTTTCCCATTTTCGCTTAAAATTGAGATTCAGATCTCAAGACATATTCCATGTAGAAATGTAAAATTTTCAGGATAGATTAAGACCGAAAATAAAAGATTATTTTGAAAAGATCAGAATAAAATATAGCATATTTTCTGAGATATTAAGTTTCGGCTTTTACAAATCTCTTTGGTGTCAAACTAGCCGTATATATGAGTTCGCAGCGTCCCGTTTGTCCCTTCGCTTGCGTCACTCAAAAAACTGTCGTTTTTCATGATAATTGTCCAAGGTTACACTTGCTTCAAACCATGGAGCAAGTGGAATCACAAAATATAGAATCTTTATGAACTTTTTTTTTTTTTTTTTTTTTTTTTAGGGGCAGTCTGTTAAATTATAAAAGAAAAGTTGTATATTTGTTTCTTTTGGTAGTTGTATTTTATACTTCAAAACTTTTCCGAAGTATATGTATAAAGTCAACTGAGAGAAATAAGGTCATACCAGGGTTCACAGCGTTTCTAAAAATTTACGCTCATTTTATTATATTATAACCATTATTTAAAAACAATACTTTTATATTCAATATTTACATATGTTTTAGCATTAAAAAACTCTGCATAGCCTGAGTCACAGTCAAACTATGCCTAAACGTTCGTACACTTGTATATGTATAAGGTAAATCGGGGGAAGATGCCCTATATTAGGATATTTTGCTTAATACAAATAATAATGAAAAAATGATATAATAATGAAAAAATACATCACGTTCTTCAATGTTTAATTAATTATGTATTATTATTATTATTATAATTCTTTTCCCAGTCTGTACACAATTGACAAATTTAATGTTAAACAAACTCGTGTATTTGTGGCATCATACATACGGGGAAGATGCCAACAGTTATGTTGTAAAATATAATGCCACAATAAATAAGAAAAATAAGACAAACTTTGGAAATTACCTGTGAATTAATAATAAATATGGAGAAACAAACAAATTTATAAACTGAAATATATATTTTTCTTAGAAATTTACTTTGTTGAAATTAATACGGGTAAAATTTGAATGTTAGTTTACCCAACACATAATTTAGTGCAAATTACCCCCATTTCAATCTTCGTTCTACCATTTTATGAATTCGACGTGCAAGGTTATAGGAGGAAATGGGTTTTCTATGTTGGTGGAGGCAACTGCTGGTGACAGTCGATTGTCTCTTGCTATGCTAGTGTAAGCAACTGCTGGTGTAAGCCTATTATCACATGTGCCGTTCGTGAAAGCAACAGCTATATAATTGCTGGAAGTAACAGAGCCAACAGAAATAACACATGTATGATCTGGGATTGCTTGTGGGTTATAAGGATAAATCCCCTTTGCTGGAAGCCCAGATGTTCCATTTTCTACTGTAGTTGCATTGCTCCGACTTGTATTCAGGAGAAATCCTTACTGAAGGCTTGAAAGTTTTTTAAAATAATACAAAAATGATAATTATACTATTATTATGATTATAATTATTAATCCCATTTCTATGTTATACTATAACATATAGTATATAAAATAAAAGATAAAATTTAAAGGAGATTTAATTTATTTCTGAATTATGTTGCATCTTAACCCAAGTATGGGATGAAGATTTCGCATGTGCTTATTTTCGTATTGTTGCAAAATTAAAGCCGCCTCTGGTTACCTTGGGTGTGTAATTGAATAAGGAACGCACTTTTATTGCTAATATATATATATATATATATATATTTTAATAAAACATCTGTTTATGAACTTTAAATATGATCTACCGAATATTAAGAGGGGTTCACTTACAAGGTTAAATTCTCACGAGATCCAAAGTAATGGGGATTAAAGGCGATAAATTAAAATAAGTTCACAATCCACACGTGCATTTGGAGACTTCTCACACGTACTGGTCAGTATTACCGTATGTTAACACATAAAAATGCTAAGAACAAACGTGCTTCATTCGCCGAATTGCCTTATATATATATATATATATATATATATATATAATACTCCATTTTCTGAAATAAAGCTTAAAGCTTAAAAAATAAAATAGGAATACATTTATAAGAAACATAACATAGTAAGCACATTCATATTTATGTTATTACGTTTGGCCAAAAAATTCTCAAATGGTTTTCACGTTTTTTCAATATCTAACGAGGTTTTAATACTTTTTACAAATGTTTAAGAATTCAGTAAAAGGTGCAAACTTAGGTAAAATATTTATTAGTTATTACGTTTATCTGTGTTTAGTTTTAGGTGTTAATAAATATATTTGAACGCCTTTAAAGTAACGCCTCACAGAAATATTTGTCTTCTCTTTTCTGTTTTGAATAGAATAATTTTTGTTTGATTATAATACCTTATATTTTCTAATAGAAGTAACAAAAAAATTTAAGTAATAACTGTACGTGTTGATTTTTAAAGGGAATTAATAACAAAACTTTATACAAATTTAACAAAAGATATCGTGTATATGAATAAGTAACTAGATATAAATAAAATAAAATGTATGAACGATCATTTACAAAGTGCAATGTGATCGCCTTTTACAATAAAACTGAATTGTCGTTTTAAATGACTTTGAATAAATTAAAGCTTTTAATTAAACAGTTATTTATTTGTAGCAGCTTACATTAAATTATTTATGATTTTATTGTATATAAAATCTCTGGAAATTAATTATTGTTTTATTAATTTTGCAGTTTCAAAATTTTTATGTATAATAAAATATTCAGACTTACTTCGATGTCCCTTTATTATTCAAATTTATTCTCAAAACAAAACATACACACACTTCTTTCACGAATATATATCTCTATAAACATGACTGTAAATTTAAAATAATGCTATATATCTGTTGATGGTCATAAACAATATTTTAATAAAAAATAATAATTAATAATTGAATCATATGGTAAAATCTTAAAATTATAAAATTATAATTTTTAGTTGATTTCTAATTTTACAGAAAATGCGAGCAAGAATATAAGTGGGATTAAATTGAATACAGAAAAATATCAATATTGGCATTGAGTTCAAAATAATTAATTTAAATTTTTATTAACTGAACTTTATGTACCGATTAAATTCAACAAATACTATTGTTTGAGAAAATATATACAATTAAAATTGCCTGTTGTTCAAAATATGGATACGTACACATTTATGTTTACTTAATTACTTATATAGACATGTGAATTTATGAAATCCTAAAAAAAGTACAATGTTAATATATCTTCTACGGGTTATAAAATGGAAAATTATCATCCAACTAATATTAAATGCGTTATTTATTTTTTATTTTTATTTTTTATTTTTATTTTTATTTTTATTTTTTATTTTTTAAATTTCTTTAAAATATTATAAAGTTAAGTTTTTTTCTTTTTTTTTTTAACTATAATAAATTGTTAATTATCATTTTAATTTTCTGCTCATGTAATTTTAAATGTGATAAGAACATCGTTCCCAATCATTTTCTTCATCAGGAAAATAATTTTATTCACTTTAAATGTTATTGATAAAAAGATTGACCGCCGTCAATCGTAACACTAATTAAGAACACGGTGTTTAAAGATTCATTCTTAATTTTTGTTTTATAAAGAAAATATTTCTTTTATCTCCCAAGTACAGTCGGTAACAAAAGTGTCCGAACACTAGCAAAAATTCCTATATAAAAAATGTATCCTTAATACTGTTTTGTTAAATAAATCCTTGTCGAATCCTGTTCTTAGTCAGTCTAAGAACAGGATTCGACAAGGATTTATTTAGCAAAACTGTATTAAGCATACTTTTTTTATATAGGAATTTTTGCTAGTGTTCGGACACTTTTGTTACCGACTGTAATTTTAAAACGATTAGAATTTTCCTTGTCATAATTAAAAGAAGTAATTACTTATAACTTAAAAGGATAAAATGCAAAAAGTGCTGTTTTTAAAAGCGATTTTTTTCTAGATTTAATTGTTCTAATTAAAAGCAGTAAAATTAAAAATAATAACATGCATGATGATTTTTAATATTTTTATGTATATTTAAAATGTTTAATATCTACTTAACGAAAATACGTTTTTCTTTGTTTTATCATATTTTCATTCTGTATCATTTTAAATAGCTTGTTCCACAGAAATTCAAAACTCATTATATGAATTTGCGTATAAATAAAATTTACCTGAAATTATTATGTTAATGCTATGTTTCAAAATTTGTCGCTTTTATTATTAAAGTGGCACTAAAAAAATTGAAAACAGAGCGCAACAAATTCCTAAAAAATATGAATATATTGAATGAATATGAATATATGAATATATATTATTATTTCTTTTATTGATACTCAGGATTCAGAATTTTATTTTTACCAGTATATGAATCAATTATCTGCTTGTTTAATGATAATTTTATTTTTCGACGAAAGTAGTTAATATAATTATATAATTGAAATCTACAATTAATAATGAACTTCATTTGAGCGTTTGTACAGCAGCTTTCTAATAAAGAATATTGATTTGAGAGGAATGCAATAAATTAAAGCACATTACAATATTTAATTTTATCAAGAATTCTCTTTTCTTAATATGTGCACAAAACTTTCTGCATAATACATTTTATTATAACTACTTCTTTAACATTTATATATAGCCCAATAGAAGTACCATTTTCAAATCATCATAATTTTTACTAATATATACTGTAAGTCTGTGGACATTTTAAAAAATTATAAAATATTGAAGGAATTAGTAGAATAGAACATGGCTTGCAAAAAAGTTATTATCATGAAGAAGGATTTTTTGTTGTAAAAAAAGAAGAAAAAAAAATAATAATAATAATTAATCGATAGAGGGTGCTGCACAGATGAGTAACGAGAAATAAGCAAATCAGAGTCCTATGAATCGCATGGTTTTATGATTAACGTGGCGTATTTCCATTTTTGCTTCCTACTTACTCATACATGAAGCTTTAATTGCGATGCTATTACCAAGCATTAATTGCTTGGCTTACCAAGCTTTTTAATTACCAGGCTTTAATTGCTTGGTGGATAAAGCTCGATTGTTGAAGATGTTCTCTTCAGATAAGAACCGCCTACTTGAGCTGTAGTTAGCGATATTGTAAATCCTTTGCAAACTCCAATTTTGCTGCTGTTGGACATATAGAATGTGATTTATATGCCTGTCAACATTTGCAAGTAAATCAATGTAGTTTTTTACTAAAATGTGTGATTTGCTCACGTACAGCGTCCTCTATTGACGAACTAATATATATTTTTTCCCTTACAAAAGAAAAAAAAAAATCCAGTTTCAAGAGAATCATTTCTTCGCAAACCGCTTTCAAGTCTACTAAATCCTTCGATTTTTACGAAATTTTAAAATGTCACCAGACATATGGGACACCCGGCACATTTGAAATAGTATTAGATCAATATAAATAACACATTATTTTCATTTTCATTTATTAATTTAATATTTTTAATAAATCACATATGATTTATCAAGAATTTTATGAAGAATTGTTATATATATATATATATATATATATATGCGCATATATACTTGCGAAACAGTTTCAATTATTTATTCTAGGCAAATTATTCTTGAAAATATTAGATGCATTTTATTAAGAAATATATTTCTTTTTAAATTCAGATCTGCAAGTTGGACGTTCACTTATGTAAGAGGAAAATATGTAAATTAATTGTTTATATTATCAAATAAAAATATGTTAGGCCAGAGGTATATTTTACATAAATCTTAAGAGTATGCGTTGATATTTCTTTCTGAATTGCTGATTTAGAGTTTATGGTACAGTTTAATTTATTTAAATTAAAAATACCTATGTTCAACGTTTTCAGTATGAAAAAAATATTAAGTGGGATTTTCCCACTGTGACAAAACATTTAAAGGGATTTTTCAAAATTAAGTGAGTAATTGTATATTTTACATTTTGCAACCTTGTATCCCCAAGAATTAGAAATATGCAAATCAAACAATTGCAAAGTTAAGTGAATGTTAAACTGGAAGATATTGTATATGTATATAACTTTTATTGATTATAAATAGTTCCAAAATCCATTATATTCTAAATAATATTATCTTTATAAAAATTAAAATTATAAATTTTATGATATCTTTATTTAAAAAAAAAAAAAAAAAAAAAAAAAAAAAAGATCTACTAAACTATTCTGAAAATCGCAGTGTAATTCGATATTCTACATTTTAATCCTTTAAAAAAAGCTACAAAGGGTACCTCAAAAAATAACACATAATATGTATTTGAAATTATAATAGAGCTTGCAATTTTTACATTTTAAACACAGAATTGTCGTTGCCCGTATCTTTCTCTACCACTATTCATAAAAATAAAAAATAAATAAAAAATAAAAAATAAAAATTTTTTTTGTAATATATAATAACGATTTAATATGTAAACTGTAAATGCGAACAAATTTGCAGGAAATATTGGTTAGAATGTTACACGTGAAGGCAACATTGCAAAAATTTTTCGAAAAAAAAAAAAAAAAAAAAAAAACTGTTGTTTTTATAACAACGTATTAATTTTCATTTATGTGTGTAGTTGATTAAAGTGTATAATTATTGAATAATCTATATATAGTCATTTATTTTATTATTAATTCATTTAAAATATTTATTAAAACTATTGGCTCTTAATAACTTACCTAACAATTTTACATTTAAAATAGGACTTTAACAGCTGCAATAATTTTCATTTAAATTTCCAAATCATTGTTGATATTTATTTCTGAATATATATATTTCTTTTACATGTTTCTCTATCCCTCTCCCCCCCCCCAAAAAAAAAATAAATAAATAAATAAAATAATAATAATAATAATAATACCACTGCCGTAAAAGATATATAATATTGAAATAGGGTAAAACATTTCAGTTATAAAAGATTCAGGTACACAGAAACTAGTTTTTAAAACCTTATCAGATTTTCCAAAGACATACAGTTGTGGCATACAGTAGGTAATATGTAGTGTGAAATATCTAATAGCATTTTCGATTTTAATATTTTTTAATTTATAAGATACATCAAAATATAAATTGCGTATAACTTTTTTTATTTATTTATTTACTGACGTTGCAATAGCTTTTAAATTTTGAGTTGGATTTGTTGTGGGTGAGGTAAGCGAAATGAACAAGTGTCAGAGCTAGTACTCTAAAAAAACTCTTGAAATTTTACAGTTAAAAGCTGTGACATTTTGAAGTCAGCGCTTCTAAAATTTCAGAGCTTTTGTAAATTATTTCCGTTGTAAATTTACAAGAATGCTTTGAACTTTTTGCAGCTCAAATAAATAAATAAATTACAATCTATCCGCTACTTGATACAAATCTGCCGTCCTTGGGTGGGGGTAAACTACATTGCTGATCGTGGTGGGATTTAACAAGGATGATGGCTTTAGTTAAGTATAGACAGGCAATGACTTTAAATAGATTGTTTACTTATTTTTATTTTGCGTGTTCTAAAAATCGTATGTTTTAGCATTTTTTTTAGATAAAAATGTAGCTATTACAATAGATATATAACATTTTTCTACTGTTATTAACGGTACTGGAAAGCATCCTGGTTACAAGATGGAATTTGAAAACACTTTAGAAATGAGTTCTAAACACTTTAATATGCTTTAAAATGTAGTTAAAATGTTACATAAATTAGGGTAAATTTCTTGAACAATTATAAGCTGAAAAAAAACAGCAGTGTTCAAAAACATATGTGTTCAAAAATATTTCTTCGAAAGTAAGTTTTGTTTAACACTTTAAACGTTAAAGTATTATGTTTTACTTGAAAGTAAATTCACAAAAGTTTCTAAACGATATTTCATTAGTTAAACTTAATATATATATATGAACGTTTATTTTCAGTATATTTGACAACAACATTCGAAAAAAAAAAAAAAAAAAACAGAGAGTTTTATTAATTATTTATATAAATGAGAAAGATAATTTTTTGTATAATATGGATTAAAAAAAAAAAAAAAAAAGATGAAAGCAATTAAATAGTTAGAAAAATGTAAATTAAATCTTTGTGGACGAAAGAAATGGGCATGAAATATTTTTTTACAAAATATAATCGCATTAGATTAATCAAAAAAGTAATTTTAATCATTTTATATATATGTATATATATATATATATATATATATATACATATTATTTGTTTTACGATTATTTAAAAAACATCAGAATTTGATATACTTTTTATGATTAATTAATTTTTTTTAAAGATACATATCAAAATATTGAAACAACGTATCACTAAGAAAACATGCATTTTTATTTAAAGAGCGTTATTTTAGTGCATGGTCACTGCAGTGCGAAAAAAAAATAGTGATAATGGGAATCGAAATTCCCGTAAGAGTTTTTATATGGATTTGAGTGCTTTTCATTAGAAAAAAAGAACATAAATTTATATACGAAAATATAGTTTTCTAAATAAAAAATGTAGCATTTTATAATTAATCTACCTTTTTTTTTTTTTTAAATTCTACTACGTTATATTAAAGATTACAACTACTACGTTAGAGATTTCTGGCTGTCAAACGCGTGTGGTCTTATATTAGGCGAAACGTAGCTAACACTCGATAATAGCTTCAAATCCCCGAGCCCTATCCCTTCCCTACCTTCGATAACTTTTTCAAGTCAATATCGACCTTATATTATTTTAGCTGATAACCTTTTTTTTTTTTTCTTTTAATTAACACAATATTGATTTTGATTTTAAGTTTTTTTTTTCATCCCATGCCGCTTTCTATGCATTTTTACGTATGTAATTACGTAAGTATATGAATATGTATGTATATCATTTCTTTAATGATTAATTGGTTTTAGATTGCACTAATCCCACGCTATACGCAATTGGTGGCAGTCTAGAATGCACCCTGTAGATGTTTCGGGGAGACATGTCATCACAATGTCTATACTCCACAATACATATATATATAAAAGGCAAGATTTTAACTTTAAAATATGTAATTTAACAAATTGCTTCTCCTGTATTAGTCATAAAGATTTTAAAAATATTATGTTCACCCAAATAAACAGAATTAAAATGATTTGCAATAACAATTTAGACCTGAATCTGGTTATGAAAAATCTCAAAAACGTACTAACTGTTAACCGCTATCCTGTTATTTTAATCAATAAACATTTCAGTATTCTTGATGACAATCCCACTTAAGGTTTGTTGTTCCATTTTGGGCGACATTTAAGTGCTGGTAAGTGTGCCTACTAGCTGAAACGGGTTCTGTGTTTATAATTGGGGGGGGGGGGGATTCAATTTCCCATATTCTAATGACTATTCCAGTTTGTCCATGTATGTATTTATATATTCTTGTATTATTTATATTCTTATATTTTACATTGATATATTATATTTTGTGCTTGATTTCTGAATTTAATTACTTTTTATGCTTTGTATTAATTAAAATTTGTTTGCTGAATGGTCTTGCTTCCATCTGTGAGAAGTTGGGGGGTAGAAACGTGTTTTTTTGTTAAATTACCAGAGTTTCGTCAGAAACTTCTCATATTCCTTTCCCTACATGGGGAGCTCCCCTGACGAAGGCTCTCATGTGTTTTGGGATTAATTTTCATCGGGCTATAATTATTTTGCTTATTTATTATAGTTTTATATTTCCTTTAGCTGCATTTGCGCATTGGTTTATAAAAACTTTGTTCTAGTTCTATATATTTAATAATTCAAGTTTTACTCCATCCTATATTTAAATTTTATCTTATATATATATCATGAAAAACGGCAGTTTTTCTAGTGACGCAAGCGCAAAAACAAACGAACGCCACGACAGTCAGCGGAAACGGAAAAACGAACGAAAACTGCGACACTTATATATACAGGAATTTTAAGATCAAAGTAACCGCTGAAAGCCGACACTTAATATCTCAGGAAATATGGGAGGTTATGTTCTGATATTTTCAAAATAGACTTTCACCTTCTGTCTGATCCTACCCTGAAATCGCTACATTTCTGCGTGCAATATATTTCGAGATATGAATTGGCTCATTTAAGTTGTAAATGGGCGGCGTATGTAAGGAACAAATTTTTCTCGAATATGGCTCGAGCGAAGTTAGTTTAATTGATATAGGATATTAATCGCTTTTATCTGATGTGCCTGACATCTCCCTTTTCCCTAGGAAAACTCTTGTTTTATTTATAACTCAGTTTAAAAATCGAACTATTTTTTACTCCGAAAATACCGTGATGCGGCAGTTTCGCGGACGAATTTCTTCTCTTCCATCTGAAATACTGAATATCAAATAACGTTTTGGCTCCATCCATCGGGGAGCGTCAAAAATAAACACAAAAAAAAAAAAAAAAAAAAAAAATTCTTTTTTTAATATATATATTAAATGAGTTATTTATTTAGGTACTTGTATTTTATATGACATTTGTTTATCAAAATATTCTTTGTATTTACATTGTTTTCATGCTGATACGTTGTTAACTTTCAAAATTGGTTTTATTTTAAAAGGTGATTGCAACAACAAAAAATTTTTCCTTTATTTTCATAAAAATGACAAATAATATGATAATTATATGCAAATATTTGTAATTTTTTCAAAATTAGGTGATAAATCACTTAAACTACGGATTGAAAAAATTCTTAAAACAGAATTTGAAAATAATTAATTTGCTCATTAAGTTTCTAGTATATATATAATATATAAATTACAAAATGTTAAGCTATAATAAAATTTTGAATAGATTAAATTTTTTTTTTAAATTAAATTCATAACAAACTATACTACTTAAATATTTACCAGTATAAAATTTTCACTTTTTAATGATTTTTCTATTATTATTTATTTTTCTCTTTTAAATCAAATCTATACCTAAAAAATTATAATAAGAAATAAATATAAATAAGAAATTTTTGTCATTTTCAAAATGTACTATATTATGCCTTTGTAATGTTGCATGTGTCCATCCTTTTTATCACTTTTTATAAAATTTTGAAATTTTATTTAGTTTGTTATTTTGTTCGAGTATGACCTATAAAACAACACTTTTAATACAGTGTTATAACCCATTACCATGCTCCTTTAATTTTGCGTTTTGATCATTAACCCCTAAAAAGTAATGATATCAATACAAAAAACCCTTAACGGGTTAAAATGTTTGTGACGCAGCACTGTACTTTATGGCTATAAGAATTAGAAATACGGGTCTTAAAAATAATGATATCAAATTTTCAGTGACGCTTTGATATTAATTAAATTATACATAGATTTTCTTATTTCAATTTGCTTTTTCCTTTTATTTATATTTACAGTGTAAACGTTATTTTCAACATAAAATAATATATAGCACTTACTCATTGATACCTTTCCATTCACATCTCTTATACTATGAAAGCATGTGTTTTAAAAGAAATTATATGAAATTCCAGTAACGCAGTGGTGTTACATTAAGTGATTTGTTTTTAAATTTCTCTTCAATTATTTTGTTTTGCATATTAAAGTATATGTGCACATTGAAATATTGCTTTTAATTTTCAAATACGCTGTCAAATATATCACTTTCATTAAGCTTATATTATGTACTGAAATATATTTATTTCAATGAATTATTCTATCTTTTGCGTCACGCCATCCAAAACTGTAAGTAAAATATATGGAAATGTTTATTTTGTGTCATTTCATCCAAATAAATTGAAAATGCATGCAAATAGATATCGAGATGCAAAGAAAAAAACTGTGAATTTTTTTTCAGTTTTGGATGGCGTGACGCAAAAGATAGAATAATTCATTGAAATAAATATATTTTAGTACATAATATAAGCTTAATGAAAGTGATATATTTGACAGCGTATTTGAAAATTAAAAGCAATATTTCAATGTGCATATATACTTTAATATGCAAAACAAAATAATTGCAGAGAAATTTAAAAACAAATCACTTAATGTAACAACACTGCGTTACTGGAATTTCATATAATTTCTTTTAAAACGCATGCTTTCATAGTATAAGAGATGTGAATGGAAAGGTATCAATGAGTAAATGCTATATATTATTTTATGTTGAAAATAACGGTTACACTGTAAATATAAATAAAAGGAAAAAGCAAATTGAAATAAGAAAATCTATGTATAATTTAATTAATATCAAAGCGTCACTGAAAATTTGATATCATTATTTTTTAGACCCGTATTTCTAATTCTTATAGCCATAAAGTACAGTGCTGCGTCACAAACTTTTAACCCGTTAAGGGTTTTTTGTATTGATATATATATACTTATATCAGGGCGCGAAATTTCCGCTCGCTAGCTCGCCAATAGCGAGTGGAAATTTTACTATGGCTAGTAGAATGGGATTAAATTTTCATCTGATTTTGATTATTTTGCTTATATATATATATATATATATATATATATATATATATATATGTGTGTGTGTGTGTGTGTGTGTATAAACAAGTATCCATTTTATGTTTGTAAATTTTTAAATGCGGAAAAATAATGAAAAAGGAAATGAGTAAAATTTAATTCCCTTGACAAATTACTATATTATAAAGTAACATAGGATTAGAATTATTATAAATAAATATAGGTTAGGTGAAGCACCCAATGAATACACAGTTTATATAAAATTGTGTAACATACTAAAGCACTTTACTTTTAGGCGTATTAGTTATGGGCCCGATAAATCAGCTTTACATCAGAAACTTTATTTAGCAGATATAGTATTTATGTCTGTTTTAGGTACTAAGCATTGTATTTTATTAAATAAAATTTCTAATATACGAAGGTAAAATTTATACAGCATGATTTAATATGAGCAGAAAATTAGGATATCATATACTGTTATGAATTTGTAAGGAATAGTAGTTATACTTATTATAAGTTATCTCTAAAAATGTGTTAAGTTAAAACACGTGTTATTTGTTATTTAGATTAAAACCACTTTAAAGCACGTAAAATTAAACTTCATTTAAAACATTTTAAAACATTATTGGAAGCTTTTCTCTTTGAAATACCAAATCATCATCAGGGATTTGTATTACTCGTTTCTAATAAGCATTTTCTTAAATATTTTGCTAAATACACTTATAAAATGTAAAATATATATTTAAAAAAAAAAAAAAAAAAAAAAAAAAAAGCTGCTCTTTGGAAACGAGTAATAAAATTCCCTAATGATGCTTTGGTATTTAAAAGCAAAAAGCTTCGTATAATGTTTTGAAATATTTTTAATAAAGTTTAATTTTACGTGCTTTAAAGTGGTTTTAATCTAAAAAAAAAATAATAATAATAATAAAAACTTATACTTATGTTAGTTCATTTTAAGAGGCCTAGTCAAAATGTTAATTTTCTGCATTTCTGGCATGTTTTCTCGTTGAAATGGTTTAAAAAAAAAAAAAAAAAAAAACTTAAAAAGCTTCACTAGGGTAAGTATGGTCCTGTCGATTTCTTTGGTGACCTTGGAGAGATATACTAAAGAACGAAGTTCTGATTATGTCAGAGGTTATTAGAAAATTCTAGATTAATAGGATGCTGAGTCAGCTTCTCACCAAGCGTCTTAATGTTACTGGGTCTCTTGCTATTGGTTAAGTGCAGTCTATTCGATGTGTGTTAATGCTATGGCACAACTTATGCTGTGAGCTGGTATTATTTCAGCTGTGTTTTCTGGTGAAGCTAAAATTTATACTTGTTTGATTCACCTGTAATCTTCTTGATTATTCTATAAATAAAGTTTTAAGCCTCTACAAGACTTGTCACTCACTCAGAGACAATTCACGAACCACAAGTACTTAACAATGCATTTATAATTTCAAGGCAGAAACAAAATTGTGTTTTGTCATGAATACATAACTAATTGAAAATTAACTGTATTGTTTATTTTCTAAACACTTCGATAGAAATACATGAAAACTAGCTGAATCCTACATAAACACTCTCAGAGAACTCAATGACCGAATAAAAAAATAAATAAGTGTTAAAAAAGAATTAATTTCGTTTTTTTTTTTTTTTTTTTTTTTTTTTTTTTTTTTACCATGTTAATCTTAATTTGCTAATATCACATCAAGACACAGACAATACATCAGCCGCAAATAATCACATACTTTGAATGAATGGAAACGGACATGAAGACTCAAGAATTTATTATAAGCTATGGTATTTATTTCTATATCTACTTGAAATATTCTTCCGTACTAGCAAAAATTATTACACTCTCTAGAATTTTTGAAGTGAGAATCTCACTCCTTAAAAAAGTGACCATTAATTTGATACCAATAAAAGTGAGAAAATACTTTGCTCTTGAAAATGTGACATTTTTCACTTTTCTCGAAAGAGAGACATGTATTCACTCTGTCACAAAGAGTGAAGTCATCCTCTATTGCAAGATCAACCTTCTGAAAAGTGAAGAATTCCTGGCGCCATCTATTTACCATATTTCGAATGAAGTATGGAAGATAATTTCTGGTTAATCTCATGCATGTGATTTGTTGAACAGAACTTATTGAACATATTTGAGTATAAAAGAGGAAAATAATTATGTTAAAAGATATTTTGGTAAATATAAATTTTTTATACGATTGATAAAATCGACTTATTATTAGTAAAGAATCGAAAATCACAAGAAAGATATGGAAATTCGTAACCGAAAACAAGTAGTTTTATTCAGGAATATATAAGGTATAAAAGAAAACACCAATGCAGATATTTAATGCATAACATCTTAAAATCTATAGAAATTTATATTTTTATTATATTTAATGATACTTAACTTGTGTGAAATATTAAAAAAACTGGCTATTAATTTTTACTAAAAATTAAAATCACCAGCGAGATTTATACTCCTGAACAGAACTCTGTAGATTTGTGTGTAAATATTTAACTATTTTTTTAAACAGGCACATTCACATTCCTTTCCCCTAACCTACTTTAAAAATAACTATTTAACTTAGGGAATTTCTTTTCAAGTATGCATTTTGATTAAAAAAATAATTTTAATTTTAGTAATTTATAAAGAATTCTAATTTTGATTTTCCACTGTAAAATAAGCAAGTTTTGTGACGCTCGTCTACCACGGTGACGGCTTCGGTTCGATTCCCCTCAGATCATATCTGCATCTTTTATGTCGTTGAACTAGAGCCAATGCGATAAAAAAAAAGTTATCATTTAGTTTGTTTTTAGGAAAAATAAACAGTCATATTCTTTTAATTACTCTGAATGATCTCACTCTTAATAAAGTGTGAAAAAGTTCACTCTTTCAAAAATATACTTTTCACTCTTTAGAGGTTGGCTCCATTTTGGCATGTTCTAAGAGTGATATTGACACTCTGGCCAGATCTCACTCTTCATATTTTAGAGAACAGTACAGACTCATGTTGACAAAAATAATTTGCAAAGCTTTCCAGCTCTGGCAGATATTCAAGTTGATTTCTTATTTATTTTTAAGTGACCGCTATTTCTAAATAAGATGAAGGATAGAGTTAATCAATAAGCTTGTTTGAGAACCGGATATATACTATGTATGGACCGAGTTTCATGCAAATCTGTTAAGAAAATACGCACTCTCTAAAATTTCTGGTGTGAAAATCTCTCTCTTTAAAAAGTGACACCTATTTTGACACGAATTAAGGTGAAAAAACACTATTATCGCTCTTAAAAATTTGACATTTCTCACTTTTCGAGAAAGAGCGACGTATAGTCACTCTATCACAAGGAGTGAGACCATCATCTGTCGTATTAGAAAGTATATAATTTTATTCAGAAATATATAAAGTATAAGAGAAAATATCAGTACAAATATTTAATGATTAACGCCCTTAAAATCTATAGCAATTCATATTTTTATTATATTCATTGAGAGCTAACGCATGTGAAATATTTAAAAATTTGGCTATAACATTTTACTAATATTTAAAATCAACAGCAAGATTTATACTCTTGAACAGACGAAATTTTCAAAAAACAAGTTTTTTTTTTTTAATAACTTCTATATTTTAATAACTTCTTTCCCCCTAAGCTAATTTAAATAACTATTTGTCATTGAGAATTTGTTTTCACGTAGTTTTTCTTTTAAAATAATTCTAATTTTAGCAATTTAAAATAATTTTAATTTTTGAATGTTTGTTGGAATTCTGTAACTTTACATTGTTGATAAATGAAGAAAAAATTTATAAATATGATAAATTTCGTATGAGAATGATTTAATGATGTAATTAAGCAGCATGTGTATGTGTGCAGTGGTTCAGTGGTTAGTTACTCGCATGTTACCGGGACGGCCTAGGTTCGATTCCCGACGGATTCAAACTGCATTCTTTCCACCATTGAACAGGAGTCGATTCGCAAGGGGAGGAGAAACGATATCGTCTGGTGTATATTATTTTTTTTAAAGAAAAATAAACAGTTATATTCTATGAATTGCTCGAAATAATCCCCCTCTTTCGAAAAGAGACTTTTAACTGTTTAGAGGTTGGCTCCATTTTGGCATGTTTATGTGTTGATATGCCACTCTTTTAGAGTCAAATCTCACTCTTTCTATATTAGAAGGTATGATTTTTGAATATGAAATTTTCCAAGTGTTCACTTTTGAGTATTTTGGCGTTCGAATCCATCATTATATTAGTTGAGCGTTTGTAATGGGCTATCTACACACTGAGTTATGGAAATCAGTTCATATATACCCATTTTACTTCAGCCTAAATTTTCCAAGTGTTCTTTAATTTTAACGAAATGTGGTGATTAACAAACATGTTAGTGGATTAAATTGATTTCTTAAATTATTTGAAACCATGATATGGGCTATGGGCATACATTTCAAACACATCAATTCCTACTTGCAGTATTTATAAGAATTTGAAAATTTGAAGTGGACTCTATATTTTGGGTAAATAAGATAAAAAAATAAGTTGACCCATAAACACGTTCTAAAATAAGTTGTATTAGAGCCTGCGTTAAATTAGAATAATCTAGAAAGATATGTGGACATATTACTTTTATGTTAAGTTTAAAAAAAAATCCCTAACTCATTTTTTTTTTTTTTTTTGAGAAAACACGGTTTGAATGTTTGTTCCTCAGAATGTAGTATTTTATTACAATCAATACTGTTTTTATAAAGACTGGATAGATACTGGAAAAATATATAATTACTCTCAATAGATATTAATTTCAGAAGTAGTTCAGTAAGTCTTTATAAAAAATATCGTTATAAGTCTAAAACCTCTTAAATATACTGCACAGGAGGAAAAAAATTACACTAAGGTACATCAACATTTTTTTTTTTTTTTTTTTTTTTTTTTTATGGCAGAATATTAAAAATTAAAAACTGTTAACAAAATATTTTATGAAATTTTAAATATTAAAATTGCTACTTTATTTTTTTTTCATTAAAATATTTATCAAGATTTTTAATAAGGAAATTTATAAATGACACCTTTTAATACATTTTATCTAATGAATACCTTTTTAATATATATATATATATGTACTGATAAGTATAAAGGATTTAAGTCCAAAAATGTCGATTTTGAGTTAAGTACATAGTCACACTCAGAAAAAAATTCTCTATCGATTGGTATAAAGGATTTAATTCTATGTCATTTAGTCTTTGAGAAAATCCATTGGTAAAAAAAGGACCAATTTAGAAATTTACCATTCATGTATGGTATAAAATATTTAATTCAATTTTTCCCGTTATTAAATAAAGGTTGACAACCACTGAATGGTATAAAGGGTAAAAATCAACGAAATACCTTTTCCCTAATCCATTCTTCTGATTTGTTTTTAGCTAGTTAAACTTTATTTTTCGTCTCCTGAAAAATCAAGAATATGGACATAAATCCTTTATACTTATCACTACAGATATATATATATATATATATATATATATATATTGCAAATCGTGACATTTATATATTCATAAATTTACTTTACCTACCACAATACAGACCATTATTTCTTTTTTATTCTACGTAGTTGTATTTAGTTTTGATATTTAAATCTAATAAAGTAAGATTTTAAAGAATTTTACGTAATAGAATTATTTCAGAAATATTTCTTTTAATAAACCTTTCATTCCATATGAAATTCTCAAGAAGAAATAATAGCCTACAGAAGTAAAAAGAAAATATTTGTCTTCTAATAGAAAAATGGACTTAATTAAAGTAATATAGATAAGAAAATATTATTTCTTATTTTTTTCAACATGCGAAATAGAACGAAATTTTTAGTGTTTATTACAAAGAATTTTCAAAGTAAAAATAGTTAATATTTGAAAAATATATTTTGAATATATGTTTATTAATCTATTTTAAAAGTTTTAATTTTAAAAAACACAACTTTAAAGACTATATTTTTTTTCTTTTAAGAAACTTGTAGAATAAAAACGATTTTTCTTTTCATTGCGTGAATTGAAAGCTTAACATTAGCATGCGCATAGTTTTACTTTTCAAAAATAGACATTTTTATTTATTTCTAAGAAAATACAGTTTTAAGTATTTAAAAAGAAATATTTTTTTTAAAAAAATTAAATGTGGTATCTAAACGCAATTCTTGTATTTCATTTTAAATAAAAGAAATTAATATGTTGTTATGTTACACCACTAAAAAAAAAAAAAAAAAAAAAAAAAATGCATTTAGCTGTGCAAATTATATAACAAAAAATATTAAAAATATTTATAATAATTCTTTCCAGTTTTCCAGAAATAAACTTATTGTGTGTGCTTTAGGAAATTCGTTATTTTGATCAATATTTTTTTTTTCAGCGTAGAAAAAAAAAAGATTCAATTAAAATAGAAATGAAACTTCTTCAAAATCTCCTTATAAGATATTATTATTTTATATAGATATACTTATGGTAGATATTTTTTAAAATAAACTGTAGAAATAACATTTTTGTGTTGTACACAAGTTTGCTTCAAGTTTTATATTCTGGTTTCGACACTATGTAATTTGTGTCCTCGTGGAATCCATTTTGCTAAAATTTGTTATCCTCTGATTTTATATGGCTAAAAGTATTATGCAGAAATTATTTATTGTATTAAAGTTTTAATTTTGTAACATCACATATTGTTAAATTTTGATATATCATCACTACACAGTAATGGGCATCGTTGTTCACTAGTGATATGCCTACTGGTCTCTTAGCAGTATATTCAATATAGCAAAGTTTTAAGAGCAATTTTTACAAAATAATACAAATGTCACCTGAGATACCCTAATATGCAGTCAACATTCAATGTATTCAGATAATTCAAGAAAAGAATGACACAATTCCTTGCTAGGAATTTTAGATTTGTATAAGTTTACTACAATGTGGTCGTAATCTTATGAAAAATAAGAAAAAAAGGAACGCAAAATGGTGATGTTTTGCATGTCATTCTTTCGGAAGAACTACTGTAACTGATAAAACTCAATTTAAATAAAATACTTTCACTAAAACATTGAACTGAAATGTGCTAATAGCAATCATAATTTTTTTCAGAAGAACCTTCAGAAATTTTTCAGAGGGCTTTCTTTCTTTCTTTTTTTTTTAAATATATATAAATCTGAAAGATTGTTATTGTATTTGTTCAATTTTTTAATTTGCTGTGCAAAGTTACACTATTCAACGGATTGCTGCAATAATTGGTATAAATATTTATCAGAACAAAATCTAGGTAATGTCGTATTATTTATTTATTGAATATAGTAACCGGTGCTAGGGAATGAAACACATTTACTGCATGCCTTTATATGGAAGAAGAGATTAAAAGAAGTCCTGTAGTACTAAACTAAATTCTGTTTTGTACAGAATTTTATATTTTTTTATTTGCAAAACAAAACTAGGCATGGTTTATTTATTTATTTAATACTGTTAGTATTATTGTTTTTGTATGAAAATCTTTTAACAATCAATTTTCGAAGCACATTCATCTAATGAAGGATATAATTAGGATTTCAAACTCTGAGATTTGTTACATTCTTTTAATAGGAGAAATATTAAATATATATATATAGATAATTAAATGATCATTGCTATTACAATTACATTACTTAGCATATAGAATAATATATTAAATAAAATAGGACTTATATTTTTAAAAAATCTAAAACTATTTTTGTGGCATGAACTATAAACAATGACAGATTAAAAGTTTCCAACATTTTTAGTACTTTATAAAACATATTAAAAATATTTATTTTTTAAATTTTGATTCATTTTTTAATTTCTATATGTAAATTTGCTGCAGCTGGTTTACAGTCTCTGTATTATTCTCTCCCATGATAATTCAAACGTAGTCTAAAAAAGTTAATGAAGACAAACTTATTAAAAACTAATCTTTCTTTATTTTACTTAGAAGGTGGGAAAAAGAGTACTAAGACTAATCACAGGTATAGATTTAATGAACTTACATCAATTTATGTTCGGAAGTCTCAATTTAAAATAAAGAGATATAGGACGATTCAATTCATTTTGCAAAAAATATTCATTCTGAAATTACCTAGATTCAACTGAACATCAACCTTCGCAACTTCCCTTAACGTTCTACCTCTCTCACTGAGTACTGATAAGAGGTAACGGACGGATTCCCTATACTGGCTGTGGAGAACAATTCCGCGTACATCACTAAGGATTTTGTTTGAATAGGCGCCTTCTTTTGGCGATAATTGCTTTCTTGTCAACTGGTTCTTGATATTTTGCTTATTCTAAATCATTCGTCCCTCATTTTACCCAAACTCTAAAGAAAAGTCTATTATTATGAATTTACAATAAGAATCTATATAATATTTCTCTAACGTGGAACAGTTTTAATTATTTTTTGTCGAAACGATACGATACGCGAGGATAAAAAAATAATATTTATACATGGACAATATTTAAGCACGCTGACATAGCTCAATGGACTAACAAGAAAAAAAGACGGCATTTGTCTGATGAGATTTTTTTACTAAAAAATGCATTTTCAACAGTTGTTTCTTCAGAATCTTTGCAAGCGTCATTTTAAACCGAGCAATATTTTAAAGATATATACAGAATATAATCTTTTGTGTCATAAATTGACTAAAGAACACAATCATAAAAAATATAATCAAAATAGGAAATAGTTTATTTTATTTTTTTTATTTATTTATTCATTTTTAAACAAAAACTACAAAAACAAACATATATATATAACAAAATTAATAAAAAGTCATCGCCAACATAACGACAAAAATTTAAAAGGCGTCGTGGGAGTCCTATATGAAAACTGTACTGCCTGTGGAAGTACGAAAATCGGGCCGTGAACCATGAATTTTATTTAGAAACATTTCTTTAAATGATTTTGGTTTCACTATTGTACAATATTAATTTGGTTTTAATAATAATCTGGCTTCTGGTAAATTAAAATTTTAATTAGGTTGTGAAATTGGTATAACGTTTATGAGTTTCAAATTTTAAAGGTAAGTAAGAAAATAAATAAAGTGCGAATATTTCGCACGGGTTTGCCAGTATAATATAAAACGCTGAAAAACTCTTTGAACGTGTCTCTGCCAAATTGAAGAGCGCACAACACAGAAGTTTTGTGACAGGGGGAGGTGGAGGAAACTTGCTTTAGTGGAAGTGGAATATCGGTTTTGCCGTAAAAGATCTGGTTTGGCGAATGCAGTGGTTGATTGATGGAGATGTGCTGATAGGGACTAAATAAGTTACTAGTTCATGGTCTTTTCTAATATATGTAGTCAATGACCTACACAGGAATCAACGACGAATTACTTCCATATAGCTAGTAATATTTTGCAGAAACCTTTTTTTTACTGCAATCCAACATTTCTATGCTCATTCTGACACTTTCATTGAAAAACTGTGACATCGCTATCTAACACTGGATCCAACCCAACACTTCTATGCTCAACTCCACAATGTCACAGTGACCATTTCTATCAAATATTGGATCTGACCAGTGACCTTCACTCTTCCATCCCGAAGAGACCGCGTAGGATCTCATAACTAGAAATTTCTTTCGCAATGTAAGTGTTGCTTATAGAATTGCTATTAGCTTTAAAAAAAAAATGCTCTAATGATTTTCTTGAAAATTGCTACATAAAGCTCTTTTTAGATATTTTTTCACATGTATCACGTGGTTATTACATGAAATTTAACAGTCATCCTAATTAGGTACGTCAGTTTCAGATCTCGAAAATGGGAATTTAAAAATAGCTTTATCGATTATTATTTTTTTTTAACTCGCAATGCAAAATCTGTTTATATGCCTTTACAAATGTGGTTACTTTTTGTTTTCAGGAAAATTGTTAGTTGTCTAATTTCTTAGATCAATTTTATCTCTTCTGACCACATTATCTCAAAAAAGTGCATATAAAAGCATAATGGTGGATAATGGAAGTAGTGTGTTTGTTACACACCAAATTTTTGTATCGTTAGACACTAAATTAGAACAAAAAGCAAATAGAATATTATTTTTATTTATTTATTTATTTTTAATTTCTGTGTTTCTGTAGTATGAAATATCAGTTTAGTTTACTTAAAAAAGTAAAAAAGTATGAATATGAAAAAAAAAATGTGTTAGTTTTTTTTTTTTTTTTTTTTCAAGAAACAATGTATTGAAAATATGCATTAAATTGGTTTATAAATGTTTGACTTCAAAATTATCAAAGAAATAAACGTGTATTTTTTCAATTCGAAAATTAGTATGAGAAATATAATTTCATTAAATAGGAAGTTCTTTTCGCATTTCCTTAATAATTTCATGTATTTTGCTTGGCAACAAATCAATAAAATTCTGAATCTCTATTTGACTGATTGTTTTTCAAAATATTAAAAGTAATATGTTTAAGCTGGACGATTGTTTTATGTAGACATCCACCAACATAAAGTATAAACACAATCATAACCCAAATGTTTCCCACAGGATCCAATCCTGGTCTCTTGTACAGACAGGTAAAACACTGATTCCTTTTTCATGAAAACATTGATTTCATTTGTAGTCACCTAGTCTATCTATCTATTTATCTCTGCCAATATATATATATATATATATACACTTCTCCTAATATGAGTTTATAGACTTTTGAAATGTAGATTTTAGACTTATGTTATCACCTTTAATAATCACTGCAAGACAAAACTATTTATAACAAATTCATTGTCTTGAACAGACGTTTCCAGGTATGCACAACATGACATACTTTGCCCAAAAACGTTTGAACTCGCGCAAGAGGGTAGTAGGAGTGACGCTGGGGAATGCAAAATTAAAATTTCTAATGGAAAGGTATGTCTTGTGATACATCCCTGTAGACGTCTCTTCAAGACAATGAATTTAGTATAAGTAGTTTTGTCCTGCAGTGATTATTAAAGGGGATACATAAGTATAAAATCCACATTTAAAAAGTCTAAACACTCAATTACTCCTTTAATAATCATCGTAGGGCGAAACTATTTATATCAAATTCATTTTCTTGAAGAGACGTTTCCAGAGATGTATCACAAAACATACCTTCCTATTTGAAATTTTAAAGTTGCCCACCCTAACGGTCCCCAAGCACTCGGGGCCCAAACTTTTTTCACCAAAAGATGTTCCGCTCGAATTCATTAAATTCCTGTTTCAACATTTTTCAAATTTTCGACTCATTTTCGAGTTAGGCGGGTGGTGGTAGAGGTGGTGGTGGTGGGGGGTAGGACTTTTGGAACACCCTGAATATATATATAATGGGAAAATATGTATTTACGATATCATCCGAAATAATGAATAAAATTAAACCAAATTGGACAGTGGACACAATTTCAATTATCTTAGATGATTTTGTTAAACGAGTTGCTTCATCATTTTGTTTACAAAATGGCAGCCACTTGAAATTTTCAAATCAAAATATGAAAAAAAAAACATATTTAAGACAGAATTTGCTTAAATGTGGATGTATACATACACCGTAGATCGTACAATGTTCTCTACCAACATTGATTAAAAAAATTATTCCTCACTTTGTTTCAAAATGACGGATACCTTAAATAAAATAGGTCACTTGAAATCAGGCTGCCGCTTTAAGATTTGTCACAACTTGAACTTTAGAAATATTGAATTAATTTGCTCCAAAGCTGGAAAGTGACATATATAGATATATCAAATATCTTAGTTGTTTTTGCTGGGCAACTTGCTATGCCACTTATTTTCCAAGTGACTTGGTGATTGAAAATTTGCCATCATGACATTTGAAATACTGAATTAATAAAAAAAAAAAAAAAAAAAAAGACAACGTACTTCTCTTACAAATATCTTGGAAAAGTTAGCTGGGTAACTTGCTCTGGGATTTCATTTCGAAGTGACGGGAGCTGGAAACATTCTCAACACGATAACTTTCAAAATACTGAATTAATTCAAACCAAAGTTGGACAGTGATCTTATCTGTCAAATATCTTGAATAAATTTACTTGACAATTTTCTCTGCCATTTTGTGTTGAAGTGGTAGGTCACTTGAAAATTTGTCATTACGATAAATTTCAAATACTGACTGAATTCGCACCAAAGTTTGTCAGTGAACTAATCTGCTGCACGATCTTGTTTCCAGGTGGTGGACACTTGAAATTAGGTTTGCACTTGAAAATGTTATCATGATACATTTTGATGTACTCAGATATTTCGAACCATGTTTGGAGATATTAGAAGCATCTTGGATGAGTTTTCTGGACACAATTTTTTGCAATTTTGTTTCCAATTTGCAGTCACTTGAAAATTTATCATCTCGATGAATTTTGAAATACTATGATAATTCAAACCAAAGGTGAAAATGGACTTACGTTACAAATACTTTGGATGAATTTTCTGAGCAATTCGGTTCGAAATTTTGTTTCCAAGTGGAGAGCCACTTGAGATAATTTTATCATCGAGATAATTTTTTAAACACGGAACTAATTCGAACTAAAATTTTACAGTGGACACATGTATCAAATGTCTTAGATCAATTTGATGGGGAACTTGCTCCACCTTTGTTGTTTCCAAGTGCCAGCCATTTTTTTTTTCAATAAATTTTATAATACTTGTTTAATTCGGACACAATTTAGAAAATAAATTTATCTTACAAATATGTCGGATGGGTTTGTTGAGCAATTTCTTCACCATTTTATTCCAAGTCGTAGCCACTTGAAAATTTGTCCTCATGATAAATTTGAAATGCTGAAATAATTAGCTTCAAAGTTAGTTATTTATCAATATCTTGATGAGTTAGGTAGGCAGTATGCTGCATCATCTTGTGTCCAGGTCACTTGAAATTAGGCTTCCACTTGAAAATTTGTCATCATGAAACACTTTGAATAACCTAAATAATTCAAACCATGTTTGGATAATGAATTTATCTTATAAATTTGTTAGATGATTGTAAATTAAATAAATGGTGTACAAAAAATATTGAAACATAAAATATTCTTTACACACCAGAAAATAAATTGTAAGCACTACCGGTTTAGAAAGGAGGTGGACTTTTTCCTTCAGGTGCAAAACACACGTGCTACTACCATGGAGGCAAAAGCAAGACCCATGTCTTGATTTTGCCTCCATGGTGAAGTGACTATAATAAACTCAGCTGTCCAAAATATTTTAGTGTAGAATACTTTAGTATTTTTATACACCTAGCCCTTGAATTGGGAGTTATCTTCATACTATAACGTTCAATGTTTCGTTGTGCAGTTCATTTTACCTATGATTGTTTTATTTTTAATTCCTTGAGAATAAATATTTTCATTTAACCTATTTTATATTATTTTTTTATTTTATTTATTTATTTATTTATTTTTAATAAAATAACGAAATTAATTATCAAAATAAATATGCTAAGTATAAAATTTAACTTTCATACCAGTTTTCCCTTTTTTCCGTAATTTATTTAAAAACATGTTCTAATACCAAAATTGTGTATTAAAAAAAAATAAATAAATAAAAACGAAAGAGAAAAAAGAGAAGCAGGAAATAAATAAATAAAAGTTAAGAACACATACATGAATTATTTTTAACTTGATACATATGTCTTGTTTCTACTTCTTCTGAATAAATTGACTCAATATATAAAAAAAAAAAAAAAAAAAAAAAAAAACATTTTGCAAAAGAAAATTAATGCAAAACAAATGAAAATTTCTCTAAATGAACGCAAATTGTCGTTATCTTTTCTTCAGAGAAATTTTTTTTCCTGTTATCTGACTTGCAAATTATGTTTAAATTTGTTACAAAACTGAAAATGGCACAAAATAAAATAAATCAGAGACTAAAAAAAAAAAAAAAAAGAGAGAGAATTTATTACTTTTATCGAGAACAGTTCATAAAGGAGAGGAAGAAATACTCTTGTAAATATATTTATTTTCATCATTGACGATCAAAATTTTTCAAATTTTTAGCTGAGCCTTTCAACATTTAGATATTAAGATTATTTTATTATTTTCTTAAAGTTTGAAAGATTTTTTTTTTTTTTTTTTTTTTTTTTCATGCTTTGTTATTTACCATTTTTCATTTCATAAAATAGAAAATTAAAGAAAAACAAGTTATAAAATTAAATTGTAAATTAGGTTACTTTTATTAAATGTTGATTAAAAAAAAAAAAAAAAGTAGAACAAATATGTTATAAATATTAAAGATACTAATCCGTTTATTGATATATATTGTATAAATAAAACAATTCGTTTTAATCTGCCAGAAGATTTAATTAACAAAATAATTGCACCAGGAAAAATGTTTTTTAAATTAGTTTTAAATAGTCGATATCAGTATTTAGATAAAAACAAGAAATTCGGGTAAGAAGTTTATAATTATTGTAAGTTTCATCCCCAATCATGTTAAACCGCATCGTCTTAAAAAAAAATATATATATATATATATATATATATATATATATATATATATATATATAATTTTGTTTTTAGTATATATTTTTTACAATGTATTTCATAGTAAAATTAAAAATATGATTGTGCATTTAGAGATATTAAATATGCGTATTTATACATAAAACTATAAGCGAATGAGAATATGCGCTTTTGAATTATAAGTGTAATAAAGAAAAAAAACTGAAGGTACTCAGTGAACGGAATAATCCGCATTCGAGGTACTGACGGTTTTTTGCAAACAATGTCATAAGATTGCATTGCAATAAAAAGGCATTTTGCTTCTCGCCTCAATAAAGGTTTAGCGAAATTTTACCAAAAAATTGATTTTTAGTTATTTGTACCATTAAATAGTTCAAACTTTTATCTTTCTAACGATGCATTACACATGTTTATCAAGGGGAAAAAAAAAAAAAAAAAAAAAAAAGGAATGTTAGAATTTTTTTATTCTTCCTAAGCTCACATCAGAGCTTAATGTTGTTACTACCAACAAAACAAAATCTTCAAAATGTATTTTTAAAAACTTGGATTTTTTTAGGTTCGCGTACATTTTTTTTTTTAAATATCTATGAAACTTAAGAATACAGATTCTTAGTGATATACTGTACACTTTAACAAAAGGGTTTGATGAATCGCTCAGATTTTTTTTTATATTAGGGTGTAAAGTTTTACCAAAAATACTAATTTAAGTGTGATTTTCAGTAATTTTTTGAATTATATTTTCATTTTCACATATTAAGAAATTAGTCTATTTTATGATGGCTGTTCAGTAAAAAACAAGACTTAATTTATATAGAAAACAGTTTACCTTTAATCGTAATAATGTTTATGGTCTTTTTCGAAGTTACTACCATTGGGCATGATACATTTGTTTCAACGTTCCGTTCACTTTATAAACTCATATAAAAGTCCGTCCTTTAAGAGTCGTTTCAAAACCGCCTCCCCAGCTGTTACACATGCTTTCTTTCTTTCGAAATAGCGGCCTCATAGGGGTTTCTTGAGATCAGGAAACAGATAGAAATCGCACGTTGTGCGATCAGGACTATTTGGAAGGTGTGGTAGAATCTTTATATTATTCCTCTGTTAAATGCCCCCTACGGAACCAGAAGTATTTGGCCTTGCATTATTGTGGGACAATAAGAGGTCATCCTTCAGCAATGGAGGATTATTTTAATGCGCCTGATCCTACTTTATGATTGCCACGGCTGTGTTCATCATTGCCTCTGTAATGGACGTCGGAGGTCTTCCCTCAAAATCTTACATAATTTGCCGCCCTTCCTTATAAGTTTTGTGCCACACTTGTCTCGACATTGATTCCGCCTTAAAAGCCTCACGTATCATTTAAAAAATGTCTGTTGCCGAATTTTGCAAACAAACACAAAATTTGAAAGGATACTGCTGTTCCAAGGTCGATGACTGACCTTTTCGATGACTGACCTCGGCTCGTGGGCGCGTGGAAACTAGCTTGCATTCACGTGATACTTAGTCACATCAGACCATATGTGCCGTCTATTGACATATTTTATTAATGAAGATAACAACATTTCTTCATCCCATAATAATAACTAGCAGGCTTTGCCCGTTCCGCTGGTTACTAAATTTAAAGGAAACTCTTTTCTATATAGCTTTATAAAAATAAAATAAAATAAATTACTGAAATTGTTCAAAAGCTCGCTTCAGGTCTGTGTGAGTGTTCTCACACATATATCCTTTAAAAGCTTATTTATTTATCCAAATTTAATATATAACAAAAAGGAGGGATTAATATAGATTATATAAAATAAATCTTTTTAAATTTATCTAACTCAATTAATTAATTATAGAGAATTTTCCGTTTTATTTTTAAATCAAAATTTTCATTTCTTTGTTCTTCTATCGTTACAAACACATTGATCTACGAATAAAATAAGCAATTTTTATATCAGGGTTTTTGAAAAATAGTATGTTTATACATTTTCCCCGGATGGATTAAATCAATTTAGCCATAATTATTTATTTTCAGAGGGTAATTTAAAAAGCCGTTATCAACATATTTCTACTATATACAGCTATTAATAAAATAAAATAATCATTTGATTTCATGTTTATTACCCTTGTATGTTTATGTTAAAAAACCTATTATTATTTCAAGAGGGTCATTATAATTCTAAAAATAGATTTATAGGGTTGTTTGATAGTCTAAGCGTCGCCGTCTTTGTTCATTGAGAGTTGAAGGTCATTTGGCATGGCTTCTCAATGTCAAATCGATTTAATATTTGTAACGAACTTTTTATATTCAAAATTTAGTATGAATATCTTAGAAGAACAAAGAAACAGTTTGGCATTCTTTTGGCTGCATTTCAACGATGCCATTCTCCGGGGTTGCGATTTTAAGCTATCTGTGGCTAGCAGATTTAGTGTATCTTTTCGCTTTTGATCAAGTCCTAAGTAGACGTTAATTTTTGGTCTCCTCCTCCCTCTCTGTCTAGTTGACGGGGATAGAATATTAGTATTTTCTTACTAATAGAAGAATGAAATGTAAAGTTATTTGTGACTGAAACCTTATTATTATATTGCTGCATTAATAAATCACAGTACCAAAATGATATGTATCCTGATTATTTTTAGGTAAAGACTTCTACTTTATTTTTAAACGATTCTACGATCCGGCATTTGTGTGAAACGAACCTGACAGTGCTAGGCAATAGCATATATTATTTGGCGCCCGTCCAGCTTCCCCGATCTTCAAAAATGGAGGGGGAGGAGGAACCCGACGGCAGCATAATGGATTTTCTATAAATGAAATTCTGGTTTTTCTTTGGACAGGAAGGAAAGAAAAGAATAGAACTTTTTACTGAAGGTTTCCTTCCCAGAAAGACTTGGTTCAATTGTAATAGACAAAAAAAAAAAAAAAAAAGGGGGAAACATTGATGCGCTTAAAATCTCTTCATTGCTCTCAGAGTGGATGGGGATTTGAATACTGTGTACCTCCTGTCCTGTGTCTTGTGGAATTCAGCATCCTTCGCTGTTGCAGATTTTGGATTGTGTGGAAAAAGTAAACAGAAAAGTCATACGAGTATGCCCTTGTCTTCAAGAGATATTTTGGTTTACGAAAGCTACCAACGTGTGTGTAAAAAAAAAGTGAATGGTGCGGTCCTTCCTCAGGAATATGTATATCCGGTGATACAGTTGGTGCATATACAGAGTGATTTTTCTCTCCATCATCTCTTCTGATTATTTTGTGCAATGTGCGGATTTTCTTCGCGTCAGATGATCGCAGCTAGCATTATTCGTGTATCTACAGAATAATTTTTCTCTCCATCATTTCTTCTGATCATTTTGTGCAATGTGCGGATTTTCTTCGCGTCAGATGATCCCAGCTATCGTTTCATTTTTTTTTTTTAAAAAAGGTAACGTTCGATTTTTTTCTTTTGTGTGTTTTGTAGCATCTACAGAATATTGAGATCGCTGGTTCCAGACCAGCACAGCAATTTTTTTTTCTACAATTTTTTTAATAGTTTTTTTTGACTATGCAAGTACATTTTTCTTGTAAAACTATTTGTGACTCCAGACAAAAGTAAATATTGAAACGTGAAATATAACTATTATGAACTATAAAGAAGAATTGAATGAAAAATGTGCATAATTGAACATCTAATAACTTTATTAAACATTCAATTAAAGAAATATAATAAAAACAAATTGATAATTTTTTTTTCTCATACAAAATATCTTTCCCCTCAACCAAGTCACTTTCAGGAATTGGTAAGTCTAAATTTATCTTGTGTTTTAGATATTTGAATGGAAGTTTTTGTTTCATTAAATAAAATATATAATATTCATTTTTGTTTATGGAAAATATTAGATATAAATGTTTCCTACTTTTGAGATTTTGCTTTACCTTATTTTCATTTTCATTTTATTTTTCATTTTAAGTGTTTATGAATACAATTTTCAAGTAGCGGAAATATTTAATTTTGCATAATAAAGTATTTCATTTGATATAAATATATTTTTTTTTGTTTTCCATAATAATTGGTATTTTTATATGCTTATAAAGCTTAAAGTGATTTACTTTAATTTTTAGAACATTTTGAAATATATAAATATGTTTACATAATATTTTGGTTGGGTATTTTAGCATTTGCATTTTCTGTGAGTAACAAAGGGAAAAATGCATAATATTTTGTGCTCATAGATCTTAACGCAATTTATTTTTTTTGCTCGGACAATTTTGAAATATATATTTTTAATGGGTTTCACAGTATTTTGTTGGGATTTTATTTTTCTTTCATGATGATTAATACTTTTATTTGCATATTGTGATTTATTTTTTTAAGTGATTTATTACAATTACTACTGCAAATTTCTACAATTCCTTATGATTTATTTTATTTTTTCGAATATTTTAAGATATATATGTATACTTTTTGACATTTTTAATGAGGTATTTTATCTGATGCAGTTGCCGTAAGCATCAAAAGGAAAGATGCGTAATTTTTGTGCTCATTTAATTTAATATATTATATATATATATTTTTTTACTCGAGTATTTCTGAGATATATTAGTATTTATTTGACCCAACATAAATAATTAAGATGGCCACTAAAAAGAACATCAATATTAATATTCTAAATTTTGACGGTGACTCATCCTTACTTGAATTTTTTTTTTATCAGATTGAGTCATATGCTAAATTAAATAGATTAAATTCAGAAGAGGCAGTGGCAATTTTAAAAGGAAAATTAACCGGCCCTGCATTAAAGTTCATGACTCAATCTCCCTTATTATATAAATCTACAGATTTAAAATTTATCAAGGATGAATTCAAAAATTTTTTTGCTCCAATGAGCAGTACCCAGGCTCTTGTGGAATTTAACAATTTAATACTCTTACCACAAGAGTCTATTAGAAATTTTTTCCCACAGGCTAAACATTTTAGCCGATATAGTATATTCTCAGATTAATGATTCTAATGCCTTAAATTCCATTAAGTTTACTAAATTTATTTCAACCATTCCCTCAAATATCAGAGTTAAGATTCAAGAAGAGGGAATCTCTGAGTATCAACAAGCGGTCAACCGAGCACAGAAATTACAAGATATTAATGCTAATGAAACATTATTACAATTGAGTTTAAATAACCCAGTCATAAATACACTATCTGAAAAGTTAGTCGAACTGACAGATAGAATGAATAATCTGTCATTCGCTAGTAAATCTGATGAGGTTAATCATACACACGAATCCCCAGTGCAAGATAGGCAAAGAAACAATAATAGGCAAAGTGAATTAAGACATAATTATAAAAGTAGAAATCAAAATTTCAGGGGTAAACAAAATTTCAGGGGTAATCAAAATAAGAACAGATATCATTCTTCTCCTATTTGCCAGTTGTGCAGTAAAAGAGGACATGTTGCTACTAGGTGCTTTAGATGGCAAAGAAATCAGACTAGGGGTAAAAATTATGACAGAAATAATTATAGTAAAAATCCAAATAATTTAAACGAGCGCAGAGATGTAGTTTAGCTAATGCAAGTACATCTCAGGAATTGAATAGAGCATCAGCACAAAATTTTTCTCTGGACATTGATAATAATTTTAATCTACCCAAATTATCTAGTGTTAGATTGGTCAGTTCTACTGCGTCTCAGACACAACAAATCTTGAAAATTTCTGATTCTAAATGTACTCAAACAAATAACGATTAAAGGGAGAACATTTTTAATGTCCATGTAAATTCTCCAAAGTTACCTCTTATTAAAATTTTGCTAGATAAACAAAAGGTAAACACACTTCTTGACACTGGTAGTTCTGTTAGTCTGTTAGCTGAAAGTACATTTAATAAATTAAAACATAGTTTGAAATATAAGCATTTATCTTCCCATGTGACAATCAAAACCGTGAACTCGAATGTACAGTTTTCATCTTGTATACAAACCACTTTCAAAATTCAAAATCAATTTTTTTCACAAAAATTCTTCATAGTAGACATTCCTGAAGGTTCTGCATTTAGGGTTATTTTGGGTTATGATTTTATTCAACAATATCATGTAATATTAGATATGCAGAGGTCCTTGTTAAAAATTAAAGATCTGAGTATTCCCATAACAAACACTTATAGCGACCATGAAGAAAATCTTAATATGCATATTCAATGTAAGAAACTTTCAGTAAAAACGGGACAAAAACTTATTTTACAACCCAAAGAAGAATCTTCTATTACGGTTTATTGTCCCAAAATTTCTTCGGGTGATTATTTATTTCAGAGTAAAAAGAGTTCTTCCAAATTAATTTTTTTGGATTCAATAGTTAATATTGATCATTCTCAGAAACAAAATTGTGATAGTAAATATGATAGAGTAAAATTTCAGTTATATGTTAAGAATAACACTAATAGAAGTATGCATGTAAACAAACATTCAAATATTGGTACAATTAAAGAAATCGAACAAATTATAGACTATGGTTCAAGACAAAATGATAATGTTGAAATTTCAGAGGATTCACAATTTATTAATTATATTCAACCTTCTAGTGATGTATTAAAAATGAGAAAACAAGATTTAACACCCACGGACTTTGATGTTAAACATCTCAATGGGGCTCATGCAACAAAGTTAAAACAAATTTTATTAAGTAATTTCGCAGCATTTTCTAAAAATATGAAAACCCTTGGACATACTGACAAGGTAGTACCAGATTTAAAATTTTTAAGTGACTATCCAATTAAGACTTTGCCCTTTCCCATTCCTCAGGCTTTACAACAGGAAGCTAGAGATCAAATTAACCAATTGGTAGAGGCTGGGATTATTGAGCGAAACTGCTCAGAATGGGCTTGCCCAATTTTATTAGTAAAGAAAAAACAAGATGGATCTGGTAAACAGAAATTTCGCCTCGCGTTAGATTTAAGAATATTTAATTCTGTTATTCAAGGTTCTTCTTATCCGTTACCTAAAATTCAAAATATAATAGCTGATCTATCTGCGTATAAATTTTTCACTTGTCTTGATTTCAACCAGGCGTATCATCAAATTGATTTACCGGAACATTTACAAGATAAAATTACTTTCACATCAATGTTTGGCAGTTTCAAATTAAAAAGACTATGTTTTGGTCTTAAAAACGCGGCTTCTCAGTATCAAGCACTCATGGATTCTTTAATTGATGAAATTAATATAGATGGAATTTACGCGTATCAGGATGATTTAATATTTGGTGAAAATAGTTTTGAAGAGACATGTGTCAAACTTGAAAGAATTCTTAGGATTTTAATTAAATATAATTTAACCTTAGCTCCTAGTAAATGTACATTTCATAAGAGTGCTGTAAATTATTTGGGATTTCACATAGAGAATAATTCAATTTCTCCAATTGAGTCAAATATCATTAAAATAATCTCTTTCCCTACACCTACAACAAAAAGACAACTAAAACGTTTTATAGGAGTTGTAACCTTTTATAAGTTTCTTATTCATAATTTTTCTAAATTAATTTAACCACTTATTGAATTGACTAAACCGAAAACAAAATTTGTTTGGAATAAACATCATCAAGATATTTTTAAGAAATTTCAAGATATATTTTTAAATTCACCTATGGTAAGATTACCGGATTGGAACAAGACTTTCTTTCTCAACACTGATGCATCAAATATTTCTATTGCAGGAGTTTTGATGCAGAAATATGACAATCAATTATTACCTGTCGCCTTTTTCTCTAAATCACTTAAACCGTCAGAAAAAAGATATCCGGCTATCAAACTTGAATTAATGGCCATTTATAAATCTGTAATTGCTTTCAAATATTACTTATACAATAGAAAGTTTATGATTTTGTCTGACAGTGCTCCTTTAAAAACATATAGAAAAACAAATAGTCCTGCTGATTTAACTACTAAATGGCTGTTAGAGTTGTCAGAATACTCATTTGAATTTGAACATATTCCTGGTACTACAAATGTTTTAGCGGATTATTTATCAAGATCAGACTTCTCAAATAATCAACAAAATTTAAAAACAAACCCAGAATTAATATTCAGTTCTCAACCTCTTCCTATCGTACAAGATGACACACATTCAATTAATCAAACTTCCACTTCTACTCAGTCTGTACTACAAAATCAATTCAACAATTTTCTAGTTTCTGGTAATACTCAAAATAAAGATCCCCTTTTGGAAATTTCAAATAATACATTTATATCTGAGCAAAAGAATGATCCAAAATTGTCAATTATTTACAGGCAAATTTTTAGAAAAGGTTTTTCAAAAAATAATGATAATTTTTTTATTCATCCAGATTCTAAAGTTTTAATGTACAAGAAACAAAATTTACATAATAATACTTTTTCATATCTCATTGTTGTACCACATTCTTTAAAATCTAAAGTTTTAACCATTTCACACCTTTCTCACTTTGGGTTAACAAAAACATACGAATTTTTATCAAATAGATATTATTGGAAAGGTATGTACACAGACACTTTAAATTTTGTTGCTTCGTGTACTTTATGTTTACAAAATAAACATCATAACACACCACCAGCTCCTCTACAACCCACCTATACTCCAACACATCCAGGGCATACTATTAGTGTCGATTTGGTTGGTCCTTTTATAGATGGACATTCAGTTTTGACTGTGATTGACCATTTTTCGCGACACATTGAATTATTTCAATTAAAAGACACTTCTTCATCAAAAATAGTTAAATGTTTATTTAATTACATTACAACATTTGGTAGACCATCAGTAATATTATCAGATTTAGGCAAACAGTTTACATCAACTATTTATAATATTTTTAATGATAAACTTGGCATAAAAATTTTACATTCATCTGTTGCTCATCCTCAAAGTAACTCTATTTCTGAGAGGCTAAATAAATCTATAAAGTACTCAATTAACACTTTAATTTCTGAGGGGCATTCTTTTGAAAATTCACTAGCTATACATAAATCACTTTACAATGGTTCAACACATTCATCCACATTGTTTTCACCTAACCTACTGCATTTTGGTAGGGAACTGTCTTTAATATTTGATACATTTGACCAATTTATAAATCAGCCATTTTTGGATAAAAATGTAGACATATATAAATTATTACACGACTTAGATAACATCTATAGCAAAGCATATTCTAACATTAAAGAAAATCAAGACAAAAGATATCAAAATTTTCAAAAGCGTGCAAAACTGAGGCCTGTTGCTGTTCATGATGTTGTATACTTGAAATCAATAGATAAATTTAAACCCAAGTATTCTGGGCCATTTATTGTTGTACAAAAACACTCGCCAGTTTCCTTTTCCATTAAGAGATTACATGCACCTGATAATAAAGCTTTCAGAGTCCATATTGATAGACTCCTTATTGCTCCGCCTCGACGTAATTATTTGTTTACTGAACCCAACTCCAATGTAACACATAATATTGGCAATAATTCTGCACATCCTTATAACTTAAGAAATCGCAATTAATTTTTTTCACAAAAAAAGTTTGAATATATTTTGCTTCACAAATGCATTTTCCAATGGCCAAGGGAGTGTATTTGTTTGCTGTGCAGGAACTCGTCTTTATTTATTTTCTTATTTTTATTTTTAGATGGCTGGTCCACTGTTTTTTTATATTTTTCTTTTGATGTAAAGACTATTTCTTGCATTGCAGTGTTGTTGAATATATATACTATTTATAAATAACATACAACTTAAAAAAAAAAAAAAAAAAAAAAACACTCTAATGATAACATAAATGTTTGTAGATCATATTTTGAATTTCTAAATTTGTAATCAAGGTGTTATTTTTTTTTTTATTTAATGTTTAATATATCTATTTTTATTGGGTTAAGGTTAAACAAAAGTAAGATACTTGAAATATATTTAATAGAGATATTTCATTGGAATACAGATTAAGTTCATAGGAAATTAATTATTAATGATAATAGTCTTAACAGTATACATACAGCTAAATTTTATAAGTTTCCAATTGATTTTTGGTGTACAACATGTGTTTGGTTTGTTCAATTTCCGGACTAAATTTTTTTAGTATTTTGGCACTCCCTCTCATCACTCAAAATTTTGTCAATTTGTTTTCTTTTTACTTATTTATTACCCTATCCTAGATATATGTTGTCTCGTTCAAAATTTTCTCCCGGGAGAGCAACATTGGATATGTGATGAGAATCTATATTTTTGTTGACATTAATTTTTCAACATTTATGACACTTAATTAATCGGTTTCGTGAAGTGTCCCTACAGGGGTCTGTGGATTCTGCTGGGGGACGGAGGCCTGTGCCTAACAGTGCAGGTCTTTCAACACGCCCTGTCCCGCTAGGATGTTAGCCTTAAGTTAACATCATTACACTTACTTTTTGTAAGGATTAAGGGAAGATTATTTTTTTTTGACTGCCAATGGCGTCCTTTTTAAAATCTTTCCTGTGTGGTATACACGAAAACTTTTCTGTTTCTTTACTTTTCTTTATTTTTTTTGTACATAATTTTGTTTAACGTTGACCAATACGTGTAACCAAGGTGTTAGACAAATAAATATTACAATAATATGCTGGAACCTTTAGTATTACAACAATATATATGAATATATGTAATTTATATATATATATATTTTTTTTCTTTTTCTCTGTTTCACCATACATATTAGTGTGAAAATTTAGTATTTTGTGTATAAAAATCTAACGTTAGTAACTGTTACTGTGGCATTATTTGCTAAGTTCATCAAAAAGAGACTCTTTCATAGAAAAACATTTCAGCTGAAATTTTTGGTGGCATATAAAAAAAAGACTATAAACTATATTCAACTGCAGTTGAAATTATTTATAGAAGCCACATTTTTGCGCCTGTCATGACAAGGTGTTTCTATTAAAGTTTTTGGTTATACTGATATTTTTGAATCATGTGTATTTTGTATTCTTGAATTAGTGTTTATATTTCATATATATTTGGTTTGTTCAATATTAATTTGTAACGAACTTTTTATATTCAAAATTTAGTATGAATATCTTAGAAGAACAAAGAAACAGTTTGGCATTCTTTTGGCTGCATTTCAACGATGCCAATCTCCGGGGTTGCGATTTTAAGCTATCTGTGGCTAGCAGATTTAGTGTATCTTTTCGCTTTTGATCAAGTCCTAAGTAGACGTTAATTTTTGGTATCCTCCTCCCTCTCTGTCTAGTTGACGGGGATAGAAAATTAGTATCTTCTTACTAATAGAAGAATGAAATGTAAAGTTATTTGTGACTGAAACCTTATTATTATATTGCTGCATTAATAAATCACAGTACCAAAATGATATGTATCCTGATTATTTTGAGGTAAAGACTTCTACTTTATTTTTCAACGATTCTACGATCCGGCATTTGTGTGATACGAACCTGACAGTGCTAGGCAATAGCATAAGGTCCCTACTGCCTTCGGCAGTGATTTGGGCGCTTGTCCCTGTTACCTGCGACAATGGTTTACCAATGAGCTTCCATTTAGGTGCTTATTATATAACAGTTTCGAAATAGATAGTATCGAAAAAATGGGAGTTTCCCTTTTATATTTGAATCTCAGTTACATATGAACAACACTATACGTGGTGCACATAAAATTGCTTTTACGTTATTTCCTATGTTTATATTGTTTATCGAATCAACCATAAAATGACACCAATTTCACGCCAAATATTACAATATGCTGTGACCGGCTACGTCTGTCGAATGAGACAATTAATTTTTTGTGTTTATATATAATTCATGGTTTGTAAACCTGATAGTACAGCCTTAATATAGTTCTCTTTGGCGACTTTTGAATTTTGTCACCATTTTAGACTTTTAATCCATTGTAACAATAAGACTTAATCCTTTGTAGCAATATGCTATGAGCGCTATTTCTGGCGTATTTTAGACAACTGATCTTTTTTTTTATATTTATTTCCCCTTAAACATATTTTTATTTTTATTTATTTATTTAAATATTAATTTGAATTATTCAAATATTTCTGTTCGACAGCGTGCAAGTGTAGTGACACACAGAGGCTCATTTGTTTGTATGATAAATTAGCATAGAGATTATTATATAAAAAAATAAATAAATAGGTAAACAATATCGTGCTACACAACTTTATTATTACGCTCCATTGGCGGCTTTTGAATTTTTGTCGCCATATTAGCGATGTTTTTTTTTTTTTTTTTTTTTTTTTTTTTTTTTTTATGAAAAGGGGAAGACTGTTTTGCTAAAAATTTTATCAGACTCTTTTTTGTTTAAACATAAGAATCCTTCATATTCTGCTTATATTTTTAATGATTTTTAGGTTTAAAATAGTGCTTGTTGAAATAGATTTCCTATGTTTAAAACTGCATTTTTTCAGTAAATTTTGTGTAAAAATAAATCATTTATGTTTTTATATATTTGATGCGCTACTTAGATTAAAACGGTTGTTGCAATATTAAACTTCTGGTCGAAAAATGTTCGGTGTACTTCAACACCAAAATCGCCCAGCAGGATCTATTAATGAAACTGATAAAATAAAAATATGGTTCATAGAGTTTAAATAATCTATTTAAAAAAAACTTTTAAATCCCAAATTCTTAATGTATCGTATCACATACATAGATATAGTAATAATATATAGGTTGGGTGGGTATTAAAGGGTGGGTGAAGGAAAAACTATAGATATAGTTTCAAGTTCATTTTTCTTCTTTTCTCTTTTTTTTTTTTTTTCAATACCACTTAATAGCTGATTCCAAAGCTTTTTTTTCGGCATCAAAAATCTTAGCACGATAATATGGGGATGATAGATCTATATATATTATTATATATATGATCACATAAATCTTTTCGAAGTTAGAATAAAACTTAATTAAAAAAAAAAAAAAAAAAAAAAAAAAAAATGTAACTTTTTTGTTTATTAAACAAAAAATATTATGAAATTTGAAATGCAAGTTGGTCTTGTTGGGTACAGGCTGTACATTATATTTTTGTGTTCGTGAGAGAAAATTTAAAAGAATTTGAAAACTGCAATTTTTAATCCCACTTCAAAAACATGTGACTTAATGTGAAGCAGATTTTTATTTTTATTTTCTCCTAACGGTTTCCATGCAACGATATAAATAAAGTAGAGTGATAAATGGTAACCCTTGGGAAGGTCCAAGATGAGTCATGTGACATGCTCTCCTTGCACCTGCGTATTCGGTGGTTCCCTTGGTAACAGCTTATTTTCAATAAATTTCTATGGCGACGGTTTGGAGATTGTTCTTCGCATAAATCATAACCGCCAATGTTTTTGTTTACTTACGTAGTTTAATATTCTTTTGTTCTAAATCATTTTGATTTTGATTTTACTTCTTTTTTATTTCGTGTAGTTGAATTTTAACAGACAAAATGCTTAAAAATAGTTTAAAAATTATTATTTGTTGTTAAATTTAGCTCTTTAAAAGTTTAATTTTCTTTCATAAACACTTTTAAACTTTGTTGGGAAACTATGAAAAATAAGGTATTTTATTATTTATTAAAATGTGAAATATGTGTAAAATTATTTTTAAAACAATTTATTTCGGTCATAGGACTGTCATGCTACCTAATAATAAGGATCATTTCTCGAACTGATATTTTAAATGCCAAAATAGCGATAAAAGGCCAAATACAGCAACCTATTGGAGCATGTCACGTGATTCATCTTGAACCACGGAAAGCTAATCCTTCGTCTATTGAATCAGCCCTCTAATTTATATATCTCGTTGTTTCCATAGAATCTTCTGCTGTTGCCACCTAAAAATCATACTTTAGTTAATTTTAAAAAATCTAATTGTCCGATTGATAAGCTGTTTAATGCATCAAATTCACAAAAAATTTCACTTTCAATTGGTATCTTATTTGTAACGATACGACTGATATTTCTAATTTATTTTGTAATCTTTCTGATTTATTTTCCTCATTTTAAATAAATGTACGTTTTTTTTAATTGTTAAATATTATTCTGTCGAAAAAAAAAAAAATATTGGCAACAATTAAATTATGGATAAAATTTAAATGGCTTATTTATCAGAAATTATAAGGTTATTATTTTCACATTTTAAATAATTAAGAAAAAACTAATCAAAATTCGAAAATCTGACTTCGATGTGCACAATGACCCTTCGGGGGGCACCTTTGTGTTAAATCTCATGACTGTCCGAGCTACTGTTTTCGAGAACAGTGAAATATATAGACAAATATTGCTCACTTAATAGTATAAGATTATTATGATGAGTAGTTTCGGTACAGTAAAATAAGTCTTATTACTTATCAAACAGCACTCGTAGTATGCAAAACATGTAATGATTACTTACATACCTCTCTTTGACCATTTTGGTAAAGGCATGGAGGATATTGGGCTTTTTCGGTCAACTTAATCTGACTTACGCAAATATATATTTCAAATATTCTAAATTATACCCATTTATGTGTGCATGGATATCACAGAGTGGGAAAAAAGTGTAAAATTCTAAAACTAAATTAGTAAAACTTCTTTTCTTAACTAAATTTGATATTTCAACAACAATTTTTTCTAAGGATATAAAAATATTTTACATATATTTATTGAGGATATAAAAATAAACTCGACGTTAATTTTCGAATTAAGCAATGTCGCTAACGGGGTTTAAGTACATAGAAAGTCTTTAAATAAATAATAATAATAAAGACTTTTTGCAGAATCTTAAAAATAGTGACTAAGACTTGAGTGAAGTTATAAAAAATCAAAGTTTTTTTTTTTTTTTTTTACATTTATGAGATTTTTAATTTACTTATTCATATGCTTTTTCAATAAAATACATGATAAAATAACTATTTTTCCTACTCGTACCTTGTAAGTGGTAGAAAAAGTATTGAATATGGGTTAAATTTTCGAAATCGAGTTTTTCTTACATTTACACGTTTTGATGTCCCCTGAATACAAAAGTCATGTTTTTAGCGGTTGGTCTCTGTACCTCTGTGTCTGTTATCAGCATATTTTAAGAACAAGTAATAGCAGAAAGTCCAAACTTGATATTCTAAATGTGTGTCATATGGAGATGCTACACTGAATTTTACGTTCAAATCAAGCAAATGTTTCGTTTACAGGGACAACCAAGAAGACTCAAGTACATTACGTCTACTGGGGAAATTGAAGGTAAGTAGAGTTTAACATCTATAGACTGCACTAAACCAAATGAAACGAATATATATATATTATATGCGTAAAAACATGTTTTATGTATGGTATGTAAATCATTCACTGTTCGTTTACAGGGCTACACAAAAGAACTAGTTTATAGTGCGACAATAATTATTTAAGCCATGGCATTCTTTTTTAATGTTAGTGGAAGTGCTTTACAATAATATTTTACCATGTCCAGAAAAGCTGCTCAGGAATTTAAATTAATTCCTCGTGGCCATAGGGTTAATAATGTTTTTTTTTTTTTTTTTTTTTTTTTTTTTTTAGCTAAATATTCATTGCTTGGCTTTTTGTATATTTACACATTTTGAGGCTTCCTGAATACCAAAGTTAAGTTTTTAACGCTCGATCTTTGGCTGTGTCACTTAAAGTAAATTAAAAACAAATAATTTTAGGTGATCCAAATGTTGTATTTTGAAGTTATAATACGTTTGTCATTAGAAAACTTTTATCAGCATTGATAAATTTGAAGAAATGTTGCGTGTGAAAGTTGTCTAAATAATTTTAAATGAAATTTTGAATATAATAACAGATTTGAATTCTATATAAATGTAATTACAATGATTAAACTAGGGGTTGAGGGGTGCGGTACCCCCTTCTCGAAAAAATACTTGCCAAATAAAGCAGTTCCTAAGCATTTCCTGAGCCTAATTTGAATTGTTTTAACATAGGTTTACAAACAGTACTAGTTATCTTATCCCTTAATCTTCAAATTTATAGTATTAAATTTCAGGATAAGAAAATGTCATTTGAGGGTTACACAATATTATTCGTTTTTATCAAGAATAAATATTTTTAATCACACTCACAATAAATGTAAAACAATACTAAATTAAAATTAAAAAATTAAAATGTAAAAATGTAAAAATGGAATTGTTTTAATATTTTATTAAAGACATTTATTATTTATGTAACATCGTTAAAAAGAAAAATAAAACATTGTTATTGTTATTATTATTATTATTAAGCAGACAATATTTTTCTGATATTGAACATTTTTGTAAATCTAAAGGTCTATTAAAATATATATTGAAATTGGAAATGGATAAAACTATAATTTTAAAACGACCTCTTTAATTTAATCTATTTTGTTGTTGTTGTTGTTGTTAATGTTCAAAAATAATTGTATGTTATGTGCATGCTATCCGAAATAAAAATAGATTTGATTTTTAATTATAGTAGATTTTTTTCTTTAAATCATTGTATAGAAAATAAATCGAAGCATTTTATTACTTTAATCATTTTATCAATTAAGTTCACAAAGAAAAAAAAATTAATTAAAACAAAAATAAATTTAGTTGTTAATTTAAGTAAATTTAGTAGTTAATTTCAATAAATTTAGTAGTTAATTTAAGTAGTAAATTTAGAAGTATAAATTGATAGTAATTAATTAATTTTATTTATAAAGATTTATAAAAAGCTATTTCTAAATTCTTATAGTATTTATTTATATATTTATCGTGTGAATATGCATTTCTTTAACAAAGCTATCTATTAAAATAAATCAGACTTTTCCCAATATTCCTCCCGCCCTAATGTAGAAAATGTCTCATCAAGGACCTTTTTCTATATTAAACGCTTTAAATTTATAGAAACTCGGTTTTTACAAAAGTTTTTGTGTTATAAATGTTATTTGCTTGTTGTGAAATGAAGGAGAATATGACTATAAATATTTATAAAAGTACTACATTTGCACTGCATTTAAGTTTTAATAGAACGTCAAAACATTTCGAAAATTAAAGAAAGGTGCTATCTAAGCTATCAACACAAAATATGGTAATTTGTTTTCTAATGCTACATAACAGTAGCTTATAACCTATTTTTTATTATTAATTTTACATAAATTAATAGTAATTTAAATTCATATCCATTTTGTGAATAAGGCTGCATTTAATAATAGGCTATATATACATATGCATCTATATCCATACTTTAAAAAGCAAATATATATATATATATATACATGTATATAAAATCCCTAATTAGGCGTTTTTATATTAAGTTGTAATTTAATTAATATATTCTTTAATAAAGATTCAAATTTTTTTTAATAAAAGCTTTCATTTCCGATTTCTTAAAAACTAAACCGCTGGCAATTTTTTTTTATTTTATTTTATTATTATTATTATTTTATAGTATTTCTTTCAAATTGTCTTTTTCCCTCCAGCCAGAAAATATCATTTCTAGACTTAATTAGCGCCCTGTCTGAATGAAAAGAACCAATTAAATAATTAGATAGCACTGAACTACGTCTTTTTAATAAGTGACATAGTCTCACGAAGGGAGAAAATTCTCGGTTTCTCTTCTCATTTTCCTCATGTAAAAGTACATCATACCTCCTTAAATAACGGCGCTTTTTATTGTCTAGTCTTTGATGAAGAATTATGTGTCGGCATTTTTTTTTTTTTTTTTTTTTCTGTTGCTAAAAATACTTGTACGGTGTGAATTTTTGAAATATTGTACTGACTCCTCGCCAACGTGGAAAGCAAAGCATTTTATTATTAATTAATTGAGTTGATTAATTAGTGAGCCTGTTTTAAATACAACACGACTTTTTAAGAACAAATGAATGTTCAGGTAAGCCGTTAAGTATATACATATTGTGTGTGTGTTAAATTAATACTAAAATGACACTATTTTTTTTTCTCTTTTCGCTTTCCTTTCTTTCTTTCTTTCTTTTTTTTCTAACTTAAAAGCAGATTTTTATCATTATTTTGTCAAATGCATTTTGAAACTAATTTTGTATGTATGTTTAAAATTTTCTGTATGATTATTTTATAAAATTACAATAAGTAAATCAAATATTAGAAACGAATTTTATAAATAATTTTACGAAAGAAGAAAAAAAAAAAATACAAGAATTTTCTTTTAATTGATATTTTTATTTTTAATCAATAAGAAATGCTTGAAAACTTTTCTAAACAAAGTCCATATCAATTTTTAATTTTTTTAGTAATTTTACAAAGTTAATTCAGTGCTCTTGGATGCATTTTTTCTGAGTCTCATAAATGCAATTCAGAGTAAGTGTATTCAAAGTAATATTTCAATTTATTCTGTATTCAAATCATCATTATCTCTGTATTCAAAATATGACACAGATTTACATAACTTTTATTTTTGACAGATTGTTAGTTTTTTTTATATAAAATTGTCAAAAATGAATCATAAAAGGGACTTTGAGAGATAAATCTAAGATATCTAAAACATTTAAGAGATTTGTTCCATAAAAGATAACCACTGATTTTTTTTTAGACGATTTTCTTTAAACTGTTCAACAACTGTCTTTATATAATTTCTTTAAGGTATTTGCATAAACCTTTGTTTTTTGCTATGTGTGAAAATAATCTTTTTTTTTTTTTTTTTTTTTTTGCCATAATTTTATTTGTAATTTTATGCGTCACTATTACTTTGAAATTGAATTAAAATATTAATATATATATATATATATATATGTGTGTGTGTGTGTGTGCGTGTGTTTTCAAATGTATATGTATAATGATTAATTCTATTCGCAAAATATATAATAATTACTTATTTAAAAAATTCTCTCTAATTTTGCTTTTTATATAATTTTGATTTAAACATGTACCAATACATACACATTTGATCTTAGAAAAGAATATTTATGAAATATATTCGATATTCATAACTTTTATACTCTCTTTTCTTTTTTGTATTTCTTCCCTTCCACTCTTCTTTTTAACCATCCGTGAAACACAACAGATGATATCAACATTTTTTTTTTTTTTTTTGTTAATGTAACATTTGTTACAACAAAGTTTAGATTCTTTAAAAGACGAGATTTATGGTTATTCATCGTTAAAAATATGAATTATTTGAATTGCAAATTGCTTTAAAATATGTCACAAAACTACAAAACTGAAAATGAAGATTTGAGAAATAAATCAAAATTCTTTCATTTACAAAAAAATATAAAAGTTTAAAAATTTTGTATGAATAATTCATTATGCTAAAGTAAAAGAATTCGTCCGCAGTATTTACTTTAATTTTGATGAATTTATGAAAACATTTAATGCAAATAATTTTCAGTTGAGTTAATGTTTCGATGTTCTGCGTTATTTTACTTTCTCATACTTAAAAAAAAAAAAAAGTGTAATTAAAATAGTATAACATATACATGCATAAATTATAATATCAGCTTTAAGTGTTATTTTAATTTTAATTGTATAGTGGGACATTTAATTATGAATTATTTTTTTTAAAAAAGACAGTATTTTTTTTTTTTTTTTTTCGCTTAGAAACAATAAAAAATATTTATAAAAAATACTTTACATATTGATGTATTTATTTTATCAAACATAGTGTAATAGTTTATGTGCAATAATTTTATATTTTCAAAATTGATTTTCAAGGTTACTATTATATTCCAAAATTAACTGTTAGTATTAACCGCTTAATTCGCTGCAACTTTCACGCTAACTTCTTTCACCAATCTTATAATGTACTAGCAGGCTTTGCCCGCTTCGCTGGTCATTATATTGAAATGAAGTCTCAAAATACCATATCATTAATACCAATAATAATAATTATAAAATCATTGAAATCAATCAAAATCTAAGTTAAAGTTCTCGATACCTTCGATAGCGGTTTTCTCACCCGCCACACTTCACAAAATCCCTTTATAGTGCATGTTGCATACACATACCTTACCCACATATTAAAAAATTGGGATTCTAAGGTTATTTGAAACAAAGTTATATTTTAAAACGTGTTTTTACCCCCCCCCCCCGACCCGCTCTTAAAGGAAAGGAGGGGGAGATTTTGCAAAATATCTTTTTATTGTAAGTTAGATACATATAACTGACCCACACATCGAAAATCTCCTTCATAAGATAATTTACTGCAGAGTTACACATGAATACATGTCCCTCCCGGCCCCCTAAGGAGGTAGGATGGAGTTTCACAAAATCACTTTCTAGTGTGTGTTGAATACGCATAAGCAGTCCACGCATCAAAAATTGCCATTCTAAGATAGTTTGGAACATAATTACGCTTGGAATCATGTTTTTAATACCCCCCCAACCCTCAAGGGGTGATAGCACGGAATTATAAATAATACTTTTGTAGTTTGTTTGTGTTGAGTAGGGGAGACTGGGGAGGGTTGACCCTATGGGACGCTTGACCCACCTTTCTTTAATCTGCTACTTTTAGCTTTCAAAAACTTCCAACACATGGCAGCACATCCTACTGATACAAGGTAACAGCCATGTTTGTTTGAAAGTTGTCCCATGCTTATTATTTGAACAAGCTTAAAATTTGTGTTTTCCTCATCAAAAAGTAAGTAATTTTGATTAAATTTGTAAGGCATTGTGCAAATATTCTTAATCAAATATCAGAATTCAGATTTATATGATTAAAGTATATACCTCAAGCTACTATGTGCTATAATTAGTTTTGCAGAATAACTGTTTAATTCCCTGATTTTTTTTATGAAATTGCAAATGGCTATTGAGGGAGGCTTGACCCAGATGATATAAGGGAGGTTTGACCCATGGGTCAAGCCTCCCTTACATACTTCTTTGTTATTGGAGACTGAAAATATTAATTCATCTATTATTTAATTGTATAAAAAATAAAATAAAATGATTTTTGTTTTTAGCATGTACCATTCTTTTACCAAAACACAAGCTGTTGAGCATTCCAGTGGATGGATGACATCTGAAAACTTTGAAGTGTTTTTAACACATTTTGCAAAGTATACAAAATGCAGTACATAGAAAAAAAGTTCTTATCATACTTGATAATCATGAAAGTCATGTATTTCCCAAAGGTTTGCAATGCTGCAAAGATAATGGAATTGAACTCTTAACATTGCCACCGCATACAAGTCACAAATTGCAACCACTCAATCGATGTGTGTTTGGACCCTTTAAGGGTTTCTACAATGAAGCGTGTGATAACTTTATGGTGAGTAATCCAGGAAAACCAACTGGACTTTACGATATTCCTGAACTCATTGGAAAATCTTTTCCACGAGCTTTCACCCCCATAAACATTCAAAAAGGATTCACTCTTACGGGGATATTTCCTTTTGATTCAGGCATTTTTACAGAGGCAGATTTTATGGGCTGCAGTGTGACAAACCGGCCTTAGCCAACCGATTCTCAGACAACACAAATTGGTCAACATGATATTCACAACCTTGCATGCAAACAGAATTTGCCAAGTTCTTCGTAAATTACTCCTCCCTGTACCTCTCAACCTAAAAATAATTTATCTCTCATTCTTGAAGATTATATTCCTCATAGTAGTAGTTAGTTCACAAGTCACTTCTTCTACTAGGCCCACCTGTCAGCCAGAAATTGAAAAATCTGCATCTTTGACCCCTGAACAGATTCGATCTTTCCCGAAAGCTGGACCAAGAAAACATAACTATAAAAGGAAACAAGCAAAATCTCGAATATTGACAGATACTCCAGTTAAAGAATAAATAGAAAATGAGCATGCATTGAGAGCATCGAAGAAACGGCCTTCTGTCAAAGCTACTAAAACCAATAGATTTTCTAAACGGAAATTTTTTAATCCGGTTGAAACCTCGAGTGATGAGGATGAATAAATCCCTCATGTGTCAGACAGCAGTGAAGATGAGTTTGTGATATCAAAGTCAATGTCAGAAGGGGAGATTTTGTGCTGGTAAAATTTGTGAGACCTAAAACTGGTAGGCCTAATACATCTCATTTCGTAGAAAGAATAATCAAAGAAATTGGAGAGAGAGAGTTTCTTGTTACATTTTTACGCCTCACTGTTGAAACAAATTACTTTATTTATTCAGAAGCGGAAAATATATCTGTTGTTTCAATGGGTTATATAATAAAGTTACCAAATCCAATATCAGCTGGAGGAACTGCAAGAGTTGCATTACATTTGTATTTTGACTTTGACTTTTCTGAGTATAAGTGCTGCTAACTATTCGTTATTATTTAACATTTCTAGCTTTTTCAACAAAGCTTAATGGCAATGACTATTTTTAATTTAAGAGTTGTTTTAGTAGTGTGAACGTGTTCTTTTATATAATTTTTTCAATTTACACTTTAGAAATATTGCTACTTCCTCAACTATAACTTTTATTGTTATCACATTAATTTCATTGCCAAATTTTCTTAAATTTTAGGACTAGCTTATCTTTATTCATAAATATTATAATATGTGAATATTAGTGGGTCAACCCTCCCATTTTGTGGGTCAAACCTCCCATACGTGGGGAGCCTTGACCCAAACATTCTGCTTCAATAACATTCATTATTTCTCTTTTCTGTTGCAAAGTATGCACAATTTTTATGTATGTTTTGATAATAGGTAATATCAGGTATTAAATGGTGTACAAAGTTTTTTTTCTGGAAGTATCATTTTTTTCTCTAAAAATGTTTTTGTAAAAAATGGGTCAACCCTCCCCAGTCTCCCCTACGCATAACCAATTAACCTATCAAAAAATCGCTTTCCTGAGATAATTTGGAGCAGAGTTACACTTTAAAACGTGTTTTTGCCCCCACCCCGCCCTTAAAGGGGCGAAAAGGAAAATTTCATAAAATCTCCTTATAGTGCGTGTTGGGACGCATAAGCAGCCCGCACATAAAAAATCTTCTAAGATAGTTTGGAGCAGAATTACGCATGAAAACATGATTTTTCCCCACACCCCCAAGAAGAATAAGGTTGAATTTTACAAAATCCTTTAGTAGTGTGTGTCTTAAGTACGCATAGCCAATCGACATATCAAAAAATCGTTATTCTGAGATAATTTGGAGCACAGTTACTCTAAAAAGCATTTTTTACTCTTAAAAGCCCCCCTCCCCGCCTTTGAAGTAGGGGAGGGGGAATTTTCGTAAGATCTCTTTATAATGCGTGTTGGGAATGCATAAAGAACTCACATGTAAATAATAATCTTACTGAAATAATTTGAAGCAAAGTTAAGCTTGGAAATGTGTTTATCCCCCCCCCTACCCAAAAAGGGGGGGAGGGAGAAATTTCGTAAAATCCCTTTATATTGCGTGTTGGGAACGCATGAACAATCCACACATAAAATTTAATCTTACTGAAATATTTTGAAGCAAAGTTATGTTTCCAAATGTGTTTATCTCCCCCTACCCCCAAGGGAGAAAAGGGGGCTTTCGCAAAATCCCGTTACAATGGGTGTTAGACACACGTAAATAAGCCCCACACTAAAATTTGCGACCTTAGCTCCTATAGATTTACATGGACGAAAATAGCGCTAAAAGAGGGGGTCGAATTTGCCCCCTCGTAACTCCCCCCATATCGAAAATCGGAAAAAATCAAAAGTAAGTTTTTGGAAATATCCTCAAAAAGACTCTTGGCGATTTTCTATACATTTGGCTATTATTGTTAGAATTTTACTCGAAAAACCGTATTTTGCTAAATTTGCCTCCAAAAATCGTTTTTACCCCCTCCCACCCCCTTAAAAAGCCAAAACTCAAATTGCGGAAAATGCTTTTTTTGCACTCAAGTCTAGTCTCTCTCTCTGCAATTTCTTCACCGTGAAGCAATTTGGAGCCGAACTATGCTTATAAGAGGGTTCTTGCCTTCTGCTCCCTCCAGAAGGAACGGGAGATATTTCGCAAAATCCCGCTTTAATGGGCGTCAGGGCTCTAAAACCAACGTTCTCATCAAAATTTGCGAGTATATCCCCCCATAGAATCGCCACGACTGTGTTGAGTCAGTGAATCAATGATTTTACTCTTTTAATCCCCAACCGGCCCCCAAATGTGTAATGGGGGGGGGGCTTTCACAAAATCCCGTTCCAATGGGTGTTGGGCACACGTAAATAAGCCACACATTAAAATTTATGACCTCAAGTCCTACAGTTTTCCACGGATGAATTTAGTGCTAAAAGGGGGGGTGGGGTGAATTTGACCCCTCGTAACTCCCCCCCCCCCCAAAAAAAAAAAAAAAAATCGGAAATCGGAAAAAATCACAAATAAGATTTTGTAAATACCTTTAAAAAAACGTTTAGCGTTTTTTTTTTTTTTTTTTTTTTAAATCTTTGAGCTATTACTGCTAGAATATTACTCGAAAATACATACATTGCTAAATTTCCCCCCGAAAATATTTTTACCCCCCCCCTCCATCCTTAAAAATCTAAAATTCCAAAATCGCAGAAAATGATTTTTTTTTACTTATGTCTAGTTTCCTTATCTGCAATTGTTTCATCGTGAAGTAATTTGGAGCCGAGTTATGCTTATAAAGGTGTTTTTGCCTCCTGCGCCTCCGAAAATCATTTTCACCCCTTTCCCCCCTTAAAAATCCAAAATTTCAAAATCGCAGAGAACTTTTTTTTTTTTTTTGTATTCAAGTCTAGTCTTCCCATCTTCAATTTCTTATGTGAAGTAATTTGGAGCCGAGTTATGCTTATAAAGGTATTTTTGCCTTCTGCACCTCCAAAAATCATTTGAACCCCCTTCCCTCCTTAAAAATCCAAAATTCCAAAATTCCAAAATCGCAGAAAATGATTTTTTGGTATTCAAGTCTAGTCTCCCCATCTGCAGTTTCTTCACTGTGAAGTAATTTGGAGCCGATTTATACTTATAAATGTGTTTTTGCCTTATGCGCCTCCGAAAATCTCATTTTTACCCCCCCCCCCTGAAAATCCAAAATTCAAAAATCGCAGAAAAGGATTTTTTTGTATTCAAGTCTAGTCTCTGCATCTGCAATTTTTTTCCCGTGATGTAATTTGGAGCCGAGTTATGCTTATGAAGGTGTTTTTGCGTCCTGCGCCTCCGAAAATCATTTTCACCCTTTTCCCCCCTTAAAAATCCAAAATTTCAAAATCGCAAAAAAGATTTTTTAGTATTCATGTCTAGTCTCCCCATCTGCAATTTCCTGACCGTGAAGCAATTTGGAGCCGAGTTATGCTTATAAAGGTGTTTTTCGCCTTCTGCCCCCGGGGGGGGGGACGGGGGTATATCGCAAAATCCCGTCTTAGTGAGCGTCAGGATCCTAAAACCAACCTGCTCACCAAAAATTGGGACTTTAACCCCCATAGGATCGCCACAGCCGTGTTTAGTCAGTGAGTGAGTGAGTGATGAATCAGCGAGTTTACTCTTTTATATATATAGATAAATCGATTTTTGTTTTCTATATGCGATATTATTTGTATAATTTGTGGATTTCATTTTCTTTTCACCTATTGTATTGAATTTGCTTGACTTGTAGGTATATGCAATTTAAGGATGTCATTTTACTTTTCCCTTTTCGATTTATTTAGTTTCTCTTAAAATGAACAGGACATTAATATCTATTCTTGTTTAGAATTATGTGTATAGACAAACACAACTTACCTATATTAAGATGCAATAATTCAATATGTGCGTCTGATGAATTACTGAATATTATATGGTTTTATGATCTTTTTGGGGGGGAGGGTTATTATTTTTTTTTTCAGTGTAACTTGTACATTTTAATGGTAATTAATTAATGGATTTTTTATTACTTATTGTAATATATTTAAACAAGTAATCCAATCATGACCATAAACCCTAAATCCATTCATGAGCTCGATTTCTTTGAAGCTTTCTATGTTTATAAAATTTTTAAAAATATTGTTAGTTGTGATTCGTTGTACCCTATTTGTTTGATTGTTGAAAATTTTACAATCGATCCGCATTTTCTTAATTTTTCTACAGTTTACACAACCTCTGCTTCTAAATTTGCCACTCCCCCCACCTTCTACGCAACTCTATTTGTTAAACATAATTCTGTCCCTTTTCTGTATATAGGGGCACTTCTCTCTGATTTCTTTATGCACTGAGGAGGGTACACTAAAGGCTACCGAAACAGCTGTCTGCTTCCCGATATTATTTTCTCTTTGGCGTTCCTAACGTTGTTGTGTTTAATTGCTTTAATAATCCAGCGCCAAGTCCCCTTTTAATAATATTAACTTATATTTTTATAAGTTTTCAAGATTTTTAAAGTTTTCAAGTTAAAGAAATCATAACAGACACAAATTAAAATTACATTCGTAAAACAATATCTCATGATATGCCTACTGAGAAGCGGTATGGTTCCACAATTACTTTCATTTCATTAATCGCCATTAAATATTCTGATATTCTCGGTGCATATATATATATATATATATATATATATATTATCTTAAGACTTAACAAATCGTAATCTCAAAATTGCGGTTAATGTTTTTTATTATTTAGAGAATAAAACGAGAAATTCATGAATAGATTTATATTTCTAATAACAAACATTGCTCAAGATAAAGAATTTTGTAAATTACATATTTTTGTTTTATATATTAATATATTATTTGTTTAACATATTAATTTTTTTAGTCCTAACATTAGTATTAAATGCTAGATCAGAAAAGTATTACAAGATTTTTTTTTTCCTTTAACCCTTTCAGGGATGATGGTATATATTTTAACCACCTAATTCCAGTTCTCAACTGCAAAAATTCACCACAGAAATTTTATATAAAATTTTACTTTTTTATCTTACCCGAAAACATTCATTTATTACTTTTTTTCTAATCTTGATCTCAGACTCTGGTGGCATTTGATTTTAAATAAACTTATATTCATTGCCCCTCAAGGGGTTAACTTAAAAATATCAAAGAAACATAAATATGCAAATATTAAAAGAAAAATACAGTGCGTTAAGAAATTATAAGACCACACGCGTATTGGTACATTTCTGAAGAAGAGAGTATAATATGCAAATTTTGGGTTGCGTTTTTCAAATTGATAGGAAAACGCATCCTATACTAATTCCAACTTTTAAAATTAAATTAAATTTCATTAAAACATATTCATTTTTCTAAAAACTAAAGATTGTGACTGTTAAGAGATTATAAGACCACCTGAGAAAATTAGTATATTATACATGACGTCAAACTCAATATAAAGCGCATGCGTCAGTATTTCGTAAAAGCATTACCTAAGAAGCAAAGGCTTAGGTTTTGAATGTCTTATCTACGACTAATTTGATGATGCCTCGAGGTAAAGAATTATCGGAGTGCGATGGGAGAAAATTTTTATTTTATAAAGGTTCTGGTAAATCTAAAAGAGATATTGCGAGGTTTATAAACTGTTCTAAAACTGTCATTGATAATGCTATAATTAGAAATGATTATACAAACAAAATAAAACGATCTGGCAGAAAAAATATTTGACAGCACGTGGTAATAGACAATTTTTTCGACTGTCAACTAAAAAAGGTCTTTCAACTCGTGAAATTTCGAAACGTTTCAGCAAGAAAACTTCGCATGTAACAGTCTGGAAGAGTCTTAAATTAAATATTAATACGGAATTTATGAAATTGAAGAAAAAACAAAAGTTCATGAAATGCCATAGAGAAGAAAGATAAAAATGAGCTAAAAATGTCAGGTCATGGAATGATGAGTGGAAACAAATTATGTTTTCTCATGAAAAGAAATTTAACCTTGATGGTCCCGATGGTGACAAACACTATTGACATGACTTGAGGAAGGAACCAAAAGAATGCTCCAGTCGACAAATGGGTGCAGAATCAGTAATGATTTAATGAGCTTTCAGTTATGAGGAGTTGTGTGATTTACAGCGGATTTTGGGTCATATGAACTATACACAATATCAGTCTATGCTATATTATCGTATGATACCGTTTGGACCTTTATTAGGTGGTGCTAACTGCATGTTTCAACAATTGCTTGTCATACATCTAAATCCACACAGGAGTGGTTTAAAGAAAAAAAAGGAAATGTTTTGCCATGGCCAAGTCGAAGTCCAGACTTGGACCCCATGGAAAACTTATGGGGTATGTTAATCTCTCAAAGTTTATGCTAATAATAAACAAAGTTCATCTGCCAATGAACTGGAAGTAGCCATTGTAAAAGAATGGTACAATATTTCTGTACTGAACTTAATCACCTGGTTATTTCAATGAAAAACAGAGTGTTTGAAGTCATCAAGAAAAATGGAGGACCAATATCATATTAGTTATTTTCTACAATTTTGTTTTTTCACAAGTGGTCTTATACTTTCTTAACAGGTTATTTTTCACTTATTTCTGATAAATATTTTAAATAAACATTTATTGCATTATACCAAGTTATTGCAAGCTAATTATAAAAAAATATAGAGCAATATGTTATTTTATGTATTTAAATTATGATTAGAATCTTTATTTTTCTTATAATTTACAAAATTAAAGTGGTCTTATAATTTCTTAACGGACTGTGTGTATAAGCTGTAATACATAAACGATTGTCAATAATTTATTAACATTATTTTACTGTTAATAAATCAATAATTTATCTCGTCATAAAACATCATACCAAATAACTAATCTGTTTGTCTATTTTACTTTTTACCAATCTTCAATTTTTTTTTTCTTTGTATAAATATTTAAAAATCTAAATACCTATTTATTTTTTAAATTATTTCGCTACGTATTCAAAATTAAATAACATTATCTTTAAATTCGATTATATGTATTACTGAGATTATACCTATGGTTAAAGTGAAAATAAAAATTGTATGTTAATTGTCATGATAAAACTTCAAGGGTAATTAAATTATTATCAATATTATGAATTTGGATTTTAAATTTTTGGCATTAATTCTTATGTTTTTCTATTTTATAAAAGTCATAAAACTCTGATAATATGCTATGTATAGACATTTTTAAACTTTTTTTTTTTTTTTACTGTATTATAAAAACCAGTTTCTAGGGGAAAAAAAGAAATATCCATATAAAATTCAGAAAAATAAAGTAAAACACATAGTTTGCTTCTCATATTATTCGTTGTATAACGAGAGTTTTAAAAATAAGGAGAAACATAGAAACATAATTAAAATATCTGAGACCCAAAAAATCATTAAAGTGATGTTTGGATAAAGGTACTCTCTTAAAATAATTAATTCACCATGTCAAGGAGTTTTTTTTTTTTTTTTTTTTTTTTTTTACTTTTAAATTGAGTTTAATTAAAAATGCAATTATTTGAGCTAATTAGTAGCTTTTTGTTTAAGCGAACTTGAGTTATCGATAATTATTGATATTTGAGTTATTTCTGCCCATTCAACCACTTGTAAATAGCAAAATCGCTCTCGCTGCAGCGCATTTCTTTAGTAGCACGCAAAGGCAACGGGCAACGTCATTGTAAAGGGATCCAGTTTATAAAAATAATTTGTAATAAAATAAATAATAAAATAAATAAATTATTCAAATACATTAAATAACTCTAGTTTGAGTACATTATGTTAACTCATTCAATTTACTGAATTTAACTCAATATGAAAGGTCTCGTTTCTTCTAGGCACATAAGTGAATGTTGTGCTATTTTTATTCTCTCATTTTAAGAGAGTAACCAAGGGGCAAGTGTAACTTGGACTTAGTATAACTCGATAAGCTTAATCTCGCTCTAATAACAATCATATCTGTTTATTTTGTGTGTGTGTGTCCTTATCTCTGTTATATTTAGACTTATCAAACATACTAAATATGAAAGTATAACATTTTCTAAACTTGAAAGTATGGCCTATATTTTCCTGTCCGGCAGAGGGTTTTTCTAAAATTTCGTAGTTACATTTGATTGAAAAAAAATTATGATAAATTAGGCATCCAATTTCAAAGCGTGATTAAAAATACATCCAACTTTAAAAATTAAATTTGCAAATAGTGTCACTATTTATATTTTTTACTTTAAATTTCATACAATAGTTTTTTTTTTCTTTTACAAAAATATGCAAAGAATTACGCTATATATTTCACCTATTTGATAAGCCCCATTCCCTGCTTAGCTTACTGGTAGAAACTTCAAAATATACGAAAATGTCAAATAGCATTAAAAAAAAAAAAAAAAAAAAAAAAAATGTAGGGTTTATAAATTTGGAAATTCTGTCTTATGCAGGACACGTAATTTAGATTTTCCTTGATTTATTCATTGAGTTACAGCTCAGAGCTAACTCGAATGAACGTCAAGTAATCTCCAAAATTTAAAATTGTAACTATCTTTCACGTGAAGTTCACTGTTTTTCATATAATTATAATATAGTGGCATTCTTCATTTCTTCATTCTTTCCTTTCTTTCTTTTCTTCTTTTTTGCTTCTATTATTTCCATTTGTATATTTGTTTAAGAACGGGCATTTGTCTATTTCAAAGTTGTTGTTTTATTTCGAATTGCTTTCTACACACGAGAAAATATAATAATATGTTCATTCCAATATATATGTATATATATACTTTAATAAAACAAAATCATTATGAGACGATAAAACTTTCATTAAAATATACATATACACTCAAAAAAATTAAAGTAGGATGGAATACTAAGGTGCTGAAGCGCAAGCCTTATTGATTTCGTGCAGATGGCTGGCATTATGCCAGTCTTCAAGAAAAATACGTGAGTTATAATTTTTACATCCAGAGTTAAAAATTTTTAACTTTTCCAAACCAGAAATATGTTTATCTATGAGGGTTATGTTTATACTTGTAAGATTATATAAGTTTTATAAAAATTTAAATGCTGGATGTAAAAATTTATAACTCTTGTATTTTCTTTGAAGTCTTGCACACTACTAGCCGTCTGCGCACAATCAATGATACATGTGTTTTAGCACATCAGTTTTCCCTGCAAAGTCTTTGAGTAAATATATAAGTTTGCAGAAAAAAAAAAATGTTTTGATGCTGATGATGAAACTCGAGCAAGTTTCGAAACGTCTGTTTATATTTTTAAATTTTTATAATAATATATTAATTAAAAGTTTATTGTCTTATATTGAAAATATTCTTATTTTTAATTCATATGAATTAGACGGTGTGAGTTGTGTATATTATATATATATATATATATAAATGATTATAATTATTTAATGGATACATGGGTTATTGGAATAAATGTTGAAATATAATAATATAGGTAGCATTTTAACATATACTAATTTTATTCATCAAGAACTCTACTTTTATTTTAAATATACATTAATTATTGTATATTTTATAATAAAAATGCACAAAGCTTTAAAAATGCTTAAATCTTACATTAATATTGTATCGCTTTTGCTACTCTTAAATTATTCTTGCTTCGTATAAATTAATATGCAAATGAATGACGTTTATTAACCTATTCATAATCTGCCTATTCATATATACATTTTTAAATTTTTAATTTCATTTTTTAACTCCTTTTATTCACTATAATTCATTGAAATCTTTGGTAAATGATAGTGAATTTATATGATGTCATACATCAGTGTCTCAGAAACAACTCATTATACAGGGTGTTTATAAAGTCCCGGATCCATTTTGATGTTTAATAACTCATAAAATAATAAATATAGATTAAAATTAATAACATAAATGGTTAGATAGACTCAAAATGTTTCATGGCCCTTGTCAGTGAACTTCCACGTGTGCCCCCTTCGTCGCCACCACCATAAAATCCATAAAATCTGTGCTTTCTCTTGTGGTGTATGCATTCTCCTTAATATCCGCTCGAATAAAACATCACATACAAAAGTACTACATAGAGCAAACACTTTAAAAGTAAACATAACATTGCAATAGTTGCCAAAAACAAAAGAGAGAAAAATGCAATTAATATGCAGACGATATTTAGAAAAGTATTGAAATTTGGACTGGAAAATGAAATTAACTGAAATTAATCACGCGTGCAGACGATATTTACAAAAGTAAAGATATTCAAACCTGAAAAGAAAATATATGAGTTATTTCATCAATAAATGCCATAAGTTTGTTTATATCTTCATTATTTTATGAGTTATTAAACATCAAAATGGGTCCAGGAATTTATAAACACCCTGTATATTAAACTACTGCTATCTTTAGTAACGCTATAGTAATTTTTTAAGTTATTATGTTAATTTATTTTTAATTTTTTCATTTTTTCAATATATTTTGCTGTAAATAATAATTTTTTTTCAGGTGGAAATAGTTATAAATACCTTATTATTCAAGTGATCTTTTCTAGTTTTTGATCATTATAATGAGGAATTAAAAGTATCACATACACATACACACTTATATATATATATATATATATATATATATATATATATATATATATATATATATATATATAATAAAGTTATGATTGACCTGCTAAAAATATATGGCACATTGGATTTTGGATAACAGATCTGTAGATTCACTATTTTAAAGTACAGATTTCTTGCTCCTTGTTCATAAAATTATACATACATACATATATATATTAATCAAGAATTAAATAAGATAATCGGGTAAATCCCGTAGCTTATCCCTTTGCGGTGCAGGATAAATCGGATCATTTAAATTACATTGCCACCCAAATTTACGAACAATATTAAAATAAAAGAAATTTAAAATTTTCAGGTTTATAAAAAGGGTATTTTCAGCTATGTTATAACTGTAAATTTTTGATGAAAAATTTCCTGGATGAGTTTTTACACTTGAGAATTAAAATTAGGTGTTCCATCAGCGGGAACTCTGCAGCGGAAAGGGTTAAATAAAGTATATTCGCTTTTGCATTAAAAAACAAAAAAACAAATACTGCTATTTATCATCAACTAATGATGTTTGAAGCATAAGAGTTCTTTTTTGGCAGTTCTAATTATACACCTGAGTGAATAAAACGCTTTATGTGGAAGATAAATCTAAAGAAAACAGAAGAAATAGTGTGTATCCCATACAAATACAATTCTATTCTGATCGCATAAACATTGTTTGATTCGTGTAATTGTGATACAAACTTGCATGAAAAATTTCATTGATAAAAACGATTTTAATATTGATAATAAATGTAATCTTGCTATAGAGATATATACAAAATGATAGGAAAACGTCTAGCCAAAATTCAAAGGAATTAGAAAAGACATGTATAAGTATCCTCAGTACAATGCGTATCCGAAAACCGAACAGTCATTAAGATAAAAAGTGGTGTTGCGGGGAACCTTGTCTGGTTCGTTGTGGATATTCTGTAGCACATATACAGTCGGCTGCAAAATTATTCGAGCACTAGCCAATAATTCCTATATTTAAAAAGTACACTTAAGACTGTTTTGCTAAGTAAATCCTTGTCGAATCATGTACTTAGACTGATTAAGAACATGACTCGACAAGGGTTTATTTAACAAAGCTGTATTAAGTGTACTTTTTTTTGGCAAGGATTATTGCTAGTGCTCGAATAATTTTGCAGCCGACTGTATGTGTGTTATGAGTATTGAACAACCCGTAACGTGTAAAGAGCCCTTCATCACAGAACAATACAGAACATGGAAAATGCCGTGTCGGATACGCTTTTTGAAGAAACATCTGTACAAACGCAACACGTAATAAATGATATTCCGCTTAATATGTTCTTGAAAAGGATGTAATCTTTCAGCGTGCAGTACGCGCCACATAGTTAATGTGGATGCAGTTGTTGCAACGGCAATTGTGCGTACACTTGTGTTAGGATTTTAGTCCACTGTATTTAACAGACCCTCTTCCAAGTCAGTTATTCGTGTTAATAGCACTGACCAGCGTGCTGTGTCAGAACTTTGAAGAATCCACGTTCACGTTGGTTCTGATATACTTGAGCGAATATTTGGTAATTTTTGTATTAACCCCGTAGGAAATCTTACTCGATACATCCGTTCATTACAATTAACTAGTTCACAAACAAAGTAAATATATGCTTACAACTTTATTTACAAATATATACATAATTAAATATTTTTTAAATGAGTAAAATTTTAAAATTATAAATAATTAAATATTTTGAATATATAGTATATATGTGTGTGTGTGTTACTCTTATTTACTTAAAATTTTATTCTAAATTTAATCATTATTTTATTTATATTGGGAAAAGAAATATTATAGGGAAAGTATTATATAAAAAATAAAATTTATACGTATTGAAAATTTCAAATCATGTTCTTTCATATTAAAACTTAAAAATTTAATAAAATATAATGATAAATACTCTAGTTATTTTACATTGAATTATAAACTAGCTCCTATTAAAGTTTACAGTAGTGTTACAAGATTAAAAAAAAAAAGCTGAATATTTGAATACATTGTAAAGTATTTTAAAATCCGTAAATCATTTGATACTACAGTGCGTGTCGAAATGATAGGTCCACCCGCATTTTTCAAAATTTCGACTCTTAATTGAGAATAAGAATCACTTTTTTGGTAGCGATAATTAATCAGTAATTGTTATAACTATTTATGAAGAAATTTCTTAAAAATAAATAATTCCTTTTTATTTTATGCAAATTTTCATTTTCAGGCCGTTTCGAAAAGATAGGTCCGCCTTCAGAAATTTTACACCAATCACGTTCATTTCTAAAAAAGTTGCATAAATATCGTTGCTTAGTCTTACTGCGGGATTATGCTCGCTGCTGTGGAGGTATTTAAACAGATTTGAACATCACGTTGTTATCAAACGAAATGGGTCGTCGTTGCAGTCTTTCGCTAGTTGAGCAGGGGAAAATTGATGCATTTAAAACGTGTGGAAAATCGAATAGAGAAATAGGAAAACTTTTAAACAGATCACATAATTTTAATTAAAATCACACAATCAACTGATTCGAAGAAAATCATATTTAATAATCATATTTATCCGTTATATAGCTCAATTGGTAGAGCCTTGACCTTGTAAGTCAAAGATCCGGGGTTCGACTCCCGGTCCAGGCATTATTTTCACTCAGTCGGAAAAATAAAATTTCAATAGATCACATAATGTTGTAAACAATTATTTGCGACTTAGAAATGCTTATGGTAGTAAAACATCATCTGGCCGCCCATCAAAAATGACACCCCGACAAAGAAGGACTATCGCAAAGGAGTTAAAATCTGGAAATATGAGCTTATCCACTGCGCCCAGACACTAAAACCCTCCAATATCAAAATATACAGTCCATAGAGTGGTAAAGAAGTTCGGCAATATAGTTTACGTGAAAAGGAAAGCGGCTTCGAAATTGACTAAAAAGCACAAAGAAAAGAGATTGAATTTCGCACATGAAGTGATGTCCTGGAAGCAAGATTGACATCGTGTGATATTCAGTGATGAAAAGAAATTCAACCTGGATGGTCCAGATCTCTGGCAGTACTACTGGCACGATCTGCGTAACGATAAACAGATATTCTCGAAGAGGCAAGTTGGTGGTAGTTCCGTTATGGTATGGGCCGGATTCGGAGGTGCAGGAAAAACTGATATAGCATTTGTAGACAATCGCTTGAATGCTGCAGTCTATCAACAGCTGCTTGAACAATATTTTTTTTCACAAGCAGAGCACATTGGGGGCCCATTCTTCATGTTCCAACAGTACAATGCTCCTGTGCACACTGCAAAGTCCACTTTCGAATGGTTTCTGGATAACGGTGTACATGTTATCGATTGGACACCTTGCAGCACCGACCTGAATCTGGTAGAACACATGTGGGGTATACTCGCAAGAGCGGTGTATGCAGGCGGAAGGCAGTACAATAGTACTGCAGACTTGAAAAAGGCTATTTCCTCCGAATGGTCAAAAATCGAGAAAAAATGTTTGCAAAAACTTGTAGAAACCATGCCGAATAGGATTTATGAGCTTATTCTGAAACAAGGTAGAAAAATGTTTTACTAATTCAACATTAATTTGATGCTTGGTTCAGTGGACCTATTTTTTTTAAACAGCTTTTTCATGTAATTTTTGTTTTCCTTATTATTCCTATTATTTGTATATTATTCATGTATTATTTTACATTGAATGAAATAGTGTAGTTTATAAAATAGTACATTGTACACAATAAAACCTTTTTTACCAACATAACTTTCGTTTTTACTGGTGGACCTATCATTTCGACACGCACTATACATTTACATGGACGAAAATAAAAATTAACATTGCAGAAAATAATTTATTATGTATTTTTCTTTCTAATAAATCTATCAGACTACATCAAACTCCTTTAAATACACGAAGAAAATCCCAATTTACATTTGTATCCATAAAAACAAATAATAATACAAGCACCATTCACAGTGCTACGAATACAACTATACATATTTATTATCTTAATGCTTAAAAGTTTCACTTACGACATAAATTATAAGAAAAAGGCGGATATTGACAGGAAAATATAACTATGGCTTCAACGTACTTAAAAGGCATTAGAAGGACGAAATCGCATAATATGACTATTGAGACGTGATCTGTTTTGGAATAGAGCTTTTTTCTATCTATTATTGCAAGTTATTTATTCATGCAGCTTCTCATATTCTTAGAGAAATATATTTTTTTTTTTCATAGAAAAGATTTTTAGATTTTCATTTAATACGTTATGGTTTCAAAACACAGTTAATGAGTTTTACTGCGCAATAATTGGTTTCTAAATTTAAATTTGTTTAAATATTTCAAATAACAAAGACTTAAATAAGTAAATAATAAAATAAATTTGTATTTTATTACTTTTATTATTATTATTATTTAAACAATTTGTTTTAAGGCTGCAATCAAATATCTTATTAAATTATTGTTCGAAGTTTATATTAATAATATTTAAAAAAAAAAAAAAAAAAAAAAAAAAAAACTATTTAGTTTTTTTTGGACCAATTTCCATAAAGTGAGTTGTTTTGATTACCATATAGTTTTAGTTAGAGTGTTCATTTTTAGTGACGCATATATTATTGCAATCAGAAATTTAATTACTCATTGAAAAAGGGGCTTTCCCCGTTTTCATATCGAGAGGCTTTTTACAGTTCAGTACTAAACAAACATCTCCACAACATGTGTCCTTCTACAGTCAGAGCTAGGGATGTACATTTATAGGTTGCATTTACTGCAATCGTTCTGTTACAACTTCGCATCATAGTGTAAAATTGGGAATCCCAAATACTCTTTTTTTTTTTTCAGATTTCTGTGTTGTGCTATTTTAACACAAATAGAAGAGTGAAGAAATTGAAAATCATGAAATCAATGTTAGTTTATTATTTAGTCTGTTAATATGTTACTTTGTTGGCGTGCAGTCTTCTGTAGATTGATTTGTTTAGTCGTAGATTAGATTGATAAGCATGTTTGTATGTTTAGACTAACTCTAGACTAAATATATCATAATAAGCATTTATCTCATAAACACTGAACTAGTTTTATAAAGTTCTACATCATCTTAGCATAAACACCATTGAAATTATACATTTTAATTAGAAATATTTGTAAATTAACCGATTTTTGAGATTTTGTTAACACAGAATACACACAACATAGACACAACAACATAACACAACACAGAATTTGTTAACACAAACACGTGTTTTTTTTTTTTTTTTTTAACTACTGTAATTGTAAAATAGTCGATTTAATTTTAAATTACTATTTAGGATACTGATAAGAACACTGTTGAATTTGAGCTATCCAAATTGAAAATTTTGTAAGTTATAAATTAAATATTTTCTTTATGCGGCAAAAATTGCCATTTTTATACACATGTATATAAATTAAACCATTTTTCTCATGTATATAAATTAAAACAAGTAACTCCAGTAATGTTAACTAATGAATAAATATACAATAATTGCATCGAAGCGAGGAAAATGTAGATTGAGAATGAACTATTTATTTACCATATTATCAGCCGAATTCTTGAATATAGTGTATCTTATATATATTGTAATACATAAATATAGTATATGTTATAGTATCATTTTTTTGAAAGAAATAAATGATAAGAGAATGCGAAGATCTACATGTTTCAACTGGTACATTCCTGTGTTTAAAAGAAAACACTTAGCCAGACATCAGGTAAAGGCGATGGAGATAAACGAAAAATGTCATTTAATAGTTTTACTAAATTAACAAGAATTTCGTTTAGTTTATACGAATATGTTGAATTGTATTTTATATACATTAAAAACAAACTAAATCGATGAACTTTGAGAAAAAAAAAATATTCAGAACAAGAAGCATGCATATATGTTTATTACATTTTGAAATGTTGCTAAGTAAACTATCTCCTATTACGAATCTAAGTTCAATATTTATAGGTTTTATTAGTGTGTGATTATACAATTTTAAGCTGCATAATCTTAGATATACTGAATTTTGCGAAAATTTACATAATAAAATTTATAGCTCATTACATGACTTATTTAGGATATAATACTTTATATCAAATTTTATGTCTCAGTTTCCTTCATCTAAATATTGCTCAACATCTCTATCAATTCCGATGTCCCAAACTGTCAATAAATTTTCGAAAATTTATGTCATTGCTATTGCTTTCAGAAGGGGAAGTGTCAATATTTGAAACTATTATGTGTCTAACACAGTTAACGACACATCTTTGAAAAAAAAATCTACAATCACGAATTAATGATTTTCTATGCATTTATAAATATTTATTGTAAAGTAATTAATTATTTGATTTAATAAGAAACACATTTTTAAATCATCCTATATTTAACTTATATAAAATATCAATTTAAATTAAGCAAATCTGTGCACTTATGAAATTACTGAAAATATCAATTAAATTAGTCAAATATATATATATATATAGATAGATAGATAGATAGATAGATACACATATGTTCGTCAAAAGTAGTGACTGTCGTTCTGTGTGGTTTTCACTGAAATGTACAAAAAGGTATGGGATTTTATATATATACGAAGGTAATTTTGTAAGTCCATGACTTTGAAATAAAAAATTCAATATGCATACCAAAATGTATTATATTTTCCGACATAATCTCCTTTCATAATGATACACATTTTCCATAGATGTTCTACTTTTTTAATCCTTCCAAAAAATAAGATTTCTCAAACCCCTGAAAATAGGCATTTGTGGCATTAATGATCTCAGAATTTGAAGAAAACCTCTTTCCACCAAGCCATTATTTTTAAATTTGAAAAAAGAAAAAAGACACTGGGAGCCAAATAAGGCGAGTAGAGGGGATGATACCGCAATTCAACCACTTTAGTGGCTGCGATTGTAGACGAGTGCGCTGGTGCATTGTCGTGATGAAAATGCACTTTTTTCTTGGACAAATGGCTTTTCTTTCAATTTTACATTACAATGGTCTAATAAATCAGCATAATACTGTCCGGTGATCGTTTTTCCCTTTTCCAAGTAGTCAATGAGGATTATGCCTTTGAGTTCTAGAAAACTGTGGCCGTAATATTTCCGGCCAATAGAACTGTTTTTGCCTTTTTCGGAGCACGTTCTTTAGAAGAAGTCCACTGTTTACACTGTTCTTTCTTTTCCGGTGTGTAGTAATGGATCCATGTTTTTATCAACTGTAATATAATGCCGCAAAAATTCGCTTGAATTGTGCTCGAACTTGTCTACTCTGCCTTTTAATGGTTACACAATTCAGCTTTTGATCTACCGTTAGCAATCGTGTCACCCATCTTGCTGATAACTTTTTCATGCCCAAATATTCCAGAGAGATATTGAATACATGTTCATTTGAAATGTTTACCCTCTTAGCTGTCTCACGCACTACCACACGGCAGTCTTTTAACACGATATTAGGGATTTTGATGACCATTTCTTCAGTTGTAATTTTAACTGGACATCCAGAACTCCCTGCATCTCTTGTGCTCGTACGGCCACAATGATTTACCACTTGTGAACCATAACAGGCTAGGGAACAGCGTCCCCATAATATTTTTTCAACTTTTCTTCAGTTTTGGTAATTGTTTTTCCCGCAAAAAGTAATATTTTATCAACGCACGAAATTTGTTTTTCTCCATAATCAAAAGAAACACGCCAACCGTTTCCTTTTTCAATCCAATAGAACACAATGTGTTTAAAATATCGTCTGGAAATTTCACGAATGTTGCCGCAAATAATAATAAATTGGAATCATAATAATAAGAGTGCGATCACAGCGCCCCCTTTTTTTTAAGTCACGGACATCAAACTGCCCTCATAAAAATATTAGTTATGCTTTTCACTGAAATAACATAGTGCCATCATTCGCAGTGTCCACATTCGCAGTGTCATCTCATATTTTAAACAATGACGTTTTAAGAAATGACGTTATATAACGAATATTGAAGCTTTTTTACGAAAATTTAAAATACGCAACTTCTGACGGTCATTCTAATGAATGACGGTCAACAAATTGAGATTTATAGTAATAGTTATGATTTTGAATGTACTGAACCATTTTAAAAATGTAATTTTGGCAATTAAAGCACCATCTCACGAAAAAATTGTGCTATAAAAATAAACTAATTTGCTAATAAATATTTTGCTGTTTAAAATAATACTATGTCTTTCTGTGCATTTTAGTGAAAACTTCATATTTCGACGGTCAATATTTTTTTTACTAATATATATATATATATAATTAAAAAATATATCAGTCGTAATTTTAAATAGGAAACTTTATAAATATATGTAAATCCGTATTAAATTGGCACACCAGCAACCTACAGGTTCTGTCCTCAGAGCTAGTAGATGTGAGGTGCCGGGTTCAATCCCAGGTCGCGCTACTCGTCCGAGCCGTTCAGAAATTTTCTTGGTTTTCTCCAAAACTTGCGTAAATACGGGATAGGACTCCTTAGAAATACCCCAAAAGGAGGCAAATCCCCCTTAGAGCCAGGACCCTTAGTGCAGTCAATATGCGTTTATCCTAACACCAACACACCACCGTAAAAAGTAATTTTTGTATGTGCTTAAGAAAATTATACTGTTTTAAAAAACTTGCAATATAACTTTTAAAAATTGAGTACATTAGCATATTTCTATTAATTAAATGCTCGAATGAATAAATAGTAAATATCTATTATTTTTTTAATTAATTAATTAATTATTTTTTGTTTTACTTTATTTTACTTTATTTATTTATTTATTTATTTTATTTATTTATTTTTGAAAAAAATGTTTTAGAAATATTTTTACTGAATTGGAGTTTTTTCTTAAACCTCTACTCTTATTCTTTGCTTTCATTTATTATATAGAATAAAGACAAAATGATTATTATTGCTTTGCGACAAAATTATTCAATTATAATTAAATTCGTCTTTCTAAATTTTGTACCAGTTCTCAAATTGTAACTGTAAATTTTTTCTCAATACAAGATTTAAGACAAACAATAATAAATATCATTCATTTTTATAAACATCTTTAATAAATTTTTTAACTTATATTTTCAAATTTCTTGGTTTAAAGTAATATTCATTTACTTTGCATTTCAGACTAAATGCGATAACATATTTCATAAAAAAACCTGTAATGTGTACGTATTATCTGTTTCACAAAAAAATGCTCTTTTCTACCAAAAACTATTTAAGGTTTTATCTGATAACATCATTTTATCCTGGTAGTTGCAATTACACGCTACAATTAACGAAATATATTACACCAAAAGTAATCGAAAGCAAACACTAGAAAAAAATAGAGGGAAAAAAAAGTAACTTGATGCTACAATGAATCTTTCTTTTCAACACTTATTGAAAAAAAAAATGCTCTAAAGCATACATTCCATTTTTATAACCGGAAATGAAATAATTAAATTTTTAATACCGCTTCCCTGAACTCACCGTTTGATTATCGTACCTACATTAATAAAAAATTCAAATCTGTTACTAAATTTATAAGTTCATTTAAAATTAATTAGGCAACATTCACACGCTCTATTCCCTGTAACTTATCAATGTTGATCAAAATTTTCAAGTTACAAACTTATATTAATTTTGAAATACAATATTTGAAATTATTTTTTTAAGTTACTCTGATAAGAGACAGAGACAATTATCATACGCCAAAAACTTGTCTTCGGTATACAGGAAACCACAAAATGTATAAATATACAAAAAGCAAGCAATGAATATTTAGCTTAAAAATACTTTACTTACCGTATGGGTATTTATCCTGAGAAGTTCAAATCCTAGACATTGCTAGATATTATACTAAAGAAATTCTACTAATTGCATTCAGTAAAAAAGAATGTTTTTCCTTCGATTTTGGCTACCCTCTATATATTCTAAAAATTATATTCACAAAGCATGGAGAACATAAATGTAATCATATATTCATAACATGCAGCACAATTTAAAATACACTTCCATCAAGTTTCAAGTTTTATCCCACAATATTCTAGTTATTTTGTGTTGCCCGCCTGAAGACGAACGGTAAATAATTTCCATTTCATATTCAACATGAAACCATACCATATTCTTACCTGTGATTTACTCCATAAACGTAATGTATTTAAATTATCTTGGGTGTCCTGGTACACGAACCATTTGCTTGACCTTAACGAAAAGTTTAGTGTAGCATCAGTATAATATACAGATTTAGATTGGTTGGACAGATGTGTGGCTTAAGGCCGATTGACACTACTAGTCGTTTAAACCTATAAGGGGAATGATTTCCATGGTTCTCTTTTATGGGGTCCTAGCCCATATTTACGCGAGTTTCGGTATAAACCACGGAAAACTTCAAACAACTAGGTCGAGGAGAGCGACCTGGGATCGAAACAGGCATTTCTCATGCACCAGCTTTGAGCGCAGCACCACTCGGACACTGACTCGGACATCGAGTCTGAATTTCCGGTTCTTTTTTATTCTTATGCCAACACAGACACTCACAGTCACTGACACACGCACAGACCATCCACTAAAAACTTATTTTTAGGATTCAGGGGGCCTTAAAGAGCGGAAATTCAATTTCGAAAATTTGACACCAAAACAATATTTTCTCTACCATATAACTATTGCTTTGGGGTAAGAGAAACTAAAAAAAAAAAAAAAAAAAAAGACACATTCAATACATCTTGTAATGATTTCTAATTATCATTCAATCTACAAGGACAGTACTTTCACTTCCTTATGCAAAGTATAAGGAAGTATTGTAATCAAGATTTGCGAAATGGATTTTATATCTCGAATAGCTCAAAAACGAATCATTGTAGAATATTGCAAATTTATATATGTCATGATGTCTAGTTGTACACCTACAAGTTTCAACTTCATACGAGCTCTCAGTTTAGAGATATCAGCGACTTTGTGAGGAATTAGAGGATGTCATCCTCATTTAACTCAGATTTTAGCTTAACTTAATTACTTAATAAAGTGGGCACGAGACTTGAATATAAAATAAATAACGAGCTTTTATTCTGAGCATAATGAAAAGGTGGGCGTTGGACTATAATCACATTCAGTACCTTTATAAATTTAAAGGGCAGCCTTCATAAATACTTTAAATATCAATAGATACTAATCGCCACTGCTTCACTTAACTTCGTTAACTCTCACGACTATACTCGTCTTTCGTAAGTGGGAGGATTTTCTTAGCCACTATACTACTCGACTGACTAACTTCTACTATAGCCGCTCACTACTAATTCCTTTAACCTCCTACTACTTCTAATTCATTATCACTAACTCTCTGCCTACTCTAAGCAGCTCGCTAAGCAGCCTCCTTCTCTACTTCCCTCTAAGCCGCTAACCCCACCTTCTCCTTTTATATAAATCACTTTCCAAAATATTAACATATTACAATTTCGTTCATCCTAGGAACTAACTCCATTCATCAACTGAATCCTAAATTCTGCACATTCGCGTGTTATTCGTAAAGTGCGAACTTCATTTACAGCATTACGCTAGCATTGCTTTACCTCACAACTTTACATGACTTTTCGTGACGTCTGTATGTGTGTGTGTGTACGTGGGTATGTATCTCGCATAGCTTAAAAACGGTTTGATGTAGAACATTGTAAATTGGTATAAAGGTGTGTTATAACATTTAGTTGTAAACCTGTCCTTTTGGTCTTTCTGTGATTTTCAGTCTTGAAGATATTTACGAAAGTTATATTCATAATGACTACATACGCAAAGGTTTTGGCTATTAGACGAGGGGTGATCAGAAAAAAATGTTACAAGCTGCAGCATTTGAAAACTACATATTGTGGAGAACTTTTGTTTCCCCAGAGTGGAGACAGATGGTGCTACTTGTCATACAGCTGGTGTGCGGGTAGGTAGTGAAAGTTCCCAGACGGTTCAGGACGATTGAAATGGTAAGACGCTTAGAAAATTGGTCTCGTGTGGAAGTGCGAGCCGTGATTCAATTTTTATGGGCAAAGAATGTGTCCGCGCAGCATCTGACTCAAACGGCCAGGCATGTTGAGTGGAGGTGTCATCCTCCTGCATGACAACAGGCCCCATACTGCTCAAGCAACGCAGGAATTGTTGCGACGGTTCAGGTGGGAAATCTGGAGTCACCCGCAGACAGCCCACATTTAGCACCCAGTGACTATTTCCTGTTTCCGAGGTTGAAGAGCACTTATCCGACAAACAGTTCTCTTCAGACAGTGCTGTGAAAACATCCACCAAGACCTGTCCCAATGGACAGGGACCTGATTTCTACCAAGACGGGTTAAACAATTTGGTTCTCCGTTCTGATAAATGCCTAAATACACTTGGTGATTATGCCGAAAAGTGATAGGCACGTATGCCTCTTAATTTTCTTTTGTATTTTCTGTCTATTGTTAATAAATATTTCTTTATTCGACTTGTAACTTTTTTTTTGATAACCCCTCGTATATGATCAACCATCAGAAAGGTTTCAAAATAAGCTAAACCTAGAGTCCGTAATGCTATTATTATGAAGCTGTCGACATTTTTACGTGCAGAAAGTAATTTGAAAAGATATAAGCAGGTTCTAGTCGACGAATGCATTTTATTTAGTGAATATTCAGCACTTAAATAGAGCACATAATGGTACTTTTATGAAAGGTGCCAGTATATTTGCGTATAGAAAGCAATTCTTAATATATAAGCAAGTTTTAGTCGACGAATGTACTTTAGTTTATTTTAGTCTTCCTTTCCATTTAAAGAATTTTCGAAGAATTTAGTTCAGTGCTATACACTAATGAATCTTTCCGGAAAATTTCAGAATTCTGTTCTTATTGAAGTTAGAGCTTAAAAATTTGGCAAACTTAAACTGCAAATTGTCGCCAAATTCGATGCAAAATCGCCAAAATCGGTGCCAAGACCAAAAACAGAATTGACTACAAACTTTGTGACTTGGCGAGATTAGCGATCAAATTTGGCGGCAAATATTGTTTCAGAATAGAATTGAATTAATAAATTCTTTCCCAATTTTAACTGAAATTATTGTTTAGGTAAAATGTATGATTTTCCCCCTCTAACTTTCGGCAAAGAGAACAAAAAATAGGCTATCTAAACTCGAATCATTTTCATTAAACTCTAAGCTATGATATTGCCAATGACAGATTTCGTAATAAGCCATTTCTGAAAAAAAACAGTATATGTGTTTGACGGTATGGGAAGGACAACCTTACAAACAAACGCTCTTTTAAACAATCTTTGCCACTCACTGAGGGCAAAAGAACAAACTGTATTGGTGGAAATGCCAATGTTTTGCCCTGAGTAAAATCACAAATAAACAATTTTGACCGGGCGTGACGTCACCTGTGCTTTCTTTATATAATCCTATTATCATGATTTTTGAGGTTGAAGTAGCAACTATTCAAGTTTATTTATTTATTTAATTAATTATTTGTTTTATTAATTTAATTAATTAATTAATTAATTTTTTATTTATCTATTTTATTTTATTTTTATTTGTTTATTTATTTATTTATTTTTATTTTTTGTGGTTGGAAACTGCCTGTTTATTTACGAATCTATTACCTCCCACAAAACTTTCAATGTTTTCATAATAATATGTATATTCCAATAGGTGTATAAGGTAGTCATGTGTTGTCCACATTAGATTTTTTCTCTTATAATGCTCTTCAACGTTTCAATATACTTTATGATAATAAAATTAGAAAGAAAAAATATACTGCAAAATTAAAACAATAACTAGATTTAAAACATGCCAATATCTTTCACATTTCAAATATAAATAAGATTTTTTAAAAGAATATTTAAGGATAAAAGAAATAACTAGTCATGTCTGAAACGGAGAGGAAATTTCTAAATTAGAAAATTATAAGTGGTATTGTAGAAATATTTTCGAATAATACTGATGAAAATACGTGATTTCTATATAAACGAACCTTAATATGGCTCTTATCGTCCGTAACATTTGCTTAGTTATTCAGGTGGCGTAACAATTATAGGGGGATATTTCTACATGATTGCATTTATTAGACCTAAAAATATCAGTAATTTCTATTTCAACAGACTGCAGCTTTGAATAGCTCTCATTTTCATTTTTGTAATAATTGTGACCATGTGTGGAAGAATGCAAAAAAGGAAAAATATATTAAAAATAATTACTATTGATTCAATTTTCTTTTTTTTTTTTTTTTTTTTTTTTTAAGTAATATTATAATGTATTCTAAATTTTACTCTTAGAAACCATGATCACGACAGGAAAAACCCAGATCGGGACGAAATTTTGCCGAATTGTAAGAAATATATGAACGTAACGACATTTTAAATCAGTAGCTTGCACTAGCCAAACATTATTTTAGAAAAAAAGCCTTTAAATTTTCAGAAATTTTTGAGTCCAAGTTATTTTGCCAATTAACCAACACTCCAATAGCGTACATGGTGAATTATGCGGGTTTCATCCCCAACGGCCCAGGTTTATGCTAGGAATAACTTTATTTATTTATTTATTTAATCTAAACATTTTATTAAACATCAGTTTCTTTTGTAAATGAAATCAAAATTTTAAAATTTTAATATATATATATTAAAATATTATATATATATATATATGCAGGTTATATATTGTTTTTTGGTTCTAATATTTATCATTTTCTATAATTAAAAAAAAAAAAAAAAAAAAAAGCTTTGTTTTAACTATAAAATAAAATAAAATAAAGGGAGCCCTTTTTTTTATCTAAACATCTTATTTTATTTTTATTTTATAATTAAAACAAAGCTAAAATTTCTTTTTTGAATTGCTGAAAATTATAAATATTACAAAAAAAAAAAAAAACTATATAACCTACATATGTGTATATATATATATATATATATATATATATATATATATGTATGTATGTATGTATGTACGTATATGTTAAGTAACAAAAATTCAATAACTATTGTGTATTAAATTTTTAAAATTTTAGTTTAATTATTCTTCCTTACAACCATTCAACTGCAGCATTCAACACAATTATTACGACGTTCAAAACAATTGTTTAACTTTAACTTTACTATGTAGAAGTAAATCAATTTACTTCTAAACATCAATATATATATATATATATAATATATATATATATATATATATATATGATTGTTATGCATAGTTTAAATTTAATGTTTTAACCACTATAAGACTTTCTTTTATATTGTCCGACACTAATTCACGTAATATAAGGTATTTATTAAAATTAATTTCCATGATAAATGCAGATGATAATCATCTCATAGAAGTATAACACTAACTGCCTTATTCACCATTAACTTTATCTCTCGGTTCAACGAAAAATTTGAAAATCATCTCAGTGTGCAGCTGGAAAGAAAATTTGGCACACTGTTTCTTTCGTCTAGTTTAGATGATTACATATAATATTTAACTGGTTATTTTCAATTAAAAATTTTAAAATAGCATTGCCGCTAGCGAGCACAAACAACGCGTTGTCAAATTTTATGCGATTTTGAAGTTTTTGTGTTCAACCAGGTGTTAATGGTGAATACAGCCGTTTGTGTTCAAAGAAATTAAATTTTCTGGATATCTAATAAAATGTTTTTTATTATTCATGTAAAAAGAAAAAAAAAAAATATATATATATATATATATATATATAAATTACTTTAATTTAAATTATCACAGACCTATTGTTCAACCATTCGTTTTAAAGATATTGGCGTTTTAATTGATTGACATTTGACTGAAAATTATTCACTGAAAATTTACACCACCCTGGGAAGAAGTACTCGCAATCGGGAGAGGGAGCGTTGCCCTACATGTACCAAAAATTGTTGTTACTTATTACTATCATAAACAAAAATATTTTTTTTTTAATTTTACATTAAATAGTTCAGAATATTTCTCATAATGTACATTTATACCAAATTTCGCCCTGTACCCCCATGTTTAAAATTTATATATATCTATACCAGAGCTCCCTTTTGAGCGATTAATACAAAAATCAAGGTCCTCTAAATATCAAGCTTGGTTTAATATTTTCTAAGTCTATAAAATGCGGATGCTTAACGGTAAATTTTCGTGATACTACTAATTTATCTATTTATCTATTTATTTTTAAGTGACTCACTGTATATATTAGCGTGTTCTTTGTAACATGATTTATTTATCTAAATAACTTTACATGTTTATAAAAAGATATATTCTTATTTTAAACGTAGTACTAGTCAGCATTCAAAGGTGCTTTTTTTTTCTGTACAGTTTGGTTTTTTGAGTTATTATATTTTAGCTGCTGTTATATCAAGTAGTTATAAATTTACTCAAAATAACGATTAAAAATGCGACATGACTGTCATTTTCTCCTACAAGAAATCAATTATCGTAAAATATATTCTATGTTTATACAAGCTAGCTCATCAATCATGTAAGTTCTGCAACGTAAACGTGTATACAAAGCCTGTTTCTCCACCAACTTTGAATTTTTCTAGAGTATTCAAAAATATTTTTAAAGCATTAGGAAAAAAATATCAAAATTCAACGAAGATTTTTTTTTTTTTTTTTTTTTTAGTTCAAAACTTCATATATCAGACGTGCTTTAAAAATGATTTTAAATCTTGTAATAATAAACATTGAAAGTATTATTGTAAAGTACGAGCCAATAGAGGAATATATATTTTGAAAATTAAATTTAATATGTTATGAAGGGAAAAAATATAGAGGACAATTGTTTTTACTACATTTATTTATTTATTTATTTATCATTAGCCAATCGTTTGCAAACAGAGTTTCTATGCATTATGCATTTATTTTTATGGCACATCATATGCTTCCTAAACATAGAGTTTTTAGTTGAATCAATATAATTTAGCATTAGAAAATATGTTTTAGAAAATAAATAAATAAATAAAATAAGTGATCTTTGAGCGAAATTTTATGCATTTACAAATAAGTGACCAGAAAATGCAAGAGTAAAATGGTTTGTCAATTTTAGCTTAAAAAAAAAATAATAATAAAATTTGTGTATATGGGTTTAGAACAATCTCCTTTTGATCTATTTCTTTCACTTACACCAAGTTTACATTGTAGAAAAATGTTTTGTTTGTGACTGCGTTAAAAAGAAATGCTGTTAATATCATTAGACAAAACAAATGTACTTAATGGATAAAATGAACTATCTAAAGTTATAATGAATAACAAATACGAATCATTAAAATTTCTTCTTTTAGACAGAATCGAGCCTAATGTTATATGTGATTCACCTTAATCTCCTTTCATTCTTGCAATATGCGTGAGAGGTTTGTAGATTTTAAATAATAATAAAAAATTTTGATTTTTTTTTTCTTTTTTTTGTAAATTTTTTGAAGATTGAGTAATAAAAATCTAAAATCAACTTGGCATCCGCCTGTAGCCTTTCTTGCTCTTTGTAAGTGGGTTTGCAGCATTTTAACTAAAACAATTTCGTAAGTTATCAGAAATTTACGATTTTCTTAACATGGGAGAAAAGGTCAAGAAGGTTTTTCTTAAACTTCCATTTTTAGGGATATTTTCGCCGTAAAGATGTTAGATTACCTTTAAAATAACGATTATGATGCTAGAATGACGAACATTAACTATACTACTTTTCCAAAAATGACCGGACACTTTCAATTCCAGACTTTTTTTTTTTTTTCAAATATCTCAAAAAGTACTAGACAGATCATCTTAAAATTTGAAAAGTGAGAAGAACATGTCATACCTCATATATTTCAGTGAAAGTTTTGCCCTGAAAGTGAAAAGGGGACCAGTAAAAAATTAACGAAAAATGAAAGAGTTTGGTTTTCATATAAGTAGCTCAATACATTTGACTATTAAATTATACAAATGAAATTACACTAAATCTCACGCATGCGCAGTAAAAAATATTTAGTAAAAATGCTCATATTTCATCAGATATTTAATATTTTTCATTATGATTGCAGTAAGCTGTGTCTTATATTGTATGTGAAGATTCCTGAAAAAGGATTTGCGCTGGGTTTAATACCTTGCGTGTTATAGATAAATAAAAGTGACATTTTTTTTTGCAATTTCTTAAAGAAACCATTATATCTCCCTGATTACATGCGGTAGAGACATAAAAATTTATACAGAAAATAAGAAAGAGCTTCATAATCACATGGTACAGCCAGATCGCATTTCAAGCGTTATTTTTCACAGGGTGATGCCAAACGCTTCCATTTTTTTGTTAATTTTTTACTAGTTCCCTTTTCACTTTCAGGACGAAACTTTCACTCAAATATATGAGGTACGATATGTTCTTCTCACTTTTCAAATTTTAAGATGATATGTCGAGTACATTTTGAGATATTTAATAAAAAATTCTGGAATTGAAAGTGTCCGGTCATTTTTGGAAAGGTAACATGCGCGATCTTCTTAAAATGACAGAATACAGCAAAATGACACTTAAATGTCCTTTTTGGGGGATATTTTTAACGTAAAGATGTCAGTCACTTTTAAAAATTCATATATGATACTAGCTTGAACATCATTCAATATTAATAGTTTAATAATTAATTTCGTAAATTAGTCGAACATAATATTTTCTTAACATAGCAGAATATAGCAATATTTCACATAAGCTTACACTATGGTCATCATTGAATTTAAAATAGTATGGAATATAATAGAAAGTAAAATACAAAACTTAATCTAATCATATTGATTAACCAATTAGAATATGGTAAATATATCGAACTGAAAGGTTATTATCGTGTCGAGCGAATTTATTTTTCTTAGCATAAATGTAATATTAAATACTCTGGAAATTAAATGTTTTCAAAATAATGTAACACAACATGCGAAATTCGTAAGAATCTTTATATATCACTGATGATTATTCATTCATTTACAAAACTCTAAATTTTATACCATATATTTCGAAACATACTCTGTTTAAATTTAAATACTAAGGTATTTCGATAAGGTATAAAAGCTCATTAACGATTTTCCATTAGAAAATCGATGCTGCAAAATTTTCAATAAATCGTAAACACTTTGAATATTGTTATATTTTTAAAATTCTTTTGGGATAAAAATTAACATTCTTAGTGTATGCGAAATGTTTAACTTTGAATCAATTATGCAGGAGAAAAATTTGAGAATATGAGCCTTACATACCATGCAAATATTTTCCGACACAAATTGATTATGTAAAACGTATACTTCTAAATTAAAAGCGTGTGCTGTGTGTATAGCTTGATAAGTTTGTATTCAGTTGAATTTTACAGAAAAAAGGAAAAAAAAAAAAAACTAATAATATGAAATATAACTTCATTAAAGCTTTTACATCTCGTGTAATACATAAAATTAAGAAAACACATTTGTTTGTCTCACGAAAACAGTTATTTAGTAAGGAAACATGTAAATATGTAATCATAATCATAATAAACACAGAGCTTATGAATACTTTTTTTCATAGTATCAGATTACATCAATTTATGTTTACAATTTATGTTTACTCTTGATATGCAATAGAAAGTGGTTAAAAAACTTTAAATAAAAAATACTTTTAAAATATTATTTTATTATTAATTTCTAAGAAAGATTTATTAAGAGATTTTTTTCTTATTTTTAAAATATTACTGATATTCTAAAGAAGGGCTTTAAATAAAGATATATATTAATTACACTCATGTTTGTAAAAATTGCAACACATGAAAGCATTGTCAGAAATTAATGGAATTTATTCCACATAATACTGATAGTGGTACAAATAAACGATCAAATGCACAAGACAAAAAAAAAAGCAAAAAGAACGTGAGAAATCAGTATTTTGTGTGTCCTACACGCTGAGCGACGAGAGCCTGTACACGTCGTGGCATTGAATCATACAGGTTCTGAATGTAATCGTGGGGAAAGCATTCCAGATGGCTTCGAATTAAAGCCGAAGTTCAATCTTGCTGTGCTCCCCACCAATTACATGAGCGAATCGCCGACCAATGAAACCCCAGATATGCTCGATAGGCAAAAAACCGGGGAATAAGCAGGCCATGGAAGAAGCGAAACCTGTTGTGCACTGTAGAAGGCTTGTGGAGTCTTAAAAACATGTGCACGGGCATTATTCTGCTGAAATACAGCACTCGGAATGCGTCGAATGGGAATGACCTCTGGCTCCAAAATTTCCCGTATGTAGCAATCATCGTTGAGGTTGCTCGCAATGTGCATTAGATGTGATCGACAATTATACCAAATAGTTCCCCACACCACGATGCTAGGCGTTTGTGCAGTATGACGCTAGATAACACACTGCGAGAGAAGACGTTACACCCTGTAACGTCTGACGCATATTCTTCCATCATTGTATTCCTGATTGTAGCGAGATTCATCGGAGGAAACAATTTGTTGCCACTGGGCACGTCACGTGCTGTGTTGCTGAGCCCATTAAAGTCGGAGGCGTCTGTGATTCAGTGAGAGGGGAATCCTGCATAGAGGAACACTTGCACGCAGTTCATGCTACAGCAAACGACGACGAACCTTCGAGCTAGACAGCAAAACATCTGTAGCCGTGCTCCAACGTTCCCACACGAGAGGACGCTGTACGATCTGTCACAGGCATGCGGATGAGATGTCTGTCGTCTCGTGCCGTTCTTCTATTAAGTGCCTCACTGCCAGTTTTTTGGCTTGTTTGGTTCTCCTCTGTCCATTTCTATCAAACACGCATCACTGTTGTGTCATTACACTGCGTTCCGGTTGCGATTTCTCGATACGAAAATCCACGCTATCGCATACCAACGATGCGGCCTCGTACGAGCTCCGTTAGTTGTTGGTATGACACCCTTCGCTTTTGACGAGGCATATTGACCAGCAATGAGACGTTTATCGCAGACAGAGGATGATAAACGGATTTCAACGCGCATTTACAGTCCTCTATATACATGGAACAAGCGACTGAGAAGGAAGCGGTTCTCGTTCCACGCATGCGCAATCGATTTGTAATTCTAATCATTTGCATGAGTTACCTCCCTTTACATTTCCTGTAAGTTTGGTTCAATTTGCATAATCCTTTCATGGAGTTGCAATTTTCACAAACATAAGTGTGAAATATTTTATAGTAGCCATTTCTGTACTGAACATCAGTTTGATAGTAACTACATACCTAATATGATTTTCAGGAATTATAATCTTATAAAATACAATACTATTGTAAAAATCACTCCGTCCAGGAAATCTCTTACCTTTCTTACGCAGCCCAAAAAAGGATTAATATCAAATTTCGCCGTCACTATTGATTCCTGGGAACTCAATGCCTTGCTTAATATAGATCTGCTAATAACTGTACGTATCTTTCTAATAAATCCTAATCTCTTTCAACATTCCTTGTTATCTGTGTTAGATTTTTGGCTGCATTATAAAGTTATAATTTAAAATATTTTACGACTGGGTGCGTAAATAATATTTTAATCTTTACCAACTAAATTTTTATTAATTAAAACTTCTACAAAGGTAGACGCACAATGCCGTAAAAATACTTTAAATAATAACTTTATACTGCAACCAAAATACAAACCCAGATAGCAAGAAATGTTGAAAGAGATTAAGATTTATTACATAGATGCATGCAGAGATATTGGAAGATCTTTAGTAAGCAAGGTGTTGAGTTCCCGGGAATCAATAGTCGCGGCGAAATTTGATATCAATTCTTTTTTGACTGCGTAAGAAAGGTAAAAGTTTTTGCTATGCGAGGTGACTTTCACAATAGTATTGTTTTTTATGAGGTATCACTTCTTTTTGGAGTTTATTTATGTGCTTTCATAAATGTAATACATATGCATAATGTGTATATTTGTGTATTAGATCTATATAATTCGTGTTTATTATGCATAGATGTAAATATATTGTTACAAATTTGTAAATAATACTATTTTTTTTTTAATATAATTTAATTCTAAGAGGCTTAGCCAGATTATAAAATGTCAATTTTCTGCTTTTCTCGCTTATTTCCGAGTTACAAAAGTTCGTTTTACTTTAAAAACCAGTTTCATCAGAGCACGTAATAGTCTTGGTGACGAATATAGTCCCTTTATCGCTCCTTGACGACTATTTTTGTGACCTTTGTGAAAAAAAAAAAAAAAAAAAAAAAAAAAAATTATCGATATACCAATTGTTTAAACTCTAACTCGATTACTACGGAAGTTACTGTAAAATTCTAAATTAATAGGAGGCTATAAAAAGTGTCCCGATCCAGCCACTGAGGTCGGTTTCTTGCCAAGACTTTGCTGAATAGAAATCCCTGCTTGACTAAGTCTCTACCATTGAATTGCAGACTATTGTGTTAATACTATGGTACAGCTTATGCTGTGATTTTTTTTTTTTTTTTTTTTTTTTTTTTATGTTGTCAGCTGTTATTTAAGCTGTGTTTTCTGCAGAAACTGAAGTTCATACTGGATTTGCAGACCTGTAATCTTCCGAAACATTCTGTAAATAAACTTTTAAACCCCTGCAAGGTTCGTCTTTCATTCACAGAAAATTCGCGATCACCGAGTATGCAACAATATGTTTGTCTAATACGTATATATTATGTGAGTGCGTAATACTCAGCTAACACATGTTTATGCATAGGTATTTATATGATGCATGTGTTTCATATTGACATTCGAATGAATTTGTATTGTATTTATTCTATTAAGACTCTACTTAAACTCGCTTATGTCATTTACAGTATTTATAATTTCATAGTTAAAAATCTGAATTAACTTCACTCGACTTTCTGAACATTTAGTAGTTAATGATGTTTAAAAAGTTTGAATCGGGAGAACAATTCAGTGAATAACTGAATGTAAGAAATTTTCATTGGAAAACTGTGATGTCATTTGGCTCATTTGGCGATTCATGCTCACAACGAGACACAACAATAGTTCTATCTAAGGAAAAGTATTTCAAACGCTTTTCGCTCGCGTAATTCATAAACATTTTTAAATTTTTGTAAGCATAAATAAATTAAAAGCATTTTTAAAAGCATAAATATTTATTCTCATACACTTATGTTAAGTATTTCCATTAGTCACATTTTAGACTAAGCTTTTAACTCTCTTTATCATGTTGTCTGCATCAGATGGAAAATTCATTCATGCTTCCCTGTAAAAGAGGCTAATACACGCATAATTTTTACTAATGATCATACTTTTGCAAATTATTGTAACATCTTATAGAACTTTTCTGTTTTAAACACTTTAGCATTAAGAAACGAATTTCAAATAATATAGATTCATAGTAATACAAAGAAATTCTAATTTGTATCGCTTAAAATAGTACCATAAGTCCCAAATTTATACAAGTCTATAAATAGTACTTGTAACAATGACCTTAAACATATCTACCAAGTTTAAGCTTAACAGAAAACTCAGTATTTGTACGCTATCGTGTCTACTCACTTACATACATATCCCTATAATTCATACAATCATTAATCTCTACATATTTCGCATGATGATGACCTGTTATATATATATATACTGAATTTGAGTTTAATTGAATACAGCATTTAAACGCTATTGCGTTCACTCACTCAATTACGTATACACATTCATCCTACATTCACTCAACTTGATATATTTCATGTTATGGTGACCTAAAATTATACATACTAAATTTGAGTTCAATATGGAATGCAGCGTTTAGACGCTATCGTACTCATTCACTCCCATGAATATACGCATTAGTCCTATATTCATTAAGCTATTTCATGTGATGGTGACCTATAATATACATATTCGAATGCAATCGAATTTAGTGTTACGGCGTTATCGCGTTCACTGACATACATTCAAACACATAAAAATACAAAACATCGCCGTAAAAAAAAAAAAAAAAAAAAAAAAAAAAAGCAAAATTGAATTCAGAAGATCCCCTAAACTTATTAAACGAACTTAAAAACCATAAATCGTTATGTATAAAATTGTGTTTCGTATCCGTGAAAAGAAAAAAAACTAAATTCTACGTCATTAAAATCTATGTAGTACTGTGTCACCTCTAGCATACCTATCGATTTTGAGCTGAATCAGATGCAGCGTTTAAACGCTACCGTATTTACTCATACATATACAAGCATACCTTCATCACTTTGCAAAATGAAAAATGAATTCAGGAGACCTCAAAACTCACAGAAACACTAAAATATCAAATTTCAATTTTTCCATGATAGCAATTTTTCTCTTACATTTTTCTCTTATATGATCGAAATTTAATTTTATGTTTTCTTCCATCAACCGTAATTTTTTAAAGTTAACGAATAGCTCTTTTATTTAATCCTCCACATTACTTTTTTTAAAAGCCAGCGCATCCTTTAAGCATTTATTTATTACAAAATTTGGCGATAAAAATCACTTTGTGAATTTTAATCCAATATATATAAATTGTTCTTTTTTTTTCTTATTAATAACATGTCTCTTGCAATTATAAAAAAAAAAAAAAAAAAAAAAAAAGAGAAAAAGAAGAAGAAGAAATTGACTTTAATTAATTTATTACTAAGTATTTTTGCAATAAATAAATAAATAAAATAGAAAACAGTATTTATTACTATTTAATGTCTCATAAAATATCAAAATTGGAATTCATTGAAATTCATTGGAAATGAGCGCCATCTCTTGATAATTTCACGTAATTTTTGCGTTAAATATTACAAAATTCAAAATATCTACCCTGTATATTTACCAAAAAAACTTTAGATTACAAAGGGTGATTGCACAAAGGGAATGCCCATGCAAACTTTCAGCTCAATTGCTGTAGAACTCTATGTTCTAGGCTTGTCAGACTTAACAAGAAGGAGAAGAAGAAGAATGTAACCGGCAAATTTCATGTTTTCAAAGTTATATTACTCATGCCCCTTAATTCGGATCGACTTCGATTTTTTTTTTTTTAAGGGTATGCTCGAGGATTGTGTAAAAAGCATAGGTCTTGAAGGCCAGGGAGCTGAGATACAGGTAGTTGAAATGTCCAAGGTGCTATGTCGATATAATATACACTAGTAGCGTTTCGCCATTTACTTTCCTACTTTATAAATTTCATTTTTTTTCCAGTTATTATTAATAAAACTGATTTAAAACTTTGATATTTGCATTATAGTTTCAATTTTAGAATTTTTTTTTTCGTTGCTAAGTTAAAATTTCTTAGAATTAAAATAAATTATTCTTATATTAAAAATCAATTATTTTCTAAAATTTGACACAATTAAATTACCATATTACCATACATAACATAAATTTTATAGTTAGTAAACGTATACGCAAAATAAGTAAAGAAATAAAAAGAAATAACATTCATTCTATTTATAATGAATGAAAAATCTATAAAAATGTAATACGTGAACACCAGCGTCCAGTCGAATAGTCACCACTAAGTAAAAGGCCTATATGGATTTAATATACTTCTAAATATGAGATTGTGAGCATACGTTTCAGCAGATTTTTTATTATTATTGTTTATTTATTATTATTTTTTTATGAAAATGTGTATTTTATGTGTATTAGATTAAATTTTTGTAGCCGACATCTCTAGCCAAAGCGTTTCTAATAGCTGTGTCTCTAACAGCCGGATTTATGTTTTGGGTTTGGATTCACCAATGTGAAAACACCTTACGTGACTATCGCACCTAAGGCTCCTATAATACGAGCTGACTCACAGGCGACCATTGTTGCCCAGATGAAATACAGCTTGGCGACGTTTAGTTGCAGACGCATTACTCGGCATGCTTATCGCCTAAAATTGCAAGTATGCTTATGTAGGAGATCGAAGTATTGTTTACATTTGATACATTTGGCGGTAACCTTTGGACAAATTTTCCTAGTAACCCTAGTAAAATGTAAACATTACAGCTACTGTTAAATTAATTAATTTTAAATATTTATGCACATTAAAAAGTAATGTGTGTTGTAAAATATAACATTTAGCTAAACAAACAACAATAAAAAGAAATAATTGATACAAGAAATGAAAGAAATCATATCATAATTACACTGCATATTTGTGAGTGAAAGCTAGGTGTCCAATTTTCTCTTCGATAATTAATAACACATTTCTTTAGCCTTTCTTCCTCTGTTGGAAATCTAAACATTCTAAAACGATTGGAGGAGCTCTAATCGTACCGTTTCGACAAAATTTAATTGTAAATGTTCGACATTAGAAAAATATTATTAAATAACTAATTAAGGCAGTTTAAGAGAATTTTTAAACCCTGTTTATTTAAAAGAATATTTATTTAATTTGTGAATTATAAAATGCAAAGAAAACATTTCAATCAGGGTATTATATGTGAATAATGATGAATAATTTTCAAAATGATGCATAATATTATTATACTGATAAAAAATAAAAATAAAAAAATGAATGATAATAGTAATAATAATAATCAACTAAAATCAACCATTTTCCTTTGATTTAGATAAAATTCAATTACACATTATTTCTTTTTGAAATAGCAATTTTTAGGGAGCAATATAGTAAACATTAACGTTAAAACATAATAATGGTTTAAAATCAGCCGTTTTCCTTTCATTTAAATACAATTCAACTATACATAATCTCTTTTTTAAGTAGGAATTTTTAGCGGAAAAATGCATTATTTTCTTAACTATTTAATTAAAAAGGCCCATTAATATGTTTTAATTGATTTTAAAATTAAAATTAAAGTAATCGTTTATATAGTGGAGACTTTTAGGAGACATCATGTGAAAATCAATCTACATACATGTATGACACTTAAACAGGTTTGCATATTTTGAAAAGAATTTAAATGCATACAATATATGAAATACGGATGTACAGTTATTTTTTTTTTATATACTAATAAAACATGCATTGGTTACGATTGGATTTTACAGTACAGTTATACTTTACAAATTGCAGTTTTAAATTACATGCATCATTCTTTTCTTTAAAACCTATTTCTAGCTAAAAACGTAATTATTGAAATGCCTTTCTTTAGAGGTATTGGCAAATCGCTAACAAAATTTGTTTTGTATTTCAAATATACAGCGTTACATTAATACATAAACACATGTCTGCAAAGGGGGAAAATGAGTTTGTTCGATAAACTTGTAACGTATTTTAAAATAAAAACAAGTCCTTCCGGCTTATTCGGAAGGGTAGGTTGATTTCTTTTTTTCTTATCATTTTGTTTCAAAATGGCGGCAACAAATTCTTAAAGAATTAGTATAAATATTGATGTAGGCTATCTACATGTGGAGTTTTAAGCAAATCGGTTCATAAAAACCATTTTATGTGAATTTGAAATTTTAAAGTGGCCGGCACTTAGAAACAAGATGGTGGGCCAAGTTGACAAACATATTAAATGTATTTGTGAGGTAAGACTACTGTGCAAATATAGTTGGAATTAATTCTGAATCTCAAAAGTTCAAAAGTCATCGTGTTGAAGAATTAAGTGGCTGCCACTTGGATGAAAATAGCAGAGAAAGTGGCTCAGTGAACTAATTAATCTAAGATATTGTTGCAAATTTGAAAATAATTCTTTTTTTTTTTTTTTTTTTTTTTTTTTTTTTAGAAATTCTTTCAAAGAGGCTTAGTAAGTTGATTAAATGTTAATTTTCTGCATTTCTAGTTTGTTTTAACGTTAAAATAGCCTAATTTTCCCTTAAAAACACATTAAAAAGCTCCAATACGGCAAGTAGTGGATTTGGCGCCAAATCTGGCGACTTTTGGCGAGAAAATCCATAGTTCATAATTAAACTTCATTGAGACACTTATATAGTCTAAGTATACATCAAAATTCAAACAAATTCGGAATACGCTTTTTACAATTTGAATTTGAAATTTTCAAGTGGTCTCCACTTGAAAACAAAATGGTGGAGCAACTTGGTTAAAAAACTCATCCAAGATATGCATAACACAAGTTAAGACACTGTCCAAATTTCGTTCGATTTGGAGTATTATTTCGGAAGTTATCGGGCTTTTAAATTTTCAAGTGGTAGCCTGATTTCAAGTGGCCCCGCATAAATTAAGATATCCGCCACTTTATTAAAAATGGCGGATATGTTCATTAATAAACTTCATTGAGACACTTATATAGTCTATGTATACATCAAAATTCAAACAAATTCGGAATACGCTTTTTATAATTTGAATTTGAAAATTTCAAGTGTCTCCACTTGAAAACAAAATGGTGGAGCAACTTGGTTAAGAAACTCATCTAAGATAACACAAGTTAAGACGCTGTCCAAATTTGGTTCGATTTGGAGTATTATTTCGGATGTTATCGTGATTTTAAATTTTCAAGTGGTAGCCTGATTTCAAGTGGCTCCACTTAACTTAAGATATCCGCCACTTTGTTAAAAATGGCACATAAATTTTATTAATAAAGTTCATTTAGAACCTTATGTAGTCTAGATTTACATAAAAATTCAAGCAAATCTTGCTTTAAATACGCTCTTTACAATGTGGGTTAGAAATATTCAAGTGGCTCCCACTTGAAAACAAAAAGTCGGAGCAACTTGGTTAACGAACTTATCCAAGATATTTATAAGATCAGTTCACTGTCCAAATTTGGTTCGATTTAGTGTATTATTTCGGGAGTTATCGTGATGACAAAATTTTCATTATAGATAGATAGATAGATATATAGATAGATATGTAGATAAACGAAGTGGTTGCAATAGGTCGATTTCTAAAGAAATCAACCTAATATGACGTACACGTGTGCAATATATATATATATATATATATATATAAATGACATCGACGTCAATAAAAAGATGAGAGACAATTGTTCTTAAGATTTTATATTTAAATTGCATTGCATTAAATTTAAACATAAAATATTCCTTTATACTTTTCCAGTGTTAATTTATATTAATTCTATCTATATTTAATTTATAATTTGAGATAAAGAATCCCATACTACACATTCATATTTGTAATCTCAAGTTGAAATTTATTATGCTGATTATATTTCATTTAAAATTTGAGAAATTATAAATTAGACCACTTTTCAAGTAATATAAGGGGAATTTAATATGACTGATTTTAATCAGGTTATGTAATAATACACTCTTATCTTTCTACGCATCAACATTACAATGTATTAAAAATTTAATTGTCGATTTGGTACTACAAAATTTAAAATGATCATTGAAACCATCCTTGAAATATGTTTATTATAAAGTATTTTCCAACAAAACATGCTTCAAAATTTAGAATTGAAAATTACTGCTGGAATTAAAGTTAAAAGCTTGTGAAAGATACTTACATGTGTATATACATATTAATTAGCTATTCACGAAAGATATTTGAAAATTTGCGACGTTTAAAACGCGCAATTTATTTCGAAATACACCTAATTTATAATAAATGAAATTACTGCTTCATATACGGAGTAAATTATTATTCATTTACTTAACAATGTACCATTTTGATGTAATCATAAAACACCCCTAACAATATTATATTGTAAAACTCTTCATCAAGCACAAATACTTAAAATATCCACATACGCATATGTTAAAGTATTTCCATTAGTTACATTTTATACTAAGTTTTCGACTCGCTATAACGTGGAGTCTCATTCAGAGTTTTTTACTTTTTTATAACTCAATTCGATTTTGAAAATATACGTACGCAAAAACCTTTATCAAAAGTGAATATTCAAGATCCAATTATTTAAAATCGATACTTGTTTTGAAACGTTTTTACATATATATATATATTTAAAATCGAATTCAGTTATAAAGAAACTAATAAACTGTTATGAAGACTGCATGATAAAGAGAGTCAAAAGCTTAGTCTAAAATGCGACTAATGGAAATATTTTAACATATGTGTATGGGAATAATAAGTATTTGTGCTTGATAGAACATTTTACAATATAATATTGTTGAGGGATTTTATATGATTACATAAAATTTTACATTGTTCAATAGAAACAATACATTGATAACAACTATACATTGTTAAATATATTATGCAATTGAACAATAATTTTAATAATCTATATATGGAGGTTGGATAAAAAGAATTTTGAATATTCTGACACACATACCCAGACACTAAGCAGACGCATACAAAAACCATGCATTTTTAACAAATCCTACTTTCATATATTGTTAGGGAAAGAACTAGTCATTGGACAGCAACTAATTATATGCGGGGTGTCCCCAAAATATTGATATGCTATTTAATTCTTTACCTTTTTGATGAAATAAGGTAATGCAAATTCTAAATGTGTTTTAAAAAAGGTACCAAGTAAATAACACTTCAAAACGCTCTTTTCTAAAATGTTACACTTTCGAAATTTACATCGTATGGTGCAGTGAAAAACATTTCTCTCTTTCTTTTCTTTTCTTTTTTTTTTTTTATCTCAGAATGTAACAGTATCTAAAATTTCTGTTTTGTGTTGAATTAAAAAAAAAAAAAAAAAAAAAAAAAAAAACTGTAATTCAGAATCTTTTAATCTACCTTAAAATCAACTATTAAACCGAAATGTCATAAATGTTGAAACATTGCTATTTACAGCTAGTGATTAAATGTTTTTTCTTTCTAATAAGTAATTCCCGAAATTAGTTGGGTTCAATGCCTATTAAAAGCTTCGCGAAATTCTAACATTATCTGAAAATAATTTCAAGATTGACTAAAGCGAAAAGTGAAATACAAAAATAACCTAAAGTGCTTACTTTAAAACTGTTTTAACTATCCAATATGAAGCATCTGCAGTTAAATGACATTTCATTCAGTTAACACAATACACATAAAAACAGCAAATAAAACTAAATGAACAGTTAAGAATAATTGTATTATAATATATTGTTTTCTTTATGTATTCAATGTCCAATTATTTACTTGTCCAAGTGCAAAAATAGTCTACTTAATATGGAATTATCTTTCTGTGTTGAAGCTCGTGACCAATCTGTGAGACTTAATTTGAGTTCAAATAAAACCATCCTGGAATTTTCTCTGGAAACAGATTTCTGCTGTAATTAATTCAGCACATCTCTCTAGAGAATGGCATGTTATTTTACTAATGTCAAAAAATCGTACTTGCAAATTCATTCCTGAAAACCTCTTGAGTTTATTGTTCAGATCTGCTTTTTATTCAGGTCAAATCGGTTCGGTGCCATAAAGGTTAATTTTGAAAAAATTAAATATATTATATTCTGGCATTCTTGTTTTCTGGATAGCAGAATTAGATAAACTGCCAACTTTGTGATAATATTTTACAACGATAAACACCCTATTTATTTTAACTAAAACCATTAATTTTATCTTTAAAATCATGTTAATAACGCTTTCTTCAAATCTGTGTCGTTAACTAAAAGTTGTCGATTATATGTGAATTAACGTTGCCCATAATCTAGAAACATCAGGAATTCTCAAAGTTTCAAACGGTAAAGAGCGAAGAGGTTTGTGTGTATGTATAAGGTGCAAGTGTTTGTTTAATGACTTATTCAGTAAGAAGGGGATCATTTCTGGTACACACGCATTCCCTAACAGCACAAAATATTCCAGAAATGTAACAGTCATATAACACCGAAACATTAGAAATATTTCAGAAACATTTCAAAACGTTCAGTTTGCTTTCCGATCTTTAGTTTCAAGAATCGTAGAAACGCCGCGATCGTAACGGAAAATCCGATACGTATTAGAAACGTTTCAATTACATAACAGATGGAATATCGAAAAGTGCAAATGTTTCAGAAAGGTATCAGAGATATACTGAAATTTGTTACGTTTTTGAAAGATTGTAAACTTTTTGCAACATAAATGAAACATTCTGTGCTGTATGGGTTTTATATAAAAGTGCAAAGTAAAATAAATAAATAAATAAATAAATAAATAATAATTAAAATTAAATTAAACATAACCTTTTAAAATTTGCAATATTTAAAAATTTATTCAGTATAAGTATATTGTTTTCGTTAATTAAATATATATTGGTTTATCTACACTGAGAAAAATTCTGTAACTGACATCGACAATCTAAATTGTGGCCCTAGTAAAAATAGCTTCATGTCATCCTTTTAAATTCTAGTCCCCTTTGAAAGTGAAATATAGATACCCTTATTAGAATTCTAGAACGTTGTTTATTTTATCGAAATCAAACTCATTTAAAAGTCTCCGCAAATAAAAGCGAAAGCAAGAGGCGAATTTTAGTAACTATAATTTTGGTTTATGACAAAATTCTAGAAAATCAATCGAGAATTTCTCGCAATACAAAGGATTCGTAATATTAATAATATTCATAATATTGTTTCAAAGTCTAAAAATGTATAGACTAGGAATTCTCGATCATTTCGTCTCTTCAGGTTATTTGTTTACCTTATACGCATAAATCGGAAATTTATATTTCTACATTGAGGATTCAAAAAATGACTACTTATTCGTTCTAGAGGAAATAAATAACCAAAGAAAAATCAATACTTTAAAAACAATTTTTCATTGTCTCAATTATTATAAAGTTTACAATATCGGTAGCTGATTGTTTATACCACTAACGCTTTTAATACATGAAATATGTGTCTAGCTATTGAACTTCATAACAATGCATGGTGTATTCATAGAAATTCCTAATATTATTATGGCATCTAGTTTTGATAGTATATTATAATTTAGGTATTACATCATTGAATGTATTCCTCCAAATACTGAATACGGTGAGTAATGATTTGCTTTAAAGTTTTCATTAGTGATGTACTTTGAATAAATATTTGATTATTTTAATAAATATTTCGTATACAAATGTAATTTTAATCAATCAATAAATGTATCATTTATGCAAAATAAAATAATCTATTGTTTCAATATTGTATAGATATTTCTATGAACATTCAAATGATGATATATGATGATATTCTAACAGGACGATTTACATATTAAAAATAAATAAGCACGATACAATGAACCCCCCCCCCTCCTTTTTTTAAGTACTACAATAATTATTACATCAATTATAATGTAATTCGTATCATAATTATAATCAATTAAAATCAATAAAACAACCGTTACGAGACGCAGACCCATCATACGTAGGCATCAAGAAGTAGGATGAAATATAAGAAACAGACAAACGAGTACAAAGTACTCAGAACCACATTGCTAGCCTTAACGATCGCTGTCAAAGTATTAGTTGTTTCGCCAACCTTCAATGATTGAGACCAAATAAAATTAACTATAACAGCTGTATTTTCCATGAGAGGCTGGCCTGCTACCAACAATTCTGTAACTTAAAATAAGGTGTGAAATCACTTTTAAGTACTTTGTACTTCTTTAAATATTTCTTGCAGATACTGTATATTTATAGTTCTTGGTGTATTGATAAAAGAATTTGGTTGGAGCTCAAAAATTTTATTTTATTCTTTAAAAAAAATTAATCAATGAACGAATTGTATTTCGTTTGTTCTCGTGATTAGTGGTGCATATTATTTTTATTATTCGTATGTGGTTTTCATGCAAGTATAGTTTACGGTCAAAATCTTAGATATACTGAATTTTGCGAAAATTTACGGTAATGAAAGTTTATAGCTCATTACATGACTTATTTAGGATATAATATTTTATATCAAATTTTATGTCTCAGTTTCCTTCAACTAAATATTGCTCAACATCACTATAAATTCCGTTGTCTCACATTGCCAATAAATTTTCGAAAAATTATGTCATTGCTATTGCTTTCAGAAAGTGAAGAGTCAATATTTGAAACTATTATGTGTCTAACAAAGTTAACTATACATCTTTGAAAAAAAAAAATCTATAATCACGAATTAATGAATGTCTATGCATTAATACATATTTATTGTAAAGTAATTAATTATTTGATTTAATAAGAAACACATTTTTAAATCAATCTTATGTTTAACCTTTATAAATTATCCATTTAAATGAAAACAAATCTGTGCACTTATTAAATTACTGAAAATATCAGTTTATTTAGTAATATATATATATATATATATATATATATATATTAGTCAAAAGTATTGACTGTCGTTCTATGTGGTTTTCACTGAAATGTACAGAAAGGTATGGGATTATATATATATATATATATACACGAGGGCAGTTTGATAAGTCCATGACTTTTAAATGAAAAATTCAATATACATATCAAAATGCATTTTATTTTCCAACATAACCTGCTTTCATAATGATACACTTCCAACGATGTTCTACTTTTTTAATCCTTCCAAAAAATAAGATTCTTCAATCTCCTCAAAATAGGCATCTAATGGAATTAATGATCTCAGAATTTGAAGAAAATCTCTTTCCACCAAGCCATTTTTTTAAATCTGAAAAACAAAAAAATGTCACTGGGAGCAAAATCAGGAAAATAGGGTGGAATGATGGCGCAATTCGGATCGTAATTCAACCAGTTTAGTGTCTGCGATTGTAGACGAGTGCGCTAGTGCATTGTCGTGATGAAAATGTACTTTTTTCTTGGACAAATGGCTTTTCTTTCAATTTTACATTACAATGGTCTAATAAATCAGCATAATACTGCCCGGTGATCGTTTTTCCCTTTTCCAAGTAGTCAATGAGGATTATGCCTTTGAATTCTAGAAAACTGTGGCCGTAATATTTCCGGCCAATAGAACTGTTTTTGCCTTTTTCGGAGCACGTTCTTTAGAAGAAGTCCACTGTTTACACTGTTGTTTCTTTTCTGGTGTGTAGTAATGGATCAATGTTTTATCAACTGTAATATAATACCACAAAAATTCGCTTGAATTGTGCTCGAACTTGTCTACTCTGCCTTTTAATGGTTACACAATTCAGCTTTTGATCTACCGTTAGCAATCGTGTCACCCATCTTGCTGATAACTTTTTCATGCCCAAATATTCATGAGAGATATTGAATACATGTTCATTTGAAATGTTTACCCTCTTAGCTGTCTCACGCACTATCCACGCACGGCAGTCTTTTAACACGATATTAGGGATTTTGATGACCATTTCTTCAGTTGTAATTTCAACTGGACATCCAGAACTCCCTGCATCTGTTGTGCTCGTACGGCCACAACGATTTACCACTTGTAAACCATAACAGGCTAGGGAGCAGCGTCCCCATAATATTTTTTCAACTTTTCTTCAGTTTTGGTAATTGTTTTTCCGCGCAAAAAGTAATATTTTATCAACGCACGAAATTCTTTTTTCTCCATAATCAAAACAAACACGCCAACCGTTTCCTTTTTCAATCCAATAGAACACAATGTGTTAAAAATATCGTCTGGAAATTTCACGAATGTTGCCGCAAATAATAATAAATTGGAACCATAATAATAAGAGTGCGATCACAGCGCCCCCTTTTTTTTTAAGTCACGGACATCAAACTGCCCTCATAAAAATATTAGTTATACTTTTCACTGAAATAACACAGTGCCATCATTCGCAGTGTCCACATTCGCAGTGTCATTTAATATTTTAAACAGATCCGCCTGAACAAATGACGTTATATAGCGAATATTGAAGCTTTTTCACGAAAATTTAAAATACGCAACTTCTAACGGTCATTCTAATGAATGACGGTCGACAAATTGAGATTTATAATAATAGTTATAATTTTGAATGTACTGAATCATTCTAAAAATGTAATTTTGCAATTAATGCACCATCTCATGAAAAAATTGTGCTATAAAAATAAACTAATTTGCTAATATTGTTGTTTAAAATAAAACTATGTCTTTCTCTGCATTTCAGTGAAAACTTCATATTTCGACGGTAAATATTTTTTTATTAATAGAGATTTTATATTTTTAAATTTCCTTGATTTTTGAATCACCCAGGTATATATATATATATATATATATATATATATATAATTAAAAAATATATCAGTCGTAATTTTAAATAGGAAACTTTATAAACATATGTAAATCCGTATTAACTTGGCACACCAGCAACCTACAGGTTCAGAGCTAGTAGATGTGAGGTGACGGGTTCGATCCCAGGTCGCGTTACTCGGCCGAGCCGTTCAGAAATTTTCTAGGTTTCCTTCAAAACTTGCGTAAATACGGGATATGTCTACTTAGAAATACCCCAAAAGGAGGGCACTCCCCCTTAAAGCCAGGACCCTTAGTGCAGTCTGTTGTAAAATGAGTTCCATTAAAAACGAAATTCTTGAATATGTATATATCTGACATTTATTGTAGACGATAAACAAGACGATTTACATTACACACATTCAAAATAAGTAGAATTAAAATAGTATTTAAGTGTACATTTACTTCGTACATTTTTAGTTTTTTAACCACACAGGTAATAATGGCCACCAAGGCCGGTGCACACAGCTACATTCCTTTTTTAACTCTGGCGTGCCTCGCCGGGAGCAGTTGGAGAGCTCTCTTTCACGCGCATGCGCAATTAAAGGCGCATCTGTTTTATTTATTAAAATGAATCGTTCGCTACTCCAACACACCCCCCCTGCGAGCGAGCCATTTTAATCTACACAAAAATAAAAAATATAAATACAAATATAATATAATACAGGATGAACACATAAAAATAAAAATATATAAAATTAAGAAATTAAAGAAATATTTTCCATTTAATATAATAGTTTTTCTTCGTTTACAGCCTTTGTCAAGAAATCTGATATTAGGGCTTCACTTGGAGTATAATATAGATCAATTATTTTGTCTCTGATCAAGTCCTTTACAAAATGTAATCTAAGATTTATGTGTCTGGACTTGTTGGATGATCTTGTACAATTAGCCCATTGTATGGCGTTTGACTATCTGAACTCAGTGACACAGTATTATTTATAAAATTTTTAAAGTTTAATTCCGATAATAAATTTATTATCCATGTTATGTCCTTAGAGATTTCTGAAATAGCAAACAACTCGGCTTCACAAGTTGATAAACTTACACTTTTTTGTTTATGACACTTCCATGATATTAATGAATTACCCAACAAAATTACACCACCAGAAAATGATTTTCCATTTTCTGCGTTCCCCCAACTTGCATCTGAACTTGCATTTAAATACCCAAATTGTGTACTATAGAATAATTTTTTATCTTTAGTTCCCTTTAAATATCTTAAAACCCTTTTTGCGAGTAAAAAATGCCTCTTTTCACGCTTATGATTAAATTGTGACAAATAAGTAATTGCAAAAGCTATGTCTGGACGCGTTCTATTAGATAAATATAAAAGTTCACCTATAATTTCCTGATACATGTTTACATCAATAATTTCATTTGTAAGTGGTAAGCTTTTATCTTCTCCTTTAACAATTGGGGTTTTTACTGTTTTACAATCATTTAGATTGTGTTTAGCTAGTAATGACTCAATGTGTTGTGTCTGTGACAAATAGATACAATTATTATTTTGTAATATTTCTATACCTAGAAATTTCGATTTATTATTTTCATGTAACTCAAATATTACTCTAATTTTGGAGATTATATCTTCATACATTTCTTGATTATTACTGAAAATACAGAAATCGTCCACATAGGTGCTCAAAATAAGAAATTTATCATTATCAGTTTTAATGAATATGCAATTATCTGAAGCTGTTTGTACTAATCCTAATTTTTCTAATTCAAATTCTATTTTCAAATACCAGTTTCTCCCACTTTGTTTTAAGCCATAGATGCTTTTCTTTAATTTACATACTTTTCCTGTACCTATATACCCTTCAAAACCCTGCGGTGGTAACATGTATACATTTTCCTCTAAATTACTGTATAAATACGCAGTTTTAACATCAAAGAATTTTACAATTAAATTTAATTTAGCGGCAATAGCAATTAGCAAACGGAATGTTTCCATGCACAGAACAGGTGAGAAAGATTCCGAATAATCGACGTTTTTAATTTGATTATGACCCGCTGCACATAACCTTGCCTTAAAAATTATGTTACCTGAATCATTTTCTTTCTTAGTATAAACCCATTTGCTTTTTATTAATTTCGCGTCATCTGGTTTATCAACGATCTCCCAAACATTATGTTTATTTAATGAATCCATTTCATTTTGCATCGCAATTTCCCAATTTTGCCAATTAATATCAGTTTTTGCTTCTAAATAATTATTTTTGATACTTTCCGTAAAATTACTCACTATCTGTTTATTTTTTTATTCTTTCGCTCCTTCGTAATTCCAAATTACTTCCGGCTTCAAATCGGCTCTCGTGAATTTGCTTCCCCCCTGTTTCAGCGTTCCCCTCTTCAACCGCAGACATAGAGGGTTTCAACATGCTACTTTCTTTTATTTTTTCATGAGAGGAATGCTCATGCGGAATTTTGTTCTCTGTTGTTTCAGTTTCGATTTCCTTTGGGGATGTATCATAGAATGATTGAATATCCCAGACATTATTATTTTTCTCAAAAAATGAACTGCCTTTTAATGATTCGTTGAATTTGACCGATCTTTCCTCAATTACTTTTTTACTTTCTAGATCATAAATTCTATACGCCCTACGTTCACGGCTATACCCTAGAAAAATTCCTCTCTTCCCTGGAATTTCAAATTTATTTCTCAATACTTTAGGGATATGAAAATATGCTACACAACCAAATTTTCTTAAGTAATTTAATTTAGGTTTTTTACCGGTCCAAATTTCTAGGGGTATTTTATTTTTCCCTTTACGTGGTGTTACATTAGAAACTCGTGTACTAAAGTTTATACCTTCTGCCCAAAAATATAATGTTAACTGACTTTCGTATAATATAGTCCTAGTTCTTTCTAATAATACTCTGTTTCCACGTTCCACTTTACCATTCGATTCGCTATTATAAGGAACCGTTTTTTCATGTGAAATACCAGAATTAATTAGATAATTATCCAATTTTTCATTTACAAACTCCAGGCCGTTATCTGACCTGAGCCTTTTGATTCTTTTGCCAGTTAAATTTTCATGCTAACTCTTAAAGTTACAGAATGTTTCATATACCTCACTTTTATTTTTCAAAAAATAAGTAAAGTACATGCCAGAAAAATCATCCACTAAAATCATAAAATATTTAGCACCCCCTAACGACACAGGATTAATTGGCCCACACAAATCTATATGAATCAATTCTAGAATTTCGGAACTTTGTTCTATATTAACAGGTGGATGATTTTTTCTAGTTACCTTACTTATATCACAAATTTCACAATTAAAATCATTTATGATATCTACATTTATATAATCACTCATTTTAAGCATATAGTTAGGATTTAAATGGCATAACCTACTATGCCAGGTTTCATAATTAATATCATTCATCACAACATTACATTCTTTACTAGTAATTGGTTCTAAATTAATTTCAAGTTTGTTATTATTTCTATATGCTTTAGTGACTAACTTATTATTACTATCAAAAATTAGTACAGAATTTTTAGTAGATTTTATACTACATCCCCTATCCATTAATGAGGTAACCGACAAAAGATTATATCTAAGATCTGGTACAAATAACACATTTTTGATAGTTAAATAAATAGGATTTTTACTTACGGTTTTTGCTTTGACGCTTCCGGTCCCATGGCACTTAATTTTTGCATCCTTACCTGCCAAGTAGATATCTTTATTTTCTGTTTTAAATTTATCAAACCAAATTTTATCTTTTATCATATGGTCGCTCGCCCCGGAATCTAATACGAAAACATTATCACACAATGAATCAATAGTAGAAGCACTAAAAACAGAATTATTTTTTTATTCTTTCTTATCAAAGCGAGAATTGTTTTTTTCTATTTTTATGTCCTTTATAGCCATAAGAGTTAAATGTTTTTTGTGAATTGTTTTTATAAAAACAGTCCTTGGCAAGATGATTACTACTTCTACAGATATAACAAAGTTTTTTGTTCTTGTCCTTTTTCACGAAGAACGCTTCGGGTTTATTTTGTTCATTATGCGGATTCAAGCTTGATTCTTCCTCTCTTAAAATTTCTAAAACTTCCTCCATAGATTTTTCCCTTTGTGTTTTAAACACATCTCTGATTTTGCTAAAGTTTCCCGATAGTCCTCTTACTGTGTGACAGACCAGCTCTCTTGTAGAAATTTCCAATCCTAACGATTGACATTTTACAGCTAGTCCTTTTGAACGTGCTATGTAATCATTTACAGGTTCATTCTGTTTCATCAGTAAGTTTTTCAGTTCATTTCCGGCGTCTATTCTTCTATCCTCTAATTGCCCAGTAAAAGTGTTCTTTATATTCTCCCATAAGATTTTGGCATTTTCTTCATTAGAAAATTGAAGAGCGTGTTCGTCGGATAGAGAAAGCTTCATATAGGCGACTGCATCGGAGTTTTTCAGATCCCATTCTTGAGATTCCGCTGCATTCAGCCCTTCTGGTGTCACCGTTGTAATTACAGAATCCAGTCTCTTAATTGATAGAGCCGCTTTTATTTTCATGGCCCATATAAAATAATTATTACCGTTCAACTCCGGTATATTTATTCTTTCCATTCTTTTCTTTTGGAGTAATTATTTCAGCAATTTTGATTTCAAGAATTTCCTTCACAGCCACGCTCTGCTACCATTTGTTGTAATATGAGTTCCATTAAAAACGAAATTCTTGAATATATATATATCTGACATTTATTGTAGACGATAAACAAGACGATTTACATTACACACATTCAAAATAAGTAGAATTAAAATAGTATTTAAGTGTACATTTACTTCGTACATTTTTAGTTTTTTAACCACACAGGTAATAATGGCCACCAAGGCCGGTGCACACAGCTACATTCCTTTTTTAACTCTGGCGTGCCTCGCCGGGAGCAGTTGGAGAGCTCTCTTTCACGCGTATGTGCAATTAAAGGCGCATCTGTTTTATTTATTAAAATGAATCGTTCGCTACTCTAACACAGTCAATATGCGTTTATCCTAACACCAACACACCACCGTAAAAACTAATTTTTGTATGTGCTTAAGAAAATTATACTGTTGAAAAAAACTTGCAATATAACTTTTTAAAATTGGGTACATTAGCATATTTCTATTAATTTATTTACTTAATTATTTATTTTTGAAAAAAAAATGTTTTAGAAATATTTTTACTGAATTGGAGTTTTTTCTTAAACCTCTACTCTTATTCTTTGCTTTCATTTGTTGTATAGAATAAAGACAAAATGATTATTATTGCTTTGCGACAAAATTATTTAATTAAAAATAAATTCGTGTTTCTAAATTCTGTACCAGTTCTCAAATTGCAACTGCAAATGTTTTCTTAATACAAAATTTAAGACAAACAATAATAAATATCATTCATTTTTATAAATTTTTAATAAATTTTTCAACTTATATTTTCAACTTATATTTATAATTAAAAATAAATTCGTGTTTCTAAATTCTGTACCAGTTCTCAAATTGCAACTGCAAATGTTTTCTTAATACAAAATTTAAGACAAACAATAATAAATATCATTCATTTTTATAAATTTTTAATAAATTTTTCAACTTATATTTTAATAAATTTTTCAACTTATATTTTCAAATTTCTTTGTTTAAAGTAATATTCATTTACTATGCATTTCATACTAAATGCGATAATATATTTCATAAAGAAACTTGTAATGTGTACGTATTATCTGTTTCACAAAAAAATGCCCTTTTCTACCGAAAACTATTTAAGGTTTTATCTGATAACATCATTTTATCCTGGTAGTTGCAATTACACGCTACAATTAACGAAATATATTACACCAAAAGTTAATCGAAAGCAAACACTAGAAAAAAATAGAGGAAAAAAAGTAATTTGATGCTACAATGAATCTTTCTTTTCAACACTTATTGTAAAAAAAAATGCTCTAAAGCATACATACCATTTTTATAACCGGAAATGAAATAATTAAATTTTTAGTACCGCTTCCCTGAACTCACCGTTTGATTATTGTACCTATATTAATAAAAAATTCAAACCTGTTACTAAATTTATAAGTTTATTTAAAATTAATTAGGCAACATTCATACGCTCTATTCCCTGTAACTTATCAATCTTGATCAAAAATTTCAAGTTACAAACTTATATTAATTTTGAAATACAATATTTGAAATTATTTTTTTAAGTTACTCTGATAAGAGACAGAGACAATTATCAAACGCTAAAAACTTGTCTTCGGTATACAGGAAAGCACAAAACGTATAAATATACAAAAAGCAAGCAATGAATATTTAGCTTAAAAAAATACTTTACTTACCGTATGGGTATGTATCCTGAGCAGTTCATATCATAGACATTGCAAGATATAAAACTAAAGAAATTCTGCTAACTGCATTCAGTAAAAAAGAATGTTTTTCCTTAGTTTTTGACTACCCTCTTAATTTTCTAAAAATTATATTCACAAAGCATGAAGAACATAAATATAATCATATATTCAAAACACGCAGCACAATTTAAAATACACTTCCATCAAGTTTCAAGTTTTATCCCTCAATATTCTAGTTAGTTTGTGTTGCCCGCCTGTAAACGAACGGTAAATAATTTCCATTTCATATTCAACATGGAACCATACCATATCCTTACCTGTAATTTACTCCATAAGCGTAATGTATTTAAATTATCTTGGGTGTCCTGGTACACGAATCATTTGCTTTACCTTAACGAAAAGTTTATTGTAGCATCCGTATAATATACAGATTTATATTGGTTGGTCAGATGTGTGGCTTAAGGCCGATTGACAATACTAGTCGTTTAGACCTATAAGTAGAATGATTTCCATGGTTATCTTTTATGGGGTCCTAGCCCGTATTTACGCGAGTTCCGGAATAAACCACGGAAAACTTCAAACGACTAGGTCGGCGAGAGCGACCTGGGATCGAAACAGGCATTTCTCATGCACCAGCTTTGAGCGCAGCACCACTCGGACACTGACTCGGAGATCGAGTCTGAATTTCCAGTTGTTTTTTTATTCTTATGCTAACACAGACACTCACAGTCACTGACACAAACACAGACCATCCACTAAAAATGTATTTTGAGGACTCAGGGGACCTTAAAGCGCGGAAATTAAATTTCGAAAATTTTATCCCAAGACAGTATTTTCTCTACCATATAAGTATTGCTTTGGTGTAAGAGAAAGTAAAAATAAATAAATTAAAGGGGACTAATGTGCAAGTTTTACCTGACGGGAGTAAAGTGAAAGTTGTACCTCAAGGGACTAATGTGAAAGTTGTACCTCCCGGGACTAATGTGCAAGTTGCACCGAACGAACAAACTATTTCTTTAAACGAAAATGCCTACTGACCCTGGACGATAGGTCTAATATATCGTATCATATTATATATCGTATTTATCATAATATAATACTTATTTCGCTTCCTTTTCGACTCGTTTTAATACGCATTTTTTATATGCATGAGCAGCCCCCGAAAAACAAAAACATTAAATCATTAAATTCATTTTTTTACTTATTTTTATTTCATATTATTTCACGCACACTTTTTTTTTCCTAATACAAAATTATTAAAAAAAAACCTTTTTCGATATCGCTTGTAACGATATTGATTATTATTAATTTTCTTTTCTTTTTCTTTCAATAATAATAATAATCATAATAAAAGATTTTGATGAAAGTCTGGCAAAAGCAGAATTTAGTTTAGGACGGACGACTATTAGTTTTTTTTTTTTTTTTTTTTTCTCTTTTCAAACTAAAACATCGCTTTCAAATGATTCAATTATATTTTCGATAAATTTTAGATTTCGACAAATGTCCAACTATCAAAATCGACAACGCAAAAATCCCAGATTGAGACTAATAGGCTCTGAGTCCTAAAAAAAAAAAAAACATTCAATACATCTTATAATGATTTCTGATTATCATTCAATATACAAGGACAGTACTTTCACTTCCTTAAACAAAGTATAAGGAAGTATTGTAATCAAGATTTGCGAAATGGATTTTATGTCTCGAATAGCTCAGAAACGAATCATTGTACAATATTGCAAATGTATATATGTGACTGTCGTTATGTCTAGTTGTACACCTACAAGTTTCAACTTACTACGAGCTCTCGGTTTAGAGATATCAGCGACTTTACATGACTTTTCGTGACGTCTGTATGTGTGTGTGCGTACGTGTGTATGTATCTCGCATAGCTTAAAAACGGTTGGATGTAGAACGTTGTAAATTGGTATAAAGGTTTATTATAACATTTAGTTGTAAACCTGTCTTTTTGGTCTTTCTGTGATTTTCAGTCTTGAAGATATTTACGAAAAGTATATTCATAATGACCACATATGCAAAGGTTTTGGCGATTATATATGATCTACCATCAGAAAGGTTTCAAAATAAGCTAATACTAGAGCCCGTAATGCTATTATTATGAATCTGTCGACATTTTTACTTTAAGAAAGTAATTTGAAAATATATAAGCAGGTTCTACTCGACGAATGCTTTTTCATTTAATGAATATTCAGCACGTAAATAGAGCACTTAATGGTATTATTATGAAAGGTGCCGATATATGTGCGTGTAGAAAGCAATTCTTAATATATAAGTAAGTTCTAGTCGACGAAAGTACTTTATTTTATTTTAGTCTTCCTTTCCATTTAAACAATTTTAGAAGAATTTAGTTCAGTGCTATGCACTAATGAATCTTTCCCGGAAATTTCAGAATTCTGTTCTTATTGAAGTTAGCGCTTCCAAACTTTGGCAAAATTAAACTACAAATTGTCGCCAAATTCGATGCAAAATCGCCAAAATCGGTGCCAAGACTAAAACCAGTGTTGGCTACAAACCTGGCGACTTGGCGAGATTAGCAATCAAATTTTGCGGCAAATATTGTTTCAGAATAGAATTGAATTAGTAAATCCTTTCCCATTTTTTACTGAAATAATTGTTTAGGTAAAATGTATAATTTCCCCCCTCTAACTTTCGGCAAAGAGAACAAAAATAGGCCATATAAACTCGAACGATTTTCATTAAACTCTAAGTTATGATATTGCCAATGGCAGATTTTGTTATAAGCCATTCCTGAAAAAAAAAAAAAAAAAAAAAAAAAAACAGTACATGTGTTTGACGGTATGGGAAGGACATCCTTACAAACAAATGCTCTCTCAAACAATCTTTAGTACGCACTAAGGGCAAAAGAACAAACGGTATTGGTAGAAATGCCAATGTTTTACCCTGAGTAAAATCACAAATAAACAATTTTGACCGTGCGTGACGTCACCATTGCTTTCTTTATATAATCCTATTATCATGATTTTTGATGTTGAAGTAGCACTTTTTTAAGTTTATTTATTTATGTATTTAATTAATTAATTATTTTATTATTTTGTTGATTAATTAATTAATTAATTTTTTATTTATCTATTTTATTTTATTTTTATTTATTTATTTATTTATTGTGGTTGGAAACTGCCTCTTTCTTTACGAATCCATTACCTCACACAAAACTTCCAATGTTTTCATAACAATATGTATATTCCAATAGGTGTATAAGGTAGTCATGTGTCGTCCACATTAGAACTTTTCTCTTATAATGCTCTTTAACGTTTCAGTATACTTTATGATAACAAAATCAGAAAGAAAGATTACACTCTAAAAACAAAATAATAACTGGATTTAAAACATACCAATATTTTTCACATTTCAATTATAAATAACATTTTTTTTTTTTTTTAGAATATTTAAGGATAAAAGAAATAACTAGCCATGTCTGAAACGGAGAGGGAATTTCTAAATTAGAAAAATATAAGTGGCATTGTAGAAATATTTTCGAATAATACTGATGAAAATACGTGATTTCTATATAAACGAACCTTAATATGGCTCTTATCGTCCGTAACATTTAGTTAGTTATTCAGGTGGCGTAACAATTATAGGGGCATATTTCTACATGATTGCATTTATTAGACCTAAAAAGATCAGTAATTTCTATTTCAACAGACTGCAGGTTTGAATAGCTCTCATTTTCATTTTTGTAATAATTGTGACCATGTGTGTTAGAATGCAAAAAAGGAAAAATATGTTACAAATTATTACTATTGATTCAATTGTTTTTTGAAGTAATATTATAATGTATTGTAAATTTTACTCTTAGAATCAGAGATCACGACAGGAAAAACTCAGATCGGGACGAAATTTTGCAGAATTGTAGGAAATATTTGAAGGTAATGACATTTTAAATCAATAGCTTGCACTAGCCAAAAATTAAAAAAAAAAAAAAAAAAAAAAAAAAAAAAAAGCCTTTAAAGTTTCAGAAATGTTTCAGCATAAGTTGTTTTGCCAAGTAACCAACACTTCAATGGCGTACATGGTAAAGTACGCGGGTTTCATCCCCAACGGCCCAGGTTTATGCTAGGAATAACTTTATTTATTTATTTATTTAACCTAACAATTTTACTAAACAATACTTTCTTTTGTAAATGAAATCAAAATTTGAAAATTGTAATATATATATATATATATATATATATATGTGTGTGTGTGTGTAGGTTATATATTGTTTTTTGTTTGTAATATTTACCATTTTGTATAATAAAAAAAAAAAATAGATTTTTTTTAACTATAAAATAAAGGAAACTAAAGGGAGCCTTTTTTTTATCTAAACATCTTATATTATTTTTATTTTATTTTATAATTAAAACAAAGCTAAAATTTATTATTATTTTTTTAATTATAGAAAATTATAAATATTACAAATAAAAAAATATAACTATATAACCTACATATATATATTTATGTTAAATAACAAAAATTAAATAACTATTGTGTATAAACTTTTAAAATTTTTGGTTTAATTATTCATCCTTACAACTGTTAAACTGCAGCATTCCACACCATCATTACGACATTCAAAACAATTGTTCAGCTTTAACTTTACTATGTAGAAGTAAATCAATTTACTTTTAAACGTCTTTTTTTTCTGATTGTTATTCATAGTTTAAAAAAGATGTTTTAACCACTATAATACTTTCTTCTATATTGACCGACACTAACTCACGCAATATAAATTATTTATTTAAATTAATTTCAATGGTAAATGCAGACGATGATCATCTCAGAGAAAAATAACACTAACTGCCCTATTCACCATTAACTTTAACTCTCGGTTCAACGAAAAATTTGAAAATCACCTCAGTGTGCAGCTTCAAATAAAATTTGGCACGCTGTTTCTGTCGTCTAGTTTAGAATATTACACATGATATTTGACTGGTTATTTTCAACTAAAAAATCTGAAAATAGCATTGCCGCTAGAGGGCAGAAACAACGCGTCGGCAAATTTTGCTGAAATGCTGCGCTGTGACTTAATGCGATTTTAACGTTTTTGTGTTCAACCAGGAGTTGAAGTTAATGGTGAATACAGCCGTTTGTGTTCAAAGAAGTTAAATTTTCTGGATATCTAATAAAATGTTTTTTATTATTCGTGCAAAAAGAAATATATATATATATAACTTTAATTTAAATTATCACAGATCTATTGTTCAACCATTCGTTTTAAAGATTTTGGTGTTTTAATTGACTGACATTAGACTGAAAATTATTGACTAAAATTTACAGCACTTTAATGAAGAAGGCTGGGATGGAGATATATAAAATAAGAAGCGGCCATATACGTATAGTAGTCCAAGTTCAATAAGCTCTATGAAGAATAGGAAAAGATCTCTTTTCTTAAGAAAATCCATTATTTGTTATTTCAAGTAACCGCATTAAGAATATGCATAGTTCATTGTCTAAATACTTATTACGAAGGCAACAAATATAGACATCTTTTGGAAGATTAGCAAAGTTTATTTTATTAAATGACTTGAGGATACCAACTCTGACGGAAGCCATTTCGATTTATTAGAAACTTTTTGAATCTTTCTTAAAACCACATGTTTGTTGACAGCATGAAGAACAAGTGCTAATTCCTTTATTTCGCCAAATCTCCTTGGCATCAAAAATCAAGTTGGCTGAACACATTTTAAATTTTATATATGGTAAACCTACAGAAGAGATAAAAGATTGGCTACAAATTAAATTACGTCATAGGATGTGATTAAATTTTGTCAGGCATCCAGAATTTGGCTAAAAGTGCGAAATCAATTGATAAAAAATATTAGAAATTATTTTCAGCTATAATGATTCAACGGAATCTTTAAACGTTTGATTGGAGACAGGAAACTACAATAAAAAAAAAATCGTCTGCGGTTTTAAAGCATAAAATGAATGGGTTTCTCTTTCTTTGATATTTTATTTAATTATTACTTGATGAGATTTAGAGCAGGAAAAAGAACAATAAATTATATGAAATTACAGATTAATGAAATAGAAATAAAAATAAAATAGCATACGCGAAATAAACAAAATTGTATTAAATTCTTTTAGGATAAGAAATATAATGTTTGCTTGTATTATAAATAAATAAATAAAATGTAATTTATATTATTATTATTATTTTATTTTAAAAAGGGATATGTGATGTTTTTCATCATCACATATTTCTCCCCGTCGACCGAGAGAAAAAAAATGGGTTCAGCCATTACATCGTCTATGATATGAAAACTCAGCAAAAATTAAAATTAAATCAAATTATTTCCAATCTTGTAAAATAGATTGATTACAAAACAAAAACAAAAAACGAATGGCTTCCAATACAAATAAAATACGTACATTGTCATATTATCAATAGAAAATCTAGTATGCATACTTAAAAAAAATAATATTCTTATACAATATTAAAATACAAATACAAAAAATAAGGATATTATATGGTGATGTGGTATGATGTTGTATGGCCATAAATCTGTGTACACAAGTCTTAGAATATATTCACAAACAAAATGAGCTCTAGTCCTTTGTTTTAAAATCATAATAATTCAGTCATCATATATTTATCAGTTCGTGGTAAGATGCTGAAATCAGTAAATTTTTATGTTACCATGCATGGCGAGAAACTTTGACGAGTCCATTTCAGTTCATGTAGGACAAGGATTTGTTGTAATAAGTACATAGTTCAAATGTATAAGCAATTTTAATATGAAACTTTGACAAAATAAAAATCAAGTATATTTATATGTTATCAAATATATATAGTGAGCCTTTTATATTCATTAAAATGTTTAAAGAAATAATACATGTTGAAAGAAAGTAATAATAACACATGTTTTTATTTATTCTTTTTTTTTATAGGTAATTGTAATTAGAATATATGTGACATATGCATATGTATGATAAAAATATTACCTGCACCAAAAGTCTACGTAAACATTTTTTTTTTTTTAATTCCATTAGCACTTTTTTTTGAAATAAACAATATTATTCTAGTATGTTAACTATTAAAAATAACATAAAAATTCATAAAAACCATAAAAATTCAATTATAAATAACACGTAAGTTAAAGAGATAGTGATAAATGTGATATACACTGCTGTTGTAAGACAATGCAGCTTAGAATATAATTTCCTGGACCAGCCATTGATTATCCAAGCTGCGAAATTTCACAACAAATAAAGATCACAACAGGTTGATCAGGTCTGTTGCGATGAAAGTATACATCAAATTTTATTTAATTTTTAATCATTATAAATACAGTCGACACCGGTTATAACGTACTATCAGGGGACCAGAAAATATGGTACGTTATAACCGAAGTACGTTATAAGCAATATTTCCAATATAATTTAGTGCTTAACGAAAGAAAAAAGGTGCATAATAGCACTCGCAATAATAGAGATTTTAAATAGAAAGTTTATGATTTTCTCAAAATAAAATAAGAAAAAAGAAAAAAAAAAAAAAAAAACATTTTACTACTTACATGTTTATTTGGAAATATAATCTGTTAATTTTCGTTGTTTTCTTTGATTAGATGACACAGTAAAAATTACATTTTCAATATTTATAATGGAACTCTGCAGAGTCTCTGAATAGTCAGTATGGAATTCAACGAACCGCGATAAAGTTTTAAAGGTATAAAGGAGATAAAAGAGACATCGAAAGACGGTATCCAAGAAAATATACCGATATCCAAACCAGAAATACAAGGTGCACATCCAATTTTGGCTTTTCATTCCAGTCTAAAAAGTACGTTATAACCAGATTAAGGCTTTTGCATAGTCCGTTATAGCCGAAGATGTAAACCATTACATTATATAGGGTTTCATTCGGGACCAAGCATCTGAGTACGTTATAAGCGAAAGTACGCTATATCCCAGGTACGTTATAACCGGTGTCGACTGTATTTAAAAATTTACACTGCGTAACTTTTAACCTAAGGAAAAAATTAATGAAAAATTACTTTCTGTTTCGTAAATTATATTGGTGTGTATCATTGGAAATAATGAGATTCTTATTAAAATTAGAATTATTATAAATGTCAAATAAGTGATTATTACGTGGAGGTGATTCTATCTATATGGACACGAAATGTTTTATCATCACTAGCATGTAATCGTTTAATTGAAAATGAAACAGGGGAATGTTTAACTGTGACAATGAAAGGACCTGTATATTTAGATTTAAATTTATCCATAGACTTCAGATACACAATATCTTTTGTGCAGATGCTTCTTAGTTTAGCTTTTCTTTGAAAATATTTATTTCTTTTTGATTGGGAATCTTGAATGTTATTGTACGCTTTTTTATAAATTTCCTGAAGGTCTTGCATTAATTTATAAATGTTTACATTAGAGTCCAGGTAAGTGTAATTATAATTTGAATTATAAGTGTCAAAAATTAGTGCCAGTTCTCTACCAAAATGTAGAAGATTGGGCGAGAATTGAGTGGAAGAATGCGTAGATCCATTGTAGAGAGATTTGTGTATATACAGTGCATTTTGAAATGAATGACCTTCTTCTAATAGGATATTAATTGAATACTTAATTGATGTGTTTAAATGTTCGCTAACAGAGTTCGATTGAGGATGAAAAGCAGACGAATGTATTATTTTTATGCCTAGAGTGTCATTAAATGTATTGTAAACTTGAGATGCATATTGTCGACCTAAATCTGATAGAATACATGCAGGGCGACCAAAGGTTGTAATGTATGAAAACAAACATTGAACTATTTTTGGAGAAGTAATATTAGATAACGGGTAAAGTTCTAAGTGTCTACTAAAATTATCAATTATTGTCAAGACATACTGACCATTACTAAAAGGACCTACCAAGTCTGTGGAGATTGTATGATTTGGATGAGTGGGTGTATATGTTTTCTGTAATGGAGCAGGAGGTGTCTTGTGATGTTTCGCTTGTAAGCATTTAATGCATGAAGAGTCGAAATTGAGGGTATCAGTATAAATACCCCTCCAAAAGTATCTTTTAGAAAGAAATTCATAGGTTTTAGCCAAACCGAAGTGAGATAAATGCGCAATGGACAATGCTTTCGCTTTTAAAGAATTTGGGACAATAATTAAATAACTGAATGAATTGTTATGAATATTCTCTTTCTTGAGCATTAATACTTTAGAATCAGGATTTATAAAGTAATTGGGAAATTTTTCTGACTTTCCGTTTTTTAAGATTTCTTCGTAAATTGCTTTTAATTCAGAATCCTTAATTTGTTCGGACACAAATGTTTGGTCTGAAATTTCTAGCAAGGGGTCTTTAGAGTTCGAATTTCCTGAAATCATATAATTAACATATTCTGAGCATTTGTTTTGATTATCATTACTAATATTATCATTACTGTTAATTTTGAGTTTGTTTTCATTTTCATCAACATCAACAATTGGTAGTGGTTGTATGTCATGAATTAAGTTTGGATTATCTTTGAGATCCTCTTGATTATTTTCACAATTGCAACGTGATAAATAATCCGCTAAGATGTTCAAATTTCCAGGAATGTGTTTGAAAACGTATGTATATTCAGATAAGTCCATTAACCATCGGGTGGTAACGTCAGCGGGATTGGTAGTTTTCTTATATTTTTCAAGGGGAGCACTATCTGACAAAATTACGAACTCACGATTATATAAATAGTATTTGAAGGCGGTGACAGTTTTATGAATTGCCATAAGTTCCAATTTTAACGCATGATATTTCTTTTCAGAAGGTTTTAAAGATTTGGAAAAGTATGCTATAGGAAGTAATTTACCATTAAATTTTTGCATAAGTGCTCCTGAAATGGCTGTTTTTGATGCATCCGTGTTGACATAGAATGTTTTCTCCCAATCTGGAAGTCGAACCATTGGGGGAAGAAAGAATAATTTTTGAATTTTTTGAAAAATACTCTGATGTTTTTCTGTCCATTTGAATGTTGTTTTGGGTTTTGTGAGTTCCACAAGGGGTTGCGCAAGTTCTGAGAAAGATGGTAAAATCCATTTGTAAAAATTAGCAAGTCCAAGAATTTTTTTTAATTGTCGTTTTGTCGTTGGTGGTGGAAAAGAATTGATCTTTACGATGTTAGCGGTGATGGGTGAAATAGTATGGTTTTCAATATGGAAACCTAAATAATTAACTGCTGATTTATGGAATTCACACTTAGATGGGGATAATGTTAAATTATATTTGATAAGAATTTCTAAAACTTTATTTACTTTTTCACACGTCTCTTCAAATGAATTTGATCCAATAATAAGATCATCCTGATAAGCATATATGCCATTAATGTTTATCTCGTCGAGTATTGTGTCCATTAGAGACTGAAATATAGAACTGGCGTTCTTTAAACCAAAACAAACACGTTTGTATCGATAACTGCCAAAAATAGATGTAAATGTTAACATATCTTGATATTTTTTAGGAAGGTCAATTTGGTGGTACGCTTGCATGAAATCCAACGAAGTAAAGTATTTGAATGACGAAAGATTTGATATAATATTTTGAATCTTAGGGAGAGGATATGAGGAACCTTGTATGATTGTATTGACCATTCTAAGGTCTAAAGCAAGTCTATAACGTTGTTTCTTTGAACCATCAGATTTTTTCTTTACTAGCAATATGGGACAAGCCCACTCGGAGCAATTACGCTCAATTATGCCGGCGTTTACTAATTCATTGATCTGTTCTTGGGCTTCTTTTTGTAAAGCTTGTGGAATCGGAAATGGAAGTGTTTTAATAGGGAAATCATTAATTAACTTAAGATTAGGAATTATTTTATCAGTATGTCCTAGAGTACTGAGAGATTTGGAAAAAGCAGCAAATTTGCTTAAAAATAAATTTTCTAGTGTGTTACGTTGATCAAGGGTTAAATGATTCAAACAAAAATCTTTACTTGATAAATCATTTTTACGTTTTAGTAATATATCCTCTGAAGCTTGAATTAAGTGGATATGGTCCTCAATATTTTGTATATTATTACTAGAGCAAGAGTCTTCAATTTTATCTAAATGTGGTTCTTTAATTTCATCAATTAAAAATAATTTACCAATATGCATATTTTTATTGAAATGAATTGAATTTTTACCCTTATTTGAGATAAGTAACGTAAAAAGAGAATTATTATTTTCAGAATTAATTTCATTCTTGTAATTCGGTGATACAATAGAATCTAAAATTTCTATATCAGGATCCTTAATGTCAGTACAAAATATGTAATTTTTTTCTTTTAACTTATTATTTGTTTTTGCAGTAATGTAGATATTTTCACCAGTTTGTATTATAACTTTCTTTAGAAGGTAAACATTCATATTATTATCATCAGAGTTAACATTATATACATCTAATTTTTCATTTCCCGAATCAAATAAGGAACAAGTAAAGTCTAATTTTCCAATTCTCATGGAATTTTTCGAAAAGTCAATAGTGACATGATTTTCTTTAATGAAATCCATGCCAAGTATTCCATGAAAATTAGAGCTATGTGGTATGTCAATAATATAGAAATTGTGTTGGAAAAACTTTTTTTCAATTTTGAAAGCTGCACGAATACATGAAAAAAATTCAACATAAGAATTGACCGTTTTAAGAGTAATAGACGACCCTAGTCTTTTATATTTCAAATTTGCTTTTAGATTATCAAATGTTGACTGAGCTAAAAGTGAACAACTACTTCCTGTATCGATAAGAAACTTTATATCATTATTGGCTAATTTAGCTTTTATTATAGGAAGTGTATGAGAATTTTTGTTTACATTAAATAAAATATGATCTTCATTATTATTTGTGCAACTCTCATTGTTGACACTTGGAATATACTTTGTATTATCAATATTAAGATTACACTTTTGAAATGTTTGGGTAGCTTTATTATCTGCTACAGTAATATTAGCAACAGTTTGAGATCCGACCGAATTTACAAGTCTAGTATGTGAAATTTTTGGAAGAGAATTTGAAGATGACACGTTCGGGAATTTATGTTCATTTGCTGATGAGACCCTTAGTTTTCGAGATATGGCAGCATCAGCATCTCCATACCTCTTTTCTAGTTTAAATTACGGTTTTCATAGTTACGTGTTTTATAAGTTAAATTATCTTTATTTCTCCATTTGTAACAATTTAAAACAACGTGGCCATGTTTGGAACAAAGTTGACAAATCATATTATTTCTAGAAAAGTTTCTTCTAGGGGAAGAACGAAAATTGGTCTGTCTAGTTTTGTAATTATTTCTATAATTTCTTTGATCAAATTTGGGTCTGCTTGACTGAACTACGTGCAAGGATTCATTATGGGAGGGTGGATTGTTGTTTGTCAGTGAAATGCTATTAATTTTCTCAGATAAATCTTTCAATGTGTTTAATATTACAGAGTCATTTTCATTATCACAAGAAAGAACAGTCTTAGTATTAGTAGTGTTGTTGAAAGAATCATATATTTCGGATAATGTTTGAGCACGTTCAACTGCCTTATTATAGTCTCTTATGTTTTCCTCCATTAATTTAATTTTAATATTTGATGGTACACACTCTAAAAATTTTGGAAGTTTAATGTTATCAAGGGATTGTTTGTCTTTAAGGTCAGGGAAAGCCTTAGGTACAGCAACATTTACACGATGGGCAAAATTTTTAATAGACTCCCCCGGCAAAATTTTTAAATTATGAAATTCTGATATTCCAGTATTATATGAGGATTCCTTGAAAAACTTACAGAAATTTTCCTCGATGACTTCAAGATCTGTCGAGTTATATAAAGTTTCGTTTTCAATAAAGTATGCCAACGCGGCATCACGAAGTTTTTCTTTCATTACATGTAATGTCGCGTCATTTGTTAATTTATTTAACATGGCAAAGGATCTCAATTGATCAAAGAAAAATTTGACAAATCTCGCGTCCCCATCGAAATTAGGAACGGAGCAAAACGCGTTTCGATTCTGTGCCATGTTTTTCCAAAATAAAAATGTTAACTAAGTTAAATAAAAATAATATGCATAAGAATTCAATCCATTATCATATAATAAATAAAATTACCAAGACACTTAAAAATGAAAAAAAAATTGTTAAATATATTTGTTTTAATTAGGCATGACAAAGTTTCAAAATTAACGAAAATATAGAAATTATTCCTAATATTTTTATATGTATATATCATTATATTTTGCAATCATGAAATTGGCATATATAAGTCTTGATATATATTATAGATATATTTCATGAAAAAAAACATAATAATGAATAATAACCAAAAACGAATGAATATATGAAAATTATAATGTCAACATATATTATATTGCAAACCAAAAGATCAAAATATGAAAAAATTATAAAATATTTTATGCAGTATGATGAAAAGAAAAAAAAATATATCAATATGATCTGGTATTAAATTTCACAAATGAAATATATCTTTACTTGAATTATCCAAAAACCAGATATTCCAAAAATAATATAAGCAAATTTTGATCATTTATATAACTTTTTAACTGTTCTTAAAAATTGAAATGAAAAGTTAAAGTAGAATATAATACTCATATGAAGAATAAAAGATTTTACCTATAAGTAAAAATTTATATATAAAGTTTAAATAAATGTCAATATTTAAGAAAAATGTACGAAAAGTTCTTATTGTCAATATTTAAGGAAAAATATGTGAGAAATGTTTCTTTTTATTGGCACAATAAAATGATTCCAAAGGAAACTTACCCTTTTTCCGTATCTTCTTTTGCTAAAAAGAAATATTTACTTATTTATCTATATATTTTTATTCATTTACTTTTTATTATTATTATTATATTTTTATTTAATAACACACTGCCTTTCTCCTGTATGAGTGCGCGCAACAAAAAAAATTAAAGTAGTAATTTAACTGCACACCTGCTGGAAAGACATATGTCGGGCATTTTTCTTTGCAGTGATGAATCAACCATCAATTTATATTGAAATAATAATATACGAATAAGGCGATCTCAAAATGCGAACTTTGCAGGATGATCGGCGATAAGAATCGGGTAGTGCAGAATCGAAGACACAAAAATTCTATATTCGCACTTTCCAAAGAAATCGGTGATGATATTACTCTAGAACAAAGATATTTCATTTACTCATTCACTGAGTATTTCATTATAACAGCTTGAACAACGTAAAACTTCGCATTCATGAATTAATCAGGATGTGTAGAATGATTAACGTAGTCGATATCACGTCGATATTAGGTGACTAAGCAGAGATCCGTTAAACAGAAATTCGAGTATTGCAGTACACTTGCTTATATTCGTTATATAGTAATGAATAATTTTTCAAGACGAAAAAAAATTTTGGATATCCGGATATATTATCCGGCCTGAGTCTGGCACCACATATATTTAATGAAGAAGGCTGGGATGGAGATATATAAAATAAGAAGCGGCCATATACGTATAGTAGTCCAGGTTCAATAAGCTCTATGAAGAATAGGAAAAGATCTCTTTTCTTAAGAAAATCCATTATTTGTTATTTCAAGTAACCGCATTAAGAATATGCATAGTTCATTGTCTAAATACTTATTACGAAGGCAACAAAGATAGACATCTTTTGGAAGATTAGCAAAGTTTATTTTATTAAATGACTTGAGGATACCAACTCTGACGGAAGCCATTTCGATTTATTAGAAACTTTTTAAATCTTTCTTAAAACCACATGTTGTTGACAGCATGAAGAACAAGTGCTAATTCCTTTATTTCGCCAAATCTCCTTGGCATCAAAAATCAAGTTGGCTGAACACATTTTAAATTTTATATATGGTAAACCTACAGAAGAGATAAAAGATTGGCTACAAATTAAATTACGTCATAGGATGTGATTAAATTTTGTCAGGCATCCAGAATTTGGCTAAAAGTGCGAAATCAATTGATAAAAAATATTAGAAATTATTTTCAGCTATAATGATTCAACGGAATCTTTAAACGTTTGATTGGAGACAGGAAACTACAATAAAAAAAAAATCGTCTGCGGTTTTAAAGCATAAAATGAATGGGTTTCTCTTTCTTTGATATTTTATTTAATTATTACTTGATGAGATTTAGAGCAGGAAAAAGAACAATAAATTATATGAAATTACAGATTAATGAAATAGAAATAAAAATAAAATAGCATACGCGAAATAAACAAAATTGTATTAAATTCTTTTAGGATAAGAAATATAATGTTTGCTTGTATTATAAATAAATAAATAAAATGTAATTTATATTATTATTATTATTTTATTTTAAAAAGGGATATGTGATGTTTTTCAACATCACAAGCACCCTGGGAGGAAGTAGTCGCAATCGGGAGGGGTGGGGTGGGGTACGTATACCAAAAAAAAAATTGTTACTTATTACTATCATAAATAATATATATATTTTTTTTTACTTTAAATAGTTCATAATATTTCTCATAATGTACATTTATATCAAATTTCGCCCTGTACCCCCTTGTTTAAGAAAAAAATAAAGGATACCAGAGCTGCTTTTTGAGCGATTAAGACAAAATCAAGGTCCTACTAAATATCAAGCTTGGTTTAATATTCTCTAAGTCAATGAAATGCGGATGCTTAACGGCAACTTTTCGTGACACTACTAATTTATCTATTTATTTATTTATTTATTTTTAAGTGATCACTATATATATTAGCGTGTTCTTTGTAACATGATTTATTTATCTAAATAACTTTACATCTTTATAAAAAGATATATTCTGATTTTAAACGTAATACCAGTCAGTATTCAAAGGTGCTTTTTTTTCTGTACAGTTTGCTTTTTGAGTTATTATATTTTAGTTGTTGTTATATCAAGTAGTTATAAATTTACTCAAAATAACGATTAAAAAAATGCGACATGACTGTCATATTCTCCTACAAGAAATCAATTATCGTAAAATATATTCTATGTTTATACAAGCTAGCTCATCAATCATGTAAATTCTGCAACGTAAATGTGTATACAAAGCCTGTTTCTCCACCAAGTTTGAATTTTTCTACAGTATTCAAAAATATTTTTAACGCACTAGGAAAAAAAATATCAAAATTCAACGAAGATTTTTTTTTTTTTTTAGTTCAAAACTTCATATATCAGACGTGCTTTAAAAATGATTTTTCTTGTAATAATAAACATTGAAAGTATTACAGTAAAATACGAGCCAATAGAGGAATATATAATTTGAAAATTAAATAAATTTAATATGCTATGAAGGAAAAAAAAATAAAGAAGACAAATGTTTTAACAAAACTTATTTATTTATTTATTTATTATTAGCGAATCGTTTACAAACAGAGTTTGTATGCATTATGCATTTATTTTTATGTCACATCATATGCTTCCTAAACATAGAGTTTTTAGTTGAATCAATATAATTTAGCATTAGAAAATATGTTTTAGAAAATAAATAAATAAATGAAATAAGTGATCTTTGTTTGAGCGAAATTTTATGCATTTACAAGTAAGTGACCAGAAAATGAAAGAGTAAAATGGTTTGTCAATTATAGATTTAAAAAAGCAGAAAAAAAAATAGAATTTAAAATTTGTGTATATAGGTTTAGAACAATCTCTTTTTCATCTATTTCTTTCACTTACACCAATTTTACATTGTAGAAAAATGTCTTGTTTGTGACTCTGTTAAAAGGAAATGCCGTTAAGATCATTAAATAAAACAAATGTACTTAATGGATAAAACGAACTGTCTAAAATCATAATGAATAACAAATATTAATCATTAAAATTTCTTCTGTTAGACAGAATCGAGCCTAATGTTATATGTGATTCACCTTAATCTCCTTTCTTTCTTGCAATATGCGTGAGAGGTCTGTAGATTTTAAATAATAATAAAATTTGTTGATTTTTTTTTTCACACTTCTTGAAGCTTGAGAATAATAAAAATCGTAAAATCAACTTGGCGTCCGCCTGTAGCGTGTCTTGCTCTTTGTAAGTGTGTTTGCAGTATTTTAACTAAAACAATTTCGCAAGTTATTAGAAATTTACGATTTTCTTAACATGGAAGAAAAGGGAAAGGTTTTTCTTAAAATTCCATGTTGAGAGATATTTTCGCCTTAAAGATGTTAGATTACAGTTAAAATAACGATTATGATGCTAGAATGATGAACATTAATTATACTACTTTTCAAAAAATGACCGGACACTTTCAATTCCAGACTTTTTTTTTTTTTTTTTTTTCAAATATCTCAAAAGGCACTAGACAGATCATCTTAAAATTTGAAAAGTGAGAAGAACATGTCGTACCTCATATATTGAAAGTTTTGCCCTGAAAGTGAAAAAGGGACCAGTAAAAATTAACGAAAAATGAAAGCGTTTGGTTTTCATATAAGTAGCTCGATACATTTGGCTATTAAATTATGCAAATGAAATTTCACTAAATCTTATGCATGCGCAGTTAAAAATTATTTAGTAAAAATGCTCATTTTTCATTAGATATTTAATATTTTTCATTCTGATTGCAGTAGGCTGTCTAATATTTTATGTCAAGATTCCTGAAAAAAAATTTGCGCTGGGTTTAATACTTTGCGTGTTATACATACAAAAAAAAAAAAAAAGACTTTTTTTTGAAGTGAAAACTTCTTTAGTCGCGTTGAGCACTTTTGGGTGAAGAAAAATCTTTGAACTCCCGTCATCGTCAGCTGACGCTTTCCATTTGAAGTGAAAACCTTTGGGTGAACAAAAATAATTGTTGAAGTGAAAATTTCTTTAGGCGCGTTGAGCACTTTTGGGTGAAGAAAAATCTTTGAACTCCCGTCATCCTCAGCTGACGCTTTCCATTTGAAGTGAAAACCTTTGGGTGAACAAAAATAATTGAATTCGCGTCATCGAAACGCTTTCCATCTTTGTATGATACAAATAATGTATCATACAATTAACTTGCTAATGTGAAGTATTAATAATTATATACTGTATATTGTTTTAAAACCTGGTGCGGCTCTACACGACTTCTCTCATCTCCGAGCACTGTCTCTATTGCAGTTAGACCTCACAAAACCGTGAGAAAGCCCAAAGCTGCCATTTTTCTCAAGTTTTTACAATCTGGTGCGGCTCTACACGACTTCTCTCATCTCCGGACACTGTCTCTTTTGCAGTTAGACCTCACAAAACAGTGAGAAAGGCCAAAGCCGCCATTTTTCTCACGTTTTAACAATCGGGTGCGGCTCTACACGACTTCACTCATATCCGGACACAGTTTCTTAAAGATTGCATCCGGAAACGTTGCAGTTAGACTTCACAGAACCATGAGAAAGACCAAAGCCCCCATTTTTCTCACGTTTTTAAAATCTGGTGCGGCTATATACGACTTCTCTCATTTCCGGACACTGTCTCTTATAGATTGCAGCCAGAAACGTTACAGTTAGACCTCACAAAACCGTGATAAAGGCCAAAGCCGCCATTTCTCTCACGTTTTTACAATCTGGTGCGGCTCTACACGACTTCTCTCATTTTCGGACACTGTCTCTATTCCAGTTAGAACTCACAAAACCGTGAGAAAGGCCAAAGCCACCATTTTTCTCACGTTTTTACAATCTGGTGCGGCTTTACACGACTTCTCTCATCTCCGGCCACAGTCTCTTAAAGATTGCAGCCGGAAACGTTGCAGTTAGACTTCACAGAACCGTGATAAAGGCGAAAGCAGCCATTTTTTTACGTTTTTACAATCTGGTGCAGCTCTACACGACTTCTCTCATTTCCGGACACTGTCTCTATTCCAGTTAGTCCTCACAAAACCGTGAGAAAGGCCAAAGCCGCCATTTTTCTCACGTTTTTACAATCTGTTGCGGCTCTAAACGACTTCTCTCATCTCCGGACACTGTCTGTTTTGCAGTTAGTGCATTAAATAAAATTGTAATATAATTTTTGTAGTAGTAGTTTATATTAATGAATAAAAAAACACTTCATTTAAAAGTATTTCCTACACAATAAAATATTTCCTGACGATTCAAGAAATACACACGTATTTGTTCACGTTTTCACTTCTGTCGGCACTCCCGAAGTGCAACCTTTTTTCTTTTCTTTTTTTTTCAGTTTTTTAAAGAAACCATTATATCTCCCTGATTACATGCGGTAGAGACATAATAATTTATACAGATAATAATAAAAAAAAGCCACATAATCACATGCTATAGCCAGATCGCATTTCAAGCATTACTTTTTACAGGGTGATGCCAAACGCTTCCATTTTTCGTTAATTGTTTACTTGTCCCCTTTTCACTTTCAGGGCAAAACTTTCACTGAAATATATGAGGTACGGCATGTTCTTCTCTCTTTTCAAATTTTAAGATGATCCGTCTAGTACTTTTTGAGATATTTAAAAAAAAAAAAAAATGGAATTGAAAATGTCAAATCATTTTTGGAAAAGAAGTATGCGCGATCTTCTTAAAATGACATAATAGGGCAAAATGACTCTTAACCCATACAGCACAGAATATTTCAGTTATGCTGCAAAAAGCTTACAATCTTTCAAAAACGTAACACGTTTTAGCATGCTCTCTGATACCTTTCTGAAACATTCGCCCATTTTGGTTTTCTATCTGTTAAATGATTGTGACGTTTCTGTTACGTATCTGATTTTTGTTACGATCGCGGACATTTCTACGTTTTTGAAACTAATCGGAAAGCAATCAGAATGTTTTTAAACGTTTCGGAAATGTTTATAATGTTTCAATGTTATATGATTGTTACGTTTCTGGAACATTTTGTGCTGTTAGGGAAATGTCCTTTTTGGGGGATATTTTCATCATAAAGATGTTAGACACTTTTAAAATATACATGATACTAGTTTGGACATAATTCAATATAAATAGTTTAATAATTAATTTCGTAAATTATTCGAACTTCATATTTTCTTAACATAGCAGAATACAGCAATATTTTACATAAGCTTACACTATAATTATCATTGAATTGAAAATGGTATGGAATAGAATAGAAACTAAAATACAAAACTTAATCTAATCATATTGATTAACCAATTAGAATATGGTAAATAGTTATATCGAACTGAAGGGTTGTTACCGTGTTGAGCGAATTTATTTTTCTTAACATAAATGTAATATTAAACACTCTGAAAATTAAATGTTTTCAAAATAATGTAACACAACATGAGAATTTCGTAAGAATCTTTAAATATCACTGATGATTATTCATTCATTTACAAAACTCTAAATTGTATACTATATATTTCGAAACATACTCTGTTTAATTTTAAATACTAAGGTATTTCGATAAGGTATAAAAGCTCATTAACGATTTTTCTTTAGAAAATCGATGCTGCAAAATTTTCAATAAATCGTGAGCAATTTGAATATTGTTATATTTTTAAAATTCTTTTGGGATAAAAATTAACATTCTTAGCGTCTGCGAAATGTTTAACTTTGAATCAATTATGCAGGAGAAAAATTTGAGAATATGAGCCTTACATACTGTGCAAATATTTTCCGATACAAATTGATTATGTAAAACGTATACTTCTAAATTAAAAGCGTGTGCTGTGTATTTAGCTTGATAAGTTTGTATTCAGTTGAATTTACAGAAAAAAGGAAAAAAAAAAACTAATAAATTGAAATATAACTTCATTAAAGCTTTTACATCTCGTGTAATACATAAAATTAAGAAAACACATTTGTTTGTCTCACGAAAACAGTTATTTAGTAAGGAAACATGTAAATATGTAATCATAATCATAATAAACACAGAGCTTATGAATACTTTTTTTCATAGTATCAGATTACATCAATTTATGTTTACAATTTATGTTTACTCTTGATATGCAATAGAAAGTGGTTAAAAAACTTTAAATAAAAAATACTTTTAAAACAATATTTTATTATTAATTTCTAAGAAAGATTTATTAAGAGATTTTTTTCTTATTTTTAAAATATTACTGATATTCTAAAGAAGGGCTTTAAATAAAGATATAGAGAAATTACACTCATGTTTGTAAAAATTGCAACACATGAAAGCATTGTCAGAAATTAATGGAATTTATTCCACATAATACTGATAGTGGTACAAATAAACGATCAAATGCACAAGACAAAAAAAAAAGCAAAAAGAACGTGAGAAATCAGTATTTTGTGTGTCCTACACGCTGAGCGACGAGAGCCTGTACACGTCGTGGCATTGAATCATACAGGTTCTGAATGTAATCGTGGGGAAAGCATTCCAGATGGCTTCGAATTAAAGCCGAAGTTCAATCTTACTGTGCTCCCCACCAATTACATGAGCGAATCGCCGACCATGGAAACCCCAGATATGCTCGATAGGCAAAAAACCGGGGAATAAGCAGGCCATGGAAGAAGCGAAACCTGTTGTGCACTGTAGAAGGCTTGTGGAGTCTTAAAAACATGTGCACGGGCATTATTCTGCTGAAATACAGCACTCGGAATGCGTCGAATGGGAATGACCTCTGGCTCCAAAATTTCCCTTATGTAGCAATCATCGTTGAGGTTGCTTGCAATGTGCACTAGATGTGATCGACAGTTATACCCAATAGTTCCCCACACCACGATGCTAGGCGTTTGTGCAGTATGACGCTAGATAACATACTGCGAGAGAAGACGTTACACCCTGTAACGTCTGACGCATATTCTTCCATCATTGTATTCCTGATTGTAGCGAGATTCATCGGAGAAAACAATTTGTTGCCACTGGGCACGTCACGTGCTGTGTTGCTGAGCCCATTAAAGTCGGAGGCGTCTGTGATTCAGTGAGAGGGGAATCCTGCATAGAGGAATACTTGCACGCAGTTCATGCTACAGCATACGGCGACGAACCTTCGAGCTAGACAGCAAAACATCTGTAGCCGTGCTCCAACGTTATGCTAACACACGAGAGGACGCTGTACGATCTGTCACAGCCATGCGGATGAGATGTCTGTCGTCTCGTGCCGTTCTTCTATTACGTGCCTCACTGCCAGTTTTTTGGCTTGTTTGGTTCTCCTCTGTCCATTTCTATCAAACACGCATCACTGTTGTGGCATTACACTGCGTTCCGGTTGCGATTTCTCGATACGAAAATCCACGCTATCGCATACCAACGATGCGGCCTCGTACGAACTCCATTAGTTCTTGGTATGACACCCTCCGCTTTTGACGAGGCATATTGACCAGCAATGAGACGTTTATCGCAGACAGAGGATGATAAACGGATTTGAACGCGCATTTACAGTCCTCTATATACATGGAACAAGCGACTGAGAAGGAAGCGGTTCTCGTTCCACGCATGCGCAATCGATTTGTAATTCTAATCATTTGCATGACTTACCTCACTTTACATTTCCTGTAAGTTTGGTGCATAATCCTTTCATGGAGTTGCAATTTTCACAAACATAAGTGTGAAATATTTTATAGTAGCCATTTCTGTACTGAACATCAGCTTGATAGTAACTACATACATAATATGATTTTCAGGAATTAAAATCTTATAAAATACAATACTATTGTAAAAGTCACTCCGTTCAGGAAATCTCTTACCTTTCTTACGCAGCCCAAAAAAGGATTAATATCAAATTTCGCCGTCACTATTGATTCCTGGGAACTCAATGCGAAATCCTAATCTCTTTCAACATTCCTTGTTATCTGTGTTAGATTTTTGTCTGCATTATAAAGTTATAATTTAAAATATTTTACGACTGGGTGCGTGAATAATATTTTAATCTTTACCAACTAAATTTTTATTAATTAAAACTTCTACAAAGGTAGACGCACAACGCCGTAAAAATACTTTAAATAATAACTTTATACTGCAACCAAAATACTAACCCAGATAGCAAGAAATGTTGAAAGAGATTAAGATTTATTACATAGATGCATGCAGAGATATTGGAAGATCTTTAGTAAGCAAGGTGTTGAGTTCCCGGGAATCAATAGTCGCGGCGAAATTTGATATCAATTCTTTTTTGACTGCGTAAGAAAGGTAAAAGTTTTTGCTATGCGAGGTGACTTTCATAATAGTATTGCTTTTTATGAGTTATGACTTCTTTTTGGAGTTTATTTATGTGCTTTCATAAATGTAATACATATGCATAATGTGTATATTTGTGTATTAGATCTATAAAATTCGTGTTTATTATGCATAGATGTAAATATATTGTTACAAATTTGTAAATAATACTATTTTTTTTTAATATAATTTAATTCTAAGAGGCTTAGTCAGATTATAAAATGCCAATTTTCTGCTTTTTTCGCTTATTTCCGCGTTACAAAAGCTCGTTTTACTTTAAAAACCAGTTTCATCAGAGCACGTAATAGTCTTGGTGACGAATATAGTCCCTTTATCGCTCCTTGACGACTATTTTTGTGACCTTTGTGAAAAAAAAAAAAAAAAAAAAAAACTTTTTATGGATATACCAATTGTTTAAACTCTAACTCGATTATTACGGAAGTTACTGTAAAATTCTAAATTAATAGGAGGCTATGAAAAGTGTCCCGTTTCAGCCACTGAGGTCAGTTTCTTGCCAAGACTTTGCTGAATAGAAATCCCTGCTTGACTAAGTCTCTACCATTGAATTGCAGACTATTGTGTTAATACTATGGTACAGTTTATGCTGCGATTTTTTTATGTTGTCAGCTGTTATTTAAGCTGTGTTTTCTGCAGAAACTGAAGTTCATACTGGATTTGCAGACCTGTAATCTTCCGAAACATTCTGTAAATAAAGTTTTAAACCCCTGCAAGGTTCGTCTTTCATTCACAGAAAATTCGCGATCACCGAGTATGCAACAATATGTTTGTCTAATTCGTATATATTATGTGAGGGTGTAATACTCAGCTAGCACATGTTTATGCATAGGTATTTATATGATGCATGTGTTTCATATTGACATTCGAATGAATTTGTATAGTATTTATTCCTTTAAAACTCTACTTAAACTCGCTTATGTCATTTAAAGTTCTTATAATTTCATAGTTAAAAATCTGAATTAACTTCACTCGACTTTCTGAACATTTAGTAGTTAATGATGTTTAAAAAGTTTGTATCGGGAGAATAATTTAGTGAATAACTGAATGTAAGAACTTTTTCATTGGAAAACTGTGATGCCATTTGGCTATTCATGCTCACAACGAGACACAACAATAGTTCTATCTAAGGAAAAAATCTAGAGTGACTCCACTCGACTTTCCGAACATTGAGTAACTAACAGTTTTGTAGATAAAATAAAGAAAGAGGAGTTTCTAAACAAACAAAAGAGAGAAAACCATAACAGAGTGTTTGAGCATTTTTCTCCATATATCACACGAGGTTTTATTTAACGCTACTGAACTTTGAGCCCTTAGATCATAATGATAAAGAATTTTTCGTTGTGTCCCTGTAAAAATCTATAAATTCTGACAAACTTAAACAAATTTTCACATTTTACACACAATTTTGTCAAAGCCCCTCTTTTTTTTTTTTTTTTTTTTAATTATTGTTACTGAGTGAATTTGTATAGGAAAATACAGAAGAAAGTCTCGTGGTGGCCACAATTCACCAAAATGCTTATAGTTAGTGCAACAGTGATTTATAATATTCATACAAATTTTCAGCTCAATTGAATAAGGTGTTTAGATGCTATTGCACTTTTAAAAATTTGGTCTCATAGGCCATAATGATAAAGAATTTTTCTTTGTGTCCCTGTAAAAAAACTGTAAGTGCTAGATTAACCAAAATCTATACAGTTGGTTCAAATGTGACCTATAACATGTGTACAAATTCTTTGCTCAGATTAATAAGGCGTTTAGACGCTATCACACTTTTAAAAATTTTGCAAAGAATTTTTCTTTGTGTCCCTGTAAAAAAACTATAAGTGCTAGATTCTCCAAAATCTATACAGATTGAGTATCTGTGACCTATAATATGTTTATAAAGTTTTTGCTCAATTGAATAAGGCGTTTGGATGCTATCGCACTTTTAAGATTTTGGTCCCTTGACCATAATGATAAAGAATCTTTCTTTGTGTCCCTGTAAAAAAACTATAAGTGCTAGATTCACCAAAATCTATAGGGTTCTTACTATAGTGACTTACAATATACATACCAACTTTCAGCTTATTCGAACCAAGCGTTTAGACGCTAGCGTGTTCACTCACAGACATACACACATACATACACACATACATACACACACACATACATACATCATCGTAAAAATAGTGAAAACGGACTCGTTGGACCTCGAAACGTATAGAAACATCAAAATCTCGAATTCGGATTTTTGACATGATTACAATACTTTCCTCACTATAGTGTTCGGAAAGTAAAAAGTATTTCAGACGCTTTTCGCTCGCGTAATTCATAAACAATTTTAAATTTTTGCCTTTAATATAGTGAAGGTCGTAGCCAGATAAAAATGTCATAGAGGGTTTAATCTTTTGTACGTAATATTAAGTGTTTAAAATGAAATATAATCAAAAATTTTTTCGACAAATCTGCAAATTTTAAATCCCCAAACACCTTCCCTTAAGCTACGGCCTAGAATATAGTTAAACGTTTCTAATTTAATTTGGCAGTTTATAGCATGGGCCATGAAAGGGTGTAAAATGAAAATCGTCTAACATGAAAATACCGAAAAGGAAAAGGTAAATATTTCGTGTATGAATAGAAAGAAACGCAATTTATTCGAATTTATTTTATGTCCCTATAAAAGGATTATGACTGGTAAGCACGTAATCTTCAGTAACGGTCAAACAAAAAAATCAGTTTCAAAATTAGTTTTATTCTCTTTTAAGTATATATACTATAGCATTTTGAGACTTAAAGAAAAAAAAAAAAAAAAGAAAGAAAGAAAGAAATTTTTTTTCACTGTACAACACAATATGAATTTCGAAAGTGTTACTTTTTGGAAAATGGCGTGCAGGAGTGTTAAATATTTGATTATATTTCGTACCTTTTTCTAAACACTTTTAGAATTTGCATTACCTTATTTCTTCAAACTGGTAAAGAATTAAATCACATTTCAATATTTTTGAAACACTCTGTATATATTTAGTTGCCCTCCAATGACTATTTCATTTCCTAAAAATATATGAAAGTGGGATTTATTAAAGACCAATTGGTTTTTGTATTTATCTGTGTGTGTGTGTGTGTGTATGTGCGTCAGAATAATCAAAATTCTTCTTATCCAACCTCCATATATGGAATATTAAAATTATTGTTCAATTACATAGTATATGTAACAATGTATAATTGTTAACAATGTATTGATTTTATTGAACAATGTATTATTATTTTTTTAACAATGTATAATTGTTAACAATGTATTGTTTTTATTGAACAATGCATAATTTTTATGTAATCATATGAAATCCCTCACCAATATTATAATGTAAAACTCTTTATAAAGCATAAATACTTATTCTCATACACTTATGTTAAGTATTTCCATTAATCACATTTTAGACTAAGCTTTTGACTCTCTTTATCATGTTGTCTGCATCAGATGGAAAATTTTTTCATGCTTCCCTGTAAAAGAGGCTATTAAAGGCATAATTTTTCCTAATGATCATATTTTAGCCAATTATTACAACATTTTATAGCACTTTTTCTGTTTTAAACAGTTTAGCATTAAGAAACGAATTTCAAACAATATAGATTCATAGTTATACAAAGAAAGTCTAATTTGTATCGCTTGAAATAGTACCATAAGTCCCAAATTTATAAAAGTCTATAAATAGTTCTTGTAGCAATGATCTTAAACATATCTACCAAGTTTAAGCTTAACAGAAAATTTAGTATTTGTACGCTATCGTGTCTACTCACTTACATACATATCCACATAATCGATAGAACCATTAATCTCTACATATTTCACATGATGATGATCTGTTACATACATACATATATATATATATATATATATATATATATTGAATTTGAGTTTAATTGAATACAGCATTTAAACGCTATTGCGTTCACTCACTGAATTACGTATACACATTCATCCTATATTCATTCAACTTCATGTATTTCATGTTATGGTGACCTAAAATTATACATACTAAATTTGAGTTCAGTATGGAATGCAGCGTTTAGACACTATCGTACTCATTCACTCCCATGAATATACGCATTAGTCATATATTCATTAAGCTATTTCATGTAATGGTGACCTATAATATACGTATTCGAATGCAATCGAATTTAGTGTTACGACGTTATAGCGTTCACTCACATACATACAGACTAAAAAAAATACAAACATCACCGTAAAAAAAAAAAAAAAAAAAAAAAAAAAAAAAAAAGCAAAATTGAATTTAGAAGATCCTCTAAACTTATTAAACGATCTTAAAAACCATACATCGTTATGTATAAAATTCTCTTTTGTATCCGTGAAAAGAAAAAAAAAACTAAGTTCTACGTCATTAAAATCTATGTAGTACTGTGTCACCTCTAGCATACCTATTGATTTTGAGCTGAATCAGATGGAGTGTTTAAACGCTACCGTATTTACTCATACATATACAAGCATACATTCATCATTTTACAAAATTAAAAATGAATTCAGGAGACCTCAAAACTCACAGAAACACTAAAGCATCAAATTTTAATTTTTCCATGATAGCAATTTTACTCTTACATTTTTCTCGTATATGATCGAAATTTAATTTTATGTTTTCTTCCATCAACCGTATTTTTTTAAAGTTAACGGATAGCTCTTTTATTTAATCCTCCACATTACTTTTGTTAAAAGCCGGCGCATCCTTTAAGCATTTATTTATTACGAAATTTGGCGATAAAAATCACTTTGTGAATTTTAATCCAATATTGATAAATTGTTTTTCTTATTAATAACATCTTTCTTGCAATTATTAACAAAAAAAAAAAAAAAAAAAAAAAAAGGAAGAAGAAGAAGAAATTGTCTTTAATTAATCTATTATTAATTCTTGCGATAAATAAATAAATAAAATAGAAAACTTTATTTATTACTATTTAATGTCTCATAAAATGTCAAAATTGGAATTCATTGAAATAAATTGGAAACGAGCGCCATCTCTTGATAATTTCACGTAATTTTTGCGTTAAATATTACAAAATTCAAAATGACTACCCTGTATATTTACCAAAAAAATTTTTGATTACAAAGGGTGATTGCAAAAAGGGAATATCCATGCAAACTTTCAGCTCAATTGCTGTAGAACTCTAGGCTCTAGGCATGTCAGACTTAACAAGAAGGAGAAGAAGAAGAATGTAACCGGCAAATTTCATGTTTTCAAAGTTATATTACTCATGCCCCTTAATTCGGATCGACTTGGATTTTTTTTCCATAAGGGTATGCTCGAGGAATGTGCAAAAAGCATAGGTCTTGAAGGCCAGGGAGCTGAGATACAGGTAGTTAAAATGTCCAAGATGTTATGTCGATATAATATGCACTAGTATCATTTCGCCATGTACTTTCCTACTTTATAAATTTCATTTTTTTTTCTAGATATTATTAATGAAACTGATTTTAAACTTTGATATTTGCATTATAGTTTCAATTTTAGAATATATTTTTTTCGTACACAATAAGTATTTCCTACATAATAAAATATTTCCTGACGATTCAAGAAATACACACGTATTTGTTCACGTTTTCACTTCTGTCGGCACTCCCGAAGTGCAACCTTTTTTCTTTTTTTTTTTTTTCAGTTTTTTAAAGAAACCATTATATCTCCCTGATTACATGCGGTAGAGACATAATAATTTATACAGATAATAATAAAAAAAAGCCACATAATCACATGCTATAGCCAGATCGCATTTCAAGCATTACTTTTTACAGGGTGATGCCAAACGCTTCCATTTTTCGTTAATTGTTTACTTGTCCCCTTTTCACTTTCAGGGCAAAACTTTCACTGAAATATATGAGGTACGGCATGTTCTTCTCTCTTTTCAAATTTTAAGATGATCCGTCTAGTACTTTTTGGGATATTTAAAAAAAAAAAAAAATGGAATTGAAAATGTCAAATCATTTTTGGAAAAGAAGTATGCGCGATCTTCTTAAAATGACATAATAGGGCAAAATGACTCTTAACCCATACAGCACAGAATATTTCAGTTATGCTGCAAAAAGCTTACAATCTTTCAAAAACGTAACACGTTTTAGCATGCTCTCTGATACCTTTCTGAAACATTCGCCCATTTTGGTTTTCTATCTGTTAAGTGATTGTGACGTTTCTGTTACGTATCTGATTTTTGTTACGATCGCGGACATTTCTACGTTTTTGAAACTAATCGGAAAGCAATCAAAATGTTTTTAAACGTTTCGGAAATGTTTATAATGTTTCAATGTTATATGATTGTTACGTTTCTGGAACATTTTGTGCTGTTAGGGAAATGTCCTTTTTGGGGGATATTTTCATCATAAAGATGTTAGACACTTTTAAAATATACATGATACTAGTTTGGAAATAATTCAATATAAATAGTTTAATAATTAATTTCGTAAATTATTCGAACTTCATATTTTCTTAACATAGCAGAATACAGCAATATTTTACATAAGCTTACACTATGATTATCATTGAATTGAAAATGGTATGGAATAGAATAGAAACTAAAATACAAAACTTAATATAATCATATTGATTAACGAATCAGAATATGGTAAATAGTTATATCGAACTGAAGGGTTGTTACCGTGTTGAGCGATTTTATTTTTCTTAACATAAATGTAATATTAAACACTCTGAAAATTAAATGTTTTCAAAATAATGTAACACAACATGAGAATTTCGTAAGAATCTTTAAATATCACTGATGATTATTCATTCATTTACAAAACTCTAAATTGTATACATATATTTCGAAACATACTCTGTTTAATTTTAAATACTAAGGTATTTCGATAAGGTATAAAAGCTCATTAACGATTTTCCTTTAGAAAATCGATGCTGCAAAATTTTCAATAAATCGTGAGCAATTTGAATATTGTTATATTTTTAAAATTCTTTTGGGATAAAAATTAACATTCTTAGCGTCTGCGAAATGTTTAACTTTGAATCAATTATGCAGGAGAAAAATTTGAGAATATGAGCCTTACATACTGTGCAAATATTTTCCGATACAAATTGATTATGTAAAACGTATACTTCTAAATTAAAAGCGTGTGCTGTGTATTTAGCTTGATAAGTTTTTATTCAGTTGAATTTTACAGAAAAAAGGAAAAAAAAAAACTAATAAATTGAAATATAACTTCATTAAAGCTTTTACATCTCGTGTAATACATAAAATTAAGAAAACACATTTGTTTGTCTCACGAAAACAGTTATTTAGTAAGTAAACATGTAAATATGTAATCATAATCATAATAAACACAGAGCTTATGAATACTTTTTTTCATAGTATCAGATTACATCAATTTATGTTTACAATTTATGTTTACTCTTGATATGCAATAGAAAGTGGTTAAAAAACTTTAAATAAAAAATACTTTTAAAACATTATTTTATTATTAATTTCTAAGAAAGATTTATTAAGAGATTTTTTTCTTATTTTTTAAATATTACTGATATTCTAAAGAAGGGCTTTAAATAAAGATATAGAGAAATTACACTCATGTTTGTAAAAATTGCAACACATGAAAGCATTGTCAGAATATAATGGAATTTATTCCACATAATACTGATAGTGGTACAAATAAACGATCAAATGCACAAGACAAAAAAAAAAGCAAAAAGAACGTGAGAAATCAGTATTTTGTGTGTCCTACACGCTGAGCGACGAGAGCCTGTACACGTCGTGGCATTGAATCATACAGGTTCTGAATGTAATCGTGGGGAAAGCATTCCAGATGGCTTCGAATTAAAGCCGAAGTTCAATCTTACTGTGCTCCCCACCAATTACATGAGCGAATCGCCGACCATTGAAACCCCAGATATGCTCGATAGGCAAAAAACCGGGGAATAAGCAGGCCATGGAAGAAGCGAAACCTGTTGTGCACTGTAGAAGGCTTGTGGAGTCTTAAAAACATGTGCACGGGCATTATTCTGCTGAAATACAGCACTCGGAATGCGTCGAATGGGAATGACCTCTGGCTCCAAAATTTCCCTTATGTAGCAATCATCGTTGAGGTTGCTTGCAATGTGCACTAGATGTGATCGACAGTTATACCCAATAGTTCCCCACACCACGATGCTAGGCGTTTGTGCAGTATGACGCTAGATAACACACTGCGAGAGAAGACGTTACACCCTGTAACGTCTGACGCATATTCTTCCATCATTGTATTCCTGATTGTAGCGAGATTCATCGGAGAAAACAATTTGTTGCCACTGGGCACGTCACGTGCTGTGTTGCTGAGCCCATTAAAGTCGGAGGCGTCTGTGATTCAGTGAGAGGGGAATCCTGCATAGAGGAATACTTGCACGCAGTTCATGCTACAGCAAACGGCGACGAACCTTCGAGCTAGACAGCAAAACATCTGTAGCCGTGCTCCAACGTTATGCTAACACACGAGAGGACGCTGTACGATCTGTCACAGCCATGCGGATGAGATGTCTGTCGTCTCGTGCCGTTCTTCTATTACGTGCCTCACTGCCAGTTTTTTGGCTTGTTTGGTTCTCCTCTGTCCATTTCTATCAAACACGCATCACTGTTGTGGCATTACACTGCGTTCCGGTTGCGATTTCTCGATACGAAAATCCACGCTATCGCATACCAACGATGCGGCCTCGTACGAACTCCATTAGTTGTTGGTTTGACACCCTCCGCTTTTGACGAGGCATATTGACCAGCAATGAGACGTTTATCGCAGACAGAGGATGATAAACGGATTTGAACGCGCATTTACAGTCCTCTATATACATGGAACAAGCGACTGAGAAGAAAGCGGTTCTCGTTCCACGCATGCGCAATCGATTTGTAATTCTAATCATTTGCATGACTTACCTCACTTTACATTTCCTGTAAGTTTGGTGCATAATCCTTTCATGGAGTTGCAATTTTCACAAACATAAGTGTGAAATATTTTATAGTAGCCATTTCTGTACTGAACATCAGCTTGATAGTAACTACATACATAATATGATTTTCAGGAATTAAAATCTTATAAAATACAATACTATTGTAAAAGTCACTCCGTTCAGGAAATCTCTTACCTTTCTTACGCAGCCCAAAAAAGGATTAATATCAAATTTCGCCGTTACTATTGATTCCTGGGAACTCAATGCCAAATCCTAATCTCTTTCAACATTCCTTGTTATCTGTGTTAAATTTTTGGCTGCATTATAAAGTTATAATTTAAAATATTTTACGACTGGGTGCGTGAATAATATTTTAATCTTTACCAACTAAATTTTTATTAATTAAAACTTCTACAAAGGTAGACGCACAACGCCGTAAAAATACTTTAAATAATAACTTTATACTGCAACCAAAATACTAACCCAGATAGCAAGAAATGTTGAAAGAGATTAAGATTTATTACATAGATGCATGCAGAGATATTGGAAGATCTTTAGTAAGCAAGGTGTTGAGTTCCCGGGAATCAATAGTCGCGGCGAAATTTGATATCAATTCTTTTTTGACTGCGTAAGAAAGGTAAAAGTTTTTGCTATGCGAGGTGACTTTCATAATAGTATTGCTTTTTATGAGTTATGACTTCTTTTTGGAGTTTATTTATGTGCTTTCATAAATGTAATACATATGCATAATGTGTATATTTGTGTATTAGATCTATAAAATTCGTGTTTATTATGCATAGATGTAAATATATTGTTACAAATTTGTAAATAATACTATTTTTTTTTAATATAATTTAATTCTAAGAGGCTTAGTCAGATTATAAAATGCCAATTTTCTGCTTTTTTCGCTTATTTCCGCGTTACAAAAGCTCGTTTTACTTTAAAAACCAGTTTCATCAGAGCACGTAATAGTCTTGGTGACGAATATAGTCCCTTTATCGCTCCTTGACGACTATTTTTGTGACCTTTGTGAAAAAAAAAAAAAAAAAAAAAAAAACTTTTTATGGATATACCAATTGTTTAAACTCTAACTCGATTATTACGGAAGTTACTGTAAAATTCTAAATTAATAGGAGGCTATGAAAAGTGTCCCGTTTCAGCCACTGAGGTCAGTTTCTTGCCAAGACTTTGCTGAATAGAAATCCCTGCTTGACTAAGTCTCTACCATTGAATTTCAGACTATTGTGTTAATACTATGGTACAGTTTATGCTGCGATTTTTTTATGTTGTCAGCTGTTATTTAAGCTGTGTTTTCTGCAGAAACTGAAGTTCATACTGGATTTGCAGACCTGTAATCTTCCGAAACATTCTGTAAATAAAGTTTTAAACCCCTGCAAGGTTCGTCTTTCATTCACAGAAAATTCGCGATCACCGAGTATGCAACAATATGTTTGTCTAATTCGTATATATTATGTGAGGGTGTAATACTCAGCTAGCACATGTTTATGCATAGGTATTTATATGATGCATGTGTTTCATATTGACATTCGAATGAATTTGTATAGTATTTATTCCTTTAAAACTCTACTTAAACTCGCTTATGTCATTTAAAGTTCTTATAATTTCATAGTTAAAAATCTGAATTAACTTCACTCGACTTTCTGAACATTTAGTAGTTAATGATGTTTAAAAAGTTTGTATCGGGAGAATAATTTAGTGAATAACTGAATGTAAGAACTTTTTCATTGGAAAACTGTGATGCCATTTGGCTCATTTGGCGATTCATGCTCACAACGAGACACAACAATAGTTCTATCTAAGGAAAAAATATGGAGTGACTCCACTCGACTTTCCGAACATTGAGTAACTAACAGTTTTGTAGATAAAATAAAGAAAGAGGAGTTTCTAAACAAACAAAAGAGAGAAAACCATAACAGAGTGTTTGAGCATTTTTCTCCATATATCACACGAGGTTTTATTTAACTCTACTGAACTTTGAGCCCTTAGATCATAATGATAAAGAATTTTTCGTTGTGTCCCTGTAAAAATCTATAAATTCTGACAAACTTAAACAAATTTTCACATTTTACCCACAATTTTGTCAAAGTCCCTCTTTTTTTTTTTTTTTTTTTTTTTTTTTTTTTTTTTTTTTTAATTATTGTTACTGAGTGAATTTGTATTGGAAAATATAGAAGAAAGTCTCGTGGTGGCCACAATTCACCAAAATGCTTATAGTTAGTGCAACAGTGATTTATAATATTCATACAAATTTTCAGCTCAATTGAATAAGGTGTTTAGATGCTATTGCACTTTTAAAAATTTGGTCTCATAGGCCATAATGATAAAGAATTTTTCTTTGTGTCCCTGTAAAAAAACTGTAAGTGCTAGATTCACCAAAATCTATACAGTTGGTTCAAATGTGACCTATAACATGTGTACAAATTCTTTGCTAAGATTAATAAGGCGTTTAGACGCTATCACACTTTTAAAAATTTTGCAAAGAATTTTTCTTTGTGTCCCTGTAAAAAAACTATAAGTGCTAGATTCTCCAAAATCTATACAGATTGAGTATCTGTGACCTATAATATGTGTATAAAGTTTTTGCTCAATTGAATAAGGCGTTTAGATGCTATCGCACTTTTAAGATTTTGGTCCCTTGACCATAATGATAAAGAATTTTTCTTTGTGTCCCTGTAAAAAAACTATAAGTGCTAGATTCACCAAAATCTATAGGGTTCTTACTATAGTGACTTACAATATACATACCAACTTTCAGCTTATTCGAACCAAGCGTTTAGACGCTAGCGTGTTCACTCACAGACATACACACATACATACACACATACATACACACATACATACACACACACATACATACATCATCGTAAAAATAGTGAAAACGGACTCGTTGGACCTCGAAACGTATAGAAACATCAAAATCTCGAATTCGGATTTTTGACATGATTACAATACTTTCCTCACTATAGTGTTCGGAAAGTAAAAAGTATTTCAGACGCTTTTCGCTCGCGTAATTCATAAACAATTTTAAATTTTTGCCTTTAATATAGTGAAGGTCGTAGCCAGATAAAAATGTCAGAGAGGGTTTAATCTTTTGTACGTAATATTAAGTGTTTAAAATGAAATATAATCAAAAATTTTTTCGACAAATCTGCAAATTTTAAATTCCCAAACACCTTCCCTTAAGCTACGGCCTAGAATATAGTTAAACGTTTCTAATTTAATTTGGCAGTTTATAGCATGGGCCATGAAAGGGTGTAAAATGAAAATCGTCTAACATGAAAATACCGAAAAGGAAAAGGTAAATATTTCGTGTATGAATAGAAAGAAACGCAATTTATTCGAATTTATTTTATGTCCCTATAAAAGGATTATGACTGGTAAGCACGTAATCTTCAGTAACGGTCAAACAAAAAAATCAGTTTCAAAATTAGTTTTATTCTCTTTTAAGTATATATACTATAGCATTTTGAGACTTAAAGAAAAAAAAAAAAAAAGAAAGAAAGAAAGAAATTTTTTTTCACTGTACAACACAATATGAATTTCGAAAGTGTTACTTTTTGGAAAATGGCGTGCAGGAGTGTTAAATATTTGATTATATTTCGTACCTTTTTCTAAACACTTTTAGAATTTGCATTACCTTATTTCTTCAAACTGGTAAAGAATTAAATCACATTTCAATATTTTTGAAACACTCTGTATATAATTAGTTGCCCTCCAATGACTATTTCATTTCCTAAAAATATATGAAAGTGGGATTTATTAAAGACCAATTGGTTTTTGTATTTATCTGTGTGTGTATGTGTGTATGTGCGTCAGAATAATCAAAATTCTTCTTATCCAACCTCCATATATGGAATATTAAAATTATTGTTCAATTACATAGTATATGTAACAATGTATAATTGTTAACAATGTATTGATTTTATTGAACAATGTATTATTATTTTTTTAATAATGTATAATTGTTAACAATGTATTGTTTTTATTGAACAATGCATAATTTTTATGTAATCATATGAAATCCCTCACCAATATTATAATGTAAAACTCTTTATAAAGCATAAATACTTATTCTCATACACTTATGTTAAGTATTTCCATTAATCGCATTTTAGACTAAGCTTTTGACTCTCTTTATCATGTTGTCTGCATCAGATGGAAAATTTTTTCATGCTAACCTGTAAAAGAGGCTATTAAAGGCATAATTTTTCCTAATGATCATATTTTAGCCAATTATTACAACATTTTATAGCACTTTTTCTGTTTTAAACAGTTTAGCATTAAGAAACGAATTTCAAACAATATAGATTCATAGTTATACGAAGAAATTCTAATTTGTATCGCTTGAAATAGTACCATAAGTCCCAAATTTATAAAAGTCTTTAAATAGTTCTTGTAACAATGATCTTAAACATATCTACCAAGTTTAAGCTTAACAGAAAATTTAGTATTTGTACGCTATCGTGTCTACTCACTTACATACATATCCACATAATTCATAGAACCATTAATCTCTACATATTTCACATGCTGATGATCTGTTACATACATATATATATATATATATATATATATATTGAATTTGAGTTTAATTGAATACAGCATTTAAACGCTATTGCGTTCACTCACTCAATTACGTATACACATTCATCCTATATTCATTCAACTTCATGTATTTCATGTTATGGTGACCTAAAATTATACATACTAAATTTGAGTTCAGTATGGAATGCAGCGTTTAGACAATATCGTACTCATTCACTCCCATGAATATACGCATTAGTCATATATTCATTAAGCTATTTCATGTGATGGTGACCTATAATATACGTATTCGAATGCAATCGAATTTAGTGTTACGACGTTATAGCGTTCACTCACATACATACAGACTAAAAAAATACAAACATCACCGTAAAAAAAAAAAAAAAAAAAAAAAAAAAAAAAAAGCAAAATTGAATTCAGAAGATCCTCTAAACTTATTAAACGAACTTAAAAACCATACATCGTTATGTATAAAATTCTCTTTTGTATCCGTGAAAAGAAAAAAAAAACTAAGTTCTTCGTCATTAAAATCTATGTAGTACTGTGTCACCTCTACCATACCTATTGATTTTGAACTGAATCAGATGGAGTGTTTAAACGCTACCGTATTTACTCATACATATACAAGCATACATTCATCATTTTACAAAATTAAAAATGAATTCAGGAGACCTCAAAACTCACAGAAACACTAAAGCATCAAATTTTAATTTTTCCATGATAGCAATTTTACTCTTACATTTTTCTCGTATATGATCGAAATTTAATTTTATGTTTTCTTCCATCAACCGTATTTTTTTAAAGTTAACGGATAGCTCTTTTATTTAATCCTCCACATTACTTTTGTTAAAAGCCGGCGCATCCTTTAAGCATTTATTTATTACGAAATTTGGCGAGAAAAATCACTTTGTGAATTTTAATCCAATATTGATAAATTGTTTTTCTTATTAATAACATCTTTCTTGCAATTATTAACAGAAAAAAAAAAAAAGGAAGAAGAAGAAGAAATTGTCTTTAATTAATTTATTATTAATTCTTGCAATAAATAAATAAATAAAATAGAAAACTTTATTTATTACTATTTAATGTCTCATAAAATGTCAAAATTGGAATTCATTGAAATAAATTGGAAACGAGCGCCATCTCTTGATAATTTCACGTAATTTTTGCGTTAAATATTACAAAATTCAAAATGACTACCCTGTATATTTACCAAAAAAATTTTTGATTACAAAGGGTGATTGCAAAAAGGGAATATCCATGCAAACTTTCAGCTCAATTGCTGTAGAACTCTAGGCTCTAGGCATGTCAGACTTAACAAGAAGGAGAAAAAGAAGAATGTAACCGGCAAATTTCATGTTTTCAAAGTTATATTACTCATGCCCCTTAATTTGGATTTTTTTTCCTTAAGGGTATGCTCGAGGAATGTGCAAAAAGCATAGGTCTTGAAGGCCAGGGAGCTGAGATACAGGTAGTTAAAATGTCCAAGATGTTATGTCGATATAACATGCACTAGTAGAATTTCGCCATGTACTTTCCTACTTTATAAATTTCATTTTTTTTCTAGTTATTATTAATGAAACTGATTTAAAACTTTGATATTTGCATTATAGTTTCAATTTTAGAATATATTTTTTTCGTTGTTAAGTTAAAATTTCTTAGAATTAAAATAAATTATTCTTATATTAAAAATCAATTATTTTCTAAAATTTGACACAATTAAATTACCGTATTACCATACATAACATAAATTTTATAGTTAGTAAACGTATACGCAAAATAAGTAAAGAAATAAAAAGAAATAACATTCATTCTATATATAATGAATGAAAAATCTATAAAATATAATACGTGAACACCAGCGTCCAGTCGAATAGTCACCACTAAGTAAAAGGCCTATATGGATTTAATATACTTCTAAATATGATATTGTGAGCATATGTTTCAGGAGATTTTTTATTTATTTATTTATTATTATTATTATTATTTATGAAAATGTGTATTTTATGTGTATTAGATTAAATTTTTTTAGCCGACATCTCTAGCCAAAGCGTTTCTAATAGCTGTGTCTCTAACAGCCGGATTTATGTTTTGGGTTTGGATTCACCAATGTGAAAACACCTTACGTGACTATCGCACCTAAGGCTCCTATAATACGAGCTGACTCACAGGCGACCATTCTTGCCCAGATGAAATACAGCTTGGCGACGTTTAGTTGTAGACGCATTACTCGGCATGCTTATCGCCTAAAATTGCGAGTATGCTTATATAGGAGATCGAAGTATTGTTTACATTTGATACATTTGGCGGTAACCTTTGGCCAAATTTTCTTAGTAACCCTAGTAAAATGTAAACATTGCAGCTACTGTTAAATTAATTAATTTTAAATATTTATGCACATTAAAAAGTAATGTGTGTTGTAAAATATAACATTTAGCTAAACAAACAACAATAAAAAGAAATAATTGATACAAGAAATGAAAGAAATCATATCATAATTACACTGCATATTTGTGAGTGAAAGCTAGGTGTCCAATTTTCTCTTCGATAATTAATAACACATTTCTTTAGCCTTTCTTCCTCTGTTGGAAATCTAAACATTCTAAAACGATTGGAGGAGCTCTAATCGTACCGTTTCGACAAAATTTAATTGTAAATGTTCGACGTTAGAAAAATAATATTAAATAACTAATTAAGGCAGTTTAAGAGAATTTTTAAACCCTGTTTATTTAAAAGAATATTTATTTAATTTGTGAATTATAAAATGCAAAGAAAACATTTCAATCAGGGTATTATATGTGAATAATGATGAATAATTTTCAAAATGATGCATATTATTATTATACTGATAAAAAATAAAAATAAAAAAATGAATGATAATAGTAATAATAATAATCAACTAAAATCAACCATTTTCCTTTGATTTAGATAAAATTCAATTACACATTATTTCTTTTTGAAATAGCAATTTTTAGGGAGCAATATAGTAAACATTAACGTTAAAACATAATAATGGTATAAAATTAGCCGTTTTCCTTTCATTTAAATACAATTCCACTATACATAATCTCTTTTTTAAGTAGCAATTTTTAGCGGAAAAATACATTATTTTCTTAACTATTTAATTAAAAAGGCCCATTAATATGTTTTAATTGATTTTAAAAATAAAATTAAAGTAATCGTTTATTTAGTGGAGACTTTTAGGAGACATCATGAGAAAATCAATCTACATACATGTATGACACTTAAACAGGTTTGCATATTTTGAAAATAATTTAAATGCATACAATATATGAAATACGGATGTTCAGTTATTTTTTTTTTATATATACTAATAAAACATGCATTGGTTACGATTGGATTTTACAGTACAGTTATACTTTACAAATTGCAGTTTTAAATTACATGCATTATTTTTTTCTTTAAAAACTATTTCTAGCTAAAAACGTAATTATTGAAATGCCTTTCTTTAGAGGTATTGGCAAATCGCTAACAAAATTTGTTTTGTATTTCAAATATACAGACTTACATTAATACATAAACACATGTCTGCAAAGGGGGAAAATGAGTTTGTTCGATAAACTTGTATTTTAAAATAAAAACAAGTCCTTCCGGCTTATTCGGAAGTGTAGGTTGATTTCTTTTTTCCTTATCATTTTGTTTCAAAATGGTGGCTACAAACTCTTAAAGAATTAGTATAAATATTGATGTAGGCTATCTACATGTGGAGTTTTAAGCAAATCGGTTCATAAAAACCATTTTATGTGAATTTAAAATTTTAAAGTTGCCGGCACTTAGAAACAAGATGGTGGGCCAAGTTGACAAATATATTAAATGTATTTGTGAGGTAAGACTACTGTACAAATATAGTTGGAATTAATTCTAAATCTCAAAAGTTCAAAAGTCATCGTGTTGAAAAATTAAGTGGCTGCCACTTGGATGAAAATAGCAGAGAAAGTGGCTCAGTGAACTAATTAATCTAAGATATTGCTGTAAATTTGAAAATTATTATTATTATTTTTTTTTTAGACATTCTTTCAAAGAGGCTTAGTAAGTTGATTAAATAATAATTTTCAGCATTTCTAGTTTGTTTTAACGTTAAAATAGCCTAATTTTCCCTTAAAAACACATTAAAAAGCTCCAATACGGCAAGTAATGGATTTGGCGCCAAATCTTGCGACTTTTGGCGAGAAAATCCATAGTTCATTAATAAACTTCATTGAGACACTTATATAGTCTAAGTATACATCAAAATTCAAACAAATTCGGAATACGCTTTTTACAAATTGAATTTGAAATTTGCAAGTTGTCTCCACTTGAAAACAAAATGGTGGAGCAACTTGGTTAAGAAACTCATCCAAGATATGCATAACATAATTTAAGACACTGTCCAAATTTCGTTCGATTTGGAGAATTATTTCGGAAGTTATCGGGATTTTAAATTTTCAAGTGGTAGCCTGATTTCAAGTGGCCCCGCATAAATAAGGATATCCGCCACTTTCTTAAAAATGGCGGATATGTTCATTAATAAACTTCATTGAGACACTTATATAGTCTATGTATACATCAAAATTGAAACAAATTCGGAATACGCTTTTTACAATTTGAATTTGAAAATTTCAAGTGTCTCCACTTGAAAACAAAATGGTTGAGCAACTTGGTTAAGAAACTCATCCAAGATATGCATAACGCAAGTTAAGACGCTGTCCAATTTGGTTCGATTTGGAGTATTATTTCGGAAGTTATCGTGATTTTAAATTTTCAAGTGGTACCCTGATTTAAAATGGCTCCACTTAACTTAAGATATCCGCCACTTTGTTAAAAATGGCACATAAATTTTATTAATAATGTTCATTTAGAACCTTATGTAGTCTAGATTTACATAAAAATTCAAGCAAATCTTGCTTTAAATACGCTCTTTACAATGTGGGTTAGAAATATTCAAGTGGCTCCCACTTGAAAACAAAACGTCGGAGCAACTTGGTTAACGAACTCATCCAAGATATTTATAAGATTAGTTCACTGTCCAAATTTGGTTCGATTTAGAGTAGTATTTCGGGAGTTATCGTGATGACAAAATTTTCATTATAGATAGATATATAGATAAACGAAGTGATTGCAATAGGTCGATTTCTAAAGAAATCAACCTAATATGACGTACACGTGTGCAATATATATATATATATATATGACATCGACGTCAATAAAAAGATGAGAGACAATTGTTCTTAAGATTTTATATTTAAATTGCATTGCATTAACATCTATTCTGTTAAATTTTAAACATAAAATATTCATTTATACTTTTCCAGTGTTAATTTAAATTAATTCTATCTATATTTAATTTATAATTTGAGATAATGAATCCCGTACTACACATTCATATTTGTAATCTCAAGTTGAAATTTATTATGCTGATTATATTTCATTTAAAATTTGAGAAATTATAAATTAGACCACTTTTCAAGTAATATAAGGGAAATTTAATATGACTGATTTTAATCAGGTTATGTAATAATACACTCTTATCTTTCTACGCATCAACATTACAATGTATTAAAAATTTAATTGTCGATTTGGTACTACAAAATTTAAAATGATCATTGAAACCATCCTTGAAATATGTTTATTATAAAGTATTTTCCAGCAAAACATGCTTCAAAATTTAGAATTGAAAATTACTGCTGGAATTAAAGTTAAAAGCTTGTGAAAGATACTTACATGTGTATATACATATCAATTAGCTATTCACGAAAGATATTTGAAAATTTGCGACGTTTAAACGCGCAATTTATTTCGAAATACACCTAATTTATAATAAATGAAATTACTGCTTCATATACGGAGTAAATTATTATTCATTTACTTAACAATGTACCATTTTGATGTAATCATAAAACGCCCCTAACAATATTATATTGTAAAACTCTTCATCAAGCACAAATACTTAAAATATCCACATGCGCATATGTTAAAGTATTTCCATTAGTTACATTTTATACTAAGTTTTCGACTCCCTATATCGTGGAGTCTCATTCAGAGTTTATTACCTTTTTATAACTCAATTCGATTTTGAAAATATACGTACGCAAAAACCTTTATCAAAAGTGAATAGTCAAGATCCAACTATTTAAAATCGATACTTGTTTTGAAACGTTTTTACATATATATATATTTAAAATCGAATTCAGTTATAAAGAAACTAATAAACTGTTATGAAGACTGCATGATAAAGAGAGTCAAAAGCTTAGTCTAAAATGCGACTAATGGAAATATTTTAACATATGTGTATGGGAATAATAAGTGTTTGTGCTTGATAGAACATTTTACAATATAATATTGTTGAGGGATTTTATATGATTACATAAAATTTTACATTGTTCAATAAAAACAATACATTGATAACAACTATACATTGTTAAATATATTATGCAATTGAACAATAATTTTAATAATCTATATATGGAGGTTGAATAAAAAGAATTTTTAATATTCTGACACACATACCCAGACACTACGCAGACGCATACAAAAACCATGCATTTTTAACAAATCATACTTTCACATATTTTTAGGGAAAGAACTAGTCATTGGACAGCAACTAATTATATACGGGGTGTCCCCAAAATATTGAAATGCTATTTAATTCTTTACCTTTTTGATGAAATAAGGTAATGCAAATTCTAAATGTGTTTTAAAAAAGGTACCAAGTAAATAACACTTCAAAACGCTCTTTTCTAAAATGTTACACTTTCGAAATTTGCATCGTATGGTGCAGAGAAAAACATTTCTCTTTTTCTTTTCTTTTTTTTTTTTTAAATCTCAGAATGTAACAGTATCTAAAATTTCTGTTTTGTGTTGAATAAAAATGAATAATAATAAAAAAAAAAAAAAAACTGTAATTCAGAATCTTTTAATCTACCTTAAAATCAACTATTAAACCGAAATGTCATAAATTTTGAAACATTGATATTTACAGCTAGTGATTAAATGTTTTTTCTTTCTGATAAGTAATTCCCGAAATTAGTTGGGTTCAATGCCTATTAAAAGCTTCGTGAAATTCTAACATTATCTGAAAATAATTTGAAGATTGACTAATGCGAAAAGTGAAATACAAAGATAACCTAAAGTGCTTACTTTAAAACTGTTTTAACTATCCAATATAAAGCATCTGCGGTTAAATGACATTTCACGCAGTTAACACAATACACATAAAAACAGCAAATAAAACTAAATGAACAGTTAAGAATAATTGTATTATAATATATTGTTTTCTTTATGTATTCAATGTCCAATTATTTACTTGTCCAAGTGCAAAAATAGTCTACTTAATATGGAATTATCTTTCTGTGTTGAAGCTCGTGACCAATCTGTGAGACTTAATTTGAGTTCAAATAAAACCATCCTGGAATTTTCTCTGGAAACAGATTTCTGCTGTAATTAATTCAACACATCTCTCTAGAGAATGGCATGTTATTTTACTAATGTCAAAAAATCGTACTTGCAAATTCATTCCTGAAAACCTCTTGAGTTTATTGTCCAGATTTGCTTTTTATTCAGGTCAAATCGATTCGGTGCCATAAAGGTTAATTTTGAAAAATTTAAATATATTATATTCTGGTATTCTTGTTTTCTGGATAGCAGAATTAGATAAACTGCCAACTTTGTGATTATATTTTACAACGATAAACACCCTATTTATTTTAACTAAAACCGTTAATTTTATCTTTAAAATCATGTTAATAACGCTTTCTTCAAATCTGTGTCGTTAACTAAAAGTTGTCGATTATATGTGAATTAACGTTGCCCATAATCTAGAAACATCAGGAATTCTCAAAGTTTCAAACGGTAAAGAGCGAAGAGGTTTGTGTGTATGTATAAGGTGCAAGTGTTTGTTTAATGATTTATTCAGTAAGAAGGGGATCATTTCTGGTACACACGCATTCCCTAACAGCACAAAATATTCCAGAAATGTAACAGTCATATAACATCGAAACATTAGAAATATTTCAGAAACATTTCAAAACGTTCAGTTTGCTTTCCGTTCTTTAGTTTCAAGAATCGTAGAAACGGAACGGAAAATCCGATACATATTAGAAACGTTTCAATTACTTAAGGGATGGAATATCGAAAAGTGCGAATGTTTCAGAAAGGTATCAGAGATGTACTGAAATTTGTTACGTTTTTGAAAGATTGTAAACTTTTTGCAACATAAATGAAACATTCTGTGCTGTATGGGTTTCATATAAAAGTGCAAAGTAAAATAAATAAATAAATAAATAAATAAATAATAATTAAAATTAAATTTAACATGACCTTTTAAAATTTGCAATATTTAAAAATTTATTCAATATAAGTATATTGTTTTCGTTAATAAAATATATATTGGTTTATCTACACTGAGAAAAATTCTGTAACTGACATCGACAATCTAAATTGTGGCCCTAGTAAAAATAGCTTCATGTCATCCTTTTAAATTCTAGTCCCCTTTGAAAGTGAAATATAGATACCCTTATTAGAATTCTAGAACGTTGTTTATTTTATCGAAATGAAACTCATTTAAAAGTCTCTGCAAATAAAAGCGAAAGCAAGAGGCGAATATTAGTAACTATAATTTTGGTTTATGACAAAATTCTAGAAAATCAATCGAGAATTTCTCGCAATACAAAGGATTCGTAATATTAATAATATTCATAATATTGTTTCAAAGTCTAAAAATGCATAGACTAGGAATTCTCGATCTTTTCGTCTCTTCAGGTTATTTGTTTACCTTATACGCATAAATCGGAAATTTATATTTCTACTTTGAGGATTCAAAATAAATGACTACTTATTCGTTCTAGAGAAAATAAATAACGGAAGAAAAATCAATACTTTAAAAACAATTTTTCCTTCTCTCAATCATTATAACACTTAGAATATCAGTAGCTGATTGTTTATACCAGCCACGCTTTTAATACGTTAATAACGTGTCTAGCTATTGAACTTCATAACAATGTATGGTGTATTCATAGAAATTCCTAATATTATTATGGCATCTAGTTCTCATAATATATTATAATTTAGGTATTACATCATTGAATGTATTCCTTCAAATACCGAACACGTTGAGTAATAATTTACTTTGAAGTTTTCATTAGTGATGTTCTTTGAATAAATATTTGATTATTTTAATAAATATTTCGTATACAAATGTAATTTTAATCAATAAATGTATCATTTATGCAAACTAAAGTAATCTTTTTTTCAATATTGTATAGATATTTTTATGAATATTCAAATGATGAGATATGATGACATTCTAACAGGAATATTTACATATTTAAACTAAATAAGCACGATACAATGAACCCCCCCCCCTCCTTTTTTTAAATACAACAATAATTATTACATCAATTATAATGTAATTCGTATCATAATTATAATCAATTACAATCAATAAACAACCGTTACGAGACCCAGGCCCATCATACGTAGGCATCAAGAAGTAGGAAGACATATAAGAAACAGACAAACCAGTACACACTAGTACAAAGTACTCAGAACCACTTTGCAAGCCTCATCGAACGCTCTCGTAGTATTAGCAGTACGCCAACCTTTAACGATTGAGACCAAACAAAACTAACTATAGCAGCTGTATTTTCCATAAGAGGTTGGCCTGCTACAAACAATTCTTTAACTTAAAAAATGTGCGAAATCACTTTCAAGTACATTGTACGTCTTTAAATATTTCTTTCATATACTGTATATTTATAGTTCTTGGTGTAATGATAAAAGAATTTGGTTGGAGCTAAAAAATTTTCTTTTCTTCGGTTTAAAATTTTTTAATTAATGGATGAATTGTATTTCGTTTGTTCTCGTGATTAGTAGTGCATATTACTTCTGTTAATCGGATATGATAAGTAATGCAAGTATGGTATACCGTCAAAATTTTCAAATTTGTGTTCCCACCTGAGGTACGTGTTTTCATCACCTGCTCTTATGATTTTTACTTCCATTGCCCTACTACCATAGGTAGTGGAGGTATTGTGTTCGGTCCATAAATTCGTTATTGAGTTTTCACCTGTTTTATACGTTTTAATGTTTCTGAGTCCAAAATACTAGTTTTTGGCAATTCGTCAGTTTGTGTATGCATAAATGTATGTTTGTGCATATGTATGTAGGGTAGGCGGTCTAAGAGTCACTTAAGGTTCAAAACATATAGATCTATATAATCAGCTTAACTTTTATTTTTTTCTTAATTAACTTTCATAAAATAACATGAAACGTAACAAAAATATACCACTTCTTTGGAAAAATTAAAAAATAACAAAAGTAAGAATTGAGTACTCTTACAATTCCTGTTGGATAAGAGTACGCAGGAAAAATGATCAGAAATTCGTGCTTAAGTTACTTGCAGTGGTCACGAATAAAGTTTACTTACCTTCATACCTCGTATAAGCCTCATGCCACCATTCCTCTTATTTGGAGCACCCTATCCATGCTTCCTCTCGTGGGTGAGGTCTAACTATACTTCACCAAATGGTGGACACTTCCATATTTTCTTTTTGGGTGTTGTTGGTTTTGGAATTATTTTTGTTTTTTTCTTTGATACAGTCGGTAACAAAAGTGTCCGAGCAGTAGCAAAAATTCCTATGTAAAAAATGTACACTTCATACGGATTTGTTAAATAAATCCTTGTCGAATCCTATTCTTAGTCAGTTTAAGAACATGATTCGATAAGGATTTATTTAACAAAACCGTATGAAGTGTACTTTTTTTACATAGGAATTTTTGCTAGTGTTCGGACATTTTTGTTACCGACTGTACCTGTTTAGACGCCGAATCATCTTCGAAGGCTAACGAGTATGGAGACCGACTCAAAATGTCTGATTTGAATGTTTTGGGGTTAGATATTGAGAATACTTCAGCTTGTGATAGAGGGGCTATATTTAAGCGGTTTGTGAGGCGATTTAATTCCTTTATTTGATTAAATTTAATTCCTTAAATTTAATTCCTTTAATTCCTTTATTTGTGAGGCGATTTAATTCCTAGCAGGCTACGCCCGCTTCGCTGGTCCCTATTTTTAAACGAATCAATTTAATTAATAAATTCTCAAAATTGCATTAATTTCTATCATTTAAAAAAAAAAAGAAAGAATGATCTGGGAAAATGTCGCACCGGATTCCAACTGCCTTCGGCAGCGCAGGCCATTGTGCGCTACGCGCGCGCATTTATGTTCGACACTCTTAACGAATCACTATATTATCGAAAGGGAAAAAAATATAAAATATAAAAAAAAATCTTCTCTCATGGGTGGGATAGTCAGTCTTGACGCCCACTGCCTGCTGCAACGTATACCTGCGCGCTCGGCGCGATTGTTTCTGTGCCACCGTTCCCACCCATTTAGTAATTTTATACTTTCGAAAATATCCGCAATCGATTTATCTGGCATTAAAACTTAATAATACTAATTTTCAACGCTTTAACTCTTATTTCTCTTACTCTCCCTCTTCGACCCCACCTCCCGCCGTCTATCCTAATAATTTTACAAATTCGGAAATAACCGCAATCGATTTGTAGGTATCGAAAGCCTCTATGTACCAATTTTGAACGATCTAACTCTATTTTATTTTTTTGCCCCTTTGCAAGGGAGGGAAGGGAAGGGAGTGGATAGGGCGAACCCTCCCTTCCCACCCCTCCTAATAACTTTACACTTTCGAAAATATACCCATTCGACTTGCAAGCCTCTAAAACGTATCTGTGCCAATTTTGTACGACCTAACTGTATTTCTATTTGTTTTTCAACCCAACCTAAGTTACCAGCCTGAAGTTGATCTATCCCCGCATTAGGTCGATTCCTATTATCGTCGCCATCGACGTCAGCCATGGCAGATGTAGCATTTTCCTCACAATCAACGTTTTGTACTGGATCATGAAATGGATGGAAATTTTGTTCATCTCGAGTTTCCGGCATAGGCCTTTCAGTCATTGCACTGACAAGGAAGCATTCAAAAGGTGTCGTCTTCAAAAAATATTGAAAAAAAGATATGTGATTCTACTCTTCATAAAACACTAGAAAGTGAAAAAATTATCTGCTAAAATTAATTACAGCGACCTCCCAGCTATAAAAATCTGCAAAAAAAATCTGCAAAAAAACTTAAAAAAAAAAAACTGTAGAAAAACTGAAGGCAATTGGCACAAGTTTTTTTAAAGTTTTTTCAAAGATATTTTAAAGTCAAAGTTTTACTGAACAGACTTCAAAATTTCAGCGAAAAAACTTTAAAAAAACTTGTGCCAATTGCCTTCAGTTTTTCTGCAGTTTTTGAAGAACTGCAAAGTTTCCATGTAAAAACTTTAAAAAAACTTGTGCCATTTACCTTCAGTTTTTCTGTAGTTTTTGAAATTCTGCAAAATTTCAGCGAAAAAACTTTGAAAAAACTTGTTCCATTTACCTTCAGTTTTTCTGTAGTTTTTGAAATTCTGCAAAATTTCAGCGAAAAAACTTAAAAAAAACTTGTGCCATTTACCTTCAGTTTTTCTGTAGTTTTTGAAATTCTGCAAAATTTCAGCGAAAAAAATTTAAAAAAACTTGTTCCATTTACCTTCAGTTTTTCTGTACTTTTTGAAATTCTGCAAAATTTCCATGAAAAAAATTTAAAAAACTTGTGCCACATGCCTTCGGTTTTTATACTTCTGCGAAAAACTGAAAATACTTATTCCTGTTACTTTCAGTTTCTCTGCTGTTTTTTAAATTCTACACAATTTCTGTGAAAACCTTAAAAACTATTACTGTTCCCCTGCCACACATAAAAGCCATTTTTTAAAACTAGTTTGTTGTGGCCAACACATGACTCTCTTCTGTGTTTCTATACAAATTCCCTCAGTAAAAAATAATTTATTAAAATTTTTCTTCCATATGATGAATGCAGACAATTTCCATTCTAGAGAAATAATATTAGGAGCAGTCAATAAATAACGAGTCAGAGGCAAATTCATTTCAGAGATGAGAGTTGGAAATAGACAAAAAGTTTGAAAGTATCAGCAAAACTCAAAGATAATTTAATTTTAGTAATAAAAGAAGAAACAGATACACAAAATCATACTTTCTATAAGAAAAAATGGAGAATACATGAAAATTAGTTGTTTAGAAACAATCAAAAGAAAGAAATTTGAACAAAAACAAGAATATTTAGAACAAAAAACCAGAAAATTGTTTTAAAAAACTAAGAAAAGCCTGAAATTCCCACAAAAGTCTGAAAATTCTCATCCCTGCAGTAATTATTTAATAAAACTCAAAAGTATTGTCTGTAGGTATTTAGGCATTTATTCCATTGTGACAACAGTCGCATAATGCCATGCTCGTAGAAAGCCTTTGGTTGCTGTTTGAATCAATTGTGCACACACTCATTGACTTCATCCTCTATTTGAAATTGGTGTCTCTGCAGTGCTTTTTTAAGTTCAAGATGTGGAAGTCATATGCAGACAGATCTGGACTATAGGAGGGGTGGCTCAGGACTTCCCACTTGAACTTCTGCAGACATTCCTGTGTTGTGTTAGCTAAGTGTGATGGTCTAGTGTTCTCATGCAACAGGATGACACCCCGAGAAAGTTAACTGGGACGTTTTGATTTGATTGCATTCCTGAGCTTCAACAAGGTTTTACAATACCGCTGAGCATTGACCGTTGCTCCATGCTCCAGGAAATCAACGAGGAGTGGTCTATTACGATCGAAGAAGAACGAATGCAGTATCTTGCTGGCACTAGTGTGTAAGGGAATCTGTGTGCTTCCACTAAAGACTTGGCCGTTTTGACTCAGGCTAAAAGTTGTGGTACCAAGTTTCATCACCAGTAACAATTGCTGAAAGAAATTTGTCCCCATCATTGTTGTAACGCTGCAATGCTTGCAGAGACATGGCCATGCGGCAGCCCTCTTGTGCTGGTGTCAAGCGATGTGGGACCCATTGTGCGCATACTTTACGGAACTTCAACCTGTCCTTGATGATTTTGTGAACTGTACCATGACTAAGCCCCACTAATACCGAAATCTCGTCTACTGTTAGACGACGGTCTTTCTTTATGAGCTCATCTACTTTTGCAATATGTTCTTCTGTAACACACTTTGGTGCTACAGTCCAGGGATCATCACCGATCGATCTGCATCCTTCACGAAAGTGCTTATTCCACTCCTGAACTCTTGCCCGTGACATACAGTACTCCCCATAGATAGATCCTTTCTATTCATCTATGAATTTCACGTCCTACTATACTTTCCGCTGCCAAAAAATGCACAACACCACACTGCTCAGCTTTGGATGCCTCCATTCCACATCGCTTTCAAAAATGAAATGACTGGATGTGGCTGATGCTGGGTTATCCTTTTCTCACTCCTTGCCAGACAAGTAATGGTATCTGGCGAGAGAAATGTGTATGAATCGTTAGGCTGCACTTTTCTACATACTATACTTTTTGTGAAATATTCACTGACTCGTTATTTATTGACTGCTAATATAATAGCACTAAATATGCAAAGAAAAAACAATTTTTTAGATATGACTTTTTTTTTCTTAATTTTAACCACAAAATAAAAAGCATGTTTTTTTTTTTAAATACCACACATTGATGATTCAACCATTTATTTTAAAAGGTGTTGATGAGTTCATTTGGAAGATACTCATAAGGAATATTTGCCTCTCTTGGGAGGGACTTTCCTTTTGAGGGGGGGGGGGGGATGCTTGCACATTTACAAAAAAAATTTCTCAGTTGACTATCACTAATATAGATACTTCCTTTTAATTTCATAATTATTAAAAAACCAATTCACTTTATGTGCATTTACATGAAATGTTTTTTCTGCAATGTAAAAAATTAAGGAAAAAAAAAGCAAAATGACAATCCCATTTGTTGGATGATTTTTATCAAAAGTTTCTAGGCATTAATTTAGGTATATCAAGTTGAAACTACATATCAAATTTTATGAAATTCTGAGTAGTATAGTTCCTAAGATACAGTTGTTACAAAATTTTGTCACACACAGATATTTTTTTTTAAATAGTCAAATCATGTTCTAGACATCTCAAAACATGTAAAACCATTGAAAACCTGAAGTCTAAGATTTTTACGAATCCAATACCTTCTTGTATTGAATATAAAAGAAAGTCGTCTTCTTCCTCTTCAAGGATTAGGCCTAAGGCCTATTGCGGCTTCATGATCAAACCACCGCTTTCTTGGCCTACCTCGGTCTCGTCTGCCTTGTGGGTTGTAATAAAACATGGCTCTAGGTATTCTTCCGCGTGGCATACGTCGAATATGGCTTAACCAATCTTGTCTGTATTCCCTAATTTTATCTTCTAGGCAAAAATATGTTTAATTCTCTACGTATATCTTTGTTTCTAATTCTATCGGGGATTGTACAGCCTTTAACAGATCTCAAGAACCTCATCTCGGCAGCTTGTATTCTGCTTAAATCCTGGGAGCCCAGAGTCCATGTCTCAGAACCATATAGGAGAGTGGGGACTGCCATGACTTTGTAAAATTTTAGTTGAGTTTCAGGTCTAGTTTTTCTTTTTAAAGTTCGGATCAGGGTTCCACTAAGATGTTGGAATTTATGTAATTTCTGTTGGATGTCATGATCATAATCATAGGTTATGTCACAACCTAGATAGTTGAAATGTTGGGTTTGCTCAATAAGTTTATTATCTATAACTAATTTTGTTCTAACTGGTTCTTTGATAAAAGAAAGTAAAAACAAGTTATTTTGTTAAAATATGCATAAAAGAAAGTAAAAACAAGTTATGCATATTTTAACAAAATGAAATAATTTAATTTAGAAATTTATTCATCAACCATGAAAGTTCATTTCAGAAAAATTTGGAGTAGAAGTGTGATTTTTTATACCAAGTATGTGAAAAATACCAGAGCAGGGAATCAAACCCGGGCCTTCCGCTTTACATGTGGATGCTGAAACATTGAGCTGCCCTGGCTGATTACCAGCTAGGCATTTCTCACATAACATTCGTTGGCAAAGTAGAGCCACCGAGTCTGTAAACACAGATATATCAATTGACATTATTAATCATGGCACAACTCCAATAGACTACAAAATTTTAATTTAATTTAGAAATTTATTCAACAACCAAGAACGTTCATTTCAGAAAAATTTTGGAGTGGGAGGGGATATTTTGTTCTAAAAGTGACTGCTGCAAAACAAAATTTTGTGCCTTTTAAAGATTCATGCAGATTGCGAGTGAGGTATTTAGTGATTTTTCTTTTTGTGCTTAATGCGAAGCGTAGACATACATATTACTGATTGTTGAAAAACGTCGCCATAGCGCAGTGCTAGTGTGATGTTAAATCCAACCTACCTGCCTGTGTACCTCCCGGATTGTCTTTAATCGCCCACAACACAGTAGTAGTGAGACATTAAATCGAATCTGCATATTTACTTATACACTTATTCAGTTATTTATGGTATTTTTGTTTTGTAATGTTTAATATTTTTTAGTTTTTATTTTCTTTTGTTCAAGTTTTTGAAAAGCTACTTTTTACACTTTTTTTTTGGTAGAGCTGTACCGAGTACTCGGTATATACTCGGCATGTTTGTCGAGTACTCGGTCCTCGGCCAATACCGAGTAGTTGTGGGAATTTCACTATTTTTATGCATTATTGAAAGAAATGTGTTAATGAGTGATATTTATTTTATAACTAAACAAAAAAAATATGAAAATATAAATACAATGTCATTATAATTAAAATTTTTGCTATAACAGCTTTCTGCAATTAAAACGGGTTGTTACCAAACTTAGTATAGAGATAATTCATGATATGAGCTTTTAATTATAACTATCTTGTATGAATTTAATATGCATTATTTTATAAAAACTTAGTACATAAAATTGTATCTATAAATCAGACAAAATTAAATATTTTAGAAAAAAAAAAGAACCTTTATGTAATATTAAAACAAAATTTTCGTTATACATTTGTGCAAATAAAAGTAAGACACTTCCAAATCAGTAAGAAAAGATTGATTTTGAATTTTATACTATAAAATAACGTAAAAAAACTATCACCTATTCGGATACAGTCTACCGTTGAGCAAAAGGTGCGTTCATTTAGTATTTTAACCCTTTGATGGTTATGAACGAGTTCAGCTCGCAATCGAATCGTGCTTCATAATGTGCGCAAACGAGTTCTGCTCGGGAGCAGGATTTCGACCGAAATGGTTAGAAACGAGCACTACTCGTGTAGTGAAGTTTTTTCCCAATGCGCGCTGACGAGCTGAGCTCGTTCGCCATTATTATTCTGCATTGGTTATGTTACAAACGAATCCTACTCACGAAATTTAGTTAGTTTTACTGTCTACAGATGGCAGTACGGGTTCCATGAATTTCTTTTCATAATGAAGGGGGAATGTTTTTTTTTTACTTTATTCTTTTTATGCGTATTTTGACGCATTTTTTAGGTTGTTTGTAAAGTAAAATGGCTTAAAAGCGAAAGTTAGATAATTATGATGATGATGATTATGATTGTGATACAGAAAGCTTATCAAGTTTTGAGTCTGATGCTTCATAAAGTTCTACATTAGTTGTATTTATTTAGTCCTTTCAATTAACTATTATTATTTATATAATTGATTATAATCATTTATAATTTACTATTTAATAATTATCATTTATTAATTACTTTAAAGTACGTAAAAACTGTTATTTATGTACTACAAATACTTTAAGAAGTTTTTAAAACGCGTGAGGCGAGCTATCTACGGCATCGCCAGAGAAGGGTGACATTTTCGGATGAACGTCGGGGGAAAACACCTGCCACTTTCGAATGCTGTTTACTGGTAATACTGCGCGAATTAAATAAACGAAAACTGCTCATTTACCTAACCGTCAAAGGGTTAAGAACAAAAAAATAAAAATAATAATAATGTGAAAAGAGGAGGGGGAATTTAACCGAGTAAAGGCTTTTAAGGCATTTTACGTTATATATATAAAAAAGGTAAATACACTGAAATGTTATTTAAAACGTATTTTCATAATCAAATCTGTTGTTTTGCCAATTATGGCCCAAAGCCACCTGTCATTCTACATTTCTACGATCTGAAGATTAATGAAGCCTATCATGTTTGAAATTATAAAATATTTTAATGTTCCCCTTTCATATGTGAATTTCATGTATCTTAAATTAAGCCTTAGTCTTTGAGTAACTTTTATATTCCCTAAGAATTATCTCAGGATGTTATTTTCACATCTAAAAAAGATTTTAAGAATAAAGTTATCAGTTATGGTTTTAGTAATCCACTATGCTGAAAGTATCAAAATATAGCAATGAACCTAATTATGTATACCTATTAGAGATGAGACGGGCTCAGCCCGAGCCCGATGGGGCTGAAATCTTACGCAAGTCTTCGGGCTCCGGGCGGGCTCGGATTCAAGCTAAAAGTTCCGTTTATTTTATTATTCATTAACTGGAAAATGTAAAAAAAAAAAAGAAACTTTATTCATTTTGAGAGCACCTTTAGTAATGCCATAATAGTCATGACAGGTTATAAATCACAAAATAATCTTGCAAACCTTAGTAGCTTTGACTTTCCTTTTTCTAAATAGAACTTTTTTTTCAACGGGATGCATATTATGTCATAGTGTTATACAGTAATCCTTCCTCCTTCGTTATATTGGGTTTCATTATATCACTCTTTCGGATAAATTTTTTGTCCCCCGATAGGTGCGTTATAAACAATGTGCTGCACTATAAATATATATTATAGAAATATATACATGTATACAGAGACACAGACATTATAAATTGTTATAATAACATTTATAGTTATTTAAATTGAGGATTGATAATAAGAAAATTAATTTGAAAATAAAAGCGGTATTTAATTTTACTATTGTGTATGCGCTGCATAGCGTACCACTTTCAATATCGGGCTCGGGCTCTGATCACACAAAATTTTTCGGGCTCGGGCGAGTTCAGTACAAAAATGTTTCGGGCCCGAGCGGGCTCGGATTGCCAAAATAGAGCCCGAACTCACCACTAATACCTATACGCTACAAAAGTTCTGCATGAAAGCATACTGTTTACCATTTAACTAAATTTTATATTCTTACAATTACTCAGTACTCGGCCGAGTAGTAAAAGGCCAAGTACTCGGTATTCGGCCAAAGTGCTACTCGGTGCAGCACTAATTTTTAGGCACTTGATTTAAAATACGTAAAATCGACCATTTCGAAAAAATCACGAGACAAAACTGCAAAAATGTGTCAAATTGGCGATTTTGAAAAAAGTCACCAAGCAATGTGGTAAAGCACCAGGGCTTGAAAAAAAGTTAGAAAGTTATTTTTGTTTCAGTATGCATGCCTAGCTGGGCATGTAAGAGAAAAAAGTACATACCCACTGTAAATTTTTATATACCCCGAGCCGAGCATGTCGGGCAATATAATTTACGAGCCCTGTAAAGCACATTATGACCTCTATTTCTTTTCTGGGAAAAAAATAAAAATAATAATAATAATTGTAAATAATTTTTGGCAGGGATTCAATCAAATAGTGGGAAAAAAAAAAAACATTTATATATGTTTTAAACATTTTGCAAAATATGCATTTTGCGAAAAAGCAATATAGAGTTCTGCGTAGGTCGAGAAAACTTGACCCGCAGGAACACTTTTGACCCACAACCGGCACAACCTGACATGAACTTGCAGCTTCTAGCCCACAACAAAAACAAAGTATTATTCAATTTACATTATATAAGAAACTGAATTAAAATTGTATTTCAAAAAATAAAGTTATATTATTAAACATATCTTTCAGAAAATTATAACATAAATATTACAAGTACAATTAGAACCTTGATCTATCTTTTTTCACGGGGTGCAAGGGGAAAAAAAAAAGATGAAAGCGGGAAAACAACAAATGCAGGTTAAGGTCAAAACACGAATAAAACAATGTTTATGAATTAATACACAGAATGTATACAGTATACTACTAATAAAAACTAATTTCCAAGTGGTCAAAGAAATACATCAATGTTGTAGAATATTAAGTAAAATTTATTTTTAAAAATCATTAATTTTATGTAGTGCTAGACAATTTGACAGGGTGCTCCACCCTGCTTTCCTTTCAAACCCATTTTAGCACCCTGCTGCCCTTTTAAAAACATTTTAGCACCAAGTAGCTTTTTCTAACATTTTAAATGAACAGAGGTCTTTAGATACTTTTCTTTCTGATTTTTCAACTTTCTAGAAATAGTTCTACAGCATTCCTGGAAGAAAAAATGCACGCAGCCAGGGTTTGCGCTAGAGCGCGGGATCGCACAATAAAAAAAAAAAAAAAAAAAAAAAAAAAAAAAATCCCACTTTGTAAATAAATACAATTGTTAAATATTTCTTGCTCATGTAATTATTGTTTGCCCCCCCCCCCTTTATTTATCTCCATCTAGCGATCAGCAACCAAATGTTCTGCAGAAGTCTTGTTTCCCAATATTTACCCATCTGAAACATAAATTATATTTATAATATTCATTTTAAACTTGCTTTATTAGATTCTAGAAGTAGAATTGAAAGAGTTTAATATTTTTTACTCTGTAATTATTTTTAACCCCCCCCCCCCCTCCGGAATACGGATTGTGGTCAATGATCAATTCTAGAAACAATAAAGCAATAGAGCAATAGAAACAATAAACAATAAAGCAATTTTTTGTTAGAGTGGGAGAATCTCACTAATTTTTTTTCCTTGATGCGATCCCTGATATAGTCTCTCTATATCTATATATATACACGTAAAATTAGTATTTTATTTTGTTATGTACAAAAATCACAACATAGAAGACCGCAATTATGCAAATAATGCCCTTTTTGAAAATAGGTTGTCCTTTTTACTGAATTCCCCCTGGCAGCCTTTTATTCTAGAGTCAGCATTATTATGTTGGGTTTTTCCTTCATTTTATAAATTAAACAAGAAATTTTTCAGATTTAAAACATTTTTTTGGTCCATTTATGTAATTTCATACGCATGTATAACAGTTTGTGCACTTTAAAACCCCATAATTATGTCATCAGCGTGAAAATTATCCTCAGTTTTTTTCGCCATTATGTACATTTTTTGAAATCACACATTTCTTCTATACTTTAGGATACCACATGTTGCAATATCTTGATTTATGCAAATATTATCACTAAATTTTGTACACATTCTCTGCTGCACGCAACAATGCTTCATCCGCATAATAAGCATCATTTTCTTGCCTTTCTATTTAGTATTGTTCCTCATTTTTCTGCACTTAACTGCACTTGCTAAAATAAAGAGATTATTTCGTGGTATGCTGAAATTATAGTAATGAATAAAGAAACACAGACATGGCATCATAATTTTGATCCTTCATGGAAATGGAGAAGAGAGTTATTTTACGATGCACAAAGTATCCAATTTGTACAGAACCGCTTGACCTTCATGAGAAAATTTTTGAGTCAGAAGAAAAACTTTGCAAAAATGAATGCAAGAAAACGACTTTTTGAAGCACAATACATGTGGGTTTAATTAACATTATATAAACATAATTTGTGCAGGGACCATAGAAATAAAATTATCAATGCGGGAATGATAGACCAGGTTTTCACTGCATACATAATTAAATTAAAACTAGAATATTAGTGCTGCACCGAGTAGCCGAATATCGAGTACTCGGCCGAGTACCGAGTAGCCGACTAGTTGTAAGAAAGAATAATTGATGCATATATATAAAGAAATGTGCACATCTTGAAATTAAAAAAAAAGGCTTTTGAACATAAAATTTAGTTAAATGGTAAACAGCATGCTTTCATGCAGAACTTGGAACCAGCTTTACTATACGGCACCCATTGCTTATTGCTGTTGCCGATGTTTTGATCACATGGTATGATGTTGTTTTGATTCGGTTTGTTAGTCGGTACTGCGAATTGTTTCACAACGTCGTGAATCGAATCAAAATGTCATGAAACAATACTTTTCATTATTATAAAACATTTAAAACTAAATTTTAGAAAATAAATGATTATTTTACTTACCCAGTAAGAAAAAATTTCAAGAATAGAAAAATGTAGCAGGCTGATGAAGTCTTAACATGATGCAGCTATAAAAAATAATTTTTGTGAACTGTATTGATAGCAGGCGTTGTACATTTAGTTTTTCAGCCTTTTTTTTTTTTTAATGTTTCACTATGTTTTCTGCTGTTTGCTCGCTTTGCAAGCATTAAGACAAAAAAAAACATCACTGGACGCCCTTAATTCGTGGAGCATGAATCAGTAAAAGCATGAAAATTCATGGAACCACGGTCACTATGTTTTCTGCTGTTTGCTCGCTTTGCGAGCATTAAAACAAAAAAGAAAACATCACTGGACGCCCCTAATTCGTGGAGCATGAATCAGTAAAAGCATGAAAATTCATGGAGCCGCGGTCACTATGTTTTCTGCTGTTTGCTCGCTTCGCGAGCATTAAAACAAAAAATAAAAAACATCACTAAATACCCCTAATTAGCAATGCATGAATCAGTAAATGCATGAAAATTTGTATAAGCCGCGATCAGTACACTAGCTGCTGTATGCTTGCTTCGCAAGCATTAAAATCAAAAACAAACATCACTGGACACCCCTATTTCGAGGAGCATGAATCTTATGCATGAAATATGTACTGTAACGGTGAGTATTCCGATGGTAGATCGCTACGCAAGCATTATAAATAAATAAATAATCATCGAATGCACTTGATTAAATCACGATGCATGAAAAAAATCTGTACTGAAGCAATGACTATTATGCCCTACCCTTTTTTTTCTTCATAAATGTATTAAACAATATATAAAAATACACTGAAAAAATTTTGTTTTAAACTTTGTAAAATCATTTAAAAACAGTAAAATCTAGAATTAATCTTACTTACATATACCGCGGTGGCTTTAAAAAAGGTAGAAGAGAAGATATAAACGATCTTTAACAATTGAAGATCCTTTTGTTCCGTTTCGATACAACAGAAAAAAAGTATCGATACTCTGATTCGGGTCTCGAATCACCATCATATCACGTGATCCAAACATCGGCCACGGCAATAAGCAATGGGTGCCATATAGTAAAGCTTAGCCCAGAACTTTAGTAGTGTATATACATAATTAGGTTCATTGCTATAAATATTTTGATACTTTCAGCATAGTGGATTACTAAAAACATAACTGATAACTTTAATCTTAACATATTTTTTAGATGCGAAATTATCATCCTCAGATAATTCTTACTGAATATAAAACTTACTAGTCACTAAGGCTTAATTTAAGATACATGAAATCCACATATGAAAGGGGAACATTAAAATATTTTATAATTTCATTCAAACATGATAGGCTTCATCAGGGGTGCAGCTGCAGAATATGTCCGAACGCCCAAACGAGGTTCGGGGGAAATTTAAACTGACTGGGGAAATTTTGATTATTTTTTTAAGAGAAAATAAAAATGTAAATCAAAAATAACAATTTGCTACTTTGAAGTGCATATACACTAACAGCGATATTTTTATGTTACACTGTATACTTATTCTCTTAAAGATTTATTACATTGAACAAATGACTTTGTATAGCAAAGTAGATTTTTCATTATTGAGGGAAATTTATACTGTGTTTGGGGAAAATTTCCGAGGTTTGAACATTTTCTGCACCCCTGGGCTTCATTAATCTTTAGATCGTAGAAATGCAAAATGACAGGTGGTTTTGGGCCATAATTGGCAAAACAACAGATTTGATTAGGAAAATATGTTTCAATTAGTGTTTTAGTGTATTTACTTTATATATATATAACGTAAAAAGTCATAAAAGCCTTTACTCGGTTAAACGCCCCCTCCTCTTTTTACATTTTTGTTGTTGTTGTTGTTAAAATACTAAATAAACACACCTTTTGCTCAACAGTAGAATGTATCCGAATACGTGATAGTTTTTTTTTATGTTATTTTATTGTATAAAATTCAAAATCAATCTTTTCTTACCGATTTGGAAGTGTCTTACTTTTATTTGCACAAATGTATAACGAAAATTTTAATGTTAATATTACATAGAGGTTCTTTTTTCTTTCTAAATTATTTTATTTTTGTCTGATTTATAGATACAATTTTATGTACTAAGTTTTTATAAAATAATGCACATTCATACAAGATAATTATAATTGAAAGCTCATATGATGAATCATCTCTATACTAAGTTTGGTAACAGCCCGTCTTAACTGCAGAAAGCTGTTATAGCAAAAATTTTAATTATAATGACTCTGTAATTATACATTCAAATTTTTTTAGTTATAAAATAAATATCTCTCTAACACATTTTTTTCAATAATGCATAAAAATAGTGAAATTCCCACAACTACTTGGTATTGGCCGAATACATAGCCTAAATTTGCGAGTACCGAGTACTCGGCAAATAGGCCGAGTATATACCGAGTACTCGGTACAACTGTATAGAATATGATTATAATTATATGTAAAATATCTTGTATAAATATAAAATTCAATGTTCTAATAAAATTCAAATTCTAATAGTTCTCCATCCTAACAAAAAGTTTCGTTAATATTTTTGAATATCAAAGCCTCATTATGCATTTTTATATACAATTTTGCCCTATGACTGGCCATGCTAAGAAAACTGAAATGTTCGAATTAAATTCGAAGATTTGATTGAACTTTTAAAATATTCCTTTTTTTATTAACTTTTAATATAAATGATTTTAAAAAATGATCAAATATTTAAAATGTATTTAACTGAAATATAACATACTCACGTACACAGAAAAAAAAAAAAAAAAAAAAAAAGAAATAATTTCCGACTCTGTTTTTTTTATCATCCAACTTATTTATAGAAAAAAAAAAGGTACCAAATTTTCTAAACAAATGTGGGGACAAATTGACGAGATTGAGATGACTAAAATTTCAAAATAAGAAATGGCAACAAAAGCAATACTAAAAAAATGTGCAGCACAATCTTCAATTTTAAATCATAAATTGCAACAAAAGCTTTACTTAGAAACGTGTTGTTATGTCTGGTATAGTGAAATACATAATAAAAGTTATTACGAGATAAATAATTCTAAGTAAAATTCCATTTAAAAGAATATAAAAATTTAATAAATGAAAATTAATGCGCTGGGAAGTTAGTGCGGACTGATCAGGTATTTGTTAAAGAATTTAACAGAGGTAAGTGTGTGAACAGAAATCTTTTTTTTCTTTTTTTAATTTCAATTGTGTTTAAAATAAATAATAATATTAAATTTCCTGTAATACATTTAAAAATAAGCCTCTATTCTATTTCCAGTAGTAGTAAAAGCGTAGTATGGCAGTAAGCGCTGCAAATTGTTTAATAAAGTTCTGCATATCAATTTAACAGCTAAAGAAAGAAATGTTTAGGGTTAACAATATACATATAATTTGCATTATCTCTATAGATTACTGTACTTGTTGCATAGTCTTAATTTATTTTTATTACAATTACATGCAGTTGCAAATTTTACTGTTGTTTTTAGAGACGCCAGGCTTAGTTCGGCATATGATTTTCAGATATTTATATTATTTTGCTGTAGTTAGATTCAGAAAATTCTGCAACTGAGCTGTATTTGATTTTTCATGAATTTTAATTAAATGAAAATTTGACTTTTTATTCAGTAAGATAATTTTAAGGTTGAATAGAGCAATGAGCTCTTAAGTATTATTATTTTTAGAAATTATCGGCACAAAAAGAGAAACAACGTTCCAAGACAGTTAAGCAAAGTTTCAATACAAAAAGGTTACTATTAAAAATTGTCGATACACTGAATCGCCAATGGGAGCCCAATAGTAAAGCTTAGCCTTTAGTTTTTGTTTTAATAAATTATTGCATGCGTCACTAACTTATCTATATACTTACAAGATGGTTTCAATTAAATTTCAACTCTAAACAGTCCCTATAAGCTAAAATGGGCAAGTGCATCTCAAGAATCGCAATCGTCTGTATAGCTAATTTGGTGGCACATCCACTTGCCCGTTTTAACTGCAGAAAATTGTTTAAAGCAAAAGTTTAATTACAATGACACTTTTGGGGCCAATTTATTAAATGTTTTGGTTCAAAAACAGATTATTCATAAAAATCAATAATCTTGAAATGAAAAACCTTTCACATAAAAATGGGAAACACAGGAGGTGAGTTTTATCATAATTTCATATATTTTTAGGGAATTTAAAAAAGGAAATAAAAAGAAACAAAAAAACAGAACACTTAGTTTAGAAACTCACAAAACACAATACAGAAATGAACTAAACAAATAAATACACTACATGCATACAAGCAGAAATGATAAACATATTAAAAAGGGGCAAAGTTACCTGTATCTATAATTTCTAAAAATAATAATACTTAAGAGCTCATTGCTCTATTCAAATTTTTTGAAATATTAATTTACTGAATAAAAAGTTAAATACAGCCCAGTAGCACAATTTTCTGAATCTAACTACAGCAAAATAATATAAATATCTGAAAATCATCTGCCGAACTAAGCCTGGCGTCTCAAAAAACAACAGTAAAATTTGCAACTGCATGTAAATAGAAAAAAAAAATTAAGACTAACAAACACAGTACTAATCCAGAGAGATAAAACAAATTATATGTATATTTTTAACACTAAACATTTCTTTCTTTAGCTGTTAAATTGATCTGCAGAACTTTAAACAATTTGCAGCATTCGCTGACATACTACACTTTCTTACTACTGGGAAATAGAATAGACCTTTTTTCTAAAATGTATTACAGGAAATTTAATATTATTATTTATTTAAAACACAATTGAAATTAAAAAAAGAAGAAAAAGATTTCGATTCAGAAACTTGTCTTCGCTAAATTCTTTAGCGAGAAGGGAGTAAATAACAAATACCTGATAAGTCCGCACCATGAAGGTAGAAAGAGGATTGTACTACCATGGTCAGCACTAACTGGCGCATCAAATTCCATTTATTAAATTTTTATATTCTTTAAAATGCAATTTTACTTAAATTATTTATCTCGTAATAACTTTAATAATGTATTACACTATACCTGACATAACAACACGTTCGAAAAAGCACGCGATCGTTTCGTAGAATTTCGTAGTAGTAAACAAATGTTTGTTTCTGTAAGTTGAGTTGTTCAACATCTCCTGCGTTTGTTAAATAAAAAATTGAAAGGATTATTTAAAAATATACCTTACACAGTCGGTACTGTGTAATTAAAACAAAAATTAAAATGTTTATTCAAAAAGATAATTGGATCATGAAACAAACTTCTTTGCCACTATCAATTCTAGGATAAGGGCACCAAACGTCATCGTATTGTGGGGACAGTCCTCACTTTTGTTATTATTATTTTCTGCATAATCATTTTTTTTTTAAGTAAAACTTTTGTGACAATTTATGATTTAAAATTGATAGTTGTTTAATTTTTTTTTAGTATTGCTTTTGTCGCTATGTCTTATTACTTTCTTCTATAGTATAATACAATCAGTAGCAAAAGTATCCGAGCACTAGCAAAGATTCCTATGTAAAAAAAGTACACTTATACAGTTTTGTTAAATAAACCCTTCTCGAATTTTGTTCTTAGTCAGTCCAAGAACATGATTCGACAAGGATTTATTTAACAAAACAGCATTAAGTGTACTTTTTTTTTACATGGGAATTTTCGCTAGTGCTCGGATAATTTTGCGACCGACTGCATATAGAGAAGTATTGGATTCGTGAAAATTTTCGAACTCCAATTTTCGATGGATTTGTATATTTTGGGATTTCCTGAACACGATTTGTCTGATTTTAAAAAAATATCTGTCTGCCTGTGTGTATCACAAATATTTCGGGCGCTGTATCTCAAGAGCCAACGAACGAAATTTAACCAAACTTGGTATTTAGTTGGACCCTAACATAAACTAGTGCTGATTGGATTTGGGGATCAATCGCTCAGCAGGTGGCATTGTATTTTCCTTAAATTTTTAACGTGGCAGTATAGGACAAAATTTCGTGTAAATGTACATAATGGGAGTTATTTTTAACGTGTGATCGTAAAACTATTCTGAATTATTGATAACAGTAGTAGTAAACTAGGGAAAACAATTGTGCATGTGGAAACATCCCTTCCTTCCTTGGGGGGGGGGGGGGGAGGAAAATTTAAATATGTGGGTATCTTTCGAAAGATCTCGTCAATACCTTTATAACGAATGGTGTAACTATAGATCTGTGATAATTTAAAACTAAGTTATCGATTTTTTCATTTTTTAACGAAAAAAAAAAAAAAACTAGAAAAAAAAGGATTTCTTTTGATATTGGCAAAAAATTGACTTTCTTTCGGCATTTAGTGGTATACTTCTGTCAGATAAAAATCATCTGCATTCATAATGGAAAATAATTCAATAATTTAATAAATAATTTGTCTAGCAAGAATTTTGTGTAAAATCACACAGAAGAAAGTCTTGTCATCCCCCTCAACCCCCCATTTCATTATTGCACTTACATTTATATAGAATTTAATTCGGTAGTTAAAAAATAATTCTGTTTTTAAAAAATAGTAGTAGTATCACACCAATTTATCCAAAAAAAAAGTCCATTTTATTCTAAATATTAAAAAAAAAAAAAAAAAAAAAAAAAAAAACTTTTTTTTTCGTTAAAAGTAAAAAAAAAAAACCGATAACTTTGTTTTAAATTATCGCAGATCGATGGTTCAACCATTCGTTTTAAAGGTATTGGCGAGCTCTTTTAAAAGATACCCATCATGAAAATTTACTCCCCTCGAGGGGGGGGGGGGAGGCGAGGCTCCTACATACACATTTTTTTCCCTGTTGACTATCTCTATTACAAAAAATATATATTCGTTTCATTTGGTTTAGTGCAGTCTATAGATGTTAAACTCTACTTACCTGCAATTTCCCTCAAAGAAGTAATGTATTTGAATACTTCTGAGTGTCCCTGTACACGAACCATTTGCTTCATCTCAACGAAAAGCTTAGTGTAACATCCCTATATGATACACGTTTAGAAAACCGAGTTTGGAATTTCTGCTACTATTTGTTCTTGAGATATGCTGATAACAGACAGACACACACACCATTCGCTAAAAACATGATTTTCGTATTCAGATGACCTCAGAACATGTGAATATAACAAAAACTCCTCTTCGAAAATTTGACCCTAAAACAATACTTTCTCGACCCTACGGGTAAGAGAAAGTAAAAAAGGGGAATATTTTAAAATTCTATCAAAACATCGAATTTTATTCGAACATTTTAAAGGGCAAAATTGTATATAAAAATGCATAATGAGGCTTAGTTATTCAAAAATCTTAACGAAACTGTTTGGGGAGGACTGTTAAGTTTCAATCTAATTTTTGTAGACCAGTTTTATATAAACCCGAAAACACATTAGAAATATCATTTCTATTGTTACAAATTTAATACCAAACGAAAGGGGCGATTTTTCTGAACCCATGTGTGCAAACAGTTTTTCGACACGACAATTAGTTTCTTTCAGAATTAACTAAAGTATGAAATTTAGGTGGTAACACTTCATTTTTAATTCATTTCAGTCATTTATAATTCAGTCATTTTTTCGGTGTGTCACTCACACGACTTTCTCTCACCCTGAAATTTAATACTATAAATACAGGTTGCAGATTAACGAGTACTGTTATGTAAACCTGTGTTAAACAATTCAAATTAGGCTTCGGAAGAGTTTTATATCATAATTAGTTTAATGTGAGGGGGGCTACCGCCCCACTCACCCCCCCCCCTTTCATTAATGCACCTACATTTATATAGAAATTAATTGTTCTATTAAAAAATAATTCTGTTTTTAAAAAATAATTTATTAAAATTATTATTTAAAAAATTACCTTTTATGATAATGCAGACGATTTCCATATTAGAGAAGTAGTATAACACTAAATATAAAGTCCATTTTATTCTCAATAATAAAAAAAAAAATATTTCGTAGTTTTTTTCGTTAAAAGTAAAAAAAATAGATAACTTTGTTTTAAATTATCGCAGATTGATGGTTCAACCATTCGTTGTAAAGGTGTTGGCGAGCTCTTTTGAAAGATACCCATCATGAAAATTTACTTCCCTCGAGGGGGACTTCCCCCCCAGGGGGGGGGAGGCGAGGCTCCTATACACATATTTTTTTTCCCAGCTGACTATCGCTATTACAAAAAATATATATTCGTTTCATTTGGTTTAGTGCAGTCTATAGACGTAATCCATCTAAAATTAACATCACCCAATGTCGCGAGGTGGCTTTCAGCCAGGCGATGACCATGTACTCATTCTATGTTGTTTTCCATCGCCCCTTGTCGCGGTAAGGCTTCATTGCCTGGCGATGCCTATGTAAAACCGTCTTGCTTTTTAAATAAACGTCAGGCAGGTCTGTAGGGGGTTCTTCTCGGGACAGCCCACGTGAACTTCGGTTCTAGAAGCGCTCAACACCGCTCTTCGAGCGGTGAGCGTGGGCTGCTCCCCTGTTCAGTCTATAGACGTAAACTCTACTTACCTGCAATTTCCCCCATAGACGTAATGTATTAGAATTCTCTTGATTGTCCCTGTACACGAACCATTTGCTCTATCTTAACGAAAAGCTTACTGTAGCATCCCTATATGATACACATTTAGAATATCAAATTTGGAACATCTGCTACTATTTGTTCTTGAGATATGCTGATAACAGACAGACACACACACAGACATACACACAGACCAACCACTAAAAACATGATTTTCGTATTCAGTCGATCTCAAAACGTGTAAATATAACAAAATCTTACATTAGAAAATTTGACCCAAAAACAATACTTTCTCTACCTTATGGGTAAGAGAAAGTAAAAAGTACGTGGCTCAGTTTTACGGTCAAAAAATTAGATAAAAAATAAATTAAAAATAAAAATTTTACAGATTGAAAATATCAGTCTTTCGTACTAAACTAAATTCTGTCTTTGACATAATTTAGAAATTTCGGAGTCTATAACCCGCCCTTACAAAAATGCAGCTTTTTTTTATATATATTATTATTATTAATATTTAATACTATTCTTCGCAAATTTTTATAAAAATGCAGTTGTTTTATAGTTACCATTTCTCATCAAGTTAACTGTGAAAAGTCTGCGATATTTTTGAAGTCACATCACTTCTTTAAGAATTCTGCAGTTTTTATTAAGTCGTGACCTTTACTTTAAAATCGCTGCAGTTTTTATTAAGTCATAAACATTACTTTAAAATCGCTGCAGTTTTTATTAAGTCGTGAACTTCACTTTAAAAACTCTGCAGTTTTTATTAAGTCGTGAACTTTACTTCATAAATTCTGCAGTTTTTTTAAAGTTAAAAGCACATTATTTGAAATACTGCAGAAGTTCTACAGTTTTGGGGTTTTGCTGCGGAAAAACTGCAGAATTTTTTAGCTGGGCTCAAAATATTATAAATTTAAGCATACTTGGCGATTTCCCACTGTTAGGCGATTTATTTTAAGTACTTGGCGGAGAAGCAAAACACGGTTCTCTTCATACACCAGCAATCTCGGTGCCGGTGAACTTATCACCTGATAAGCTTAATTTTGATATTTTTTTGTGTTCGCTGTAATTAATTTCAGCGGATATTTTTTTCACTTTCTGATGTTTTATGAAGAGTAGAATCACATATATATTTTTTTCAATATTTTTTGAAGAAGATACCTTTTGAATTTTTCCTTGTGAGTAAGAAATCGTCTTCTCCAAAAATGTTCGAATTTAATGGGTTGTATTCTTCATACCTTGAAACTTTGTTTGGCATTTGCGAAAGTAGCTAATTTGAGATGAACCGGAGTCAAAATTTATCACTCCACCAGAATGATTACGCCTCTATATTTTAATATTCCAATGCGTAAAAAATCTTAATACTGTTATGGATACAGCGATCAAATGGCTGAGTTTTGTGGCTGCTGTGAGGTGATATTATAAGAGCATAAATGTGGTTAGCCTGGAAGAAATTAACTGACTCTTAGGTGCAGTGTGACATGTGGCTATCTAATATCAATAGTACTATGTTTGTCTTTGCTAGGCCTTGCATGATCTGCAAAATGAGATAACTATTTGACAAACAAAGCGCTATTGATGTAGCTCGTGTTTGACATCATTTCTACAGAAGCAGGCGAAGCCCATCCAAAATTTCGGCTTTCTTACACTTGCGAGGAAATATGAATGTTGGTGAAATAAATTTCCAGAAGCATTCGCCGCATTTACAAGTATTACGTATATATGAGAATGAGGTCGCTGACTCCCTCGCAAAGCTCGGCACAGCTCGGCTCTTCCCGAAAAATTTGGCACTTACCTTCTCGGAAATTCCTTCCTTTAGAAAGAGAAATGTGCGGCTTGTCTGGGAAACTCCTCCAGTTCATAACTGGTACTCTGGGGATGACCCGGGTCGCGATTTGTCCTTCAGGGGTGTTAGAGGTTATCAGACTGCATTTACCAGATTTATCTGTGGCCACTTTAAGTGCATGAAATTTGAGCAGCACCGAAAAGTCTATCCCACTTGCAATAAATATTCCTCTGCTGCAGCTAGTCCAGCCCACCTGCTCAGTTTTGTGGATTTTTCAAGGAAGGATTTCCTGCGCGATCCGGTCTTGTTCTTTGATTTTCTGACAATGGATAGACTTATGGAACTGGTCTAGCTCCGCCAGACATGTGGGGATGAGAAATAACAACATCAAAAACAACACAAGCTTTACGTTGATACCACGTTCGGCACCGGAATCTTATTGACGCAGTGCTTCCCTTTGTTAAAATCACCTTTGTTTTTTGTTTGGCGCCGTCATATTGTAAATTGCGTAGGGAGTGAACGTGTAGGCATTCAACAATTTCGCCAGATTTTCAAAGTAGCGATCGCATTAAGGCTTATTAAAGCCTCGAGGAACACTTCTTAAGGTTGTCATACGCAACGACAATTATCGATGTCTTTATATAAATAGCCGAAGGCACTCCATACCACCGTTTTCCTTTCTTTATTAAAGCAATGTTGTAATCCATTAATCTCTACAAAACTAAAAATAGTTTCTCATATATACATATATATATATATAATATTGTTTAGCCCGTACAACATGCTATACATATATATATATATATATATTTTTTTTTTTTTTAATGTGTTCACACAGTTTTATTTCCATTTCCGACGAAAAAGTTTGAGAGTATTTGCCCAAGCTTCTGGCTGGAGATAATCCTTTTAATATCTTTGTGAAGTTGCTTCATGCATTCCTAAGGATTTATACATCTCCCTCTTGATTCTGCCTGCCTCGATGCTTGTTTTTCATCAACTGATGAAAGCTTGTGTGAGATTTTTGAGTGGGTGTAGCATTATTTCTTTGTCAAATATCCAAAGAGAAACATCGGAACTATATACATAAAGAAATCTAGTATACAGATGAGTTTGAGAAATTTTTGTGAAGATTGAAAAACTGAAAATGTGACAAGGAAAAACGAAAGTGGAACCAAAATACATATACCTGAAACGATCCAATCGATTTTTTTTGTTTTTAAATATGCTATAAAAATAATAATAATAAATAGATAAATAAATAAAAAATACTTTTGCATACATTTATTTTGCTATTATAAGCCATTTATTTGAACCACGGAATAGGTAGAAAAATTTTAGTTTTCGAAAGTGAGTACCTTAAAAAAGGACGAAATCGATTTTCTTCGAATTCAATATATTATCGATTATTTTATGTATTTATTCCTATGTATTAGTTGGTTTCTCATATAAAATTGAGTTTGTCATGCTTTAACAAAAAAAGAAAAAAAAAAAAAAAAAAAAAAAAAAATCGAAGGATTTTCTACAAATTTGTTATACAATCTACGTCATAAAACTTAGATGTGTTAACTTTTTACTAAACAAATGATAAGCGTCTATAAGCGTCCTGAATACGTAGGTTACTTTCAGATCTCTGAAGTAAGCTTCTTAGAAGAAGAAGTTAATCTTCCTTCAAAACTAGGAAGATTAAACAAATCATGTACAAAAGATTAAAAAAAAAAAAGTTCCAAAAGTCACTCTTATGGGAATATGTGGTGCTTTTTTTTTTTTTTTTTTTTTTTTTTTTTTTGGTACAGCTTTTGTCACAATTTATAATTTAAAACTGATGATTGTGCACTTTTTATTTTTAAATATTAATTTTGTCATTATTTATCATTTCGAAATTAGAGACAATGTGCTAATTTCTCCCCATTTTTCCAATTTTTAAACTCTATTACACAGCTCCATTCACGTATTCCCTTAATGGTGACTTTCAGATTTTTTTTATGGAATCTTTAGTCCCTCATCTTGTTTAATCTTTCTGCAAACATTGGCCCTATTCATAAAAGTAAGTCTCACAAACGTAACATTATCATCTGAAATTTCAATTTTTATTATTTTTACATTTTTTGTTATTTGGATTTATATATTGAAATCAAATTAAACTAGCTGGAACCCGTCGAATTCGACGAACACTTTATTGACCGTAATATTTCAAATATCGTCGCATCATTTTTTAAATGTATTTCATGTTAAAACATCTAATATAATTTACGACATTTCACTTAAAAGAAAGTCGGAAAAATGCTTATAAATAGAAATACTGTATATGACATCACTTTCTACAAAGTACTATCAATGTGACGTCAAACTGACTCCAAATAAAAAGAGGCTATCTTTTATTTTCTATTTCGTTTAATACTAAGACTATATGTTAGCTGACCCGTCCGGCGTTGCCCGGTCCCATGATACCTTCAATGAACCTTAAATTTGTATTATTTTATACCTTTAACTCGATTTTGTTTCAATTTCTGTTTTAAAATAAAAGCATCACGAAAAAATAATCATCTGTAACAAAACAATTACCTCGAACCGAATGAAAATCTGCCTTGTGACCCCGGTGCTTGCGGCAGCGCATACACGGGCAGCTAACAACATAAAAAAATTCCAAAAAAATAACCTGGAACCGAACGAACCCGCCCGGCAATGCCCGGGCCCATGATAATAGCCTTAAATGCACCTTAAATTTGTATGATTTTATATCTTTAACTCGATTTTGTTTGAATTTCTATTTTTAAATGAAAGCACCACGAAAAAAATAATCAGCTGTAACAAAAAAAATTACCTCGAACCGAACGAAACTCTGCCTGTTGACCCCGGTACTTGCGGCAGCGCATTCGCGAGCCGATAATACCATGAAAAAATTCCAAAAAATTAACCTGGAACAGAACGAACCCGCCCAGCATTGCCCGGGCCCATGATAATAGCCTTAAATGCACCTTAAATTTGTCTGGTTTTATATCTTTAACTCGATTTTGTTTGAATTTCTATTTTTAATTGAAAACATCTCAAAAAAAAAAAAAATAATAATAATAATAATAATCATCGGTAACAAAAAAAATTATTTCAAACAGAACGGAACTCGGGCTCGTGACCCGGTGCCTGCGGATATACAGGCCGCTAATAACATGAAATAATTCTCAAAAATGAACCTTGAACCGAGCGAACCTCTGACTCGTGTTACCTCTGCCTGTAGCTGCTGCACTGTATAGCAGGCATGCATGCTACGCACGCATTGCAAAATCCACTTTCCTCCACCAGGGGGTGCAGTATGTTGCATACGAACATCACCAGTCGCCTTGAATTTCCAAGACTTTCCATCACCAACGGTCAGGAAATACCAAGACCTTTAAAATAAGACATAACATGATGGGGTCTACTACAAAATCACCTAGTTCCATTATTCACCACCAAGGGGCGCACTATATTGTACACAAACATCCCCAATCAACATGAAATTTCAAGACCTCTATCACCAATCGCCTTGGATTTCCAAGACCTTTCAAATAAGATGTCACAAGCTGGGGTCAACTGCAAAATCCTTTAGTTGCACTTTCCACCGCCAGGGGGCGCAGTGTGTTCTGTACGAACATCACCAACGGTCAGGAAATACCAAGACCTTTAAAATAAACTGCAACATGATAGGGTCTACAGCAAAATCACCTAGTTCCACTTTTCACCACCAGAGGTCGCACTATATTGTATACAAACATCCCCATTCGATATGAAATTTCCAGACCTTGAAAATGAGGTGCTACATACGTGGGTCTAGAACGGATTTACCTTTCAAACTATTTCTCCCCCCCCCCCTCCAAATCTACTTTCCCCCCTTTTCCCCCCTTTAAAATCGAAAATTCCAAATTCGCAGAAAGTGATTTTTTAGTATTCGACTCTAGTCCCCATATATACAATTTCTTCACCGTGAAGTAATTTGGAGCTTAGTTAAGCTCGTAAACGTGTTTTTAATCCGAAACGGGTGGGAAACGGTTTCCCACAGGGGTGAAACAATTCGACTTTTTTTTATTTTTCTCTTTTCATAGCATATCTACAGACCAAGACCTTTCTTTAGACACCTCAACCAAATTTTTACACCAAGTAGTTCTCTCAATATAGTGGAGAAAGACAAAAACATGTTTCAAATTAATATATAGATTACAAGATATGCTATTTTTAATATGCAAGTTTTAGTTTTTTTTTTTTTTTTTTTTTTTTTTTTTTTTCTGATGGTCTGATTATATTTAGTTTATAATTTGCTATATTATTTAGTATAGCACTAATTAATTAAATTAAAGAAAATATGTTTAATTGCTAAGTTATGTTATGTAACAATTTCATCACGTGTTTTTATGCATGAATAGTCCTTTAAACGTTAAATACCAATTTGATACGATAATATATAAAATATTTCGCTAAAAGTAATTTTGAAAAAATGTTTATCATAAAGCAATGTCTAATAAGGAGTGCCTAAATGTTTAGAAATTCAAATTTCTGCTAAAAAATAATATTCATTGTTCTTAGGACATAATTAAATGCCAATTAGTTATTCATGAGCAATATTTGTATATATGCGGCATTCAAAATGCCTAATTTATTTCAACGAGCAATTTAATTTTCAAAAATTTAATTCTTACATCTTACACGGCAAATTGAGTTCATAAAAGGATTTTGAATATTCAGACGCGGATAGCGAAAAGCTTTAAAATAACGAAATTTAATAATGTAATATATCTAATAACATTAAAATTTATTAATACCAATAAAGTACATAATTTCTTTGAATTCAATCTTTTTAGGAGTTTGTTGTTAAGAGAAATATGCATTATGCAGTGATTTTGAGAACTATATATTTAAAATGTTGCAATAAATGTTTTAAAAGGCAATTTATTAAGCGTTTCCAAGTAGAATTTCAATTTATTTGTCTGATTATTTATTACTTTTTTTATTTATTATGTATCTATTATTTTATTTATTAACTTTCCTGAAGAAAAGTTATATAAAGTAAAAATGTTTTGTTTTATTTTTTATTTGTATCCACAATGAAAAGTATTTTCTATTTCTAAAAGTCTGTAATATTTAGATTTGCAATTTTTTATGCAAATAACTATTCTCATGATTTAATTAAATTTTCTTTTTTACATGGAATTTGACTCATACATCCTATTTTTACATAGTTTTATAATTTAAATCTATGTTATGGTGACACAATTGACATATATATTGCAATACGTTTGATAAATACCATAATATAAGTACGAGAAATCTTTGGAAGTTTTTTTTTTTTTTTTTTTTTTTTTTTTGGAGCGGGGGGGGGGGGTTAGAGAAATGGTGAAAACAAACAATATAAAAATTATAATACAATAAAGTTTTTATTAAATAAATGAAGAAAATATATTGAATCTAGATAAAGAAAACGTGAACAGAAAAGGAATCTTATTCTTTAAGACATAAAATAAAAATAACTACATTAAATTATTATTTGGATAATTCTTCTAATGACAATAATGAAAATCACACAACTATTGTGTTATCAATAATTCCTTTGATTAATATGAGCCATAATTTATATGTTTTCTAAGAATGTAAAAAAAAGAAAGAAAAATACAACTTTACGTTTAAGTGAAAGTAGTAATTCAAGTAAATCACTATTATAAATTTGGCAAATGAATAGTCGTTATATTTACATTTGAACGTATTTTTTAATAAATTGTATTAAGCAAACTTTTGCAACAAAATATTGAAAAAATACTTTTACAAAGTGATATATAATGTAGTAGGATTATAATGCAATTGCTATAGTAATAGGAATAACCTAATTTTTAAGAAATGTAATAATAATTTCCTAAATGTTAAAACTTTTCTTTATGTTTTTGTCTAAAACTAAATTATTCCACTTTTCAAAAATCTTATAGATTATTTCAGTAGAAATACAAAAAAAAAAAAAAAAAAAAAAAAAAAAAAAGGGAAATAAATGTTGTTTGATAATAATGCTATTTCTAACAGTTAATTTTTGTTTCTTTCATTTTATTTCCTACAAGTATATTTTACTCTATGTATTGTAGTAAAAAAAGTGTCCTGAATGTAAGCCTAAATCTATTCTTCTGATTATAAGGAACACAAAGAAACTGCTTCATTTTACAAAAATCTAACAGTCAACTGCCGAGAATTTTCTACTGTTATCACTCATTTATCATGTATCTCATTTATTACGTGTCAACGAAGTGAATAAAAGAAACTTTTTTATGTTTGGGAGGAAACATTGTTTCAAGAAATAAGGCATTTACAAAAGAAAAAATGAAAAAGTTTTTTTACTTTTTTTTTTTTTTTTTTTTTTTTTTTATGTAATATATAAATATGTGTAAATATGAACACGCATATCTAAATATAATTATATTTCATAATGACTTTATGATAAAAGGGCTGAGGGCTATGCCGTCGTGAACCATTTAATCAGTGCTGCCAAAAATGACTTGACATGTTTTTTTTTCGAATCATCACTGGGGACGATGCAAAAACCCAGTCTGTTCGGTTATTGCATCAACTGTTTGCCCACGATCACTTACGATCACTTCTCCTACCACTTGGATATTCGCTTACGTTTGTTCATCTGCATACTTCTTGGATCATCTGTAACAGTGTCTCTCTCATTTTTAAACAAGCAAGCAATACCGTTTGAAAACTTTCAATAATCACATAGATTCATCTCCATATGCTCGTTGTAGAAACAGTAACGCGTCTTCAGCGGTTTATCCTAATTTGCAGCAGAATTTAATGTTGGAACTTTGATCCAAAAACGATATTTTGTTTCATGATCTACATAAGAAGCTGGCAGTCTTTAGCCGAATGGTGATCTGAGCGCCTTATCAGTTTTGCACGTAATATGACGTTTTACATGTGCATGGAGAACCATACTTACAAACCATATCGTTATTTTGGTTCAAAAGTGCACCGGGAATAAGTTGGAAGTGTAGTTCAAGAATTTATTGACCGTTCCTCGTATAATGCATCTTTAACACCATTTAATATTTAGTTTACTTTTCTAAAAAGAAATAAATTAAAAAATTAAAAAATCTTCTAAACTTTACTTTTTAAATAATTGATTTATTATCTGTTTAAAATTTATTATGTATGTTAAAGTTATATAAAATTAAATTAATGAAATTATAATGAAGATATTTTGGAAATTTTATGTTGATATTTTTGTTCTTTAAAAAATATGCACAATAGAATAAAACGGGAAATAAATTTGTTTCTTAACTTTTGAACATGAGTGTACATAAAGAACATACTACATAGAATCCTAAAATATTATTTATTTATATATATATATATATATATATATATATATATATATAGAAAACTATTGAAATGAGTTTATATATAAATATAAGTTTAAAGACTAGAAAAACCAAAAGGAGAATTACAAACCACTGCGCAAAATTGCAGCAAAGGGAAATGCAAAAGGTAAATATAGAAATACATAAATGTAGGAATATATAAACAAATGAATGAAATTAAAAAAACACTGAGATCGTCATCAGGAAGGCCCCTTAGTGTAGGAGTTAAAGAGAAGTTTCTGAAAGGACAGAAGCAATTAGCTAATAACTATCTTTAGCCCCCCAACTTCTCACCAAACAGAAAACTACCAATAACTGAAGAGAAATCAAACATATATATAATGTATAAAAATACTAAAAAAGTTATAAAATTACAAAATTGCAAAAGTTACAAAATTACATAAATTCATTAATTAATTCCGATAAATCGATTGCGGATATTTTCGAAAGTGAAGACCTATTTCGAGGGGCGCGAAGGGGGGCTGGCGCTGGGGTAAAAATAAATAAATTCAGGTAGAACGTTGGAAATTAGAAATTAGTATAGACATTAGTATTAGAGACAAAATTGCAATGTCTTTCTGGTGGGAAGGAATGCCAAAAGAAGTCAAACAATTATGTGCTTCGTGTCATGATTGTCAAATGCGCAGGAAAGGAAAGGTAAACGATAGAACACCTATCGAAGCTGTTGGAAGACCCGAATTCCCATTTCAAGTGGTTAATGCCGATATTTTAGGCCCAATAGAGCCAACGTCATCACGTGGCCATCAGTATGTACTGTGCGTTATGGACCAGCATAGTCGTTGGCCGGAAGAAATACCTCTGAAGTCTTTAACAGCAAAGGCAGCCTGTGATGCATTTATAGAAATATTTGTACGAACTGGAATTCCTCGAATAATTGCAATGGATAACGGAAGAAATTTTGCCGCACAGCTGACAAAAGAGTTTTTAAAACGATTAGAATGTGTTCCTAAATTTTCCACTCCAGGTTATCCACAATCGAATGGTTTGGTCGAAAGATGGATAGGAACTATGAAATCCATGCTACATCATGCAATTAATTCACAAGGTCGAGGCTGGGATAAACAGTTGCCATTCTTGTTATGGGCATACAGAGAAGTGCCTAACGCTACAACGGGTGTTGCTCCATTCCTACTAGTTCATGGGTGACCACCTGTAGGACCTCTAGCCATCCTCAAATCAAGTTGGGAAGATGAAGTCGTACTTCCTCAAGGGATTGGAGAATCTGTAGATGACTACCTGTTGAAACTCCGGAAACGTTTAGAAGACGCGGCACAGTATGCGAATAGCATAGCTCAAGAACAGCAGCAGAAATATGTACATTATCATAATTTACGGTCAAAAGATACCGAATTTTCTGTTGGGGATGAAGTTGAAGTGTTAATCCCTGATTCAACCAATCGTCTTTGTTCAAAAGGGAAAGGACCAGGAGAAATAGTAGAAAAGAAGTCTCCACATTCTTTTTATGTCAAACTACCTGATGGAAGTGTTCGACATCTTCATCAAAATAAATTGCGTAAATATATTCAACCTGTCAGAGCTATAGGAATTATTTACGAAACAGATGAAGAGTTTGGAGATATACAACATGCGCCCGGAGAATCACGGCAAGTAACGGATGAAGAACTAAAAGCTGGTATAAAATCAAATTCGATATCTGCAAAGCAACATAAACAGCTGTTGAATTTGATTAAAGAATATCTAACAATATTTGATGGGGAATTAAAGAAAGCCAAAGTTCCTCCACATGTTATCCAGTTAAAGTCTGGAGTAGAGAGGAAACAACCTCATCTTTATAAAGTTCCAGAAACATTAAGATCTAATATAGAAAAACAGATAGCAGAATTATTGGAAAAAGACCTGATAGAACCCTCTTCAGCAGAAATAGCATATCCCTTGGTATGTGTAGCCAAGAAAGATGGAACTGTCCGACTTTGCGTGGACTGCAGAGAGTTGAACTCAGTTAGTAAAATTCCACCTTTTCCTATGCAGAATTCAGAAAATCTTAGATTTAAAGCTGGTGGAGCTCGTTACTTGACAACTTTAGATCTCCTTAAGGGATATTGGGAAATACCCTTAGCAGAGCAAAGCCGAGAATTAATCAGTTTTGTATCTCCAAAGGGTCAGTATCAGTGGAAGGTGATGCCATTTGGGTTATCTGGAGCACCAGCAACATTCCAAAGAATAATGAATCAAGTATTACGACCTCATAGAGACTACGCCGAAAGTTTTCTTGATGATATTATCATATTTTCTTCAACCTGGGAAGATCATCTTAATCATATTAAATCCATTTTAGAAACTCTGTAAAAATTGAATTTTTCGGCAAATTTAAAGAAATGCTCGTTTGCGATGTCGAAAGTAAAATATTTAGGACATGTCGTAGGCTCAGGAGAGCACGGCCCAGATCCGGACAAGATATCAGTTATTAAAGATTTGAAAGCCCCTAAAACTAAGAAAACATTGAAGTCACTCCTAGGATTATTTAACTATTACAGAGACTATGTGCCTCGGTATGCCAATATAGCAAAACCTTTAACGGACTTAACTCGAAAAACTGTGCCAAACGACCTTCCATGGTCAGAAGAAGCCGAAAGTGCATTTAATTCGTTAAAAAATTGTTTGTGCTCTATAACATCTCTGTATACACCTGATATGTCGAAACCTTTTGAAATCGATACTGATGCTTCAGTGACCGGAATTGGAGCCTGTCTAATGCAGAGAGATGAGCAGAATAAACTGAAACCTATAACTTTCGCAAGCCAAAAACTGACCCCTGCTCAATCAAAGTGGAGCACTATTAAAAGGGAAGCTTATGCTGTAATATGGGCATTAGGTAAATTCGAAATGTGGACTTATGGAACCACTATTATCTTACACACGGACCATAACCCTTTAAAATATTTGACAGAAATAGTTCCTAAGAACGCCAGATTACAAAGATGGGCATTGGCTCTATCTCGCTATCAAGTGACTATTGCTCATAAGCCAGGAAGCAGTAATACTATTGCAGATGCTTTATCACGCATTCATGAATAAAGTCATAAGCTAGTTTAATATTGTATTTGTTATTACATATATATATGTGTGTGTTTATTTTGTTTCTTATATTCAAGTATATTAATTCATTAAGATTATTTAAAGTGCATAAGAAAATCCATGTCAGGATAAATGTGTATTCATATATATTATATATATATATTATTTCTATTATGTGTTTAAATGTTACTTATTTTATACCATAGAAAATATTTAAATTTTAAGTGAAATATAAATGTTATTGCTCTTGATGGAACATCACATATTAGGTCAAAGATGAGACAATAATTAAGAATTTAAAAGGACGATTAGACTTTCATGAACATTTATTTAAAGATGAAACAATAATTAAGAATTTAAAAGGACAATTAGACTTTCATGAACAGTTATATAAATTATCCACAAATTTTGTTAGTAGTTTCACTGTGAAGGCCATTGTCCCTCAAGTGAAACTGGAGGGAAGGTGTGAACGCCGCACCTCTGATTTCGAGAGTACTCCAAAACAAGAACTGAAAAGTTTGTTACGAAAGTGTGGCAACAGTGTGTGCGTATGTGAATCAAGATGGACTAACGTTCCATTCTATATGTTGTTTTTAAAATACTTTATTTGATGTTAATTTATGTGTTCGTTATGTATTTTATGTTTGTGCCGTAAGTAAGAGTAAAATCTTTAAAAGTAAACCAAGCGTGATCAGTGTCTTAATGTGTCTCGAGATGAATTTAGTGGAAGAAAAGAACCAAGTGCAAAAAAGAAGTCGCCACAGTGGGTTTCTTGAAATCACTTCTCATCTGACTTATTCTCATAATCAGGAAAATTAACGTTCATTGTTAACCGTCACATCACTCGTTTAAAAATGTGGCAAAATCTTGGTTCCTAATGAATGGTTCAAACGATTTTGATAACAAGTTAGACATAAGAACTTTTTCAGAGAACAAACCTTTGTGACTTGTTTTAATCTTCTGCAAACTCAGAATGCATTATTAACCCTTACTCAGATTATTGCAAAATATAGCTGAAAAATTGTTTACATGAAAATATATCTGGTAAAAACTTAGACAAGGGATTTATGAGAGGACAAATCCATCTGACTAATCCTCAACTTCAAGAAAACTAGCGTTTATTGTTAACTAGAAATTGATATAACAATTTTGACAACAACACATTCCATTTAAATTACTTTTCGGAAATCTTAGCGATTACTGTCAACCCTTACTCTGCCTACTGGATATTATGGCAGAAACTTTGTTCTTTGGTAAATGTCTCTAACGATTTTGATAAAAAAACTTAGGGTTGTGTTTATTAGATGAGAAATCCATATGATTCTCATTTAATCACCTTTAATAAAATTAGCGTCAACTGCTAATCCACACTTCCTCCGTAGGAAAATATTATACAGACTTAGTTTTTTTAGAATCAGAATAGAGAACCTAAACTAAAACATTTAATAATAATTTAGATTTAAGGGATTTTTAAATTTACATTTCAAACGGAATTGCCACTTCTTTTCACCAAAAATAACGTAGCCTACAATTTATTATAGGAAAAAAAAAAAAAAAAAAAAAAAAACAGAAACTTTATTTTATTTCAGAATTAGTGCGTTTTGTAACAATGTTTGAAAATTTTTTTAAGAGTGGTTATGATTTGAATTTGTCTGTGTGTCTGTTTTTCTGTCTGTCTGTCTATCTATACGTCTCTTTGCTCACTATCGCCCATAAATATAGTCAAGATTTCATTAATTATATATATTATTAAAGTTGTAGTTCCCTATTTAAAGTTGTGTAAATAGTGATACTGTTTTGTACAGGAACAACCAACAGATTACCACAGTATTACGTAAATAATTTCTTAAAATTATACGGGGTATTCCAAAAGTCCCACACTTCCCTGCTAACTCGAAAATGAGTCGTAATTGTGAAAAATTGCGAAACACTTGTTTAATGAATTCGAGAAGGACCTCTTTTGGTGAAAAAAATTTGGGCTCGGGGAAGGGGGACTATGGGGGCCGCTAAGGAGGGCAACTATAAGATTTGAAATAGGAAGGTATGTCTTGTGATACATCCCTGGAAACGTCTCTTCAAAGCAATGAATTTGATATAAACAGTTTTGCCCTACGATGATTTTTAAGGGAGACACTTGAGTTTTTAGACTTTTGAATTGTAGATTTTATACTTATGTATCATCTTTAATAATCATTGCAGGACAAAACTGTTTATATAAATTTCATTGTCCAGCAGAGAAGTTTCCAGGGATGTATCACAAGACATACTTTGCTCAAAAATGTTTGGGCCCGGGCAAGGGGGTATTAGTAGCAGTTCGGCTAGGGAGGGCAACTTTAAAATTTCCAACAGGAAAATATGTCTAGTGATGCATCCTGGAAACGTCAGGCACCACAGTAAAATATTTAGTTATATTAAAGACTAGAAAAGAAAATTATTATAATTGCCCTTTCTTCTCTGTAAGCGTTTTTAATACTTTCTAACGAATATTGAAATATGGTTATAAATTTAAATAGTCTGCTATTTTGTGAATCGGTGTGTTGTGTCTGTTGTGTTCGTCTGAGTGCCCGTTGTGTGGAAAATACATTGAAAATACAATGAGTACGTACACTTTGGTAGTATTATAATCTGCATAAGCTGCTTGGGTTTTCGTGTTTGCTTGCAACTAAATAAAAATGAGGCTTTATAATACTTTATTTGCGGCATTAAAAAAATGTATTAAATATGTTTAAAATCGTTTTACTTTTGAGGAAATTAGAGCTCTTACAAAAAAATAAAATAATATTAGTAAGTTATATATAATACCTAATGGAATTTAATAAACAAGATAAAAAGTTAACTTTTTCAGAAATATTTATTAGTACAATATTTTATATCATTTATTGTTTTGATATGGCTCGTTATAAAAAAAAATGATTTTTCAGTTTATATATATATATATATATATATATATATATATATATATATATATATATATATATATATATATATATATTAAATCATGTGATTAAAAAACAGAAAACGGTATGTATAATTTTATACATTGCATATAAAATTGAATACTTTTATTTTTTTCACATTAATATTTAGTATATATATATACAAAAGAAATAATTATCTGTGTTTTGAAATATAAATTTACACAGATTAACTCTGGTGATTACCCGTTCACGATTGACAGTCTCTGTCGCATTTAAAAAGCAGTAGAAAGGTAATGCAGTTGATAATAATTAAATATTTTCTCCTCCTGTCTCCTCACGCTAACATTTCAATAGAATCACTTGTAAACCTGAGAAATGAGGAATAGCTTAGATTGCGAAACGAAAAAAATCATTTTGTAAAGGAAATACAAACCAGAGAATTTATATTTTATTTACTTTTTAAAAAAAATATTTTAAAACATGATTTTGTTACATTATGCTTAATTTTTGAATTTGTTTAAGCCATTAAAAGTGTTTAAAAATTTAAATATTGCAGTTTTAACATGACAATTGTTACTAAAAATTTACATAAATTTTTAAATAATACTTTATTATGCGATAGTGACTTTATTTTTCTTTGAAAAAACATAGAGAAAAATTTAATGCGATATTTGTAACTTAATATATATATATATGTATATATATTGAGCCAATGTTTAAATAACACTCCAAAATTCTTTTTTTTTTTTTTTTTTTTTTTTTTTGTACTTCGATTTAGAAAGACATTTATATGCAATTTATTGATGTCTTCCAAACATACGCTTTCTCAGCAAGTCTTTGGAGAACAGTCAAGTCATTCCATTATCTCACAATATTATTATTATTATTATTATTATTATTTTATTAAACGTAATTTTTCTGTGCAGAAAGAATTTAAAAATTCAAACGTTTCTGAAAAACCTAAATAGTAATTTTGTGATGGAAGCATATAGCTCGGGCGCATTGAATGCCTGATTTTCTTCATAAATATAAATGACTGTGACATTTTGAGAAAATATCTTTTTAGTTTCACTTCGGATTTTAGTAATTCCATGTAGATAAAATACATTTGGAGATTGCCGTGTCTAGCAAGGTTGTTATATTTAAATTAAAGAGGGAATACATGGAGGGCAACAAAGAAAGGTACATCTCTTATCCTTATTTCTTTATTTTTAAAGCACTCATTATATATATAAGAATGTCATCATATTTTAGCATATTTTAATATATTTCATAGTCATTTTTAAACGGAAGATCGTTGACAACTTAGAGATATTATTATTATGTATGTACTATTTTTTTTTTTTACTATTATAGTATAGTGCATGCGTATGCGAAATTTTACCATAATGGAACTTATTGTATTTCACTAATCAAAAATCAATTATGTCGCACTGATGGTCAGTTAATGTTTTTGTCTATATAATATCTCTAACACGTCATTTTAAAGAAATATCATTAAAATATGATATTATATAATCACATACGTTAAAGAATTGTTTTGCTTCTTTCCCCCCACGGGGTTGTTTTATTTTCTAATATATTGTAATATATTTCTTATATATTACAATACAAGAAATATAAATATATTACAATTACATCTATTTCTAATATATTCTAATATAATAAATTCTTTTCAAAATAATATGATATATATATACTGGTCTTCAAAAAATATATATATTGAGAAAAAATATGCCCATTATGTTAATGTTAAAACCAATGACCAATGCTGCAAATATTTATGTTAATGAAATACAAATGAACACAAAATGACTTTCCGCTCATAAAATAAACCCAGAAATATGCAAGTTTGGTGATTGGTAATGTGGAAAGCAATGGACGCGTCCTACAATTCCGGTGTTGATTAAACTGAATATGTTTTCTGAGACTGATCACTATTCAATAGGAATGTCTTAAACGCATCACTTAATTGAAGGTCAAAAGTGGTGAGTAATTGATAATCAAGGAAAGTAAAATAGAAATGGAGGTCACCCAAGATTTGAACATCCTTTAAAGTGTCATTAAAGAGTATGGAGTATTTATATGACGCTTACTGTGTCATATTATACATATTGTGTCATGTTATAATATATTGAGTCACAAGACAACACACATTGATCTGTGGTTCGAAAAATGAATATTTTAAACAATAGATTTCTAATAGTTAAAAAAAAAAAAAAAAAAAAAAAGGGTACTTTGGCATCCACAATTTGGGAAAATAATAATAACAAAAATAAATATTTATGTCTTTATTTCTCGCATGACCTTCAAAGTTCGAAAAAATTGAAAAGAAAAAAAGTCAAAGTTACTTTTTTTTTTCTTTTTCTTGGTTGAATTATAAATATTATTAATTTTTGTTATAATACCATTCAAAAGTTTTCTTTTAGCACTCTTTCCATACATCTTTCAAAATATTTATATTATTTCACAGTTTTCAGATCACACATAAGCCATAAATGTTTAAGAAATTAACCACAATTTGAATTTTTTAACTTTTATTGCAGATTGCAGTATTTTGGCTTTTGCAGTCCTGTTTTACACATTTCGTAACGAATAAGCATTGTGGTTAATATTTGTTATGCAATTACAAACTATCACATTAAATTTCGAGAACTAACTACGGTGAAGTAACTGCGCTTCCAGCTCTAACCTGCCCTTACCATCGAACTAGCCATGATGGATAGTTATTTAGAATATTTATATATTTATAGTGCATTTATATTTACATTTATTATATGATTTTAAACAAGTTTCAATTTTTGGATTAAAGTTGAAGTTGTATATATTACTTAGTTATGGCATTGATGGTCGCGAGTATAAAGTTATTATCATAAATCCATCTCTTGATTCTTCCCAAAATACCTTTTCTGTAGATTCATTGACTAGCTTCACAATCTTTTCAAGAACCTGAACGTGACAGGTGGTTTTTATGATTTTAAACTTTGGCAATTGTTTAGTTTATTGGAATGAGACAAGTTCCTTGCATGCCGCACATTCCATTATTAGAGGCACAGAAAAGAGAAATTAAACTCGTCGACAAGCTGCTCAACATTTCATTAATTCGAAACTTCAAACTTTAATATTGGTGGAAAAAATTATCTTAGAGATACAAAAAATTCTGACGATTGAGTATTTTTCTGTAGGTTAACTTCCTTATATGTTGCCTGTCGTCCACTGTCATGGCTAATAGCAAGTTATCAGGGGTAGCAAAGAGAGAATTTCCTCGCTAATCAGTACAACGTTTTTATAATGGTAGACTCAATAAAAGCTATTGCGCTGTCAAAAATTCTAAACCTGCCATTCTTTACAGTAGCAGAGCAGGAAATTTAATTCTCATTTGAGATTTTGATGTAGTAGCAATTTGTTTTTCTTTTTTAAATGTCGTTTTATGTTGCACATTTACAAATTATTAAAAATTTATGGAATCGTAGGAAGAATTAATTGAACTGCGTTTTCTATTTTGTTCTAGTAATTTTCTATGTTCCTTTTTTATAAGCATTTATGTTTCTTTCCTATCTAGGTTACTAATTTTATCTTTGTCTCTGTTTTAAGATTTTCTCAAATTATAATACGTATCCTGATAGGCTTTTATAAGTTGTATTACTCTGGAATGGGATACAGTTGGTATTGACGCTTTGCAGTATAACTCCTGTACTAGAGAAATAACGCAATCGGCAATAGTAAAAAGTTCAGACATTCTTTAGGAATGTATTGACATTCTGTATCTTTCATTGAAACAACATAAAAGTGCATCTCCATATGTTAGGCAAATGTTCATATCTAGATCTTTTGGTAAATCGAAAAACGGATAAGCACTGATTGCCTGGTAACCACCATTACCAATGATGGTAAATGTAAAATAACACAAATCAAAAAAAAAAAAAAAAAAAAAGGACTACACTGAACTCACTTATTACAATAATATTTTAACACTATTCTACTTAATTATAATAAAACTAAAACTTAATGATCTGATCATATTGCTTGCTGACAGTAGATTTATATATTAGAATGACGATGATGAATGGAATTGAGAAGAGAACTCGTGCCGCTCGGTACATGGCACGAGATACGGTGTCATGGAGTCTTATAATTTCCTTTCCAAATTTACGCACTAACTGTCACTATCACATATTTTTATTATCTATAAAGTCGTTTCATTAGGTTTTTTTTATCAAACAGGATGTGTTTTTAAAAAAAATCAATTAAAAAGTCGAATTTTGATTAATTTTACGGAACGTTACGGCTTATGCACGCTCTAAAAACTGTAAAATAATATAAATATTTTTTATGATATACGGAGAAAGTGTTAAAATGAATCATTTGAAGGATATTAGAACAAAAAATAATATTATTTGTATATTATCATCACACATTTTTATTCGTTTATATCGCATCAATTTATCTCCTGTCTATTCTTCCTACTTTCTTTCACTTATTAATGGTCCGTAAAAACAGAACGGTCTATATATTTTCTCATTCATCATGACTTGAATAAATATTTCTTTTATTCAATTTATCTATTTTTGGAACAATTAATTTTTCTGATATATATATATATATATATATTTAAATACATATCTATACTTTTCAATTGCTGTTATTATAAATTTACCGTCTTCTATGTAACAAACAACCTCAGTTTATATCCCACTGTAAAAAAATATGTTCTATTTGCTGCCAGAAATTTTCTGTAATTACAAAAAATAAGTTCTGACAACGTAATTTTTTCGTAAATTACCCGTATTTTCTCAAATTACAGAGAATTTCTGGCAGCAAATAGGACATATTTTTTACAGTGTATAGATGTACTGTAGAGCATTGAAATGTCCTTAGATAATTTCTATTCCTCAAAAAAAAAAAAAAAAAAAAAAAAAAAAAAAAAAATACAATACATGATTTTTAACGATTTTAATAGAATAGTATGTTCATAATAGAGACTAAAACCAGTATTTTTTATTTTAAAATATTATTGTTAGCATAAATAATTATTCTAAGTTTTTAAAGCTTAAAGCTACTGTTAAATGATAGTCCCTATCTAACTTTATATGCATGCATGTACATAATGAATAAATAAATAAATATAAGAGAGGGGGATATAGGTAATTTTCTGGAAGTCTGCATATATGTAATACAGATATGTAGATTGAGAGATATATAGATAAATGTATACGTGTACGTTTGTGTGTGTGCATTTATATAAATAATATCAATATATACTAAACAAAAATAATTCTTCAGTGTTAAAATACATTACCAGAATTTAAGTATTATACAACGGTTTATAGGGAAAATGTAGATAATATGCTGTAATCGCAATACAAATATCTTAAATATCTCGTGAAATATGAGAAATTTTATGAAAAACGTTTTCACTGCGCGTGCGAAAGAGATAGAAATATTTTATCGCATAGGTTGAAAGCTAAATATATTGAGCAGCTTTACTCAAAAGTTCATTTGAATAGAGAAAATTGCCGGCCAAAGAATAACCTAGATTTTAGGTGTTTTTCCTGAGTTTAAATTTCACAAGGGGTTTTTCACATGCGGCATAATTTATTTGAAGATCCAATTATTTTAACCTCTTTGCAAAAGTTCCTTTTTATGAAAAACCCCTTATGATCTCACAAAGATTAGTAAATAACCAAATTATGCAAGAGTTACTTGCTTATAAAGGATTTTTCACACACACACACACACACACACACAAAAAAAAATAATAACATTTCACAAGTGGTTAAAATAATTGGATCTTCAAATTAACTCCGCAGCATTTGAAAAAACCCTTTGAAATTTCAACTCTGGAAAAATACCTAAAATCTAGCTCTTATTTTCCCGACAATATGTTTTATTATAATTTGTTTTGTTCTATTCAAATGAACTTTTGACAAAAGTTGCCCAATATAAATTCTCATAAATCTTTCAACCCATGTAATAATTTTTTTTTCTATCTTTCGCGTACGCGTAATGAAAACTTTTTTTTATAAAAATGCTCATATTTCATGATATATTTAAGATATTTGTATTCCGATTGAAGTATATTGTTTGAAAATTATCTTTTCAATTTATCTAAAAGTGGGGGTATTTTTTGTTTAAAACTCTGTATATTATGAATAAAAAACATGCTTATATATATATATATATATATATATATATTTGAGTTTTCAAATAAATATTTATATCTCCGTTTTTTAACATGCTATCTTCACACAAATTCATCCACAAATTTTACGGGGTCTATGTTAATATATCCGAAAGTTACAAAGTTACAGATTATTTCATTCTTATAGCATGGTTATCACAAATATTATTGACATTGCTCAAATTGTTACCGGCCTCTAATTGTTGTCTTAAATAAGTCTTCAATGGAAAACATGAGAAAGACCTAGTTCTTTAAATACCAACCGTTTGAAAATCTTTCATCAACAGGTAAGTTTTTAAATTAAAACAAGAACGCAAAATCACGCGGTGCGCATTTATTATTAACACTTTCCAGTTGTACGTAATTGTTGTATTGTATAACTTACAATGTTCTTTCAATGTTGTATAACTTTCAATGCTTACGTAATCACGCAACGCACAGATAATAGTTCCGAAAGGCACACAGATGGACTAATTGAATTCCTCATCATTCTTAAATGTTCTTAGAAAGTGTTAAAAATGCTTAACACTAAAGAAAATGTTGCTCTTATTTTCTAATTGCAGTCCATAATGTATCTGAATATGTTAATGTAGCACTGTAAATCTGAAGGATAACAAAATCATATTCTATACAAAATATTATTTTAGCATATTAAAAATCAATATTAATTCCTTTATGTCTATTTCAATAGAAAGTTCTTTACTGTAATTTTTACAAATATCTGTCCTAAAGTGTAATGCATTGACTTTTTTGGGGTGTCCCTGTACACAAACAGGGCCTATTAATGTCATTTAAACTAGGGAACATTCCATTATAAATTTGAATAACATATACAATTTTCTAAAAATTCTTAAAATATTTACGGATGCGGAGGCAGGCAGATGGTGAGAGAGACAGATGGACAGTCGGATAGATAGATACTTAAATACAAATCATATTCCCATTTAAAATATGTTAAAAAGTGTTAAATCGCTTAATGTAGACGAAAATGCAATTTCAGCAAATGTGCAATAAAAGCCTTCAATATAACTGAATATTTTTCTGTGGCCCTGTAAATCTAATTCTAATTTCCACATTATGTAGAAAGCATTTTTTGTGTATATGAAAATAATACTTCAATTTTATTAAGATTTGTTTTAAGTTATTAAAATTTGGTTTATAGAAATACTTTTTACAGAACGAATGCTTTGAATAATTTTGGGTGTCTCTGTACAAAAACCAGTGGTGGTATTTACTCCATTTTCTATAGACAACATCCAATAGTGCACTCGAACAACAGATTTAAATTTCGATAAATTTGTGTAAAATAAAGGTATTAAAATACAGTTCATAAAGATACCTATAGAACGCAATGCTTTGGAATATTTTGGGTGTCCCTGTTCACAAGCCAGTAGAGATAATCACTCTATTTTCAATAGGGAATATCCGTTAGTGAACATGAATACCATACATCAGTTTCAAGAACTTCCATGAATATTTACGTGAGTTAGAGCGCGGATAGATAGGCAGACGGATAAACAGACAAACCGAAGTCATTAACACTTTTCAACTTTATTGGAAAGTGTTAGAAATATTTATAAAACGATAAAAACGGTTAATATAAACGAAAATATAATTGAAACAAATTTCCGGTAATACCTATTAATGTAACTGGATATTTTTTGTGGCCCTGTAAATCTAATGCTAATCATGGTTTGTCCTACGTAAAGCATTCTTTTGTGCATATGAATAATACATTTTAATCTTATTAAAATTTGTGCAAGGTTATTCATATTTGGTTTTCAGGAATACCTCTCATAGAACGTAATGCTTAGAAGTACTGTCATGTGTCCCTGTAAAAAAAATCAGTGATGAAATTTACTCCATTTTCAATGGGGAACATCTAGTAGTGGATTTAAATAATCTATTTCAATTTCATTAATGTTTGTGTGAAGTAATGGTATTAAAATATGGTTTATAGATATACCTCTCATAGGACACAATGCTTTGGAATACTTTCGTATGTCCCTGTACACAGATCAGTAAAGATGTTCCGTCTAATTTCAATAGGGAACATCCGATATTAAACTGGAATTATATATACCAGTTTCAATAAATTCCATAAATATTTACGGGAATTAGAGAGCGGACAGACAGACAAACCGAAGCCATTACACTTTTCAACCTTATTATAAAGTATAAAAAGCATTTAAGAAGTGATAAAAACGATTAACATAAACGAAATTGTAATTCCAACAAATTTCTTATCATATCCATCAATGTAACTGAATATTCCCGTGCGCCCTGTATATCTAATGCTAATCATACTGTTTTCTAGAGAAAGTAGTCTTTTGTGCATATGAATAATATATTTCCATTTTATTAAGATTTGTGCAAAGTAAATTCTTAAAATTTGGTTTATAGAAATACCTTTCACAGAACACAATTCTTAGGAATACTTTCGAGTGTCTCTGTATACAAACCAGAGATGGTATTTTCTCCATTTTAAATGCGGAACATACGATAGTCGACTTGAATAACATATTTCAATTTAAAAAATAGATTAAAAAAATCTGTAAAACACGTATTAAAAATTATTAAAAAATATTTACAAAGCTTTTCGCCACAACTTTTTAAAATCGTCAGTTTTTTTTTTTTTTTTTTTTTTTTTTTTTTACACAAGCAAAGAATTGAGTGCATTTTATATAACAAAGGAACTCGACATGTTTATAGTAAAAAAAGATAGCGTGTTAACTAAATAAAATTATATTTCAATTTCATTAAGAGTTGTGTAAAGTAACGATATTGAAGTATGGTTTATAGATATGCCTCTCATAGAGCACAGTGCTTTGGGAAACTTTCGGGTGTCCCTGTATAGAAACCAGTAAAGTTGTTCACTCCATTTTCATTAAATAACATTCAATAACGGCAATAGCATATATCAGTTTCAAGAAATTCCATAAATATTTACGGGAGTTAGAGCGTGGACAGACAGACAAACCAAAGTCATAAACACTTTCAACCTTGCTGGAAAGTGTTAAAAAACGGATCGTTTGCAAATCTTGCAAAACATTTGAGCAGGAGTGTATGCATACATGCTGCGTGATGCGCTTATGATATGCATACCATATTTCAAAAAGAATATAATTATAAATAACTAAATAATAATAAATAATAAAATTTATATTATTTTACTATAATATTAATCAAATACTCTACAGTGCACTTCTGCTTAAATAATATTTGCTAATCGCAATGTCAACAACAGCGAATGTTAAAGCTTTGTCAATAATTTAATGTTAATTTTCTAAATATTTTTTGGAGGGATTTTTAAAATTTTTATTTAAAATAATATCTGTAATAGCATATTCTCAAAAATGTATGATTTACCGCAAGAAATTTTAAACTCTTCAAAGTAATTGACTATAGCAGTAATAACCTTAAATAAATAAATTAATCTTTTTCATAGAGAACGCTTTTCATCTTCAAACATCCACTCAAAGTAATGTTCAAGTTAATCATCAAGTTAATCATCCAATATGCCATTCACCATCATAAAAACGTTTAACTGAAGCGAATCCCACATGGCCATCTAGCAAAGATGACATACCTATGAGGTTCAATATGCACTGCCAAAAAGAAATGAACTCTACCATAACTCTATAAACTACTTCAAAAATTAATATATCAGACATCCAACAATGAAATACTTGAAAAAAAAAAAAAAAAAAAAAAAAAACTAGCCGTCTGCGCGTATAGGAGCATAGCCTCGGAACCCGATAAAGTATTTGTCATCTTACTGCCTTTTGCCGCGTGGGATTTTCTTTATCTGACAGAATTTGTGTATATATATATATATATATATATATACATAGGTATATATAAAAACTTTAGCGGTTGGTTCTTTTAAAATTCTACTGTGTAACAGGACACTTGCTGCCATAGCCCCAATTTGGAGGTATATAAAGTCGTAAAAAATACATAGTCGTAAAATTTACGCTCCTAAATAATTTGAATCATGAAGCATATGTGATCTTGAAGCAGTTTGTTTCTAAACACCTGCTTCATGTAATTATAATAAAGGCAGATTATTCTTTTAGATGAAAAAAAAGTAATAATAAAATCAGTTAAAAAACTTTAGACTACAAAATTTCATACTTTTAAAATTAATATATATATATATATATATATATCAATGTCCATTTATAAAATAAAAAAAATGCCTTTTAATTTTATGTCTGTAAATTTTTTGTGCAATATTATAATGTTTTAATGTCAAAGCAAAATGCACAATTAACTGCAGCCAATTTTTATGTAATTTGAACTTTTTTTTTACAAACAAATATTAGGATGAGATGTTATGGAATTTCAAAAAAAAAAAAAAAAAAAAAAATCTAATTGTTTTAGATGCATTGTAAGAAGTTTAATAATTTTTTTTGTTAAAATTAGTATTGTACTGCTTATCCCTTATTAAAATACATAATTTATTAAAGTTTCATCTGTAGCTATTCATTGTTTATAAAGCAGTTATATTTTGCAAATTTTACTGTTTTTAAGTGTAAATGTTTTACACACATTTCTTTGTTGTAATTGTAAATGCTTTATAAGCATTAGTGTCATATTTAATTAGTGTTAAATTTAAGTCATGTAATTATTCAGATTTTTTTTTTTTTTTAATTTTTAGTAAAGGTATTATGAAATATAAAAAATCAATTTTAATATACTCATACAGAGCCAACATCATCTACATTTACTTGAAATTTGTAAAAGAGAAAAAGACAAACAACAAAAATTGATATTTTCTAGCATGTTACGAAAGGAAAGTTCTCATTTCTAAATAATAAGCGTAATTATAAAATATGTTTCACTTTTATTAATTCTTTTAAACTTTTTTTTTTGACTTGTAGGCAAAAAAATAATTTACTTTTAACTGTGAATAAAGTTAATATACTGTTACAAGAAATGCGATTCTATTTCTCAATACTTAGTATTATGTTGAAAATATTACAAAACTTTTTGTTTCTTATTTTTAAATTTCGACATATTTTAAGCTAAAAGATTGCTTTTTTTTCTTTAAATAAGGACTGCGAAGAAAACATTTTCTTTATAAATAAAACAAAAATCGTTATTCATGTATATATTCTGAAATTGTTATTGTGAGAAATACACAGCAATGTGTTAAATGTTTAATTGTTTTAAATGTTTCGAATTTAGTAAAAACAATAGACAATGTCATTGGTTTAATTTGACAAAAATAAATTTTGAAAGAAACGTGATAATCCAATGAATATTTTTGAACAAAATATAATTTTTAAATACATAATGCATTTGTAAAAAAATTAAAGAAACGTTAGTAAATCATGTAGTAAATCATGTTTAAAGTATGTGCTGAATATGTAGTTTAATAAATGTTCCGATTATTAAACAATGTCATATATTTCAGTTTTAAAATGATGGCCCATATACAGAAAATTGACGATACATATATATATATATATATATATATATATATATATATATATATATATATACAGGTTTCATGGTAAAATTCGTTTTAATTCTTTAAACTGTTTAATTGAGGCAGCTGTATTCATAAAAAGGGTAACTTATAGATATATAAATGTGGCCATGAGTTTCTGAATTCGCTAATAAATGCGTTACAATGCGACACTTCACTTAGTGGAAAACTGCAGAAGTTAAGGCTCCTATATATACGAGCTGGCGCATCAGGCATTTTGTTGCCTTAGGGTTGCCACTTGTACCCAGCGCGTTTCCCTGATAAACAAACGAGAAATATTTTTTTTTATCGTCTTATATTACTTAAGAGTAACTTGTTTTATTATATTTCATAATTTTAGCTAAGTAAACTATAATAAGGAAATTTGTTTAACGATAAACTGCTATAATCATTCAAGAAGTGAATATAAATTATTCACAGACCTTCTATTACTGTGTATTTGAGTTTTGGCGACATTTTGTAACAGAAACCGCCCTAAAAACACATCTTACAGTACATCCATGGTGTATCCTCAGAATAAAATGACATCCTGAGAATGTACTATTAAAAAAATGTGTTTTTAGGAATATTATTGTTGCTTATTACTCTTATTTTGACCGGATTAGCTTCAGATCAAGATTTCTTAAAATCATTAGGGAAGCGATAAGGACACCAAGCGGGAATGCTGCCCTCTTCGGAAGCAACAAAATGGCGGTGATGCGCTGGCCTATTATTTTATTTAGGGGCTCTTGCAGAAGTACCTTCTTATCTCGATTACAGTAGAAGATAGAGGAAATAATTATAAGATTTAAAGAAAAAAAAACTTTTTATGTACCATGTTTTTAAATTATCTATTGATTCATTGCTATAAAACTACATTAGTACTTCATCAATGTGTATAAAATTTTTAAAGTGATAATAACGTCAATTTTTGTGAGATGCATAATTTAATTTTTTATAATTTTTTAACCTTCATGTTTATTAAATGTATTTACATTTATGTCGAGAGAAAATGAATTCGTAAAATTTTTGGCAACAATTAAATTATAGATAATATTTAAATGGCTATTTTTAAAGCTATTAGGAGGTTATTATTTTCATATCTTAATTAATTAAAAGAAAACTAATAAAGAATTCTAACTTCAGGTTTTTTTGTCATCAAGTTCTGAGCTATACTGAAAATTTCAAATGTCTAGCTAGTAGAAAAGTTAGTTAAAAATCGATTGCAAGATTTGTACTGGAAAAAAAAACAAACAAACAAGAATCGAAGTTAATAAAAACATGGTAAAATGAAGTGTTAGAGTGACAGGAATACACGAAAATGCAGATTGAGACTACGAAAATACACCATGTATATATGAATGCTAAAAGCAACAGGATTGTGTGTTTATTCAATTTTTCCACACAGTGACTTGCCGAAACGATCTTAGGAAAAAAAAAAAAAAAAAAAAGAACTGTTAATATCTAAATATTTTTAATTTTGATACTGAAACTCCTGTCCGTCAGCTGCAGTAGTTGTTTAAATCGTCAGTTATAATCTGGATAAATTTTACTAAAAAAGTCTTTATTTACATTATTAAAACGATCATTATTAGAAATATTTGGTTCTATTTTAAAGTTTATATTAGATAAATATAACCTATTTTAGATAAATATAACCTAAAATAACATATTTTAAATATACCTCAATTAAGATAATCAAAATATTTCTTTGTTATGTTTTTATTTTTGCAAATATGTTTTTAGAACTTTGCATTAATGGATTTATTCAATATCCTATTAGGTTGAAATTAAAATGAGTACGGTAAAAAAAAAGAGCTTATTTATAAGATATTTTAAATATGCTTTATATTCAGTAGAATGCAAATCGGCATAAATGTACAGAAAATGGAAATAAAATTTTATATTTCGATTACGGTGAGATTGAAATATTGAATACATGCATGAAGGCATATCGATGAGAAAGGTATGTGCATTTATTTATTTCAGTATCGAAACGAAATGAAATTTTCAACCAGCGACACCTTTTATTTACATATCACTCAATCTGTCATAGTTTTAGTTTTGAATTTATCGGATTTTGCAAAGCGTATTTTCACTCCAGTTAAACTGTTTAAATCACTATAATTTGTACTTTTTAAATATGTAAACGCGATTCATTTTTTAAAACGTATTTATTAATTTATTTTCTTTATTAAATTTCATTTTTTAGAATACGTATTAAAACACAATGTATGATCATTGCAATTTTTTGTCATCAAATATTTTTTCCTCAGAATAATATTTATACGTAAGATAAGGGTAGGTAATATGGCCACCTTAAGAATAGAATTTTTTTAGAGATAGTAGAAAACGATTTAAAATAAAATTTTCTAAAAGAGAGGACTTTTATTAGTACACGAAAAGAAATTTAAAATTTACGATAATCAAGATTAAAACCTGAAAGAATAAAAAAAAAAAAAGTCTAGTTGATGAAAGTAATATGCCCATATGCAGGTAATACGCCCATACGTGAAGTATAATGAAGAAATTCATGTTTAACACATGAAAACACATCAATTATAAAAAACCAAATTTAATTCTTGAAAATTGCATAAACTAATGAAAAGATAAGAAAGAAGAAAATTTTGAACGCAATGTTTAGAAATTTAAAACAATTTTTAACCAAATTTAAACTTTTTTACGGTCAAAAGAATTTTTAATTTATTTTGGCAAGTAAATATATAGCAAGTAAAAACTTCCTTATCTTTCTTGGTAAGTCCTACACATTCCTCGTGCACATAATTGTGACACACAACATAAAAAATTATATCCGCAACTTTTTCCTTGTTGTAAATACCGCTAGACCAAGTTTTTTTTTTTTAATCACTTTTCTTTGTTCGGGTACCTTCTCTGCTATAATTCATGAACTGATTTTTTTTTTTTTTAATCAATTTTTTTTTTTTTTTTTAACATTCTTGTGATGTTTAAGTGTATTCAGTATTACTTTAAAAAGCTCTAGCAAAAAAGTATTTTTTTCGAAATTAGAACAGGATAGTTCATTGCAGGTTTTATGACAGCAATACTTGAGGGGCAAGAAGTATGACGAACCTGTTTTTCAAAAGATCTCTCTGGGGAACAAATTTGTTTTCTACATTTGACTCTATTTTTTGTTTTAGATGGGTTTTAACACACAGAACTTAGAGCAAAAGCTTCCTCGAGAGTCACATTGACAGAATAGATAAGATAGGGTTGACATTATAGATATCTGCCCCTTTGAAGTCATCTTCAACGTTTGAAATATCAGTGTCATAGCTTTGTCCCAAACTGGAGAAAATATTCTTTCAAATCGAGCTTTTGAAAAGTTTTCATGGTTAGTTTGTTTCAAAAACAAACGAACTTCTTGGTCCCAAAATTGCTCAAATGGCCTAAAACAGGATTTATCCAAACGCTGCAGATAATCGGTTGTATTAGAAGGTGAACAAGGTGGGGAAAATGTCATGCAGAATTGAGTAATCAAGATGGGACTTGAATCCATCAAAGATGCAAAGACAGCGTCCCAGTGGTTTAAATTTTGATACGTGCAGGTAATATGCCCATGGGCATATTGCCAACAATAACATGTTTTAAAAATCTGTTCGTAATACTGTCTGGGAACTCAGCTATTAAAATTCCTTTATACAGTTGAAAAGACAGTTAAACCAGCTAAAATAGTATTTATAATATTAAATACAGATACTTTGTTTCAATCAGAAAAGTAATAAACTTTCAAGAGACAAATTTATAAAATGCCAATGCAACTAACAACTTATTATCTCCCCGTGCACGTGATCAATGTTTGAGGTACTAAACTATGTCCTTCTGACTTCGAGTGACTAGGGACCCTCGATAGAGAGAGACTGGACATTGGCGCGCCGGCTTTTTGACGAAATTCTCCGTTTTAGTGCCTGTTGCTCCATTGCTTATCATTACGCTGAGAAGAAATTTTGATTATTTTACGTCATAATCGAAAAAGAACTTATTTATTACATTTTTACTTTGTTGGGAGATAAATTATTTAACTTTGGAATACTTTTAAAAGATAAAAATGCATAATTATTTATTTTATATTATGCTTTAAATACTTTGAATTCTCTTATTGCATGCTGTTTTACGTATTTATTTCTTAACATATGAGATAATTACATTATTTATTTGCTAGCTATTAGTTTTTAAGTTCTGTTGTGCAATATATTTAATATGTTAGATCTCAATGTATTTTTCTGATATATTTTAAAATACATATTTAAAATAATTATATAAAAATATATTTTTTGATTTTTTGCTAGCACGCAAAATGTATCAGATTTCTTAAAATAAATTAATAAAAATGAAGAAAATAAAGTGTATATTATTTGTTAACATATGAAATATAAATTTCTTTTAAATAATAATTGCCATAATAAATTTTATTTTTATTTACATAATATGTAAAAAAAAAAAAAAACAATGAAATAAACAAATGTAAATAAAATAAATATATTTTTTTGTTTTTTAAATATTATGTAAATAAAAATAATTACTTATTTAAATATTATTTATAAAATTATTATTTTTAATATTTAACTAAGTCATTATTATTAATAATGCGTAATTGAAATAAATAAATTATGTATTTTTAGCTTGTAAAAATATTACGTAAATATTTTTATAAAATAATAAAAAATAATTTATGTTCTTCTGCCGTAGTTGTACATTTATTCATGAATTACTTGACAAGAACTAAGATTGCCATATTTTTGTTAAAAATTTTCTAACTTTTATATATAGAATGTATGTCCTCAGAAAACATAAGGTAGAATTACTTTCACTATGTAAGGCAGAATTGCTTTCACAATCAACGTATTTTGCTTAATATAGAAATATACAACAAAAAATTCCTCTGTTTTCCGATAGGAATTGAAAAGTAACCATGTCGAAGGTTAAAACAAAATTCACTGGAATTTTGATATCATTTCCTTTAAAACCCTTATTTTGAATGCGGATAAAAAAGCATCAGTGAGTAAATTTTATAAATCTATTTATGTTGAAAATATTGTTCACACTGTAAGTATGAATAATATTACAAGAAAGTAAATGACAAAATAAGAAAATCTATGTGTATTTTAATTAACACCAAAGCGTCACTTAAAATATGATATCATTATTTTTAAGACCTATATTTCAGTTTCTTATTGCCATAAAGTAGTTGCGTCACAAGCTTTTAACCCGTTAAGGGTTTTTTTGTATTGATAGAAATATACAACAAAAAATTCCTTTGTTTTCCGATAGGAATTGAAAAGTAACCATGTCGAAGGTTAAAACAAAATTCGTTTTTCTTCAAATTCTTTTTCTCTAAGACGAAAAAAATTACATATTCATATTCTGCATTACTTTCTGCACAAATTTAGCACAATTTCCTTTCATTTATGTTGTATAGTAAAGCGTCAATCGCGAAGGAAAAAGCATTACGTTCTACGGGGATCGCTGTGAATTGGCACTAAGATGGCCGACTTTCGGTCAATGTCCAGTCTCTCTATATATAGGGTCCCTACGAGTGACTAGATTCAAGCGCCATGTTTCGGATTTCACTGAAATTAATAGCATTATTGCGGTTTGGCTATATTACCTGCGTCTGCCATATTTGTATCATTTACCTTATAATGACTCAGGATATATTTTATAACAAATTTTTCTAGTATGTTTTAAGTTATCAGTTAGTAGTTTTTAGAAAAAAAAATATATATTCTTTAATTCTTCTTCACGTATTTTGAGTATATACGTTTAATAATTTAGAGTAATTATTATTTTTTTCTCATAATTGAAGTTTTTCATAGCTTTCTACGCTTTACTTTTATGTAGTATTTCGTTATTATATTTTAACATTAGATAATTTTAAGCAATTTACTATTTGACTTATACATATCTAACAACATTTTCAATTTTCCAAGTGAAATATTTCACTACCATTTTTAGTAAAAATCTCTGATATTCATTTTCTGCTATTTAATAGCTTAAATTTCACTATTAAAAACGTTGGAATGATGTCTTCCGCAATAAGTGTGTGTTGTTAATTTATAAAAGAAAAAATATATTATATATTTTTAACATCGATTGCTAAAAATATGCATGTATACACAAGACGCACATGCATATTTATACGTAAGAATATGTTTTAAAAATTTCTGAAATTATTAATATAATATTAAAAATATATTTATAAAATTAATAATACATTTAGAAGATATGGGCATGGATATTTAAATTATTTAAATCTGCCTGAAAATCGCCTCACTGCATTTGATACTTATTAAATTAGTAGATTACAACATGTCAAATTCAATTACTCCCAAACTGATAATTAGTTCCTCATGTAATCTAAATGCATATTAATATTATCATGGTATATTAATTACCTCATTAACTGGGTATCATAAACAATTAAAGCAAATTAAGAGCACTTAAGTACGTTGATAGGCGTACCTATAATATCCGTCATTAAGAGTAACAGTCACATGGTTCATTAACACCAAGATTCACACATAAATTAAAATCTCAGGCTATATTTGCATGTATAAATATTGATTATATAAAAAGATGTCGAAAATTTTGCCATGCTGAAATAGAAAATACTTATTAAAAATTATATTATTATTATTATTATTATTATTATTATACATATATTTTTTTAATTTCATTTATTTAATTATTATTATTATTATTACTATTTTTTCCTTTTTTTTTTTTTTTTTTTTTTTTTTTTTTGTGGAAATTTATGAAATCCAAACATAACATAAAACTACGCTAATGTATTAATACGTTTATGTATTCGTGCATGTGCATAAATATCTTATATCTGTGGAAGTTAGAAATAATGTGTAATAAATTCAACAATAAATTAATTTTAAACCATATATTTTGCGTATCTTGCCAATCTGCGCTTTACAAAAGACTTCATTTTTAGTTTTTTTTTTTTTTTTTTTTTTTTTTTTAGAACATAAACATATTAATTTCATTTCAAAAACAAAAGAAACAGATTTTTTTTTTTTTTTTTTTCAATATTTGTTTATAGTAAATTTATTTAAAGATGAAGTTTTTTTTTTCTTCTTTATCTTTTTTTTTTTTTTTTTTATATGAACGAGAAAATGTATTGTTGTTGTAAAAGTTTTAACTACCGGTTTTTGACGGATTTACAAAAAAAGAAAGAAAAAAAAACTCTTTTTGTGAATGGTTATGTGTGAGTGTTAAAAATTCTTTGTAGATGCTGTATCTAACAAACCATTTAATAGAAGTTATCTAAAGTTTAAATCTAGTTTGATCTTGAATAAAATAATTGCTGAATAGATTTTGGGGTATATGAAAAAATAGGTAACACTTTTATTCTGCGACTTACTCCATTAAAAAATAGTATATATAATTTTCTATGTCTATAAGCCTACAAAACATGATATGTAAGTGGACCATTCTGAAAAAAATATGCTGATTCAGTTTAAGTCCATACAGGAGGCAGATGGCGCGTTTAAATCACAATATTAACCTTTTTAGAGGTAGACACTGTTGCAGCTTCTATGATACATAAAAAAGCATACCAGTTTCTATTGTGTGATTTATATTCTAATCAACTATGCCGATTTAATCTAGGTGCAGGTGCATATTTGTTCACGTTGGTATGCATCAACCATTTCTGTTTACGATAATGCTATATATTACAGGTTCTGTGATATTTAAATAAACTGTACTTGATATGTGCGATAGCTAATATTAAATCTATGGTTATTTAATTTGGGCGTGTTTTTGATTTTTGGTGTCTTCACTATTATTTTCAAATTTCAATTTTTTTGAAAGAATAAGAACAGAAAATATTCAATGAATTTACGCAAACCTGCATAGTTAAAACTTTATTCTTGAAAGCTATTCGATAATTTTTTTATGCATATAAACATGTATCTAATACTATTCTATGCTATTACTAGCAGGTTCACTAAGCGTTGCCCAGGTTGAAGATATGTTCATAAAATTTTAAAATCATTTAAAGAACTGAACAAAGGTGTAAAAAGAGAAATGTATGGAACATTTTCGGAAGTCTTTAATAGAAAATGTTATAAATAAATAAATACAAAAAGCACAGCTAAAGTATGGGACCCCTTTGGTGACTTCAAATATTCTAAGCCATTTTTGCGATGAATTGAAATGGCTATCTCAATTGTGCAACTAAAGATCTTGGCTAGAAACGTCACAGCTACTTCGGTGCCAAATTTCAAATTTTGCCAAAGGGATCCGTTACTAAAGCTGTTCCATACAAAATAATAATAATAATAATAATAATAAAATATAAATAAATAAACAAATAAAATAAAATAAAATAAAAACTCTTTTATGACATTTACAAAATAAAAATCAAAAAATCTTAATAAAATCCGAATTATAATCATTTACAATTAAGGGGAGAACATAAAAGGACCTCATAAGATACACAATAACACCGAAAAAATTTGTTTCATTCCAGGAAAGAAAAGTATTACTTCATTAAATAAAAATATTAAACCAATGCCAAATATCTCTATGAAAATATTTATCCACATGCAAATACCAGATAAAAAAAAAAAAAAAAATCACCAATCTTTGTAGGGCCCCTATTTATTTTTCGGTCTGATTTTTATTATTTTTCAAGTGAAATTAAAAATATTTCATTTCATTTCTGGAAAATAAAAAAATATATAAATGCGTATATATAAATATAAAACCTTCTACCGAATCTGGGTTAAAAACGGACAAAGCGGAAAATAAATTAGAAATATCACACCTATCTTTACAAATTTGATACCAAATGAAAAGGGCGATTTTTCAGAATACAGGGGTACAAACAGTTTTTTGATGCGATAATTAGATTTTTAAAAAAATAAGTAAAGTGTGAAATTTAGGTGACAACGGAAAAAGGGAAAAATAAATTAGAAATATCAGACCTATCGTTACAAATTTAGTACCAAATGAAAGATGTGAATTTTCTGAATCCTGGGATGTAAACAGCTTTTCGATACGAGAATTACATTTTTAAAAATTAACTAAAGTAGGAAATTTAGATGGAAACACTTCATTTTAATCTTTTCATAATTTGTAGTGCGAATCACGCGAATAAAAAAAGTCTTTAACGTAAAAATTTACTTTTATATTTTATTTTTCCTTCAAAGCATTTTACTGACAAAATCTTTCTGGCGCATGCGCAGGTGTTTTTTTATCCACAATTCAAAAACTAATCAAATTTTTGAAAATTTCTAAAAATATAGTTTTAATTTGGGTGAAGATCTAAATTCCTGCCAAGCGCCATTTAATTCCGTTTAGCGGTTCTCAAGTGATGCCCGGACAAAAAAAGCGACATATAGACACTACGACACACACACAAGCACACGAACATACAGGCAAAATTTTCTGAAGTCATTTTCGGCTTTCATGGTGTATGAAACGTGAAGATATCGAAAAAAAATTTGACTCCGACAAATTTACAGACAAATGTCTGATTTTATAGTATAGATATACCACAGTTTCCCGGACAACCGGACGCTATTAGGTTGTACAGGTTACAACCTGAGAAGTCCAGCTATTAAATGAAATGACACCCTATATCATTTCTCCAGATTGTCGGATTTTGTAACAGGAGAATATCAGGTGAATGTGCATTAATTGTAATTTCAACAGTGTTCTGAATGTCACAATGCATATATTTGCTTATTTCCGGTTTAGAACCCAAATTCATAACTAAAACGGATTATGCTCCAGCCCGTGAGATTCCAAGTCCAATGCGGTCGACACCAATGTAAATAAAGCCGGCGGTGAGCAGTAGAGATGAAAATTGGGCACAATTTGCTTTTAGATTTCGAACTTTATAAGCCAAGATGCGTGTTTATTGCTCTTTTTTATGTTCTTCTTACTCAGAGAAACATTGTAAAAGATGCATAAAGTGATGTGATCCCAAATCGGATTATAATTTTACCCTACTGCTCTGTCGCCTCTCTCATTTAATGAATATGTGATCTAAAAAGGCTCCTGCAGTGTACTACCTGATCTCACATATTTTTGTTACATCGCCGAATACAGACAGCGCTCTGTGTAAGCATGTGTGCCCCCCCAAAAAAATAAAGAGAAATATTTGGAAATATGATAAAAAGAAGTATAAAGTTTAAATTCAAAAATAATAAAATGATTTCAGTTCATCACTATTAAAAAATGTCAAATACGATACAACAAAAATATTACATTTATGTGATTTCAGATACTATCAGATATATTTGCATACGTAAATATAGAAATATAAATCGTTTATCATTTTTTATTTCTCTTTTTTTAGCATTGTAATAAAACAATAATCCAGGGTCATCGAAAAAGGTTGGAAACATTTCGAAAAAATTCAGTTCTAAATGAAATTGAGCAAATGCAATAATATTCTGTTCAAACATCTTGGCAGGTGCTCAATATTTTTAAACGTAATTGGTACGTAACCCTGAGAATAAACATTGCGTAGAAGCTATGTAATGTGGAAGAGGTCTTCGTTGAGCTTTTCGCCAGTGCAAGGGGAACCATTTAGGAGAAAGTTCAATGTGTATTGTGTTTAGGTACCGAGAAGTCCCCTTTCAATATATCACGACTTTCTTTTCTGTAGTATTATGGCAATAATTTGTTTACAGTTCAAACGTACAGGACTTTACATATTACAGTGGCGAATTGCCGATGCAATTGCATACAGTTGCTCCATAAAATTTATAGTTAGTGACTGATTATTGAATTGATATGGGAAAAACAACCAACGGTGCTCATATTAAAACAAGCTTAGGCAAAATTCTATTAAAATCTGTACATTACAATGAAATACTATTTGTACATTTTAAGTATTTCATTAAATATAATTATAAAACATGTGTAAATTTAAGGTAAAATTCGTTAAATTCTGTACATTACAATGAAAGACTTAGTTGTACATTTTAAAAATTTCATTAAATATAATTATATAAAATATGCCCTACTTTTTTCGATGAATCTGTATTGTTTCAAAAACTCTTTACTTATTTATTTATTATTATTTTTTTTCATTTGAAGTGTAATTTTATCCGCATTATTGATTTTCTGTGTTTAAAACTTTCCGCATTCGTAAACTTTTGCATCCAGATGCTTAATCATTAATGCAGTATCGAAAATCTTTTGTAACATTTGACGAAAAAGTTTTTCTTAATGTCAGAATTTGAATCGTTTTAAAAATAAATCATTAAATTTTGTTTCTATTTAAGTGGATAAAAGTGGAATGAACTCTATATATACTTCATTTGTAAACTTTCTTTCAACTTAATTCTCGATATTTTAAAATACTTGTTTTGATTTCAGTATCAATAAATAAATATATCGTGAACAGATTTTAATGATTTCTTTCTTTCTTTCTTTTTTTTTTTTTTTTTTTTTTTTTTAAGAAAATAATATGCATGTAGTACATATATTTAAAATCGTTAAAATCTTTTACGACATTTAGTTTTTATACATAACATAAACTAACGTTTCATACATCTTATTTTATTCGGCTGTATGGATATGATTCCCGTATATATAAATTACGTAATATAAATGCAAAAGTGATTGCATAGTTTTAACAGATGTAATTGATAATAATTACATGTTTCTAACAGAGTTCTGCTATGATAAGTATCTTTGGAAGATACTACTTTTTAGAATTTATTTTAAAAATTTCTTGTGTCAATTATCTGTATGAATTACCTTAAAAATGATATGTTCTTCAGTTATACAGAGTATTAATCATTAATATAAAAAACCGTTTAATAATTCCAAGTTATTTTAAAAGTATAAGAATTTTAAAAGATTACATATAGCGTTTTATGTAATTTACAACATGCAATAATCATTTTTTTTCCATCTCTGCTTTGTGTTGAGGGATGCGTGAAGAAAGTGCGTGACCAAATTGACAAATTTAAACAAATAACAGCTTTAGTCAGACATCGAAGGATTTCAACAACCTATTTGTTTGGGTAAGTAATGAGGTCTAATAACGCCGTTGTTTTTGTCGAATTCTAAGAGATCAAATAGTGAAAATCTTACAGATTGACACCCGGTAGCTAAAGAGTGCTGGGTGAGTCTATGCATTGTCTAAATACCATACTCTCCATGGATGTATTACGCAAATGAGAATTGGGGAATTCTATTGCATTATCTCCCTTCACCGATGAGGTAAACGAACATAAACAGATGATAATGCTTTTCTTTTACCTTATTATTTCTTTTTCCTCATTGTAATATTTGTCAAATTCTCAGCGAACTAACTGAGGACATTTATTGCGTTCGTAGAACCATTGAAAATACACGGTGCTATCTTCTCATTAATCTTAAGAATAGAGGATATGCTCCATGTTTCTAAATATCTAACACTATTTTAGTCTGCCCTTAATGTTTTTTGTCTTTATCTGTAAAAGAAAAAAAAAAAAAAAAGAAGAGACAGAGAGAAATGTAAGCTATTAGTTAAGATAAGTATTATTTAATCAGCCTGTATTTTTTTTTTTAAATTAACAATTGGTTGTAAAGACTACGTGGATACACTTTCACAATCTTATTTATTGGTTGTTGAAGTTGCTCCTTTTCACTACGTTTTTTCAAAAATGTTAGTGGAATTTAAAATTTTATAGCAAGATCAACAGTAATATGTAGAAGGTAGCTTAATAATCATAATTTCGATCTCAGATTTAGATATTTAAATGTTACCCCAGAATAAAGAACATTATTTCTTCTCTAAAAGCCACGTTATTAAATGTTTACTCTTAAAAATAATTTTTATACTGACTGGAGGGATTTTGAATAGAATTTTGGACTGTATGGTTTTAAAAATCGCTGGTTTAAATTATATTAAATCATTTATCAGTTTAAAATGAATTTGAAGGACTCACCTTCCTTTCAATTGAATTAATAACATCATATTTTTGAAACAATGAATAAAAGCTTGAATACATACACAAAATAGAATATAAACGTGAATTATTGACTTTATTTCAGCTCATACGTTAGAATAGAATTTTTCCAGCATACCGCTAGAACACAACAAAAAGAACAAACTAGAATAGGTCTGCAGAAACATAACAAGTTCACAGCAAATTGAAAAAGAAATTATTTAAAGTAATACTAACAATTAATTGAAAACATGAATAAAAGAAATAATAATAAAAGAAAAAAGAATTAGTTTTGCGTTTAAAACACATTAAAATATCAATAAAAAGAATGAATTTTAATCAAAGTTTTTTACTAAAGTTCTTTCAGAATTGCATAGTGCTGCCATCTATTGTCAAAATTCAGAGTTATTAGAATTCTGAACATTCTCCCCCACAGGGAGAAGGAGTGTCACTTTAGCAATAGGGCGTTGAATTTCACCACTCTGAGTCCAAATGCTACACGAACTCTATTATCAGGTCCTGGATAGGTACGAATAATTCTACCCAGCTTCCACTGGAGAGGAATAGATTGTGGATCATGAATAACAACCAAGTCCCCAATTTGAAGATCAGTTCGTGGAGTGAACCATTTAGGTCGATTCTGCAGGTGATGTAGATAGTCTCTAGACCATCGCTTCCAGAAGTCTTGCTTCATTCGCTGGATTAGATTCCAACGAGAAGATAAAGTGAGATTTGGTGAATTTCCACTTTCCGGAATCTCAAGGAGTGGAACTCCTATCAGGAAATGTCCGGGAGTGAGGGCTCTAACATCGGATGGATCTGAAGAAAGTGGCGTTAATGGTCTGGAATTTAAACAGGCTTCTATTTGACATAAAAGAGTAGTAAGCTCTTCAAAATTTAGAATGGTAGCCTTACAAGCTTTAATTAGATGACTTTTCGTCAATTTAACAGCAGCTTCCCACAGTCCACCGAAATGGGGGGAATATGGTGGGATAAAATGCCAATTGATGAAGTTGCTGGTAGCAAAATTTTGAACATTTTCAGAACGAATGATTCGAAATAGTTGCTTAAGATAGTTAGCAACTCTCCTGAAATTTTTTCCGTTGTCACTGAATATGTCTGATGGCAATCCTCTTCTAGAAACAAATCGTTTTAGGGATGCTAAGAAAGCTGATGAAGATAAATCTGAAACTGCTTCTAGGTGCACCGCTTTTGTGCACATGCAGACAAAAACACAAATATATGACTTCAATTTAACTTTAGATCTAGGCACATTTGGTTTAGTGATGAGTGGGCCAGCAAAATCTAGTCCCACCTTTGAAAAAGGTCGAGTTGGAGTTATACGTTCGACTGGCAACTCACCCATAATTTGTTGGCAAGTTTGTTTCTTCAAACGTTTGCACAAAATACATTCATTTAGAATTCGACGAATGTAAGAGCGACCATTTAGTATCCAATACTTTTGTCTAATTACGGAAAGAATCAGTTGTGCACCAGCATGAAAGTGTTTTTTATGATATTGCTCAACAATTAATTTTGTAATTAAGTGATTTCTCGATAAAAGCACTGGATATTTCTGATCTTGATTAAGTGACTGATGTCTGGACAACCGTCCGCCAACTCTGATTAAACCTTGGTCATCTAGAAATATATTTAAGGATAAATATTTGTTGTTGGTTGGTAAAGGTTGATTTTTCCTGAGCAAATTCAGCTCCATCGAAAACTCTTGTTCTTGAATCAATTTAAGAATATGTGTAATAGCACTTGAAACTTCAGGCGTACTGACAAGTCCAATACGTCTAGAATTACGATTACAACTACGAATGTTATAAATAAATCTCAAACACAATGCAAGGATTCTGCAAAGTTTTGAAAAAGAAGAGAATTTGAGTAGAAAATCAGGAAAGGCTTTATGACTAGATGTTGCAACGTGACTTAAATTTTCTTCAGAATTTTTTGACTTAACATTTGAAGATTTGACTAGGAATAATGGTAACTTGACACTAGCACTAAGCTATTCAGGCCCAAGCCACCACAATTTGTGATGCAAAAGACTCTTCGGTAGAATGCCTCTTGAGGCACAGTCTGCCGGATTTGACGAACTCTCAACATAAGTCCACACTGCTTGTGGGAGAAGTGATTTGATTTTGTTTGCTCGATTTGTTACGAACTGATTTCCTTTGGTTGGAGGAGATTCAATCCAATTTAAAGCAATTTGTGAATCGGACCACAAATAAATTTTATTTACATTAAAGATTAAAGATTCTAATATTGTGGAACTTAATTGTGCAAGCAAGAATGCAGCACATAACTCAATTCTCGGAAGCGTGACATGTTTTAAAGGATTAACTCTGGTTTTTGCAGCGACAAAGTTAACTGAAATCTCACCGAGAGAAGATAGTGTCCGAAGGTATACCACTGCAGCGTAGGCCTTGCCAGATCCATCACAAAAACCATGTATCTCTATGTGGTTCTCTGGAGATGTTTCACAGTTCAGATATCTTGGTATGCCAATGGACTTTAAGAGTTCAATTTGAGAATCAAATTCTTGCCAAGTTTTCAAAATTGAATCTGGGATTTGATCATCCCAAGCACACTTATCCTTCCAAAGCTCTTGCATCATGATTTTTAACGTGATCGTGGTTGGAGCTAGAATCCCAAAAGGATCAAAGATTTGAGCTATCATCGATAGCAATTCTCGCTTGGTATGCACCGATTTGACGCCATTCAAATGAATTTTCAAATGAAATGATGATTTGACGCCATTCACCCTCAATAAGTCTTCTGCCGAATTCCAAACTATGCCTAAGATTTTTTGGGAGGAATCTTCGGAAAATTTTACATTTTGCCTAGTGGATTTAAGATCTTCTGGTAGATTTTCAATGACTGCGGGTACATTGGAAGCCCATTTTCTAAGTGTAAAGCCTCCTTGATTTAAAACGTGATTTAGGTCTTTGACCAATTGTTTTGCTGTATCAATTGAATGCGACCCACCAAGATAATCATCCACATAAAAGTTCTCGAAAATTGACTGCGCAGCAATAGGAAATTCTGAACTATAATCTTTGGCTAGTTCGTGCAATGTCCTTATAGCCAGGAATGGGGCACAGGCTGTGCCATATGTTACAGTCAAAAATCTGAAACAAATAAAACCGTTTTAAAGCATTTGATTGTGAGTCACCTAAATTTGGAGCTTTTTTAAAGGGAAGATCCACCATGTACCTTCCAGACTGAAATCGTCTAACAGTTTTAGTGTATTTTTCTTCAGAACTGTGAATTGGTGTTGCATCAGGAAGGGACTCAAATTCCCAAAATTTCTGAAGATCATAAGTTAACTGAACTGTAGCATGGCAACTAAGGACAGTTTTTGAATGCTGAAAATTGTTTGAATGTATGACACCCAAGAGTAACCATCTCAATTTGGAATTTAAAGCACATGGAGTACCTTTAGGACCCAGAATAGATTGCCCTAAAATTATTAAGGGAAATAAATCTGCACCAAGCAAAATTTCAACTGGACTCGAAACATAAAATTTAGGATCTGCTAAAGATAGACCTTCCAAATGAGGCCATGGAGATTTTCGAACAACAAAATTAGGAAGATTTACCGTAACATTATTTACTATTAAAGCATTCACATCAAAGATTTCATTACTATAATAAGACTTTAAAATAATATTAACTTCAAAAAGAGCAGTTTCTGCAACAATATTATTTACACCCGAGATTCTATGATTTGTGGTTTTCATAGGTAACCCTAATTTTTTAGCACAAGAGCTGGAAATTAATGATTTTTGACTTCCTGAATCCACCATGACGCTACATGGCACAAACCTTCCAGTATTTGATTTTACAAGAACCATAGCTGTCGATAACAAAGTTTGACAACTCTCTTGGGTACTGGTTAAACAACTAGAGTTGACAAAGGATGGACTTTCAATGTTGAGATTAGTATTTTCAATAACAGGTGAAGAATTAACTTTATTTTTCTCGAAATGGAGAAGTGTATGATGCTTAGCATTACACTGTCGACATTTTGTCGAAATCAAACATTTATTAACGAAATGATTACCACGTAAACAATTTATGCATAGTTTTTTACCCTTCACAATATTCCATCTATCTACAACAGATTTTTTAAGAAAGTGTGGGCACTTGAAAAGTGCATGCGATTCCGAGCATTCTGAACAGATAGTATTATTGGACTTTATATCTGAATTAGATATTACAGCATTAGACACAGATTTTGTAAATACTACTTTTTGTTTACTTTCAGATTTAGAATAAGTACTATCAGTAATATCTTGCAAGCTTCTCGCTTGTTTTTCAAGAAACAAAATAAATTCATCATAGGTGGGAAAAGAATCACTATCTAAAGATAATTCCCATTGCTTCTTTAAATTATCATCCAATTTTGTTTGCAAATTATAAACAAGAATTAAATCCACAAATAAATTAAATTCAAATCCTAAACATTTCAAGTTACGTATTGCTTCATTACAGCTATCTAATAAATCTAGCATAGATTTCCGACAATTTGGTTTCAAAGATTTCGAATTAAAGAATTTGTTTAACTGGGCATAAGCTAGATTTTATTTATTATCGAATCTAGAAATTAGTGTTGCCCAAGCTTTCTTATAACTTGCTTCAGTTATTGGAAAGCCTTTTATTAACTTATTGGCAGATCCAATAACAGACGCTTTTAAATATTGTAATTTTTGCAAATCGGAAAGCTGAGTGTTCTCATGAATAGTGGTTACGAATATTTGCTTGAAGCTTAACCAGTCTTCCAAATTGCCAGAGAAATGTGGCAAATCAAATTTTGGAAGGTGAATAGTTTGCTTCGAAACAGAACAAGAATTTTCATTAACCTGTGTTACAACTTTAGTGTTCTGAAAACAAGAAAGTTCTAATCTTGACTCTATGTGATATTTTATACGAGTAAGTTTCTCTGTCCATTTTTCATTATCTTCAATTTCCTTTTTTAATTCATCTAAATCAGAAATAACTTCCTCAACTTCATTATTAATTTGTTCTAATTGAGTTTGCCTTTCATGCAAATGACCTTTCAAAATTTTTATTTCTTGAATGTCTAAAGGATCCGCTTCCAAAGCTTTTGTCGCTTTGTTTTCAAATTTAGTCACTGACGACCGAATAATAGTTCTTTTTGCTTTTAGTTTTTCAATTTTCGAAGCCATTAGAACATTTTTTTCTTTCTCAAATTTGAAAAATATTAATTTTTACTAAAAGATTTCATAATTTAATCTATCTCCGGCTCGACGGACCAAAAATATGGAGGGATTTTGAATAGAATTGTGGACTGTATGGTTTTAAAAATCGCTGGTTTAAATTATATTAAATCATTTATCAGTTTAAAATGAATTTGAAGGACTCACCTTCCTTTCAATTGAATTAATAACATCATATTTTTGAAACAATGAATAAAAGCTTGAATACATACACAAAATAGAATATAAACGTGAATTATTGACTTTATTTCAGCTCATACGTTAGAATAGAATTTTTCCAGCATACCGCTAGAACACAACAAAAAGAACAAACTAGAATAGGTCTGCAGAAACATAACAAGTTCACAGCAAATTGAAAAAGAAATTATTTAAAGTAATACTAACAATTAATTGAAAACATGAATAAAAGAAATAATAATAAAAGAAAAAAGAATTAATTTTGCGTTTAAAACACATTAAAATATCAATAAAAAGAATGAATTTAAATCAAAGTTTTTTACTAAAGTTCTTTCAGAATTGCATAGTGCTGCCATCTATTGTCAAAATTCAGAGTTATTAGAATTCTGAACACTGACTTTTTAGATTTTTTTTTTTATCATTGTCAAATGTTTAATAAAAGACAGATTTATTATTATTATTTTAATATAGATACTTTGCACGTTTTTCCAAAATTTTAACATGCTACGTTCATAAAAATTGGAAATTCACTACCTTTTTTTATATATAAGAATTAAATAGGAAAAAAAAATGAAACAAAATATAGTTGCTTTTTCAACTTATTTTCGCCATTTTTTACACATGAGAAAATGCTCTTTAATATAGTTTAATAAATGTTTGTATTTTTTTTTTTCGCTAATAAGTTGCCTTATTTTAAAACTAGTAAAAATTATCCAATATTTTAAATTCATAATATTTATTCGAGTGAGATATTCTTTTGGAGAAATTCTGCAAAAATTTAAATTCTTGAATATTCAAATAAAAATTACCTTATATTTATATAAAGCAAACAAACAAAAATTGTATGTTTTAAATAAACCAATTTAAAGAAAGAAAAAAAGATAAGCAATATATTTATTTTTCTTTCTGTTCCCTGTATATAATATAAAGCGCCTTCTCTCTCTCTTTCTATATATATATATATAATCTAATTTAAAATAATTAGAAATAAAATTCTTTAAAATGTAGAAAGCAAAACCATTGGCAAATAAATATGTTTTCATTAGTTTTTTGCTTTATTTTAAATGGGAAAAACTCTTCTGTGTTTTGCATTCGGCAATGTTTCGTATTTCTCAATATTATAAAAGTCCTATTTGTCTAGCTGAAGATGAAAAATAATAGGTTTAAAGAAAATAAGATTTCTCTTGCGTTAAAGAGTAATATTTCAATTTTTTAAGTTTTTAATTTCAGATTTGGATTTCATGACGAATTTTTCATTTTTAGTTCATTATTATTATGTTTTTCCTTTTAACTTTCACCTATATCATAGATAAAAGGTATTGGATTTATGAAAGTTTTTCACTTCTGTTGTTTGATGGGTTAATATGTTTTAAAATGCGTTTAAAAATGTTTCACCACCATAGAAAATATTCGTATATGTCCCAATTCTAATAAGGGGCACTTACATGCATTGGTTTTAAGTATCCCCTATCTTTCATTGCCTAGCTTTTAAAGTTCTTCAATATTCGATATAAAAGTGATACTAGCGTTATTTTAACAAAGAATATTTCTCAAATTCATGTTCTAAACATAATAAGCTTTAATCGGAATTCGAGCTAACGGTTATAAAGAAAAAATTAAATTCTGCACACACGTCCATGTTTACATAGACTTTACGATTTAAATACATTTATCTAACATGCCATTTTTTATTATGATAAATAAATACTTTGACACGTTTTTATTTATTTTATTTTTATTATAGGGGTGATCTGAATTAATTGGCATATATGAGTATTTGGAACTCAGTTTGTATTTCCTGTCGCAGTGGAGTTAAGGCTCTGTCATTTTTATAATTGATAGTGTACATGGTGTATATATATTTACCGTAAAATGTAGGAATCGTCATGAAATTAAAAATCTCTGCTTCATCACTTTTTCAACTGTGGGTAATTTTTTTTTAATCGTATATATTGTTTGTTTGTTTGTTTAAAAGACTCTGTAGATTAAATATTCGTGCTGATAATGGCAGTTTTCGAATGAGCTGTGATTGTCTTCATCTATCACAATCTTTTTGTTTTGATGTTTTGCATTCTGAGGCAATAATCTGCAGTCGAGAACACTTGTGTGGCTAGTTGGCAAATTTAGGTATGAGGTCAGCTGACAAAGCTATAACATAACTATGGCATAGCTTGTCTCTCCTTAATGTTAGCAGAAAGGCTAAAAAATATCTCGAAGATGTAAAGCTTTCTCTTTCAGCCTCCTCCCGATGCATTGGGGAGGACTTTTATTAGACAGTTTTATGAACTCCAGAGAGCTTCAGAAAGTTGCCAAAAAAAGTCACATAAAACAAGAAAAACAACGAATCTCCCATAAAATCAAGGTGCCCTTGATCACCTTGAATACAAAATAAATGATTTTGTTGTGGTCAAATACTAATCCCGTCAGTACCTTGGAAAAATTTACGAAACGAATAGAACGAGAATCGCATGTCCACCATTGGCAAAAAGGAGAAAAATGTGGAGATAACCAGAGGAAAATGATTTAATTTTGCATGACCGAAGTAAAATAGTGCAAAAAATAAAACCAACTATTCAAATAAACGTTTACGCAATTCTTGTATTCCTACTTGATTTCAAACATTTAATTATATCTATTTGAATAACTATATGCAATTATAAATATAAGCATGATTTATTTTTCTTGATCAATTCACTATTTGTTCATATATTTAAGCAGACATTTTTGATCAAATATTATGGAAATAAGATGTTTCGAAGGTCTACACTATCATCAATATTTTTTTTCCTCGATAATTGCTGTGTTTTACATAAGTATTCTTATCCATAGCACGTTGTGTCAATTCTCCCCTGCGGGTAAGATAATTAGCCCAGAACCTGGTGTTAGTTGGCATAATTGCAAGCTGTAACTAAATAAGATTTATCATTTTTTGAACACATACTTAATTGATGAAGAATTATGCATGATTTTGTAGCCACAGAGTTAAGCTTTCTGAGGCAATCATCAAAATTTTGCTAAGTAATGCTTAAAAAATTAGAAAAATCAACATATAAAATCAATGCCAACTAGCCCCGGTCTACACTATCATCAATATACACGTTATTATGTCATATTCAAAAGAACTTAAATGTTAATAAATATAAAAAAATAAAATAAAAACACAAAATTTAGAAGAAAAGTTTCATTTTGACATAAGTACATTATTTATGCGTTATTATTAAAACAAATCTATGGCTTTGCTAGTTATACTCTTACTACTTAATTATCTTTATATATGTATGTAACCTGGAAGTAAGCATTAATTGTATGATTTTGTTTCCATATAATTAACAACGTTTTACTTTTTTTAATGAGCAACAGTAGAATATATTAAAGTTTTTTCCTTGTTTGTTTTTAAAATAAAAAATGTTTTATAATATTTCTACATATATATATATATATATATATATAATTTAATATTTATACGGGAAAGCTAATTGGATGTATTACACACCAAAAAATTTATTTCTAGAAATAACTCGTCAATTAATAATTTTTTCCGTTCTTCGTCTATAATGCTCTAAAAATTTTATGTTTCCTTTTTTATGTCTAACTTTTACTTTTGGAAGTAAGTAGCAAAAAACAAATGTGGGCATTGGACATTCATACGAATAGAACGATATCATGAATTACCGTTACATGCGACATCATAAATGGCAGAGACATATAACTTGAAATACTTTATTTCCTAAAAAAAAGTTACGGTTATGTGTACTTATAATAAATTTGAATTATTAAGTAATTCTTGACTCGTACGCCGATGATGTCAAGTAACTAATCATTGGTACACCGCCGTTCTAAGATGCAAATTATATGAGCATTCTCTTTTTTTATCGAATATTATGCAACATTCATATGTGCTGTGATACGATAAAAAACCAACTGACCAATGTCCATTTGGGAATAGCTTGCTCTATAAGTTCTACATTCTACATTCTATTTTTATTTTTTATTTTTTTACTACTGTCGAATGCCTGCCTTCTCTTTCGTGGCATGAAGAAACGATTTGTGAAAATCAAAGCATAGTTTATTTGAGAAACTTTCTCAGATCAGTAACTCACTCATGACGTCAGCCATAGGTTAGCATTGACTGTATCATATTAACAAGTTAATTTAACTTTGTAAAATGGTTTTACAAGGCTTTAGGTTGTTTAGGATATAAGAAATTACTTAGAAATACAGTCGGTAACAAAAGTGTCCGAACACTAGCAAAAATTCCTATGTAAAAAAAGTACACTTCATACGGTTTTGTTAAATAAATCCTTGGCGAATCATGTTCTTACACTGACTAAGAACAGGATTCTACAAGGATTTATTTAACAAATCCTCATGAAGTATACTTTTTTTACATAGGAATTTTTGCTAGTGTTCAGACACTTTTGTTACCGACTGTACATACATTAGTTTTAAACATATGTTACAGAAATAATTCCGTTTTCAGTGCATGTTGTATGATATTGAATAGCATTGAAATTCAAATTTATCCTACACGTATATAAATACAGTTTTTTTATAGTTATTATAGATCATCCAATAAAGCAACTGAGCCTTATTAAAAAAAAAAAAAAAAAAAAAAAAAAAAACAGACGTAATACGCTTTATTCTGTATAAGAAAATAAAAAGTAAACTAGTAATCATTTTTGTATTTTTTAAACATAAATATACACATTATTTGTAATTTAAATATAATGTTTAGTATTTTTTTAACATAAAATTATTACACATAATTTGTAATTTAAATGTATCGTTTTGTATTTTTAAATACGCAAATACAATGTAATCACCAGAAACTTTTACTAAAGGAGTTATATTGAATTTACAAAAAAACCTCTAAGCATTTTTCTTATTAATCATTTATGTTTTTCTTAAATGATGTTCCTATTTAATAAGTTCATTGCCTTAAAATATATTGCAAAAAAATTTGCTTAATGCAGTCTTTTTTCTTGTAGATTAAATAAGTTAGTACAAACTAATAAAAACAAACAGGTACATTTCAACTAATGAATGTTTAATGCTTTATTTGCCAGCTTTAACTTAAGAGAAATGAGACGATTTTTTTTTAACTGTCAAGAACAGGAGAAACTTTATTCTTTTGATGGAAAGCAAAACACTATTATTTCTTAAAATAAATAAACACAAGAGTAAAAGCATACAGAGTTAATGGTCCCAAACGTAAAGAAAAACAATTCCTTATTATATAAAGTCAGAGAATACATATACATTGTTTTACTGGAAAAAAAAGGAAATTACCTTTTTTTGCTTGCAATAGTTAAAAGAAAAGTAAAAAAGTAAATTATCTATGCACATTTATATAATTTCAAAAAGTATACTTATATATTAACATATGTTTATTTTAATTGCAAAAATCTGAATTATATCGCTTTGAGAGTTTCATATTGGTTATATTTATCATGTAAAATTTATGATAATAGCTTTAAAAACAACAAATGTAAATTGTTTTTCTTGACACAGTGGAATTTTAATAAAGTTAAATAGGCTCATTTAACTTAATTGCACGATATAGCGCACGCTATTAATTATTTATAAAGTACTTTTCCTTAAAGCAAATTTTACATAGGACACAAAATTAATTTTGCCAACTTAGGAGCGCAAATGCATTTTGCAATCAATATCTATATTGTGTTTAAATTCTTTTGCAGTGTAAAAACTTCTAGTGCACAAGCCACAGTAACAATAACTTTAGCTTCAGATCATTTAAACTATGGAGTGTCAAATAAATATATGATAATAAAATTCCGTCTTTAAAAGTTTAAAGAGAAAGGAAAAGAAAAAAGGAAAATAGAAATGCACTTTTCAATTACCATATTCGTAGGGTTAAAATGTTTTATGGAATAAAAGACATGAGGAAAATTTCTGGATAAAAATATCATAGCACTGAAATATACTGAACTCAAAATTATTTGATTTGAAATATATATACATATATGTTTTCTTTATATTTTCTTTAACATCTTCGGCTTCGTTGCAACTTTTTGTTGTTCCTAATCTCTGCCATCAAATTCCAATAAAAATTATTGTTTCAAAATCATTGAATTTCGATTAATATGCATGTATAGAAACAAACGTAAAATATATATAAAGAAAGAAGGTTAATTTAGGAAAGGTGGCATTGTCTGAGAGATTGTGCGTATAGAAAATCAGAGGAAAAGAATACGGTGAGTACCCAGCGACAAAAGATAGTCTTCTCTGGCAGTGCCTTAACTGCACAACTAAGGCACAACCTGATTGAAAAAAAAATGCTAATCTAGTAATAATTATTTTGTAACTTAGAAAAAATCCCATGTCTTTCTGTGCACATTAGGGAAAACTGAATAATGCTAATTTTGGTACCTTTAGAATAATATATATCATTTTTTGTGCTTTTTAGATCATCCGGTATATTAGGGAGAAAAACAATGGAAACTTCCATGTTAAGATTCTTTTTGAGATAAACCATAGATCCTTTTTACAATTTATATAGCTAGAAAAATAATTTATTTTATGTAGCACTATAGCCTCCTAAATTAGGTGCCTGGCGGATTGCTCGGAAACTTGGCAACAGTTGAAGCGGTCGATAGCGCCACCTGGTACAGATTGCGCGTCTTTTTTATTCAACAGCCACCAACAATTTTTTTTAAGTGGGATATGGTATACACAAAAGGCAAATAGAATCGAAGAAACGTCGATTATTTATATCATATATGACTTCTTAAAATTATTGGTGACAGCTGAATAAAAAAGTCGCGCAATTTGCACCAGGTGGCGCTTTCTACCGCTTCAACTGTTGCCAAGTTTCTGAGTCACGCGATAGGCATCTAGTTTAGGAGGCTATGGTAGCACACAGACATATATACAACATGCTCATACATGATTGTAAAATATTTATTAACGTATAAAACAAATGAAAAAAAGAAAAATTCAAGAGCGAAAAATTAAGTGTTATACATTGATTATTAACATTTTCCAAACGTACGCAATTGTTGTATCGTTTAACTTTCAATGTTCTTTTCCTACGTAATCGCACAAAGGGCGAACAGTAGTTGTTAAAGTCATTCCGATAGACTAATCGAATTTCAAATCATTCTTAAACATTGTTAGAGAGTATTAAAAATGCTTAAAACAAAATAAAACATAGCCCTTATATTCTAATTGGAGCCCTTAATGTATCTGAATATTTTAGTGTAACCCTGAAAATCTGAAGGTTAACAAAATCATATTCTATACAAATTATTATTTTAGAATATTAACAATTAATTCCAATTTCGTGATTATTTTTACAATAGGAAATTCTTTAGATGCAATTTATAAAAATATCTGTCCTAAAATGCAATGCATTGGCACTTTCGGGGGTTTGTCCCTGTACACAAAACATAAGACGTATTAATGCCATTTAAAATAGGGAACATTCCATGGTGAATTTGAATAATATATATATATATATATATATATTTTATAAATTCTGAAAATATTTCAGATGAACAGATAGGCAGACGGTCAGTCAGACAGATAGATAGTGTTACATTGCTTAATGTAAACGAAAATGCATTCAATTAAACCGTTCAATGTAATTGAATATTTTTTTTGTGGCCCTGTAAATACAACGCTAATCATACTGTATTCTACGGAAAGCATTCTTTTGTACATATGAATAATATTTTCTAATTTTATTAAGATTTGTGAAAAATAAAGTTCTTCAAATTTGGCTTATAGAAATACCTCTCATAGAACGCCTTGCTTAAAAATACTTTTGGGTGTCCCTAAACAAAAACCAGTGGTGGCATTTACTCCATTTTCTATAGCAAATAACCAATAATTTGAATAACATATTTCAATTTCATTGAAATTTGTGTAAAATAAATGAATTAAAATTTAGTTCATAAAAAAGTCCTCTCATATAACAGAATGATTTGGAATAATTTTGGATGTCCCTGTACATAAGCCAGTAGATATATTCACTCCATTTTCGATGGGAAACATTCAATAGTGAACTTGAATATTATATGTCAATTTCAAGAAATTCCATGAATATTCATGGGAATTAAAGCGCGGAGAGACAGTCAGACAGACGGGCAGATAAACCGAAGTCATTAACACTTTTCAACCTTAATACGATTACGATATACAGAAATCCAATTGCAGCAAATTTCCAACAGTACTCGTAATTGAATATTTTTGTATGGTACCCATTTTGTGTACACAAAACTGTTGCAAAAGACCTATTAATGCCATTTGAAATAGGGAACATTCCATAGTGAATTTGAATAACACACACACACACACACACATATATATATATATATATATATATATATATATATTGTATAAATTCTGAAAATATTTCAAATGAACAGATAGACAGATGATCAGTCAGGCAGATAACTAGCGTTACATCGCTTAATGTAAACGAAAATGCATCCAATTAAAGCGTTCAATGTAATTGAATATTTTTTGTGTGGCCCTGTAAATCTAATGCGAATTATACTGTATTTACGGAACGTATTCTTTTGTACATATGAATAATACATTTTAATTTTATTGAGGTTTCTGCAAAGTAAAGTTCTTCATATTCGGTTTATAGAAATACCTCTCACAGAACGCAAGCGCTTAGGAATACCTTTGGGTGTCCCTGCATACAAACCAGTGATAGTATTTACTCCATTTTTATTGGGGAATATCCGATAGTGGACTTGAATAACTTATTTTAATTTAATTAAGATTTGTGCGAAGTAATGGTATTAAAATATGATTTATAGAAATACCTCTCATAGAAAACAATGCTTTTTAATACTTTCTCCCTGTTTACTCCATTTTCAATAGGGAACATCCGACAGTGAATGTGGATAACATATATTTGTTTTAAGAAATTCCATGAATATTTACGGGAGTTCGAGTGCGGAGAGACAGACGGACAGACAAACCGAAGTCATTAACACTTTTCAACCTTGTTGGAAAACCTTGTCTTACAACCTTGTCTTAAAAATCCAGTAATGTATTTTGCAGAGAAAAAATATATATTTACTCTTAAAAAAGGACATTTTATTAGATCCAAAGTATTCAGCATGACCAGTAATCAGGAAAAAACGATTTTCCGAAACCTGCATAAAAATTTAAATAAACTATTGATAAATAAAACTGTTGCTTAAGCCAAAATTGAAGATTACTTTTATAGTAGTTCAAATTTTCTAATATACATTTTAAATATTCACTTTATCTTTCCATTTCTTTTTCTTTTGAGAATGTAAATCCATATCACCATTTATCTAAACAAAATAGATAATCATTTTGTTTTCCTTTTAAACTAATAATTTTCCTTATACATTCTGAAAAAATAATATTAAATGACATTCATTGAGCTAAAACTGAATGTTCTTAATTAGAATTATAATTAGTATAGTAAAGAAGTAATTTAGTTTGAAAGTTTGCATACTTTATTATTTTATTTATTTTTACTCAATACTTATTGTGTGAAAATTTATTCCTGATTACTTTCTTTACATTATTTTCATAAGAATATTTTCTTATTTAGTCAAATTCATGAAGTCAACCTTACTGTGTATTACATAAATGTTTAGAATTTAATGATTTATACATTTTTACATAGCAGGTGATACATAAATAATTAGAACAAGAAAGTTTTTAAATAATTTATCAATAGAATCTAATAATTGCACAAACTTTTGTCCTTGAAAGAAACGATATAAATATTTTACTCTCTTGCTTCTGTATAAATAAAGCATTTACCTGTATTAGTATAAATTTATGGCTTTCAGTTTCGACATGAATAGTTATACGAAAAATTTATTTTAGACAAAAGTTTTAATTAATAATAAATATATTTTAATAAGCTTGTAATCTTATTCATTCTTATTAATTATAATCCCGATTTATTTAAAGAAAAATACTTGTTTTCTAAGTGGATTGCATTGAAAGTTTCTAGTAAGAACATCATACTTTCTGATTAACAATCTAAACGTTATTCAGTTACGTTTATCGAAATTTGAATATTACAACTTTTGTCCACTACATACTTGCACGAAAGTAAGAAATATTTTAATAACATTAAAGTTTTTGTCAAAGTTTATATTCTGTTTTAGACAAATAAAATCTAAATGATTATATTTTTAAATAAACCTCAATTGTAATAAGCAATATATTTTAGGTAATATATTTGTGTTTATACAGAATTTTTCTTTAATAGATTTATTCAATATCATATTAGATTGAAATTAATATAACATATTTTAAATTAAAAGGAATATTGAAAAAAAAAAAAAAAAAAAAACTTTCTTATAAGATATTTAAAATATGATTTTGGTTCAGTATAATAAAAAACTACGCACTTGTACAGAAAATAGAAAAAAAATTTTGTATTTTTACTACGGTGATATTGAAATAGTAAATGTATGCATGACGAGATATCAAGAGAGCGACATGTGCATTTATTTATTTATTTCAGTATCAAAACGAAATGAAAGTTTCAAACAGCGACTCCTTTTATTTACATATCACTCAGTCTGTCATAGTGGTACTTTTGAATTTATCGGATTTTTCAAGGCATATTTTCACTAACTTTAAATAGTTTAAATCACAATAAATTATATTAATATATATATATAAATATATATATGTATATATATATATATATATATTTAGATTATTTAGATATATATACACATATATATATATATATAAATATATTTAGATTATTTAGATATATATACATATATATATATATATATATATATATTTAGATTATTTAGATATATATACATATATATATATATATATATATGTATATATATATTTTTTTTTTTAACACGAAAATGTCTTTCAAGTTTTCAAAAGGTTTTTATCACTTTTTTTTACTTTAATTAATTTAATTTATTAAGGCGACTTGTCATATTTTACGGAATCACCGGAGTAGGTTTCATATAGAAGATTAAACTTGCATTTATTTGAATTGTATTTGCGTTTTATATAAAATATATATCCAGGCGATAATTCTTATTTTTTATTTATTTATTTATTATATTTTTTTTTACAGATTTCAAATCTATCAATTGCGTTCTCACAGTCGGCGTTTTTTCATTATTGTGGTTGGGTTTTACGTCGCACTAATGCTGCGCAGATGGGCAATTGGCGACGATCTGGGACACCCCCCTAAAGGTGGTCCCCTAGAGGAGACATACCATCACAATTTTGATCATCCACGAAGGGATGGCTCTCCCGCTTTGGTAACCGCCCAGAGGTATAATTTTTTATGGGAACATAGAGGACTTTGCGGCCACGACAGATTTTACGTGCACCACCCACCATTAGTGTACAGGACGTTCTTTGGCTGGCTCGAGTACAGAACACGAAATTTTCCAATTACGAGGCCGGCGCTCTACCGACTGGGCTACCGCGGCCCGCATTTTTTTCATGAATTCGCGATCTTCAAAATGTAAGATTCTACAGATATTTAAGAAAATACTCTGATTATTAAATATCCAGAAATATTTTCCGATAATTTAATAGAACCTACTTAAATGAATTATGGATAGATTTTGCAATGCCTTAAAATAAATAAATAAATAAATAAAAATATAACAAAAAAGCAACGAATGCTTTTTTCTAAATTTTTACTTTGACATGCACTTTTTTATTTTTTTTTCTGGAAAACTAATTAATAATTTTCAAAATTCCTCAAGAATAATTTTAAATAGGTTTCATTAAATATAATAAAAATACATTAAGCCTGTTCTTGGGTGTATTCAAAAGCCATTTTTGCCAAGAAAAATGCGGCGTTCAATGTTTCTCAGTCTGCAATGAAGTAAATCGTTCAAAAATTCATTTCCGTACAAAATTCACCCTCTAGAATCATAGTATGTAAAAAAAAAAATAAAATAAAATAAAATAGATATTTTAAAAAATAACTATAATTTTTATTCAAAAACTACTTTTGGCGATTTATTGCCCAGTTGGCAACATATTATTTCAAAGAAATGTAATTTTTTTTTTTTTTATGAAAGTAATAATCGATAAATTCAGAAATTTTTGGAAGATTATCAAAACATAAATTCATTTTTGATAAATGTCATGTCATTTCTTTTCAATTTAAGTTGTATATGTGACTTCAAATGTTATAATTGCGCTTATAATGAAATAAACGATAAATTCTTCCTGCAGTCAATAGATGGCAGTACTATTGTCGTTTGCTTGTTTTTCCCCTCATCAGAGGGGAGCGTATTACAAAGGCTGGGCTTCACAAAGAGATAAACTGATTTGTTGTTGAGATTTTTTTTCTTGTGCAGGAAAAAAGAGAAAAGGTCCTGTTCTGAGGCAAAGAAAGGTTCTTTGGCAGTTCCCATTCGGAGACTCTCCACTGCTTGTTCTAAAGAAAGAATTGGATTAATTTGCTAGACATTCCCATAACTCAGCTACGTTTCACTTATATATGTAAAATTTTAAAATGAAATCTCTCGTTTCTAGTCGATAGACAGATTAAAATATATTCCTTAAATTTTGGGGGAAGTGGTCAGTGGTAATCATAATCACATCACCCTCCTCGTTATGCCCTTGTAAATTTTTACAAATTCAACTATTCTAAAAGGGCACGAAATTTAGAAAGTGCCATGGGCTCGAAAGTTTATGATATTCAGGCCCTGTGCAGAAAATACTTAATTACATTGCGCACTTCATTAATCAACGTCATACAATCTACAGTCATTGTTGTGTAATGTGACGATTATTAATAATCAAATAATGACAAATACTTTAATATATGTATAATAAAAAGGTAAAGTAAAATCCCCTCAATTATACAACATATTCGAAGCTAGAGGTCTGGTCATGTCGAAATTTTGAGGTCGGGCCCATATTAAAGCTTTGCTTACCCTGTCCGGACAAAAAAAAAGTAAAATGAAGCCAAACCCGAAATTTATAAAATAATCAGACTGAGAATGAAACCAAGACAAATCTAAGTTATTTCTGTAATTCTACGCACTTTTCATAATTAAATTTAGCAGGATGAAAACTATCATCTTTTTTATAGATCTATTGTTTATTTATTTATATATTTATAACATCCTAAAATTAATTGTGCTAGGCCTTTTGTAATGGTATTGAAGCGACATTTTTGCAGTTTAAACAGCATTACCCAAAGATAATATAACTTCGAATGTCATTCTAATCGTAGCCTGATTTAGAAATTAGTAATCTCAATATGCAACTCGTAACGTTTACTTTAAAAATAAAAAGTAGAAGTTCAAATTTAAAGAAGGATTTACAGCATTCTCTGAAAATAACACAGCGCTCATGAAACATAGCAATGTTCACTTTAACAAGAAAGGAAAATCATGTGTTTGGAACAAATCATGAAACATTTTGCAATTGTATACTCTGTAATAAAAAAAACGACGCACCAACAAGGGGTAATGAAAACTGGGCAAAAATTGACAAACATACAGGTTTCGATGGAAAATGTAAAATTTTAAAGTTTGACTGCTATCGAATGAGCATGCGACGCTGCAGCGCATCATAACTGCGCAATTAGCAAAATATTAAAAATGAGAAATTTTGATTCCAGGTCATAAGTTCTTCGAGAATTTTATTTCATCTTCTCAGAAAGACAGTAACTATGCCTCACATACAGGTGCGCAAACAACATGTGCAGATGTCAGCATTTGAGTGTGGTGTGTAGTTGGGCTCAAAGAAGCCGGTTTGTCTAATCTGCGATTTTTTTGACAAATGGATAGGAACGGTACCACCATTAGATAATACTGACAGGAATGGGTGAACCATGGCCGTACACAGCGTCAGGAAGAAAACGGTCGACCTAAAGTGAGGACAGAAAGTGAGAAACAGTCAATCGTCAAAGAGGTACTCAAAGTTCCAATTCATCATTATCATCGATCCTACGTGCAACTGGTACTTCTGATGAGAGGTCTGCACGAGCCGGGCTTTCGGCCCTTGCCCGAGAACGGCCCTCCGCCCGGGTTCGGGCCGAATTTTCAATTTGCTCTCGGACCGGGCCGGGCTTAATTTTTTTTTGTAAGCTCTGGTCGGGCCGGGCTCGGGCTCAACATTTTTTGTGTGTACTCGGGCCGGGCCGGGCATGGAGGAAATTTTAAGCCCGAGCCCGTCCCGGCCCGAATTTTTTCTAAATTCCTCGTTAATCAACGAAAAGAGAAAATGATAAAATATTTTTTCAGTCATTAATTTTACATAATTTTACAGTCTGGTATGTCACATAAAATTTTATTTTGTTAAAAGGTGTCTGCAACTACAATTTAACTGTCTATCAGCTTGACTGTTCGCGATCTGATTTTCCGCAAATATTTTAAACATGTCTCGAAACTAATATATTTTATTTAAAGTAATATTAGATGGTTTCTAATTCAAAATAATATGCATGTTACTACCAGTTTGCGTACATGTAACAAACAAAAGAAATTAGATATGTTACTGTATATAAGGCTTTTTTAGTACTATTAACCATTTTTAATATCTTCCTATATTGTTTGAGGAATGCTAATATTTTCGATTTGACTTTCTGTCTGTCTTTGTGCCTTCTGTACGTCTGTATTAATGAAATACCGCTTATATATAAATATCTTGTAAACATTCAGCAGTTTTGTTAAAGAACATTCTATTGCTTAGCTATATAAAACCTCTACAAAACACATACTAAAAATCTTTTTCGTAGAAAGGCATGATTTTTTTTTTTTTTTGTAATTTTACATATTTTTGAATCGAGCCAGGCCGGTCCGAACACTAGTAAAAAAGAAACGGGCCGGGCCTGGGCCGAATTTTTCGATTTCATACCGGGCCTGGCCGGGTAAGCAAACCTTTCCCACGGGCCCGGCCCGGGCCTGAAAATTTCGGCCCGTGCAGACCTATACTTCAGTGACTTCAAAGACCCTTAATAGGCGGCTCAGTGAAATGGGGTTGAGCTCAGTCCCCGGATCTCTCTTCCACTGAGAACGTTTGGAGCACCATGAAAAAGGTCCTACAACCAGCTAGGGATTTTACCTATCTAACGCACCAATTAGACAGAATTTGCCACGATACTTCACAGGAGCACATCTACCAACTCTATCAATTAATACCAATCCGAATAACTGCGTACCTAAGGGCCAGAAGTGGATCAACGCGTTATTGACTTGTTTACTTTGTGAGGCCCTTTCTTTTGATTAAATCATTCAAACGTTCTGAAACTGTAATCAATTGTTTTTCTCCACATGTACATCACACCTACCAATTTTTATCCCATTCGGATAACTTCTTGGTGCGTCGCTTTTTTTGTTATACTGTGTATTTACGTGTACTTACTTGTTATATCGTTTTACCTTAAATATTTTTTTTTCACAAGTATTGAAAACGCTGAGCATAACTTATGCATTAGAAATGTGTAAGAAATGTACATTTAGTAATTTCTGATTATATACTAAGATGACCGTACAATATTCAATAAGAATATTTGGCGTACTTGATTAATATGTATCATATTCACTATGTTTTTTTATATTTTATTAATCTTAATATAATTTACTGAGCAACCCACTTATATAGATGATAATGTATCTCAATTATTTTCAATTCTCTTTACAAAAGCAAGTACAGTTACTTATGTAATTTGTTTGAATTATCGAGGAAGGAATCTCAAAAAAAATAAATAAATAAATAATTAAAAATAAAAAAAACTATATTTATAACTTTACTTTTAAAGAAAAATCAGAAAATATGTTTTTGCGTCGTCGTGTATATTGACTAAAAATAAAATTAGAGACAAATATAGGAAATCAACAATTGTATTAGACAACATTTCATATTATGTTATTGAAAGACACTCGTTAGAATGAATTTTAATTTGATATAATATTTTAACTATTATCTTAAACACCTTCATCAATAACTCAACTTTTTAAAAAATACAATTATTGTGATGATAATTTAAACTTGTTATGTATTAATTACAGTTATAGCCCTCATATTAAAGATAAAATTGTTATTTAAATCCTTAAAAGTTATATAGTAGTGTTAATAATTTGTAATAAAATTGTTACAATATACATATACTTCAATTCAAATATCTTTGCAGTATGAAATACACAGCATGAAAAATAAATAAATAAATGAAGTACAGTATTTTTTTTTTCTTTCTTTATACATAATATATATATATATATATATATATATATATATATATATATATATATATATATATATATAGCCATATAGGCGTCTGCTCCTTCTTCTAGTTATCATTTATTTATTTCTTTTATACTTGTTTCATATTTGTCATGTATGATCAAATCATACAGGCTCCCAGAAAAGCTCATTAACTTTTCAATATATATTGCTCTATATAAAGTTTCATTTCCACGTGTAATTGTTTAATGATTAAAGTATGGGTACTATGGATTAATTCATATTTCATTTGAATCCTGAATACATATTTTTAAATTTATAGATAATTTTGGTAACTGTTCATTTGTTTCTCTTGCATTCTACAATTATATTACATCATAAATAGGCATATATTTTTATTGATAGGAGTGAAGGGTGGGGTATAAAAAATTATTTTGTTTTTATTGTTTTAGCTTTATAGGAATTTGGGAAAATAATTATATCTGGAATTTTACATATGTATTATGTGTTTAATTTTCACAAGCCATCCAGTTTTTTAAAGTTGGTAAATTTATACACTGTTGTTTATTAATGTTAATTGTTTAATCAACAAAAAAGTATTCCCTATTTTTGCTAAATATCAAATGAAAATTTTAAAAATATATTTATTCTGTGTTCATAAATACTAAAGTCTGACAACTTTCAACTGCGTTTGACATATCTGAAATTAACTTTACAAAACTGAACTCTAATGAAAAATTTCTGCATTATGTATGAATAATAAAAGCACGTGTTTTGAGAAGAAAAGTCTTATTTCATCAGTCAAGAAATGCGTACTATTCTATAAAGAAGCATAGGAAATCATACTCAGTATTTTACCTCAAGGTAAAAGGCATTTCTTTCCTAATGAAGGAATATTTTGTTGTTTCGAAATACGTTGCCTATATTAATATTTTATAGCGCATTCAAAAAACTTTCTGTTTGAATTTATGACTATGCACCTATTTTATACTATGTTGTGCTTGGGATACGTTTTACATCTTTGAAAATAAAGAAAATATTTCACGTGCACAAATTGAAAATTTTACCAAAATCTGTACTTTCATAACTTAAAATTTCAAGTAATTAATTTCATTTTCCAGTGTATATATATACAGTAAAACCTCTCTAAGTTGGATACCTACGGTTCCAAGAAAAAGTGTCCAACTTAGAGAGGTGTCCAACTTATAGGGGTGCTTACATTTTTTGATTTAATTAAACTGTATCTATGCATGCTTTTTACTTTTAATCACATCTACATATAATATAATTAAGTATCCACGACTTATATACAAAAAATAATTAATTTTCCGATTTAAAATTTAAATTTAAATTATGTTGTGGCCATTATAATACTTTCTTCTATAATTTTTTATATAATAGTGCTACCTACCAGTTAACATGCAAGAAAGTTTAATCAATATAGCTTCTCACAATGAATTTTGGTGCAATTTTATCCAATAGATGCTGAGACAGTCATTTGGAAAATCAGAGAAGGTCAGTAAAAGTAGCACCACCTGTATGCTGAACTACACCCAAATTAAGCTGATATTCATTTTCATAACGGCCATCTCACATATGAAGTTTGGTGAATTTATTCACTCTAGAAACTGAGATATAGTTTTCCGATGAATGGGGAAAACTGAAGCATAGCAGCAACATCTGTCAGCTGATATGCATTCAAATTGAGTCAGCATCATTTTTCACAACAGATCTCTTTCATATTAAGTTGAGTGCAACTATATACTCAAGTTATACTTGGTAGGAAAAATAAAAGGGGTAAATGAAGAGGAACTCTACCAACCAAAATGTATTTTCTAAAAGCCAATTTTTAAACAGTCTAAGTCAAAACATACCGGTAAGCTCTCAGTGGAATATTAAAAAAAAAAGAAAAAAGAAAAAAAAAGAAAGAAATGCAAGAATAATTCATGCAATTCAAGGAAAAGAAAGATTCTTGCACTATGCACTAAATTACAGTAATTTGTAAATGTTTCAACTGAAGAAAAGAAGTATTTTTTATAAGATAAGACAGAATTGAATTTCCAAAATGCACGCCATTAAATGTTCACCTTCTTCTGGTTTAGTATTTTTTGCAAATGCTCTAACACCTATGCAACAAAATATTGATGCCATTTCAAACAACACAGTTGTAAATGTTTTAGTAGGAAATTTTGTAGTAGTGAAGTATGATGAATGTTTATATGCTGGAGAAATTGCACAAATTATAGGTGATGATATCAAAGTTTCTGCCATGGAAAAATCTGGGAAGTATTGGAAATGGCCTAAAAAAGAAGATAAAGTGTTCTACAATATCAGTGAAGCCATTAAATAATTTGGTCACCTACAGTTATCAATGCTCATAGAGTTTTTGACTTTCCAGATTTTTAGACAAATCTGTGTTATGCACGGGGCGTGAAAAGATTCTTAATATTTCACTCAATTTTAAACTTTTAGAAAATTGTTTTATAGTATAAGTTGATGCTATGAAAAACAAAGTAAATTTATAACAGTTTCAGTTTTGGTGAAAAAATAAATGTGAAAAATAAAAAAAAACATATTTTTGTTTTTTGCACGGGACATCTAATTTTTATTTAAATAAATCTTCCTTTTTTGAAAAAAAAATATTGTGATGTTTTATTTTATGATTCCATTATTAAATAGAAGGTTATGTAGATATATTTGAAAAAAAAAAAAAAAGAATAGAATTACAACAATATTTTTCTAATTAAATGAAAACGTTGATTGTAATGAGAAAATTAAAAAAAATTATAATGCTGACTTTCAGGTATTGATATCACATAAAAAATTCATCTTAAACAAATATTTTATCTCATTTCCTAAGGTTTAACTTATGTATTTTAATTAAGTACCAGTAAAAAAATATACACAAATAAAAAAAAATTGGGCTTCAGAGGGTTTACAGTGGAGAAAGGCCCTAAAAAGCATGCATAGATACAGTTTAATTAAATCAAGAAATGTAAGCACCCCTATAAGTTGGACATTTTTTCTTGGAACTGTAGGTGTCCAACTTAGAGAGGTTTTACTGTAATAATTTACTAAATAATTTGTACTGGCTGAATTTATGTAAAATTATATAGTGTCTATGGTGGCCGCAATATACTAGTTTTTCCTTGTTATAATTATTGTGAGATATTTCTATAAATCAAATTTTAATAACTTTACTTTCCACGAAGTTTTAGGAAATTGAAATATGTTAATTATGTACACAAAAGAATGCTTTGCATAGAATATAGCATGGTTACCATTAGATTTACAGGGTGACACAAAAATATTCAGTTATATTAAGAACTATTAATAAAAAAATTGCTAGAATTGTACTTTCGTTTAAATTAAGCGTTTTTGACACTTTCTATCATTTTTTTAGTGTGAATATAATTTCAATTTGTGTATCTGTCTGACTGTTCTTCTGACCGTCTGTCTGTCTCTCTGTCTGTTTTTCTGCGCTCTAATTCCCGTAAATACTCGTATTTGTGGAATTTCTTTAAACCGATATATTTTATACAAGTTCACTATCGGATGTTCCCTCTTGAAAATTGAATGAATATCTTTTCTGGTTTATGTACAGGGACACCCAAGAGTATTTCGAAAGCATTGTGTTCTATGAGAGGAGTTTCTATAAACCATATTTTAATACCTTTAATGTATAAAAATATTAATGAAATTTTAATATATTATTCAATTCCCTATCAGATGTTTCCTATTTAAAATAGAGTACATTTCTAACTGGTTTGTGTACAGGGGCACTTGAAAGTATTCCAAAGCATTGTGTTGTATGAGAGTTATTTTTATAAACCAAATTTTAATAATTTTATTTTCCAGAAAGCTTAATGTAATTGAAATATATTATTCGTATGCACAAAAGAATGCCTTCTATGTAATATAGTATGGTTAGCATTAGATTTACAGGGCCACACAAAAATAATCAGTTGCATTAAGAGCTATTAATAAAAATTTGCTGGAATTGCACTTTTGTTTACATGAGCGTTTTAACACTTTCTTATAATTTTAGTGGGAGTATGATTTCAATTTGTGCATCTGTCTGTTCTATTGTCTACCTTTCTATCTGTTTGTCTCCGGCTCCTATCATCCGTGAACATTTTGAGAATTAAAAAAAAATGATACACTCAAGTTCCCTTTGGAATGTTCCCTATTTAAAAAGGTCAATAATAGGTCCTGTACAACTAGTTTGTTTACAGGGCCAAAAACAACAAGCCAATGTATTACGTTTTAGAGCTGAATATTTTAAAAGTTACATTTAAAAAACTTTCTACTATAAAAATCAGAAAAACATTGACATGTATTATTAATATTCTAAAATATTCTTTTGTATAGAATATGATATGATTAACTTTCAGATTTACAGGGCTACAGTAAAATATTCAGAGAGATCAAAAGCTGTTATTATAATCTAACGGCTGCATTTTCTTTTGCGTTAAGCCTTTTTAACACTTTCCAAAATGCCTAAGAGTAATTTTAAAATCAATTAGTCTATCTGTATATTTTTCAGTCTTTCTGTCTGTTGTGTGATAACGTAGGCAAAGAATATTAAAAGTTATTCGATACAACATTTGCGTACAGTTGGAAAGTGTTACTAATCAATGCGAACCACATGATTTTTCTTTCTTGTTATTATTTCCTTAGGAAGTGTAACTTAGAACACTAATCTCTTCTTGTACTTTTCTCTTTCTCAACAACAGAACTGCTTGTCTATAGAGTAGGATGTGAAATGCATGGTCATCCCCATGGACACCCCCTTTCCCTTTGAACTTTGAAGAGATGCCTGCGGCCATATATGATGGGGTCTTTCGTGTGACATCACTCAGAATCGGAACAGAGGCTGTCAGCCTTGGAAGGCTGGAAGAGAAACTTTAGACGACAGTGGAAACCTCCTGGCCAGTTCTCTGTCTCATCCTGGGAAAATGCTCAGTTATAGAATTTATTCTGCTTCTACAACTTAAATTATATATACATATTTAATACGGTCATCTTGTCACGTTACTATGTTTAGTAATACGCGGTGTAATATAAAAATAGATATAACTTTTCATCGATTTTCCCCAAAACAAGAACACAAAATCATGCGGTACGCACTGATTATCAAAATTTTCCAAAGGTACGTAATTGTTGAATTATGTAACTTTCAATACTCTTTTCTTACGTAATCGCACAACAGGCAGACAGTAGTTCTGAAAGGCATACAGTTAGACTAATTGAATTCCTAATCATCCTTAAACATTGCTAGAAAGTATTAAAATTGCTTAACACAAAAGAAAACGTTAGTCCTTATATTCTAATTGCAGTCCATAATGTGTCTGAATATTTTAGTGTAGCCCTATAAATTTGAAGAATAATAAAATCGTATTCTATACAAAATGTTATTTTAGCATATTAAAAATAAAGGTCAATTTCTTTATGATTTTTTCAATAGAAAGTTATTTAAATGCAATTTATAAAAATGTCTATTCTAAAGTGAAATGCATTGGCAGTTTTTGGGATGTCCCTTTGCACAAACCAGTTGCACAGGACCTATAATTTTATTTAAAATACAGAACATTCCATAGTGAAATTGAATAACATATATTGTATAATTTTGTAAAAATTCTGAAAATCTTTTACGGACGCTGGGGCGGGAAGATGGACACTCAGACAGACAAATACTTAAATTGAAATCATTCCCACTTTAAAAAATGTTAAAGTGTTATATCGCTTAATGTAAACGAAAATGCAATTCCAGTAACGGTATTAAAATTTGGTTTATAGAAATACCACTCATAGGACACAATGCTTTCGAATACTTTCTGGTGTCCCTGTAACCACACCAGTAAAGGTGTTAGGGAACATCCGATAGTAAAGTTGAATATATCAGTTTCGAGAAATTCCATAAATATTTACGGATAACATGAATAACATATTTCAATTTCATTAGGATTTGTGTAAAGTAACGGAATTAATATATATATAGTTTATAATGTCTACCATAGGGAACAATGCTTTGGAAAACTTTAGGGTGTCTCTGTACAGAAACAAGTAAAGATGTTCATTACATTTTTGATAGGATAGGGTACATTCGATAGTTAACTTGAATAACATGAATTTCAAGAAATTCCATAAATATTTACGGGAGTTAGAGCGCGGACAGACAGACAAACCGAAGTCATGCACATTTTCAACCTTGTTGGGAAATATAAAAAATGGAAATTTATCTAAAAAATGTTTAATAAATCCCCCCCCCCCCCCCAAAAAAAAAAAAAAAAAAAAAAAAAGAATCTGCAGTGATCAATTTTTACAAAATGATGAAATGATTAAAATATTATTAAATGATTCATGAGAAATTTCAATTAATTTTACATAAATTAAAATATTCTTTTTCATTCAACTATATAGCACTGGACAAGTATTTAATGAAAATAATAATTATAATAGTAAACACCAAATTCTGTCCTTTTAAAAATGTATGCATAATGGCCTCTAAGAAAGATAAAAAAAGTAATAAATTATATAAAAAAGGAAATTTATATAGTAACTGCTGCTAAGAAACAGTAATTTATATTTAAAAAAGTTGAATCAGTTTCTTTCACTCAATTTTGTATATTTTAATAAAAAAAAGATAACCATTAAATTATATTAAAAAAAAAAAAAAAAAATGAAAAAATTGTATTTACCCCATTTTAAATCGGGAATATCCCATCGTAAACTTGAACGTATGTCGATTTCAAAAAATTAGTGAGCATTTACTGAAGTTACAGAGCTCAGAGAAAGACAGACATATAGACTAATTCATGTAATAATTACTTTTGAACATCGTTAGAAAATGTTTAAAATGATTAATGCAATCGAAAATGAAATTCTGGAAATTTCCAGTCATAGCCATTTATGTAACTAAATATTTTTTATGGCCCTGTAAATCTTAATGCTAATCATATTACACTCTAAAGAAAGCTTTTTTTTTTCTTTTTTCACAGTGCATATGTATTGTTAATGTCAGTCGCATTATGATTTGCAGGAAATAAAAGTGTTAAAATATTATTCATAGAAATACCTCTCACAGGATGCAATGCTTTGAAATTCTTTCTGGTGTCCCTGCAGACAAACGAGAGGCAGTATTTACCTCACTTTCAATAGGGAACATCGCGTATAATAAACTTGGACAACATATACCGGTTTCAAGGAATTCCATGAATATTTATTGTAGTTAGTACGCGGACAGACAGACAAACCAAAGTCATAAACATTTTTCAACTTGGATGAAATGGATTTATGGATGAAATGACTTATGGATGAAATGGATTTAATTATTTACATTTACATTATAATTATTAATGTTTTTTTTTTAATTGCTTTGTAATAATCACTAATAATACTTTTAATTTTAAATGTTTTTTTTTTTTTTTTTTTTTTTTTTGCAGTAATTTTGTTTCTAAGAAATATTTTATATCCTAGATGAAATTGATCAATTTAACAACATTTTAAGCCCACTTTAAACTCTTAGTAAAAATAATATGTTTAGCTTGTAATTTTTAATCTAAACTCTAAACTATGTGTAATATTTTAATTTTAGAATTTAAATTCAACACTACTTTCTTAAAAGCTTTTTAAATTATTAATTTAAAACAAAGATACAAAATTCATTTTTTCAAGCCTGAATTTCACCTAAATATGCACATAAAAAACTATTAAGTCTAGAAATTATTCTACGTTTTAAAGAATTTCTCTAAATTTTGACCCCGCCTTTATGTGTTTATTTATTGGTCAATCATTCAAAGAACAGGAAGAAAAATCACTTAGGTATTGGTCAGTAACAATTGAGTGACATTTACAATACACTCCTTTTTTTTTCAGAAACCCTCCTCCTTTCAAATTTCCCGGTGAAATTCAGCGCCATCTATTGAGAAAAGGTAACTTTTCAAATTTCAAAATACAGCCTTAAATTTTTGTATAAATTTTAATATTTTGAAGATCATGAATTCAGGAAAAAATGCAAACTGAGAAAAGGCAATTTAAATATTTCAACATTGTAAAAAATATATCAAAAAATCACAAGAATTGGTGCCTGAAAATATATTTATATTTAAAAATATATCTAATACAGCTCAATATATAAATATTAAATGGAAATATATGCGTTTATATGTAACCTACATTACTAGTTCCGTCAAAGTTGACAAGTCCCTTAAGACCCTTTAAACCCCATTTTAAAACACAATCTATGTTTATTTAAATTAATACTTTCTAATATTTTTTTTCTTTTTTCCTAAAATAATATTTACACGTATACATATGGCCTAAGACATATTTTATCATACAATTTCTTATATATTTCAAGTTATCTTTTTTTTTTTTTTTTTTTTTTTTTTTTTTTTATTAAAAACCAATTGTAATAATCTGGTGTGCCACTCACACGAATTTCGCTTACCCTGAAATTTAATACAATAAATACAGGTTGCAGATTAATAGGTAAGATAACGAGTACTGTTATGTAAACCTATGTTAAACAATTCATATTAGGCTTCTGAAGAGTTTTATATGATAATTAGTTCTGTGTGAGGGGGTTGATAATTAGTTCTGTGTGAGCAACCCCCCGTTTCATTAATGCAAATACATTTATATAGAATTTAATTCGTTTATTAAAAAATATGTCTGTTTTTAAAAAATAATTTATTAAAATTATTATTTAAAAAAATTATCTTTCATGATAATGCAGACGATTTCCATATTAGAAAAGTAGTATAACACCAAATATAAAAAAAAAGTCCATTTTATTCTCAAAATTAAAAAAAAAAAAAGTACGATTTTTTTTTTTTTTTTCGTTAAAAGTAAAAAAAAATCGATAACTTTGTTTAAAATTATCGCAGATCGATGGTTCAACCATTCGTTTTAAAGGTATTGGTGAGCTCTTTTGAAAGATACCCATCATGAAAATTTACTCCCCTTGAGGAGGGAAGGGGGGGAGGCGAGGTTTAGTGCAGTATATAGACGTTAAACTCTACTTTCCTGCAATTTCCCCCATAGACGTATGTGTATTAGAATTCTCTTGATTGTCCCTGTACACAAACCATTAGCTTGATCTTAACGAAAAGCTTACTGTATCATCCCTATATGATACGCATTTAGAATACCAAGTTTGAACTTTCTGCCATAATTTGTTTTTGAGATATGCTGATAAGAGACAGACACACAGACTCACAGACAGACACACAGACAGACACACAGACACACAGACAGACACACATACATACAAACAGACAAACAGACATACACACAGACCATTTGCTAAAAACATGATTTTCGTATTCAGGGGACCTCAAAACGTGTAAATATAACAAAATCTCGCGTTCGAAAATTTTACCCAAAAACAATACTTTCTCTACCTTATGGGTAAGAAAAAGTAAAAATGGCTTTTAGACACATAGGTGATTGATAATAAATATCAAAAAAAAAAAAAAAGAATAGTACAGTTCTTTTCCGATAATTTTTTGTTTGAACATCTATAAGTTAACCTTATTAAATTCAAATAATATTTAATTTAATAAATAAAACACTTTGTATGTAAACATTATCGACTACAAAACCTCGTAAAAGTTGTTTCAGGTGAAAATAATAGTCCAGTTCTTCATTAAATGAAAAAAACTAGACATGAGTGCATCATTAAATGACTTGTGCATTTAGCTTTCTTTGAAGCATTATTTGTTAAATTTTGGATTAAATGCTGCTATCTACCGAACACAAAGGAACAAAAGTTTAAAACCTGATTAAAATAAGGGTTAAATGTTAAAAAACTACTGCAAAAAAATTGTTAAATTATGTCAAATGTTTGGTTTCGCTGCGAAACCAATGAATGTTAAGGGGTTAAAAAACACTTTAAAAACGTATTAAAATTTAATACCTTTTACAAAGCCTTTCGCCACAACGTTATGGCATCAGCAGGTAACTTACGCGAGGTAATTTACAGTTTTTATGTTCTTTAATTCATCATGACATATTTTGATTATAAACGCTTAATAATTTACAGTAATTATTATTCTTTTCTGGTAATTGAAGTTTTTCATAGCTTTCTACGCTTTACTTTTTTTTACCTTTCTACGCTTCAATCTTATGAAATATTTGGTTATTATATTTTAGCTGTGGATTATTGTAAACAATTTATTATTTGACATATATAGCGAACAACTGACTTATATAGCTAATAATGCAATTTTAATAATATATTTATAAAAATATTAATGCACTTAGACAAAATGGACGTGAATTATTAATTTTTTAAAATCTATCTGAAAATTTCCTCAATGGATTTGACACTTATTAAATTTGTAGACAGCAACATGTCAAACTTAATTGCTCCCAAACTGACAATTAATTCTTCATGTAATTAAATACATCTTAATATTATCATAGTCTATTAGTTCTCTCATTAACTTGTTATCACAAATGATTAAAGCAAATTAAGAGCACTTAAGCACGTTGATAGACGTACTTATAATATCCGTCATTAACTGTAACAGCCACATGCATCATTAACACCCAGAGTCGCACATAAATTAAGATTTTAGACTATATTTGCATGTATAAATCATGGTTATATAAGATAATGTCGAAATTTTTACTATGCTTAAAATGAAAATGCTTAATAAAGTTGATTTATATATTTATTTTTGATTTCATATATTTTTTGTTTTGTTTTAAAAACAAATGGAAAAATTATGAAAACTAAACTAACCTAAAAATAACGTTTATTTATTTATTAGGACTGAGGGCCTATTAGTCTCAATCTGGGATTTTTGCGTTGTCGATTTCGATAGTTGGACATTTGTCGAAATCTAAAATTTATCGAAAATATAAATTGAATAATTTGAAAGCGATGTTATAATTTGAAAAAAAAAAAAAGAAAAAAAAACTAATAGTCCTCCGTCCTAAAGTAAATTCTGCTTTTGCCAGAATTTCATGAAAATCTTTTTTTTATTATTATTATTCAAAGAAAAAGAAAAGAAAATTAATAATAATCAGCATCGTTACAAGCGATATCGAAAAAGTTTTTTTAATAATTTTGAATTAGGAAATAAAGAGTGCGCGTGAAATAATACGAAATTAAATAAGTAAAAAAAATAAATTTAATGATTTAATGTTTTTGTTTTTCGGTGGCTGCTCATGCATATAAAAAATGCGTATTAAAACGAGTCGAAGAAGGAAGCGAAATAAGTATTGAGTTATATTATGATAAATACGATATATAATATGATACGATATATTAGACCTATCGTCCAGCGTTAGTAGGCATTTTCGTTGAAAGAAATAGTTTGTTCGTTCGGTGCAACTTGCGCATTAGTCCCGTGAGGTACAACTTTCACATTAGTCCCTTGAGGTACAACTTTCACTTTAGTCCCGTCAGGTACAACTTGCACATTAGTCCCCCTTTTTTTTTTAAGTTGTTTCAATAGTAGTTTCTTTTTGAGTCAGTTCTATTTTTATTTATTTATTTATTTATTTTTTTGAGCAGTAGATAATTGATGAGGTGTGAGAGAAAAATGTTTAAGTACTTTTAATTTGCGATGAAATATTCCCTCAAAAATTTTAATTAATACTAAAAAACTGCTACACAAAACTGCTATAAGAAAATTACTGTCTCAAACTTGTAACTAGAAGCATGATCTATTTGATGATTATTGTCGTAAAGTTACAAGAAAATGGTTGATTTAGGCTATTGTATATTTACAACTGTGTAAAACTGGACAAAATATTTGAAGGGCTGTAGCGTTAATTTGAAGAACATACTACATAGAGAAATAATTATAAGATAAAAAACTTTTTATAAACCATGTTTTTAAATTTTCTGTTGAATCATAGCTATAGAACTAACTACATTAGCACTTTATCAATGAGTATGAAATCTTTAAACCGATAGTGACGTCAATTTTTGTGAGTTACATAATTTAACTTTTTACGATTTTTTAACGCTCACGTTTAATTAAATTATTTATTTAATCACGTTTATGTATTTATTTTTTATTTGTCCATGCGTGTATACAAATATCTTATATGTGTGGAAGCTAGAAATATTATGTAATGAATTCAACAAAAAACTGTTTAGATGAACATATTTTACAAAGTATTTTCAGAATCTGCGGCTTACTAAGGATTTCATTCTTAATTAAAAAATTTTCAGAACTCTGACATATTTCTTTCATTTACTTTTAAGACGAAATTTTAGAAATTTTAAATGTTTGTTCATAATAATTTCATTTTAGGAAGTAGTTTTTTTTTTTTTTTTCTAAATAAATGAGAAGAAAATATTGCATTTAAAAATTTTTCTGTTTCCGATTTTGGATGAATATATATATATATATATATATATATATATATATTCAGATTACATCTAAGTTCTCTATATCTCTGATGCTGGATCTAATAGTTAGGAATTTTTTTTAGAAACTGTATCTAACAAACTATTGATTTGGATTTATTTTTATCTTAGTTGGACTTTGAATAAATTAGTGATAAATAGTTTTTAGTATAACGCCAAACAGGTAGCGCTGTTTTGCTGCAAATTCTTCTATTTTTAGAAAAGCTATATCTCATTTTCTACAGTTGTGAGTCTTGAAAACATGATTTTTAAAAAATCCATGCTAAAAACTCTGCAGATTCATTTTAGATGCATATCGAGACAGATAGAGCTTCTATGGTGCAATATTAACCTGTTTAGAGAAAGACACTATCGCAGATTCTATGCTATATAACTATATCAATTTCGTTTGTGGGATGCATATTTTGAATACCTGATTTATTGAATGCTGATTTATTTTAGGTATATATCTGTTCACGTTGATATGCTTCAAAATTTTCTGTTTGCGTGAGGGCTATATATCGCAGCTTCCATGATATATAATTTAACCGTACTTGGTATGTGTGATTGACAATATTAAGGATTATGTTTATTTTGTTTGGATGCATTTTCGACCATTGGTATCTCCACTGTTATCTCCGTCTGAAATATTTTGAATGAATACATCTCAGAATATATTGGTTGAAATTAAGCAAAACTGCATAATTAACATTTTTATTCTTAAATGCTGTTCTGAATTTTTTTTAAGCACCTAAACCGGTATCTAGTACTATTATATACTACAGTGCTGTAAGAGTGTCCTGGTTCACAACCTAGTGGGTCCAGCTATCATATGGAATGACACCTTATACCATTTCTTCAGATTGTCAAATTTTGAAGTAGGATACAATCAGGTCATTGTGCCTTAATTATAATCCTATGAGCATTCTTAATGTTACGAGGCATATATACGTGTATCACCGGGATACAATCTATTTCATCGCTGAAACGAATTATGCTCTAGTCCGTGAGATTCCAAGACCAATGCGTCCTACACCAATGCAAACACAACTGTCGACGTGCAATAGCGAAGGTAATTGGCGCAATTGCCGTTGGGATTACGAACTTTGTTCACTGAGATGCTTCTTTATTGTAAGTTTGTGTGCTAAGGATGAATAAGTGATGGCAGCCCAACTCGGATTATAACTATACCCTACTGCTTTATCGTCGCCGTGATCCAACCGATATGTGCTTTGAGTGATTACTGCTGTGTACTAAATTGACTCATGAATTCTTGCTAACATCTTCGAGTAAAATCATTATTCTGTGTAAGCACATATGTCGATTAAAAAAAAGGTGTGAAGGAGCTTCTTCACATATATTGGTTTTATTTACATTTCCAAATAAGATGAGTAATTAAATATTATATTATCAAAAAATAAAATTCCGATTAAAGTATATAACGAAATCCTAAATTATATTTTATAATTAATCGCATTTGTCTCTCTATAAATAAGTATCTTAATTTTAATAATATTTTATCATTTAATATATTAAATAAATCGTTTGAAAAACAAAGCGTATTCTTTAAAATTAATAATTTATTTCTTGTAATCTAAATGCATTTTTATTAAATAACAGTCTTTTAGAATTATAATCTTCCAGAGCTAAATTGATTTACAAAATAAAATAAAAAATATTATTTTCATGTTATAACCATTACTTTTCCATAAATTACAATTCATTCTTTTACGTTGCGCAAGTTTATTTTATTATAGCTAAATTGAGCAATAAATGTCTGTTAAAAATATCCTTAAAGGATAATTTATATATTCTTAATGGCAGTATGTAGACTTTAGGTCTATTTGGAACCAGACGATATTTATGTGACGAGAGTTGGCACAAGGGGTTGTCTTAGTTTGTTTATAGCGGACTCTTTAAATTTAAAAATTTTGTATAAATTTATTTGAGAGACAATGGAATGTGTTTGGCTATGAATTTGGCGGTAAATTAGAAAAACTTGGCGTTATTCTGCTGTTGGATGTTCACTGTCATATTGAGAACTCACAGACTTCGCTTCTAGATCTTGGTTCAGTAAATACGCACCACTGAACCTTCTCTCTCACCTCCAGCCTTTGCATTCTCGAAATTCCCAGACTACATCTACTGCCACTACAAAAAATGTTGAATTGCTCTATGAAGTCTCTCAAAAATAAAATTATTTTATACAGTGTCACTGTGTTAGTTTTACTTTATTGCCCACCTTATAAATTAATTTGAACCTGGACTCTGTTATGTAATGAATTGTTCTAGAATCCCTGAATTCAATGTTATAAGAAGAAGGAAGAAAAAAATTACAAATGCAAAAAGAAAGTATAAATGTAAAATTTAAAAATCACAAAATAGTTTCATTTAATCACAATTAAGAAAAATGTCGAATATGATACCAAATATATATATATATATATATATATATATATATATATATATATTTCTGGTCATTTCAAATATTATAAGACATATTTTGCATGTATACAGAGAAATAAAAAATATTGATTGAAATATAACAATTAAAGATAAACAGTGTCATCTAAAAAGTTTAGATACATTGCAAGAGTACATATTTTTAATATAAACTGAGGAAACACAATATTATTCTTTTCAATTTTCTAAACAAGTGTCCAAGCCCTTTAAATATAATTGGTACGCAACCTTGGCTATGAATGTTGCGTTAAGTTTTTTGTTAGTGCAATGGTAACCGTTCAGAAGAAAGCTTAATGTATATTGGAGTTAGCCTTCGAGAAGTCCCAGTTCAACACATATCGATTTCTGGGGTTTGACAAGAATTGTTTACAGCATCATCTTACATTATGTGATACATTTACGGGAGGGAATTTCCGATGCAATTGCCACAGGGACGCTGTACATGCTCTGTAATACATTTTAACAGAGATTGATTATTGATTTGATAGGTACAAAGCAACCAATGATTTTCATATTGAAATATATTATGCTTAAATTCTATTAAATTATGTACATAACAATAAAACATTTATTTGTTTGAGTTAAATATTTCATTGAACATAATTATATAAAATGTGTCCTACCTTTTCAGATTATCCTGTATTTTTTCAAAAACTCTTTTTTTTTCCCCCAATTCGAAATATAATTTTATCCACATTATTGACTTTCTTTATTTGGGAACTTTCTGCATTCGTAAACTTCTGCATCCAGATGCTTAATCATTAATGCAGTATCGGAAATCTTTTGCCATATTTGACAGAAAAGTTTTTCTTAACGTCAGAATTTGAAACACTTTTAAAATAAATCATTGAATTTTATTTTCATTTAAGTAGATAAATGTGAAATGAACTACATGAAGGTTTCATTTATAAAGTTCTTTCAAATTAATTCTCACTATTTTAAAATACTTGTTTTGGTTTCGTACCAATAAATAAATAAATATATAGTGAAATAATTTTAACGATTTGTTTCCTTTAAAATGAAATTATATAATATATATTTACATGTATATATACATATATATACAGTCTAACCTTGTTAAAGTGAATCTCAAAAGGGATAAAAAAATGTTCATGTTATCAGTAAATCATGCTGTCAGTAACAAATCATTGTATAACTAAACTATTCTTCATTTTGATGGGGATTTCGTGTTAAACATTTCATGTTAAAAGTAATCCACGGTAACTGTGTTCAGTTTAATGAGGTTCGATTGTATATATATTCATTAAGTAAAATAATACTAAACATGCATAAATGTTTTGCATTTAGCGTACTGAAATAGATACTCAGAATCATATATAGATATATTTGCATTAATGTATCAAACTTAAAGGGCATTAAAATGCTTCACAAAATTTAGTTTTTATACATAACTTGTACTAACATTTCGTATACCGTATTTGATTCGGCTGTATGGATATGATTCCTATTCAAATAGCTAGCACAAAGTTAAACCCAACCAACCTTTTTAAATATAATGCATAATATAATTGCATAAGTGTTTACATCTTTTGACAATTACTTTAGATAAACTTCCCACTTTTCTAACTGAGTTCTACAGAGATAGACATGTTTGAAAGACACTGCTTATAAAAATCATTCTTAAAGTTTCTTCTGCCAAATAAATTTATGAAGATATACCATAGACATGACATGTTCTTCAGTTATACAGAGTATTAAACATTACTATACAAAAAAAAAAAAAAAAAAAAATTCATTGTTTCCAAGTTACTATAGAAAATCAAAGAATTAAAAGAATTAGATACAGCATACTATATAATTCACTACAAGCACTAAGTATTTTACTTCCATTCCTGCATAGTGATGGAGTGTCACGTGACGGAGGCACGAGATCAAACAGACAAGCGAAAAATAAAATCAACTGTAGTCAGATGTCTAATGATTTAATATGCCTTCGTCGATAAGCCATGGGGTCTGCGTGGTGTTTTGTTTTTAACGTATTTTAAGTGACCCAATAGGGAAAACGTCACGGATTGAATAAAGGTGAATATCCGGTGAATAAAGCGGCCAAAGAATGTTTACACCTTGAATCGTTCTGTTATTCAAGGAAGTAACCAAGTTCACACAATATTCCTAAACCATGCCAAACACATCCTTTGCGTGGTGTGTCTGTGCACTATCTTATAAAGTTCTCTCAGTGGACGTATGGGGGCAAATGAGAATTGGAGAGTTCTATTTCATGGAGCATCGAACATTCGACGACCATTTACCGATAAGGTAAACTGGCATAAATAAACGGTAACGCTTATATATATATATATATAGTCCATTTTTCTCACTATATTGTTTGTTAAATGTTCAGCAAACTAACTCCGGACATTTGTTGTATTTGTAGTATCATTGCATATATATGATGTCATCTTCTAGTTGATCTAATAAATGCCAGGTTTGCCACATGGTTCTAAATATATAACGCCAACTTAGCATACCCTAAATGTTTCTTGCTTTTATCCGTGAAGAAAATAGAAATGTAAGCCGCCCCCCCCCTTTTTTTTTCTTTTTTTGGAGGAGTATTATTTAATCAGCATGTATATGCTTGAGCATTCTTTTAGTGAATAATTCTTTTAGTGAAGACTACGTGTTATACTTTTCCAATCCTATTTGTTAGTTATGGAAATTACTCTTTCTTGAGTGTGTTTTATTAAAAATGTTAGTAGAGATTTTAATGTCTAACAGCAAAATTGACATAGCTTAGTAATAATAATTACAATCTCAGATTTAAATATTAAATATTACCTCAAAATAAGGAATAGTATTTCTTCTTTAAAAGCTACGTTTGTAAATGCTTATATTTGAGCAAGGATATTTATAATACTTTGAACGTTTTAGATTTTTTTTTTAAATAATGATTATCTGTTTAATACAGGGCACTTTTATTATTTTCTATAAATACATTTAACGTTATTTTTAAATTTTTAACATGGTACGTTCATAAATGTAGGAATTTACAATCTAATTTTTTATACAAGAATAAATTTTACTTACTCAGGTAAAAAAGGGAGAAAAAATAAAACAAAAAAAATTCGCATTTTTTTTTTTCTTTTTTCCCGTAAATTTTTATAAATGAGAAAATATCCTTTGCTAAATATTAATAAATATTTTATTTTCTGATGTTCATATATCTGTAGTGATAAGTATAAAGGATTTAAGTCCATATTCTTGATTTTTCAGGAGACGAAAAATAAAGTTTAACTAGCTAAACACAAATCAGAAGAATGGATTAGGGAAAAGGTATTTTGTTGATTTTTATCCTTTATACCATTCAGTGGTTGTAAACCTTCGTTTAATAACGGGAAAAATTGAATTAAATATTTTATACCATACATGAATGGTAAATTTCTAAATTGGTCCTTTTTTTACCAATGGATTTTCTCAAAGACTAAATGACATAGAATTAAATCCTTTATACCAATCGCTAGAGAATTTTTTTCTGAGTCTGACTATGTACTTAACTCAAAATCGACATTTTTGGACTTAAATCCTTTATACTTATCAGTACAGATATATACATAATACATATGTATTTTTTTTTTTCGTTAATATTTTGCCTTATTTAAAAACTAATAATAAGCAGGCATTTTATAAATTTGTGTTTAATATTTGTAATATTTATTCGAGTTCGAAATTTTTTTGAAAAAATATTGCAACAAATTTAAATTTTCGAATACTAAAACAAAAATTACCTTATAATCAAATCAAACAGACATAAAAATTATAATTTAAATAAGACAATTAAAAAAAATTAAATAAGCAATATATTTATTTTCTTTATTTTTATATTTATTTTTGTTTAGGATTTATGTATATAATATAATGCGTCTTTTTTTTTTTTTTTTTTTTTTTTTTTTTTTTTTTTTTTTAAAGAACCTAATTTAAAAGAAATTGAAATCAGTTTCTTTAAAATGTAGTAGGGAAAACCATCGACAACTGAATATGTTTTCTTTAGCTTTGTTCTTTATTTTAAATGGGACAAAACTCTGTTTTTTACATTCGGCAATGTTTCGTGTTTTTTTTTTTTCAGTATTATATATGTCACATTTGTCTAACTGAAGATGAAAAATAATTATGTTAATGAAAATAAGATTTCTGTGGATTTAAAAAGAAAAGTTTTATTTTTTTAAACTTTTTTAATGTTAGATTTGGATTTCTCAAAGAGTTTTTCATTTTAATTTCTTTACTTCTATTAAGAGTTTATTTGACAAATATATTTTCTGGTCAGCATACAAGATTATTACTAATTACATTAATTTATACAATGATAATTTTCTCTTACAACAATACCCGTAATTTTTAGTGTTGTAATTAACACACATTTAATTGATGGGTCATACATGATTTTGTAGCCAAAGAATTATAGCTTACGATGCAATCATCAGATTTTCTCTAAATTAGAAAATTAACAAATAATCTATGCCAATTACCCCAGTCTGCTTTATTATCGTTGCACACATTACACTTTTTGGCATAAAAATATCCCCAAACACCATTTTTGCAAATTCTTATATAAAATGACATAATGATTTCGAATATGACGCCCAATTTGCCCTATCACCCACCGTTTTTTAGGGACGGTCCCTAATTTTTATCCTTTTTCGGTCATTTTATGGCTGTAAATTTATTTTTATGGGAGGGGATTATTTTAACTGTTAAATATCTTCTGAGGGGCTACAGAGTTGGAAAATTCTTAAACATGACCATTTGCTGCAAGGGGAAAATTTAGTTGAGGATTTGCCACTGAAATAATGTATTGCATTTATTATATTTTTTAAATCTGTTATTAACCTTCCTAGGGTGTTCGGTTTTTTTTTTTTTTTTTTTTTTTTTTTTACCCATATGACGTTTCCAAAAACTAAATGCAAAACTGGTGTACAAACGATAAATAGACAATAAGACCCCTTCACACACCATATATTTTAAGACAGCACAACCGGTTTCGAAAGGACGTAGCCTTCCTTCATCAGGGCTTTTGCCTCCAAGGCAGTAGCACGTGTTTTTTTTTTTTTTTGCCTGATGAAGGAAGGCTACGTCCTTTCGAAACCGGTTGTGCTGTCTTAAAATTTAAGGTGTGTGAAGGGGTCTTATTGTCTATTTACCATATGAAATTTATTTCGAATGAATTTACTATAAATTTAGGGAATTTTTCAAAAATATTTTGTGACTTTGTTTCTGCAGTCATAGTGATTATTTAGTTACCTGTAATTTTTTATTTCAAATTATAGCTTCGGTACATTAAAAATTGTGACACATAAGTTGCTTAAGATTCTCAATACATAGTAAAAAGAGTATCTCGATTTTTAAATTATTTTAAAAGTAATATGACTGTGATAAAGGGTATGTACTCCCAATCTTTTCAATTCAGTATTTTTTTCTTTTATCACAATAGATGGCGCTAACACTTCTATGGTCCTTATGATGATAGTTTCAGATATTTTTTCCCAAGCTTTCATTCTTGCATTTCAGAAGTGTGTAAATTGACGTTGCTTTTTCACCGATAGCATTTTTACGAGTTTTGTTTGAATAAACTACAATTACGAGTTTTGTTTGAAACATTTAACTTGTGGAATATGGCTAATCATGGAATTAATAGTGGTAAAGTCGAACGTATGTTGCATACAATGTGAGACGAAGAAGAAGCTGCTTCGGAAATCGACGATCACGTTTCTGAAAACGAACTATGATATGATGATGACACAGGTGACGAATCCTGTAAATTAATGAATAAGTCTACGATTCTACTTAGCAAAGACGGTAAAACAGATTGTAAATCAGAACCACAAGCTTCATGTGGTAGACGTGGGGCAGAAACTGTTATAAATATGACTCCAGGGCCAACGAGGTACGCCACAGCTAAAATAGAAGACGAATACTCTACTTTTATTACGTTTTTCATCCAGAAGTTGTAAATATCATACTAAAAATTAGCAACATAGAAGGGAAAAGAGTATTCAGTAACAATTAGAAGAATATGAATAACGTTGACGTGGAAGCATTTATTCGGCTGCTGCTGCTTTCTGAGGTGTATAAATCGCATAATGAATCCACAGAGAGTCTGTTGGATGCCACAACAGGACGGAATATCTTCAGGGCAATGGTGTTCTTAGAAAAATTCAAGGTGATATCAAGGGTTCTCCTCTTTGATGAAAGACAGACCCAATCAGAAAGACGGCAAACTGAAACATTTTCAGCCATAAGAGAACTTTGGGAGACATGGGTTGAAATTTTGCCAATATTGTATATTTCTGAAGTGTATGTTACTGTAGATGAACAACTGGTGTCTTTCAGGAAAAAGTGCCCATTTTGCCAGTATATGCCTAGCAGACCAGCCAAGTACAGCATAAAATTGTGGGTACTTTGTGACAACGCTACCAGTTATGTCTGGAACATACAACCGTACCTGAGAAAGTTGCCTGGTTCTGGACCAGAAAAAACCAAGGTCTCAGGGTTGTAAATGATCTTGTTCAAGGCTTCAAAGGACATAATGTAACTTGTGATACGACTCTTGTATCATACATCACGAAGAGAGGCAAGGCAGTAGTTCTCGAGAGCACTCTTCTCACTGACAAAAAGATTGCAGACACTGACGAAAATAAGCCTCAAATTATTCTAGATTATTATAGCACAAAAGGAGGAGATGAATTCGTCTCCCACTATTCTAGTCGAAAGGAGTCAAACAGATGGCCCGTCAAAGTTTTCACCAACATTATAGACATCTCCGCTTACAACGTATTTGTACCTGTATTGTTCATGAAGATCAATCCAGCATGGAATATAAACTCATTTTACAGAAGGAGAATCTTTATCGAAAATCATGGCATGAATTTGGTTACCCACTACATTGAAGAAAGAAATGTCTACCAAGATTAAGTGATGCCCGAGATTTGGCAGTGAGTATTCAAAGTTTAAAACAAATCGAACCCCCACTTGAAATATCTCGAAATGTAGCAACTGCTGGCAATAGGGGAAGATGTCATTTGTGCACAAAGACAGATAACAAAAGTTCTCTGAAGTGTTTGAAATGTGGACAGTTTAATTGTAAGAAACACTTAATTCAAGTATGTGACAATTTTAAATAAAAGCCATTGTAAGTAAATTTTTATTTTTTATTTTGTACTCTATGTGGTGTTAAATGATATAGATAAACAAGAAAATGTAGATAAAATATTAACTAACTAAATATTGACATTACTAGTAATGATAAAAGGTGATTATAAATTATTAATATTGAAAATTGCACCAAGTTCATTTTTAACCCGAACATCTTATGTGTACACTATATTGGAACACCATAAGAAGGTTAATACTACTTAATAACCATTATATATATATTATTTTATTTTATTTATTTTTTTGTTTTTAGGTGTTAAATTCCCCACTAAAAATAATCCGAAGATATTTTTGAGAAAATAGCATTTTCTTAAGACTTTATTCAAATATTTTAAGATATTTTAAAGATTTATCTTTTTCTATAAAATACCTTCAGAAATTTTGATGACATTATAAAGAAATTTTGTAAAATATCTTATGAATGAGCCAAATAACCTAAGATATACTGCAGATTTTTTCTAAAAATATCTGCAGAATATCTTGAGATTACTTTTAGTGGGGTTATTTCTTTTTCATTCTAAAATCAAATTCATGGTCATAAAAATACCGAACACTGATGAAAATCGAGGGAGGGGGTGGTGTCCTTAGAAAACGGTGGGTGACTGAGGAAAAGGTGAGTCATATTCGGATTCAGGAGGTCATTTTACATAAGAATGAGCAAAAATGGTATACGTTCTCGGATTTTTTTTGTCAGCGCAGTATTGTGAGATTCAATATGACTTAGACATTAAGAAATATAAAGAATAGAAATAAAAGCTGAAAACATACTATAAAAATTTTTATTTTATCATAACTACGTTTTACATGATTTAAACATATCCATAACTTTGCCAGTTTTATTCTGATTCTTATTACTGAGTTACCTTTATATCTTTATGCAACCTCTAGAAGTAAGTGTTACTTGTACGATATATATATATATATATATATATATATATATATATATATTTCTTCTAATAATTAATAGCGTTAAACTTATTTCTATTGAACAGCATTAAAATATATTAAATCTTCTTTTTATAGCTGTTTTTCAACTAAAAATATTTTATAATATTTGTGATTTTATTTTATTTATATGCAAAGGTTATATTGGAAATCCAATTGGATGCATTAGACACCAAAAACTTAGATGTAGAAAAAACATGTCAATTAATATATATATTTTTTTCTGTTCTCATACCTAAATTCTTCTAAAAAATTTTTATTTTTATTTTGCTATTCAACTTTTACTTTTGGAAGTAAGAAGCAAAAAATAAACATGGGAGTTGAATATTTACTCGAATGGAATGATACCATGAATTATCATTACAGACGACATCACACTTAGGATAGATTCTACACTTGATACCTGAATGAACATGAAATAAAGAAAAACATCAGGAAATATCTTATTTAAAAACAAAAACAAATTTAGGGATATCTGTACATATATTGAATTAGTATGTGTGTACATATAAGGAATTACTAAATACTTCTTGACATGTACGCCCACGCTGCTGATCTAATCACTATGAAAGAATACATCACCGTTCTATGTTGCAAATAGTTTTAGCAGCCTGTTTCTGACCGACCGAATGCCAAGCGACATTCTTATGTGCAGTTATTGTATGTATATTGTTTTTTGACTGTTTTAGAATGTTTTTTTTTTTTTTTTTTTTTTTTTTTTTATGTTTTATCAAATTGTTTATAAAAATCAAAGCTTGAATTATTTTCGTAACTTCGAACATAGGTTTTGAGTGAATACACTAAATCAACAAGTTCGTTAAACTCTGTAAAATACTTCCGAGTTAGTAATATTGAAATTATAATTTATACTACACTTATATAGGTATTATATATATATATATATATATATGTGTGTGTGCGTGTGTGTGTACTTTATTGGGTATAAATAAATAAAATTAAACGATTTTGTATATTTTAACATAGAAATACATAATAATTGTAATATAAATTCAATATTTTGTGTTTTTGAACAAAAATATAAAAAGTAATTTAAATAATCTATTAATAAAAGTATTATTTTAAATTAAATAAACAGCTGAAATATTTTTTTTTCTTTTTAAGCACTTTTTCTTTTATTTTCTTTATGTTCTTTTTTAAGTAAATTCTTTGCATTAAAAGTGTTGTTTGAAAATAAGCTTATTGTCTTTTATTTTTTATTTTTTATTAGATTAAATAAGTTACAAAGTAATAAAAGCAAACAGGTACATTTCAACTAATGAATGTTTAACGCTTTATTTGCCAGCTTTAACGTAAGAGTAATGAGACGAAATTTTTTTTTTAACTGACAAGAGCAGAAGAATCTTTATTCATCTTTACAAAAAAAAAAAAAAAAAAAAAAAAATCTTTAGATAAAAGGCAAAACTATTATGTCTTAAAATAAATAAACATAAGAGTAAGAGCATACACAGTTAATGGTCCCAAATGTAAAGAAAAATAATTCCTTGTTATATAAAATCGGAGATTACAGTAAGTTCGTTCTATTTAGGAAAATTTATTTCCTGTTTTTAGTAATATTTAAAAAAAAAGTAAAATTATATGTAAATAAATGTATAACTTCAAAAATTATACTTATATATTGACATATATTCATTTGAAGTGTAAGTAATTAGAAACTATCTCTTTGAAAGAAATTCATATTGTTTACATTTATCATGTAAAATCTGTAAGAATAGCTTTTTTTTTTTTTTTTTTTTTTTAAAGAAAAAACTTTTTTTTTTTTTTTTTTTTTTTTTTATAGACACGATGGAATTTTAGTATAATTAAGAAGGCTAATTTAATATCATTGTGTGCATGATACAAGATATCCTGTTAATTATTTATATTTTTTTTTCATTAATTAGCACACATTTTTGCATAGGACATTTTTCTTTTTCTTTTTTTCTTATTCTACACTCTTGGCAATATTTAGACGGCTATGTTGTCTTTTAGTATTTACTAGGAACACTTGAAACACCTTTCTGCCATTTTTATATAATTTCTTTTTTTTTTTCTATTTACATAAATACACACACTCTCTCTCTTTTACACACGCATACGCATACATGTGAGCAATTCTACCATAAATTTGACTTTTAAGTCCCTGAGGTATAGAATTAAACAACAATATTTATTAAATAAACTAATTAAAAAATAAATATAATTAAAAACGTTGCTAAAAATTCCTTACAGTCCCTTGTCCCTAGCGTAAATTTTTTAGTTTATAACTCAAATTGATATTTTTTTTTTTTTTTTTTTGAGGGAAATTAGATCCATTTAAATTTATTATTGAACTGACATTATTTTTTCAAAAATACTCAATAACATTCACACTTTGGACTTTTTTAGTATTGATTACTCTTTCTTTTCTGAACCTTTTCCCGGAATTTTGGTATCCTTACCGTCCCGTAAGCTAAAGTGATGAAAAGAGGCACTAGATGGAGGCACTGTGATGTTCAGTGATAAAAGGAGACTGAAAAATGCCTACATTTCAGTTAGCAGCAGCCATTTCTTCCTATACACAAGCGTCTACGTCTTAATCAGCAACTTTTACTCCCAAAACCATACTCCCAAGAGTCTTGCTCTCAACTTGTGCGCATCTAGTTCTGCGCAGACAGACGGCAAGTGATACTCCTCGCTCAGTGAAAGACGGCAAAGAAACGGTAACTCAGTGAAAGACGGGACGAAAGACTCCGTCCGTTGCTTGTTTTGTTTTCGTAGGGCGTATTGCCTGCATCCTGCATGTTTAAAGGGCTTTTTGAACAGGAAATATATATATATATGTATATATATGTAAATTTCTTCTTTGGCAAAAGTTTTTTGTTTCATCATAATATGGATGCATTTATTTATAGTGTAAAAAAAAAAAAAAATCAATGATAGTGGATTTAAAACAGGTTTATTATTTAAGAAAATAAACATCGCTTATTATTTACTTTTGTAATTGCGGCATAGGTTATTTATTTTATTGTAAAAGTTTTATGTAGCTTTTAAGATGCAAATTGCATAGAAAAAGAATTTAAAATCCACAGATGAGATTTAATATATTTTTCAAAGTTTTAAAGATTATTTTTAAAAATATCCTTGTATACTATACACTTTATTTTCCACTTTTTTGTACGTCATACTATGTATTTTTATTTAAAATTAAATCAAAAGTTATTTTGCTTAAATAAGTGTATAGCAAGTATATATATATATGCATCTACAAGCATTTTGAAGAAAAGCATTTTTCTTTTTGCTTAGTGTCAAAGAATTTCAGCAATACTGCTTAAAGTTATTAAAATTTTGCTTATCTAAATTAAAATATTTAAAGAAATTTTGTTCCATTGTGTATTTATTTATTTGTTAAAACTGACAAATCTGTCTCTTCATTCATTCATTTATTTTATTTTTATTTATTTATTTACTATTATTATTATTATTTTTTTTTTTTTAATTGTAAGAAAGACTTTCCAGGAAATAAATATTTTTCATATAAAACTAAGGTACTACATTACTCAGTGCAAATACCTAATTTTGTCTTTATAATTCTTTTTTTACAGAGTCACATAAAATCATTCAAATTTATTGCTATTGCAGAATTATTATAATACGTTAATTTTTTTTTTTTTTTTTTTTTTTTTTTTGAAAAAAGCTCATGTTTTAATTCATTCTATGAAAATATATGCATTTTTCACAGCTATTTATACGACTTATATAAATATTCCTATCAACTATTCATTTCACATATTTTGCAGTTTTTAAAAATTAGAAAATATTATCTTATGAATTATCACTTAATCTGAAAGCAGTTTTTAGTTATAATTATTTGAGCATTTCATTTATTTATTTTTGCTTCTTTTTTACTTTGTTTGGTGCAATATATCCTTTCTTGGATATTAAGTGGGACGACGTGAAATAAGGAATCTGAAAATTTATCAACACAATGAATTTTGAAATTTTTAATTAATTCGAACAAAAGTTGGACAGAGAATTTATCATATAAATATTTTTTTTTATGAGTTCATTTTGCAACTTGTTGTGACCACTTGAAAATGTGCCATCACGATAACTTTTGAAATACAAAAACTGATTCAAACCAAAGCTGGATTATGAACTTATGTTTTAAATAGTTAGGATAAATTCACTGGTCAACTTGCTCTGCTGTTTTGTTACCAAGTGGCGATCACTTGAAAATTTATCTTTACAATAACTTTTGTAATACTGAACCAATTCAAATAAAATTTGTGCTGTGGACTTATCATTCAAATATCTTAGCTAAGTTTGCTAGGCATCTCACTTCGCCTTTTTATTTCTAAGTAACAGCAACTTGAAAATTTATTATCATGATAACTTTTGAAATACTGAATTCAAACCAAAGTTTGACTATGGACTTATCATTCAAACATCATACATGATTTTGCTGGGCAAGTTGCTCTGCAGATTTGTGTCCAAGTTGCAAACACTAAATGTTGACACTTGATTTTTTTTTTTTTTTTTTTTTAATTTTCACAACAATAACTTTGAAATACTGGATTTTTTCAAACCAAAGTTGGACAGTAGATTTATCTTACAGATATCTTGGGTTAGTTAACTGAGCATTGTGCTCAATTATTTTGTTTCCAAGTGGCGGCCACATGAAATTTAATCAACATGATAACTTTTGAAAAACTGAATTAATATGAAATAAATTTGTCGTGTAGGCTTATCTCAAAAATGCATTTTATATGCTTGTTTGCCTTATTGATATGCATTTAAAATTGACAAAAAAAAAGTTATTTATGAACCGATTTGCTTAAAACTTCATATATACATAGCCCTCGTCAATATATTCCCACCATGCTCATTACAAATTTTAGCGGTCATTTTGTTTCAAAATGGTGGCTACATGATAAGAAAAAAGGAATCAACCTACCCTTTCAAAAGAACCGGGAAGATTTTTAATTTTTGAGAATTTTAAGATTTGTAAATCTTTGGAATGGAAACATAATTTTAAAAATCTTACTTTGGCACTTTGTAATAAATACTGATTGAGAAAAGAAATGTGGTAGTTAGAAGTATTATATAAAATTGTGAATGCATTAAAAAATTTATAAAGTTTCTTATTTACTCTTAGCTCAGTTAAGATTAAATAATATATTTTAATACTGCTTAATAATTAATTATTCTTATTTTCTTGTTGGTTATTGCAAAGTATTTTGTGGAACTGACTTACATATTCTCAGAGGCAGATTTAAGTTAGATTGTGCCCTGTGCTCATTCGGCTATGGATTCCCCCCCCCCCATATTTTTAAAAAATATTATGCATACGTATTGTAATTATAATAATGAATATAATATAACTAACGGAAATTATTATTATTCTTTGATGATACATAATTCGTTGCAACATTACATATAATAATTTGTTCATAATAATAAAGAAAAATAGTCGAGTGCTACTTATTTTTTCTCTCCTATGAATTTGTGATTTAAAAGACGGAATAAAATTTTTTATGTAATTACTAACAAATAGACAAAAGTTACTTTTATATATTCAATGAATAGTATAAATTATTTTTATAAATAATTTTATTTCATAAATAGATAAGCTGCTATGCTTCATAATATCTTTTACAGCTTCCTGTTCGATAATTTCTATTTAAGTGAGAAGTTTGTTTTTCGAAGTCAATGGTAGGGATAAAGTAAATTTTGGATAATACACCAAAATGTTTTTAATGGTATAGTGTTCTAGAATTGATAAATGTAGGGGGGGGGGGTGAATATTTTTACTTACTGTCTAATCTGGACTTAAACCAAATTCAAAATTTCATTAACAAAATGTTAAAATATAAGTAGGCTTATGAATAATCAATTTGCATACCGTTAAAGATGCCTCTATATATTTCATTGTTAACTACATAATTCTCTTAAAGATTTATCATCTCACATACATAACTATGTTTTTCTCTCCTTTAAATATGAAATGAAATGGTAAAATAATTGTTTTACCATTGAAAAAAGTCCGATTCGAGTACAATACTAGCCCACTGTACTGCATATATACATATTTTTTAATATTGTTGAATTTTAAGTAATTTGAGCATTTCAACTATGTTTTAGTTTTTTTTTTCTTTTAAGACTTTTTTAATGAAAGGTTTTTCTATTAAACAATCCAGTATACGTACTGAAATGCTTAAAAAAATTTATAACTTATTATTTCATTTTTGCATTTTGAGAAAAATGCAACTGTAATGATACACTGCTTATGTGTGTATTATCTGTCTATCATTCTAGATAGATTATATATTTGATATGTACTCAAGATGTGAAGCAAAAAATGTCAGAAATTTATCAGTGTTCTAGCATGAATTAATATTTTGTTTTGGTCTTTACTTTAACAGTATTATATATAAAATAACCTAGTAAAAGAAATAGTTTGGAGAGAGAGGGGAAGAAAATGCTTTTGAATAATGAAATACACTGTTGTGAAATCTAAATAAATTTCATATCCTAATCAAAAAATTATTGCCAAAGAATGAATGCATATAGGCAGTAATATATTCAATATCTTTTACAATGTTCTGTAGGAAAGGTATAAATGTTAGATGTTTTAGAATTTTATCATTATTTTTACATTTATAATAAGGATTAAATTAACCATATTGCAGTGGGATTTTATTTATTTATTTTTTCTTTTAAGAGAGAATGTCAAAGCATAGATAATTTGTATAACTGAATGTGCCCACTGTTTTATGATTAATTATCATTTACGCTATTTTTATGATTTAAAATTAAAGACAGTGCCAAATTTTGGGAATCTTCTGGGGAGTTTTATTGAATTAGATTAGACATTTTCTATTCTTTTTTTTTTTTAGGATGAAACATTCGTTGAGGAATAATTTTTTTATTAGTTGGAAAGGGTTGATTCGATTGGGAAGAAAATGATGTAGTGCTTTGAGTGACAGCATTCAGTTTTGGTAATACGGACTTAATTTTTTTTTCCTTTAATTCCAGTTGCTCTGGACCAGTACATGATTTAATTAAATCACTGTCTCTCTTTATAAGGGATTCCTTTTGCTCTACAAGACCCATTTCTGAATTTATTATGGGCTTTGAATGACTTAATTCTTTAATAATTACAGAAGATTGTACATTTTCATTAATCGTCTTTCACTGAGCAAGGAGTATCAATTGCCGCCTGTCTGCGCAGAAGTAGATGCGCAGAAGTAGATGCGCAGTAGTTGGGAGCATGACTCCCGGGAGTATGATTTCGGGAGTAAAAGTTGCTGATTAAGACGTAGACGCTTGTTTCCTATACTGCTGTTGTGTAAAGAGTAAGGTAAAACAACAAAGTAAAACCGGTTGGGCGGCTTTGTTTGTGGTTTTACCGTCCACAAGGCTTATTATAAAACTTTAATATGTAAGGGCAAATGTTTAAGTTGTATAATTTGACTGACGTGAAAGATATAAAAAATTCATGTTCCGTGTATTTGTTGTTAGACCTAACATACTGAAAGCATGTAATATATGATAATTTTCCTTACTGTCCCTACCTTACTGTTCCAGTTACATTTTACTAATGAAAGGGACGGTAAGATTTGCATTGGGAGCAGTAGTAAAGAAATTCTGAAGAAAAGTGAAATGCAGAAAATCAGAAAAAACAACGGATGCCAGGATTGGCATTCCTTGGAGAAGATATTAAATCTTGCACCCGACAAAAAAAGAAAAAAAAATTACAAAAGCACACACACACACATACACACTCACAAAAAAAAAAAAAAAAAAAAAAAAGACTACAAAACAGATACGTTATCTCCATGATACAATGGCAAACTTGCATAAAAATTATTCAAAGCACAGGCAATTATAAACTATTTTGCAATAATAAACTATTTTGGTTTTTGAAGTCAAAAGTTAGTAAACAAGAATACTTGTTTAGACATAAAACATGTTAACATTCAGTTTATATTACACAGCTTGTGTCGATATAAAATAATCAGTGTTACTCAAGCTTCAAATTTAACAAATCATTTTGTGATAAAAACAATAAAGACTTCATGTACGGAACCTGTAGCTGATACAGAGTGAAGAATGTTAATTTAAAGTTAAACAACATAGAAGAGAAACAAGATGCGATAACATACTACAAATTACAAATGGATAAAAAAAGATGAAGAAAAATTTGAGCGTAAAAAGTATTCCATAAAGGTAAAAAATTTTGTCAAGGAGAATATACAATGTTTAATAAAAGATCTGATTGCTTGTGCTAATACAGAAATACCCCAGTTGAATGAATTTTATGAATTCATGAATTTTACGTATGACACCAGTTTAACACGTTAAAAAGACTGAAGACTTCTTTAAAAGGCAATGAAGCTTTTATAGTAATTGACATTTCAGAAAACTATGAATGTAAATACAATTCTGAAATACAATGTGCTCACTTTGCGCTTCAAAAGCACAAGTTACAATACACATTGGTGTAACATATTATTCTGATATAGAAGCTGATGTAGACAACAGGAAGAATAGAAATCTTTCTCTTGTAAAATGCATGCAATTTTGAAAAATATCAGAAAGTCTTCATCATGACTCTAAAGCTGTTTGGGTACATCCTATGCCAATTTTAGATATGGTACAAAAAACATGGTCCCATATCAATAGCTTTAATTTGCAAAGTAATGTGCCAACAACGCAGTACAAAAATAAAACAAACTGTACTAGCTAACATATTTTGCTAAAAGGCTAGGATTTATAGAAGCCACATAGAACTTTACTGAACTAGGTCACGGCAAAAGTTCTGCTGATGGCATTGGAGGACAGCTTAAAACGAAAATAGACCAGCTTCTTGCACATGACACAGACATTACTGATGCTCAGACTTTATGTAAAGTAATGGCGAATTTGGGACTTGAAGTCATATTGTTTGAAGTATTCAATAAAGATATTGAAGCTATTAATGTACAAGTTACACAATATTTGAAACCAATACCAAACACAATGAAATAAAGACGTTATGTGGAGTTCTATATCTCCAAATCATCTTGGTCTCCGTACTCTTTCGTGTTTTGCTTGTGAAGGAGTACAATGCAAACATTATCAATCAAATCGAAGCACATGGGAATGTACCAAAGTTCCAGCGTCCATAGAAAAATAGTATCTTCTCAAAAAGAGGATGGATCACAAAGTAGTTGTCTCAACAGCTCAACTAAACAAAAAATTCTAAAACATGGGCAAGTTATAAAAGGAGAATGGGCTGCTGTATGTTATGACAACTCATAGTATCCAGGAATTGTAGAAAAACATGATGCTAATGTAATAATTGTACTGTATATGCATCGCTCTGGCAACAAGTTCTTCTGCCTAGTAGTCAAAGATTACTGTCTGCCAGTGGATGACATAATGTGTAAAATCGAGACTACTCCACAACAAATATCAATCAGATACTTTTCTATAAACATTTTCGAGGATTATGACAAACACTTTCAACAGCTGCTTGAAAAGATCGGAACTTTTTTTAGAGCCCAGTTTGATCTATATATTTAACTAATTCTAACTTTGTAATTAAATTCAGTTATTTTGTAATATTTCTCTATTTTGACCTTACCGTCCTTTCTCTTCCTTACCATGTCCCACTATAAAACTTTTAGTAAATTGTTTTAAATTTGTCTGCTAATATAATTAATCAATTTTCTAGATATCCAGCATATATAATTAAAAATATATAATAATTTAAACCTGCTTTCCATAGCTACATGTTGTAAAGTTAAATAAATGAACACAAAATTGGAAAAATTGCTACATTGTTACATTTATGGCAGTGTTAAGAGTGAAAGTCATTTCACAATAGTGTATATTTTGTGTTTACTATATTTTAGTATCATGTAGTCACCACCATTAAGCATAATAAGTGCAAAACTTAATATGAACCGTTACAGACTTTAAACATCGTGGGGACGATAAAGAAAATTGAAAATAAAAGCTCAACATATTTTGTCAGTTAAATAACATATATGATCACTGCTGAATATTTTTTAACAACTTTGAAACATTAATACACATTTACACACACATTTTATGATACTTTCTTGGGCTTTGTTCATGCTAGTTTCATTGATATGAAAGTTAAAATTATGGTAGAATTGCCCATACATATAATCATTCAAATTATTCTGGTCAATGATGTATGATTATTGCTCTGAAGTCGTATGAGTCTACAAAAATGTCTTATAAGTATTCCAAAGATCACTTCGGATACAGATGTATACCGGTTTGTTCAAAAGTAACAGAAAAAATAAATAATGCATTATTGAAAATGTATTGACTGGGGAACTATGCGATGTTTACTGAAATGTGCAGAAAAGTATGGGTATATATATATGTGTGTGTGTGTGTGTGCATGTATATTAGTTACATTTTCACTAACAAACGGCGTTGAATTTGCAATATCATCTCCCATTTTAAATGGATCCACCTTCTCAAATAACGCCATATTACGAATACTGATTAGTTTGACATTGGCGTATTGCATATAGTTTCAGATATTAGCGAATATTTAAATTAAGCATTTATTGATTATTACTGTTGCAAATCGTTCTTAAAGGGAATACTTGACACTATTAAGAGATAAAGTATTGTTATTTAAGCTTTATTATGATAATTCTCAATACGCAAAGTCTGATGTTCTTTCTCATGAAGGACGACCGTCACATTAAACATCTATAGTCCTAATTACTTTATTGAATGTACTGTGCCACTAAAGAAAAGTAATTTATCAACTAAAGCTCCACCTGATGAAAAAAAAATAATCTGGTGTATCACTCACACGACTTTCTCTTACCCTGAAATTTAATACTATAAATACAGGTTGCAGATTAAAAGGTAAGATAACGAGTACTGTTATGTAAACCTGTGTTAAACAATTCATATTAGGCTTCTGAAGAGTTTTATATGATAATTAGTTCTGTGTGAGGGGGGCTACCGTCCCCCTCAACCCCCCGTTTCATTAATGCACCTACATTTACATAGAATTTAATTCGGTTATTAAAAAATAATTCTGTTTTTAAAAAATAATTTATTAAAATTATTATTTAAAAAAAATATCTCTTATGATAATGCAGACGATTTCCATATTAGAGAAGTGGTATAACACCAAATATCCAAAAAAAAGTCCATTTTATTCTCATCATTAAAAAGAAGGGGAAAAAAAAACGATTTTTTAAATTAGTTTTTTTTTTTTTTTTTTTTTTTTCTTTAAAAGTAAAAAAAAAAAAAAATCGATAACTTTGTTTTAAATTATCGCAGATCGATGGTTCAACCATTCGTTTTAAAGGTATTGGCGAGCTCTTTTGAAAGATACCCATCATGAAAACTTACTCCCCTCGAAGAGGGACTTCCCTCCCAGGGGGGGAGGCGAGGCTCCTACATACACAAAATTGTTTTCCCAGTTAACTATCTCTATTACAAAAAATATATATTCGTTTCATTTGGTTTAGTTCAGTCTATAGACGTTAAACTCTACTTTCCTGCAATTTCCCCCATAGACGTAATGTATTAGAATTCTCTTGATTGTCCCTGTACACGAACCATTTGCTTGATCTTAACGAAAAGCTTACTGTAGCATCCCTATATGATACACATTTAGAATACCAAGTTTGAACTTTCTGCCATAATTTGTTTTTGAGATATGCTGATAACAGACAGACACACAGACACACAGACAGACACACAGACAGACACACAGACATACACACAGACCATTTGCTAAAAACATGATTTTCGTATTCAGGGGACCTCAAAACGTGTAAATATAACAAAATCTCGCGTTCGAAAATTTGACCCAAAAACAATACTTTCTATACCTTATGGGTAAGAGAAAGTAAAAATCTAATTTGGGAAAAAATCGTCTGTGACTTAGCCCATGTCTTTCGATGCATTTTAGTGGAAACCGACTAGTACTACGCTCTATAATTTTTCAATATATATATGTATATATATATATATATATATATATATATATATATATATATATATATATATATTATGTGACTTTTGAATCAATCGGTATATTACATAGAAAAAGACCATAGAGACCTTCTACAATTTAATTAAACTGAAAAATAATTCATCCTATGTAAGATTTATAGTCGCATATGATTGCTATACTATTTTTGTTTAGGTTAAAAAAAAAAAAAAAAAAAAAAAAGAAAAAAAAAACTAAGTCTCATTGTTCTATAAATTGTCCAAAGAATTTATATATAGAAACACCATAAATAAATAAATAAACGAATAAATAAAATTATTTAGTCAAAAATATTCAGCATGACTTTTCATCAGGCAAAATATTATTTAATTAGCATGAAAATACCAGTACAGGATTGATATAGAAAATTGCATCCTTAATTTATTTTTTTTAATTATTAAATAATACTTGAAATTTTCTAACATATATTTTATGTGTTCACTTTATCTTTCCACTTTTATCTTATGAGAATATAAATCAATATCACCCTTTATCTAAAGAAAATTGATAATCATTCCCTTTTCCTTCAAATTATTTTCTTTCTTTATACATTCTGAATAATGAATATTAAATGGCATTCATTGAGCTAAAACTGAATGATTCTAATTAGAATTAGAATTAGGAAAATAAAGAAGTGCTTTAGTTTAAAAGTTTTCAGACTTTCTTATTTATTATATTTTTACTCCGTAATGTGATATTTTTATATAAAATTTATTCATTATTACTTTTTTTTCAATTTTTTTTTTTTTACACATTTTCGTATATAGTGAAATTTAAGAAGTTATCAAGTTCTTATTTTGAATAAACGAAATATTTAAAATTCAATGATTTATACATTCTTACGTCACTGGTGATCTATAAACATGTAAAACAAGAAAATCTTTTAATAATTTATTTATACAATCTACTAATTCACACATTTTTCTGCATGAAAGAAGTATTATAATAATTTTACTGTTTGCTTTAAACTAAAGTAAGTACTTATCTGTATTTTAATAAATTTATGACTTCCCATTTCTGCATGAACAGTTTATTTTATGCAAATGTTTTAATTTAAAATAAATAACTTTTAAGTAGCTTGTAATCTTATTAATTCTTATTAATACTAATCACAATTTATTTAAAGAAAAATACTTATTTTCTAACTGAGTTACTTTGTTCGTTTCTGGGAAAAACCTCATACTTTCCGAATAACAAACTACGTATTATTTTTGAAAATACACATTTCGCTTTCATGTAACTTTAATAAAAAATGAATGTTTCTAACTTTTTATTCATACATATAAATCTCAAAGTAACTAAAGTTTTAATAACAATAAAGGTTGTGTTTATTAGTATAACATTTAAAAATATTACTTTAAATTAGAATTTTACTATTGAAGTGTGATTTTTTAAATGACTTTTTGTTTTGTTTTTAAAGTTAAGCTGTTTATAAGTTTTTCTTTTTTTTTTTTTTTTAATATAGAGGAATGAGAGAACATCAGTTATTAATGTAGTCATGATGCTTATTGTAAAGTGACTCATTCTACAACTCTTCTTACTATGGAAAATTTTAATTTCATGGACAACGGTAACAAGAGTTGCCAAATGTTTTCTGGAGCATTGTTAGCCCATCTCCTTTTTGTTCATACCAGTAACCATAACGAATTATTTTTTCATATTTATTCCTTGTCGAATATTGAATGGAAATATTTTACAAAAAATCTGGTGCGAAAAGATGGCGGGGTATAAAAAGCTCTGGAATAAATTATAAATATTAATGACTCGGAACTAACTCTTCCAGTTTAAACCACTCCCCTTCAGCCTATAATGTCATAGATATAATATTGTATTGAGAGAAAAGAAATAAAACTCCTTCCACAATTCTCAAAAAAAAAAAAAAAAAAAAAAAAGAAATATTATAATAAAGATATATTAAAAGAAAACAATGAGGCTATATTTGAAGTATTGTACTAATAAAAATAATATAACTCATTCATAGTTTAAAATAATAAATAAAAAATTAAAGGTGGAGTAGAAAAATTGTTATTTACTATGTAAGCTCAACATTCGTATTAATTAGGACTAAAGAAATACTGTTTGAATGAAGAAACTGTACTTTAGCATTACACTTTGACGGAGTTCATAAATTTGTAACACTTTTGTGTAGTAATTAGACTTTTTTTGTGGTATATTTTAAGTTTTCTGTTATCGCATTTACTGCATTTTTTTTTTACACTAGCTATCACTTCCTCATTGCTTTTGCTTTCTATATAGTTCTTAACATTTTTTTTTCTGCAATATTTTATTATAACTTAGTTTTCATGGCAAAGCATTTATTTTACAGAGTTTAAATATTACGAAAATTGAAGATTTTTTTTTTCTTAAAAAAAAAAAAAAAAAAAAAAAATACAAATAATAATAATAATAATATATTTTGGTGGAATAGATATAATTCAATCTACATCTTATTGTGTTTTTTGAAATTCGACAACTTATAAAATCATAGTTTTAACGTAAAGAAATTTTACCGGCCATGATGCAGATAGAAAAACGTGATTTAGATGGGGTCGTCTTTGAAAAGAACCTCAGATACTTCGTGTTTTATACCGCATTTGGTGAGTTTGTTACGACAAACTTGCTTGAAACATTAAAAAAAAAAAAAAATTATAACCACTATGATGTTTGTGTATTTTTCTGCCAGTGTTTCTAACAAATATTATGGGAGATGAGATGTACGTATAAGGAGGGTGGGGGTTTGTACATTCTGATGAACATTCCGATACTGTCAATTTAAGTTTACTAAATACTGGTCAGAAATAACAGTATATATCGTTATTGAATAAATTTCTCAGGGCTTATTTACATATATATAGTAATATATATAGATCTATCATCACCATGTTAACGTGCAAAGATTTTTGATGCCGAAAAAGTTTTTTGGCATCAGCCATGAGAGAGTATAAAACTCGGAAACAATAATGGAATAGAATGTTGATATATATTAAAAATGCCGAAATACTACGCGGCTTTTAATTGTACAAATTCATTTATGAAAGGAAGTGGAATAAGTTTTCATAAGTAAGTTAAATTTAACTAATTTATGAAAAATATGATTTTTTATAATCAGTTGCATTGTTATTATTATGGTTTAAATACTGTTTTCGATTTTTAATGGAATACTTTTTTTTAATTTTAATATTTTTTAAGTTTTTATATATTAGTAAGTAATATCGAATTTTCTAAATTCTTTTAAATGTAGTTAGCAGCGGCAGAGGTAAAGCCCGCTCGTTTTAATATATTACAACTAGTATTACCACAAGACTTTCTTCTATATATCTGTACTGATAAGTATAAAGGATTTAAGTCCATATTCTTGATTTTTCAGGAGACGAAAAATAAAGTTTAACTAGCTAAAAACAAATCAGAAGAATCGATTAGGAAAAAGGTATTTCGTTGATTTATACCCTTTATACCATTCATTGGTTGTCAACCTTCATTTAATAACGGGAAAAATTGAATTAAATATTTTATACCATACATGAATGGTAAATTTCTGAATTGGTCCTTTTTTTACCAATGGATTTTCTCAAAGACTAAATAACATAGAATTAAATCCTTTATACCAATCGATGGAGAATTTTTTTCTGAGTCTGACTATGTACTTAACTCAAAATCGACATTTTTGGACTTAAATCCTTTATACTTATCAGTACAGATATAATCCTATACAAAGTTACGTAATACAAATTATTTATTAAGTTATAATTTATTAAAGATATTTTCCATGATGAGTGCAGACGATTTTTTTCTTAAAGCTGTATAATAATAAATGCTAAAAAAAATCATTTTTGTGCACACATGAAAAGATACACAGTCGAATCACGTTAATGTGAATGTCAAGGGGGATCAAAAATCTGTTCATGTTATCAGTAGTTCATGCTATCAGTAACTGATCGTCATACAACTAAAGCAATCTTCATTTTGACGGGGATCGTGGTAACAGTTCATGTTAAAAGTAATTCACGTTAATAGTGTTAACGTGTTTCTTTTCTGTTTTCTGTGCACAAATCGCCTCCAATATCCTCCTTACTACAAATGTTCGTGTGTTTTAGAACTTTCTACATCTGTAGCTCCTCAGTTCAGAAGACATTTAACGGTTAAAATAATCATCGTTCCTCTCCAAATCAAACTGATGCGTATAAAATTATCAAACAATGATTAACATGGGGGAGGGGGCGTAAAAAGAAAACGGTGGGTGATGGGGCAAAATGGAGGTCAGATTCGGATTCAGGAGGAAATTTTACATGAATTTTACAAGAATCTGCAAAAATGGTATCGATACAGATTTTTTTTTTCGGAGCAGTGTAATTATCTGCAATTTAGTAGGACAAGTTTTACTTTTTCTGTATTGTGAAATGAGATTATTTTTAGTTAGTAGTAACTCATTATAGTACGACGATAAGACCCATGCCCCAGCCCGCCCGGTTCCCGCTGTTCAATGTATTTTTCTAGTCAACTTTGTCCCCTTATTACTTCCGGTGTGAATTTTTTTTTTTTTTTTTTTTTTTTTTACCACACTTGACATTGTGAGTTTTTTTGCTTTTCTTCCCATGCTATTCCTATGGGGTTTTTAGCCTTTTTTCCCCTCTTTTTCTACATTCTAAAGTAGCGGTGGTGGTAAAGTAGGTGTCGTCCTGGACGACAGGACCCATGCCCCAGCCCGCCCGGTTCCCGCTGTTCAATGTATTTTTCTAGTCAACTTTGTCCCCTTATTATTTCCGGTGTGAAACTTGTTTTTTTTTTTTTTTTTTTTTTTTAACACACTTGACATTGTGAGTTTTTTTGCTTTTCTTCCCATGCTATTCCTATGGGGTTTTTAGCCTTTTTTCCCCTCTCTTTCCACATTCTAAAGTGGCGGTGGTCCCTCATTACATCTCTGTATATATGTATTTAATTTTAAAAACAAAATCTTTATATCCATTTAAAAATAAACCCACTATCTGCCCCATGCTGCAACTAGCCGATAAAGGGATAACAGCGAACACAAATTTTCTTGAAGATGAAGATATGTCTAATCAATTTAACTCTTCAAAAAATCTAACTATAAATTTTCATTAAAATCATTTTATCAATTTCCGAGTAAACCCAATTCCTGCCATATGGTGCAAACGGGTTAACAGGAAACACGAATTTTCCTGAAGATGAGGATTTTTCCCATCGTTTTAGATCCCTAAAAAGTACTTAACCCATAAACTCTAATAAAATTAGTTACATCCATTTCTGAGTAAGTCCAATTTCTGCTATATGTTCTGACTGGCCATTAAAGGGTAAGCGCAAATTCTCCTGAAGATGACGATATGTTCAATCGTTTTAGATCTCTAAAAAACGCTTAACCCCAAAATTTAATCAAAACCATTACATTTATTTCCGAGTAAAACTAATTTTTATTTATGTTGCGATTGGCAGTTAAAGGGTTAAAACAAAATTTCCTGAAGATGAGAATATGTGCAATTGTTTTAGCTCTCTAAAAAAAACACATAACCCCAAAATTTAATCAAAATCGTCACATTCACTTCCGAGTAAACCCATTTTATGCTATAAATTGTGACTGACTGCTAAAGGGTTAACGCGATCTTTCCGGAAGATGACGATATGCCCATTCGTTTTAGCTATCTAAAGAACAGTTAACCCCATACTTTTATAAAAATCGTTGCAACCATTTCTGAGTAAACATAATTCCCATTATATTTTGCGACTGGTCATTAAAGGGTTAACGCGAATTTTACTGAGGATGAGGATATGCCCATTCGTTTTAGATCTCCAAAGAACACTTAATCCCAAACTTTTATAAAAATTATTATATCCATTTCCGAGTAAACCTAATTTCTATTATATGTTGCGACTGGTCGTTAAGTGGTTAACGTGAATTTTCCTGAAGATTAAGATATGTCCAATCGTTTTAGCTCTCTAAAGAACACTTAACCCCAAACTTTTATTAAAATCTTTATATCCACTTTCGAGTAAAACCAATTTCTATTATATGTTGTGATTGTCAGATAAAGGTTAACGCAAATTTTCCTGAAGATGAGGATATGTCCAAACGTTTTAGTTCTGTAAAAAAAAAAAAAAAAAAAAAAAAAAAAAGGACACTTAACTCCAAACTTTAATCAAAATCGTTATATCCATTTCTAAGTAAACTCAATTTCTACTACATGTTGCAATTGGCAGTTAAAGGGTTAACTCGAATATCTCAAAAGATGAGGATAAGTCCAATAGTTTTTTCGACCAAAAAACGATAAATTTATTTAAATGTCGTTATTCCAAACAAAGAAAAAAAAAAAAAAAGAAAAGAAAAGAAAAGAAGAAGAAAAGAGAGAAAGAAAAATGAGATTCTGGAGTTTTTTCATTCATCTTTAGTACATAAATTATTCATAAATTTTATTTGCTAAATTATCTGTGTATATTCCCGTGTATATTCACTCGGGGAAACTCTTGGAGAGAAATTGTTATTTTAGAGATACTCTCCAATATGTACCATACATTGCGTTGATTTATTTTTAAAAAATAATAATCTAAATAATACCCAAGTTTATTAAATCTTTACTGGGTCATAAAATAAAATTATGAGTACAAAAATTATCTCCTATGTTATTAAGCTGTATTCTTGGAATAATTTATCTAGAAACCAATGAGAAAAGAAATAACCATCGTTCCTCTCCAAATCAAACTGATGCGTATAAAATTATCAAACAATTATTAAAATAGGGGAGGGCGCGTAACAAAAAAACGGTGGGTGATGTGGCAAAATGGAGGCCAGATTCGGATTCAGGAGGACATTTTACATAAAAATCTGCAAAAATGGTATCGATACAGATTTTTTTTCGGAGCAGTGCAATTATCTGCAATTTAGTAGGACAAGTTTTATTTTTTCTGTATTGTGATATGAGATTATTTTTAGTTAGTAGTAACTCACTACATCCCTCATTACATCTCTGTATATATGTATTTAATTTTAAAAACAAAATCATTATATCCATTTAAAAATAAACCCACTATCTGCCCCATGCTGCAACTAGCCGATAAAGGGATAACAGCGAACACAAATTTTCTTGAAGATGAAGATATGTCTAATCAATTTATCTCTTCAAAAAATCTAATTATAAATTTTCATTAAAATCATTTTATCAATTTCCGAGTAAACCCAATTCCTGCCATATGGTGCAACCGGTTAACAGGAAACACGAATTTTCCTGAATATGAGGATTTTTCCCATCGTTTTAGATCCCTAAAAAGTACTTAACCCATAAACTCTAATAAAATTAGTTACACCCATTTCTGAGTAAGCCCAATTTCTGCTATATGTTGTGACTGGCCGTTAAAGGGTTAACGCAAATTCTCCTGAAGATCACGATATGTTCAATCGTTTTAGATCTCTAAAAAACACTTAACCCCAAAATTTAATCAAAACCATTACATTTATTTCCGAGTAAAACTAATTTTTATTTATGTTGCGATTGACAGTTAAAGGGTTAAAACAAAATTTCCTGAAGATGAGAATATGTGCAATTGTTTTAGCTCTCTAAAAAAAAAACAAAAAAAAAAAAAAAAAAAAACACATAACCCCAAAATTTAATCAAAATCGTCACATTCACTTCCGAGTAAACCCATTTTATGCTATAAATTGCGACTGGCTGCTAAAGGGTTAACGTGATTTTTCCGGAAGATGACGATATGCCCATTCGTTTTAGCTATCTAAAGAACACTTAACCCCAAACTTTTATAAAAATCGTCACGACCATTTCTGAGTAAACATAATTTCTATTATATTTTGCGACTGGTCATTAAAGGGTAAATGCGAATTTTACTGAGGATGAGGATATGCCCATTCGTTTTAGCTCTCTAAAGAACACTTAATCCCAAACTTTTATAAAAATTGTTATATCCATTTCCGAGTAAACCTAATTTCTATTATATGTTGCGACTGGTCGTTAAGGTGTTAACGTGAATTTTCCTGAAGATGAAGATATGTCCAATCGTTTTAGCTCTCTAAAGAACACTTAACCCCAAACTTTTATTAAAATCTTTATATCCACTTTCGAGTAAAATCAATTTCTATTATATGTTGTGATTGTCAGATAAAGGTTAACGCAAATTTTCCTGAAGATGAGGATATGTCCAAACGTTTTAGTTCTGTAAAAAAAAAAAAAAAAAAAAAAAAAAAAAAAAGGACACTTAACTCCAAACTTTAATCAAAATCGTTATATCCATTTCTAAGTAAACTCAATTTCTACTACATGTTGCGATTGGCAGTTAAAGGGTTAACTCAAATATCTCAAAAGATGAGGATAAGTCCAATAGTTTTTCGACCAAAAAACGATAAATTTATTTAAATGTCGTTATTCTATACAAAAAAAAAAAAAAAAAAGAAAGAAAAAAGAAAAGAAAAATGAGAAAGAAAAATGAGATTCTGGAGTTTTTACTTTCTTCTATATTACATATTATAGAGAAAGTATTGGATTCGCGAAAATTTTCGACCTCCGTTTTTTGACGGATCTACACGTTTTAGGATGTCCTGAACACGAATTGATAGTTTTTAAAAAATGTCTGTCTGTGTGTCTGTCTGTCTGTCTGTCTGTCTGCCTGTCTGTCTGTGTGTCTATCTGTATCATTTTTTTGTGGACGCTGTATCTAACGAACCAATGAATGAAATTTAACCAAACTTGGTATTTAGTTGCACCCTGACATGAACTGGTGCCCATTAGATTTGGGGATCAATAGCTCAACAGGTGGCGCTGCGATCGCATTTTATGCAAATTTTTAACATGGCAGCATAGGACAAAATTCCGTATAAATGGGCATAATGAGAGTTATTTTAAACGTGTGATTGTAAAATTAATATGAATTATTGATAATAATAGTAGTTAACTAGGAAAAAAAATTGTGCATGGGGGGGCATCGGTTCCCCCCCTGGGGGGGAAGTACCCCCCGGGGGGGGTTAAATTTTGAAGATGGGTATAATTCGAAAGATCTCGTCAATACCTTTAAAACGAATGGTTGAACCATAAATCTGTGATAATTTAAAACAAAGTTATCGATTTATTTTACTTTTAACCAAAAAAAAAAAAAAACTTAGAAAAAAATTCGCATTTTTTTTTTTTTTTTAAATATTGTTAGTGATTGAATATGTATTAATTTTTACAAAAAAAAAAAAAAAAAAAAAAAAAAACTTAGAAAAAAAAAATATCGTATTTTTTTTTTTTTTTTTTTTTTTTTTTTTTTTTATATATATTGTTACTGATTGAATATGTATAGGAAAATATAGAAGAAAGTCTTGTGGTGGCCACAACATACTAGTTTCATTCATCTTTAGTACATAAATTACTCATAAATTTTATTTGCTAAATTATCTGTGTATATTCCCGTGTATATTTACTCGGGGAAAGTCTTGGAGAGAAATTGTTATTTTAGAGATACTCTCCAATCTGTACCATACATTGCGTTGATTTATTTCTAAAAATTAATCATCTAAATAATACCCAAGTTCATTAAATCTTTACTGGGTCATAAAATAAAATTTTGAATACTAAAATTATCTCCTATGTTATTAAGCTGTCTTCTTGGAATAATTTATCTAGAAAACAATGAGAAAAAGAAATAAGAATTTATAACAAATAACCTTTTATTCATCTTTTATTCTAAACATAAAAAATTCTTCATCAAAATTAAATTAAGGAAATATCCTTGTTAATAATAAATCAATAGCACTTTAAACGGCTCAGCAAGATTTGAAGGAGGAAGGAAAAAAAAAAGAAATCTAAAAACTTTAGATATTTTCTTTTTTTATATATGATTTAAAGTATAGACTCACCCGGCGACGAGCGTCCACCATCAAGATAATCCAGAACTCTGACATCAGGCATAATTGGCTATTTATTAAAAGAACTTTCGCCAAAATTTCCAGAGCAACATAACTGCGGCAAGGGTCCAACCTTTGATTCAAGGGATCATTTAATTTCCAGCATCATTCACCTCAGAAGGCTCCTTTCTTTTAATCTCCATTAATCCGACGATTTCTACTCCTGGAATCTTGTGCGTACCGGCCGCTTCTCGGTCTAGCATCGGCGAGGGTCCAACCTTTGATTCATGGGATCTTTTCATTTCCAAATCGTTGCTATATTTCTCCTTCAAAAATTTTCCATCATCTGACGATATTTTTTATTTCTCACTTACAGGCCCATTTTGACTCCGCCTTCTGCCAAAATCGGGGCCTTTCCCTTTTTTTTAGTGGTTGTATTTTTTACCAATGCACTTCTATACTTCTCTCGATCCCCTCTACTCTTCTTAGAAATCCCGGTTCTCGAAAATCTGCTCCATCTCTTTTTTCCTCATTTATAGCTGCAATAAACCATTTTCGTGAGCTTTTGTCGTTTAATGTCAAACGCTTTGTTCGCTGCGTCGCCGGACCGTCTCGTAGATTCATATCAAGAACACATTTCCATTCTCCCTCCTTCAATTTTACAATTATGGCTTTCCTCTTTTACATCTAGCAATTTATCGCTCATGTTAAAAAAGAAACATTTTTATATGTCCATATTTACATACAAATCACTTTTTAAATTCTATTATATAAACATAAAGTATTTTTACATATATCTAAATTACACACATTTTTGTATAATTTCCGTTTATAAATAAATGTGTAATTTTAATTACAACAGAAAGACATCCACAAGAGAGTAAAATGGCCGTATTTCCCCGAGTAAAAAAGGCATAACTTTTTCTCCCTCGCTGATCAATCTATGTCTTATTACTATATCTATGCTTATTTCACGTTCGCAGACGAATATTTTCTGCGAAAATTCTATCCGCGATTGTAATGAAATGCTCGCCCTCTGGTGGGCTAAGGTAAAATTACAATAAACATGCTTTAATCCGGCTTTCATTAAGCCGCCATTGCATGCCGATGTTTAGTTTCACATATATTTATTGAATAAAAATGAATAAATCCGGTAAAAAAGATAACACATACTGTTGTGTGCTCCAGTGTAACTCCAAAGGACCAAGAAATCCAGAATTAAGCTTCCATCTATTTCCAAATGACACATTTAAAATTTCAGTTGCTTCGGCTAATGGAAGTAAAGAAATAATCAGATGATTTGAAGCTAATATTTGTTCAACTTCAGTTAAAAATATACTTCCGATCGAACTTTGAATAAACTGAAATATTTTTTTTTTCAAAAGCAATCCCTTTTCCATAAAGTAATGGCGGAGAAATTATAGTACGAATATTAAGTATAATAACAAAAAGAACAATAATAAATACACTTGGCTATAATATTTACTAACAACAAAAACTGAAAAAGCGCCATCTAGCGATCATTAGAAACGCGGATTGCATTCTATAAATAATTTCAATTTAATTATCAAATTTCAAATATTTAAAATGTTCCACAATTATTTAATTTTGATCTAGAGGAAATGCACTATTATAACAATTTTAAAGCAATTTGTATAATTCAAAAAACGGGTTTATCAACTTTTTTTAAAAGAAACGATACATAATGATGAAAATGAACGTACCACATGATTAAAAGAAATAATATGTAGCTTCACAGGGGGATTGCAAGACTGCACAGGATGCTGTCGTCAAGCTTAACTATTTTTATTTCTGGACCAAGAACGCAAATGATAATTATTATTTGCCATACAAGATTATTGCATATTATTACTGTAACCCATTACGACGAGTAGTTGTATATAAAATTAGAATTTCGAGAAGGGGGAGAACTTTATTCTTGCTGATAATTAACTCGATTTCTCCTCGAAGCTGCAGATAAATGACGCTGTTGATATCCTAATAATAATTGAAAACGTGCGCCATAGAAATCAGCAACTTATACATGTACTGGAAAAGGTATCGTAAAAGGTGCAATTATTTTATCTAGATTTGCAAAACAAGGTAGTTCAAGACTTAACTGCTTGGTGATGCCAAATTTACGTGACGAAAACATAGTAAGCTTGTCAAAAAAAAAAAAAAAAAAAAAAAAAAACTATATTACTGCGGCATAATTTTTGACGCAGTTTCGTTTTCTATACAGCATATGAATATGCATCTTTAATATGGCGCTCTAAATCAGAAAATGTGGGTTTCCCCCTCCCCCAAACTACGTGTAGCCTCAATTTCACACGAAGTTTTGGCGTCCCCATTCAGACGGTATTTTAATATATTACATTCATCAGCCTCTTAGATTTTGCTTGAATTAAACTGTCCATACCTTTGTCACAATCAAAACGTTCATTAACATTACAAGAAACCCATATATAGGCTTGGGCAAAGGGAGAGTATCATAAATGATTAGGCATAATTTTAAAGAATGGTCTTGTATGACCTTTTAAAACTTCTACATATCTATGATGTATTAAAGTAATAATTTTCTGATACTAAATTAAATTTAACAAAAGAATTTATTAAAAACGTTTAAATGAGAGGGGGGAGTTGACTCCTGTTTAGAAGTGTAATAAAAATCAGTGAACTCCACTTTCATATAGATAAAAAGCAATAAATGGTTTCATATTTCCAAAAAAACTTGCCGGCAACATAACTGGCGACAAAATCGCCACTACTCCTTAATACTGGAGTCGAAGGTAGTACAAATCAGAGTGATATCTTGAACTAAAACTAAAGTTCGATTTCATATGTCTTTTACTCACTGGAGAAATAATTTGCATCTATACGCAATTTGGCTTTCAACAAACATACTCAAATGTGATTAATTTGTAAAAGCTTTCACTTTAAACTCTTAATTACTGCCGACCCTCCGAAAAGAACTTTTTAAAGTCAGAATTAAGACTTCTAACCCCTCGAATTCTTTGCGACCTACAATTTACAAATTTCCTACGAAAATTTTATGAAGCTGCACAATTGTATTTGTAATAGACACTTTTTTACAGATTGAAATTTTATTTAAACCAGTTTTATTATTATATAATGAGTTAAAGAAAAAAAATCTGTCTGGCAAAATGGACTCTGCACAGCTTCAAAACATACATTTATTTTAATTTTTTTCTTTCTATAGGGTATACTATTGGGTGAGTGGGGAAGTTCTACCGTTTTTGGATATGCAAATTTGCAATGAAATTTACGTCACCAATGACATTGTAATGATACAAATCGTCGGCCAATCAAACGTGTAGATGCCTCACATTTAAATGCATCGTGTCTCATAAAGTTAATAATCTAAATATATATATATATATATCAGACGGTGTAACATGGAAAGTGAGAAGTAGCATATGAGACATTGTTTCTGATAAGAGTTCTATGAAAATAGTGAGGCAGCCGCACCATGTCGCAATGTCTGTTTATGGTGAGGATGCAGTAGACGAAGGCACATGTCGTCGATAGTTTCGTAAATTTAGGCAAGGAGACAGAACCTGCTAAGATCAGGCTACGAGTGGACGGCCATCAGACGTTGGAGACGACTATCATGATCAAGCTATAGGGAAAAACCAAACCCCAACCGTGCGAGAATTAGGAGACAACCTTCAAAGTACACTGGACAACGGTCGAGAGACGGCTGGTTAATTTGCTGCTGGTTCAATGCTGCCTTCTTCTGTCTACAGTTAGACAGGCTACATTCAAATTTGGTAGCAATGCGCCCAGGTTTCATCAATCGTCGCGGTGTTATCCTTAATCACGATAACGCCTGGCCACATGTTGCTGTCATCACTCGCCAAAAGTTACTGGGCTTTGGTTGGGAGGATTTACTCCACCGTCCCTATTATCCTGACTTGGCACAAACTGACTATCACATATTTCGTTGTTGAACAATTCCTTCAGTCAGAAAATGTTTGATGATCTTGATGCATTAAATAATACTCCCTTTAATGCATAATTCAGTGAAATTTTGCCCTATTCTCGCATGTTAATAAAATAGTAAATTTCGAATAAGTTTGTAAATTAGTATGATGTAAATCAACAGGGTTCTTTCCACCATCATAAGTGTTGCTTTAAAACTAGTCCGATCTCTTTACGACTATTCATTTTTGAGTTATCAGGTACATTGGCTCACAAACTAGCACTCAAATACGCTAATAAACTGATACCATAGAGAATAACAATATATCAATTTTGCGATTTCCGGATTCTTTACACCTCAAAACCTGTAAAAAAGTGAAAATAAAAAATAAGAAATTTTCACGATTATCTAATTTCCTCTTACCCATAGTATGACGGGGAACTAAAAACTGAATGTGTAAGAACCGATGTATGATTAATAAAAACTCTTTTCGATAAATGAAGAATTAGAACTACATAAATAAATGATGTAAACTGTTTACGCAATAATAATTTTGGCTTCAATAAAATTTATTTCAATCCTATATGAGACCACAAAAGACCGAGTGCACGATCGGAACGTTTACTGATTGTCTTTTTTTTTTTTTTTTCTGTCGCTTGACGAAAAATTTTTAAATAACAAAATTATAATTAGGTATGGAATAATTGTCGAAATAGACAAATACATTTCTATTAAAACAGAAGTTAATACATATATTGTTTCTCATTATTTCGATTTCCATTATTTTAAGTGAAAATATTTCCATTTCTCATAGTTAATATGAATGCATTTAAAAAAAAAAATGTGCTTCAGTGTATGAGAAATTCATAGCAAAACTACCCCATGAATATCTGTCGAAATTACAATATGTTGACTATAAATTTTATTGTGTTGTTATTTATAGTTTCATACTGGTTTTGTCATAAAAAAAATAAACATTATTTTTTCACTCTAAGTATAAGTTGAAATCTTTAATAACTCATATCAAATGAAAAAATTAAGAAATAAGAGTATTTTATCTCTCTCTCTATCTGCTTGCTCATAGCTACCAATATTTTAATTTATTCCGTAGTAGTTTTAGCAAGTTATATTAAACTTACATTAACTTACATTATATTTAAGATTACTATAACAAAATATATGTATTATATTTATATGCTACAGATCAACTTGTGTAAAGGGTTGGTTTAATAATAATAAAATTATTCTGAATATTGTTCCAAAATTGTAATTATGTTAATTTATATAACTTATAAAATCCGATAATAAACTTCTATACATTTATAAGCAAATTGAAATAAAATAAAAAAGTAATAGATCTTTTATTTCATGCAGATTTTCATGGACCTCCAGTGTTGTGTTACATATTTTTCACGGAATAATTTGAATATAAATTTACATTTTTTTTTTTTTGTTGTTGTTGTTGTTTTAGCAAGGTATCTAGGGAAAATTTTTCAAATACTTTTTAAGTTTACTGTCAAAATTTCTATTGCAAAAGTAATGTATTGGTAATTTCCGATTATCACTTTACTATATTAGTATAAATATATACATTAAAATTCACTTCTACAATTAGTGCTATGAGAAAAATGTAATTCTAAAAGTATATTCTAGATAGAATGTAAAATATTAATTTATTGTAAAGAATTGCTATTATATTATTCATAATAAATTTAGATTACAGTCAATAACTGAATAGTCCTCAAAAGATAAACGTTTTAAAAATAAAATAACAAAAATAAAATTATTATTATATAATTGAACAGAAGCACTTTTTGATAAATTACATGAACAGTCAAAAAATTACCAAGCAAATTTGTAAGATTGAATCGATTGAGTGGATTAACACCGATTGTCTCTGCTAAATTCCAAAGATTGTATAGAAAACGCTTTGAGGATCCTTGACCATATATACATGAGATTAGGAGAAAACCAAGAAAATTGCTGACTTATTAGACCGATAATAAACAATCTGGAAACAAACCCGAATCCTCTCGTCTTAAACATTTAACAGAAGTACCACTCGGTCACTGTCGGGACCTTAAATATATAAATGAATATATTAAAAATAATTATTGTAAGTTTCATGAATTTCCTTAATTTTATGTACATATTCATACCTATATATATAACATAACATTTGTAAAATATTTGCAAATTATAGTAAATTTAAACATGTTTTGTCAAAGTCTGTCAAATAGATAAGAATTTTATGAATGATATAAAAAATAGAACTTAATTAAATTTTAAGAGACACGTTTAGTTAGTTCAATTTTGACTTTGCAGATATCATACAATCCAATAACACCTATATTTCTACAAATGTACATAATCGTTGACTTTAAATAGTGTTCTAACTTAAAATATACCGTGATTTCTCAAATTGAAATTCTAAGGATATATTTACTAAATGTCACGTTATTTCCCAAAGAGGGAGTTTCAAATGAATCTACTTAATGAATTTGTTTCATTTTCCAGGAACGGTTTCAAAGTTTGCAGAAGTCTATTAATTTATTTTACTAGGAAATATCAGAGTGCTTATTTAGAGATATTTATAAACAGTCACAAAATGAGAAACAAGTGTATATTAAGAATTTAATTTCAAACAAATTTCATTATATTTACAACTGATTTGTATAAAATATTTTAATATAAATATACAAATTGAGAAAATTACATATGGAGAAGAAATAAGGCAAATCAAACAGTGCATGATAAAAATTATCAAACATAAAAAAGCAGCATTAATTTGCTTCATTATTTAAAATTTACAAAACTTATTTCTAGAAAAGGAGCAATAAAATATATATACTTATATAAGAATGTGTTTACGCTTGATCTTCTTAATTACAACATTGCATAAATATTTTCGAATTTAATGCTCATTAAATGTAATGTTCCGTAACTATTATATCATCGCGATAACTTTTAATATTAACAGAATATTTTTTTCCTATCTAAAGTATTTTCGCCCCATGAAATCAAAAGTTTGTGCTCCAGACATTGTTAATGCCACTTTGTTTTTCGTGTTTATGTTTTGCTTAAAAATATTTGCAGGACATCCATATTTTTTACTTTCTCTTACCCATAAGGTAGAGAAAGTATTGTTTTTGGGTCAAATTTTCGAACGCGAGATTTTGTTATATTTACACGTTTAGAGGTCCCCTGAATACGAAAATCATATATTTAGCAAATGGTGTGCGTGTCTATGTGTGTGTCTGTGTGTTTGTCTGTTATCAGCATATCTCAAAGACAAATTATGGCAGAAAGTTCAAACTTGGTATTCTAAATGTGTATCATATAGGGATGCTACAGTAAGCTAGCTTTTCGTTAAGATCAAGCAAATGGTTCGTGTACAGGGACAATCAAGAGAATTCTAATACATTACGTCTATGGGGGAAATTGCAGGAAAATAGAGTTTAATGTCTATAGACTGCACTAAACCAAATGAAACAAATATATATATTTTGTAATAGAGACATTTAACTGGAAAAAAAATTTTGTGTATGTAGGAGCCTCGCCTCCCCCCGTGGGGGGAAGTCCCCCCTCGAGGGAAGTAAATTTTCATGATGGGTATCTTTCAAAAGAGCTTGCCAATGCCTTTAAACGAATGGTTGAACCATCGATCTGCGATAATTTAAAACAAAGTTATCGATTTTTTTTTTTTTAACTTTTAACGAAAAAAAAACTTGGAAAAAAATCGTATATATATATATGTATATATACATATATTTAATATTGAGAATAAAATGGGGGCGGTAGCCCCCCTCATACAGAACTAATTATCATATAAAACTCTTCAGAAGCCCAATATGAATTGTTTAACATAGGTTCACATAACAGTACTCGTTATTTTACCTATTAATCTGCAACCTGTATTTATAGTATTAAATTTCAGGGTAAGAGAAAGTCGTGTGAGTGACACACCAGATTATTTCAATAAAAAAAGCATTTTTCTGACCATTTATTTGGATTTCAATGCGAAACATTAAACATCTTGCCAAAAAAGTAAAAAAAAATAAAAAGAATAAAATAAAATAAATAGATAAATAAAAAATTAATTATATATATATATATATATATATATATATACAGGGTGTCCCATAAGTCTGTAGACATATTAAAAATTTATAACTATTGAAGAAATTGATAGACTTGAACGAGATTTGCGAAAAAATCGAACTCGCGAAAAGGGATTTTCATTGTATATCTATCTATCTATCTATCTATCTAGTTAAATTTTTTGTCGACGATAGTTATACAAATAATTAATCTATTCGCATGGATGTGAAAGAGAAATATGCAAATGGGAGTACTATAAATTCCCCAATTTTGCGATTAGAACAGCTTATATCTTATTTTGCCTCCTACTTGTGCATTCATGAACTTTTAATTGCGATGCTGATTTGGTGGATATAACGATAGTGGTGAAGATGTTTTCTCTCAGGTAAGAACCCCCGACTGAAATTACAGTTAGCAGTGTTAAACTCGTTTACAAACTGTAATTTGTGATGACGAAGGACGCATGGAACAGTATTTATATGCCTGTGAACAATTGCATGAGCATCAGTACATTTTTTCATGAAAATATTATATCTGGTTACGCACAGTGCCCTCTATCGACAAACACCTTAACTATTAATTTTTCTTTTCCATAAAAATATCCCCCTTTACGAGAGTGATTTTTTTGGTGAACTGCGTTCAATTCTATCGATTCCTTCAATAGTTATGTTTTTTTAAAATGTCTACAGACTTATGAGACACCCTGTATATATATATATATATATATATATATACTACTTGTGAGCAAATTCCATATCATCCACGAAGTATATAAAATGCTGCAAGTAGAATTTAGAAGTAAGTGTGTTTTGAAGTGCCTTTCAATTGTGTATTTATTATAACGTATGGTATAAGCATCAAATAGTATTATCTCGTTGTAGTAATACCGTGAAAATGTATATCCTATTACGCCCACTTACAGTAAAATAATCGTGAAAATGCTTAAAGGAGTCTGGTACTTTTGAACTCTGAGAATATCAACAGAAAAATTATTAAACTTAAACTGAAATAAATTATCTATAAATAATTGAATAGGAAAATTCCAGTAACTGAAAGAATAATTACAAATATTAAAGGTTACAAATTTAAACTATTATTAAAAAATGCTTTATTTATCATTTTGAATGTTTAGATGATTCTACATTTTTTATTTTATGTTTTTTAAATAAAAATATCTGAGGGGTATTTTTAGATTTAAGCATGACCCTCTGCGAAAGTAAGCCAGAACAGAAATAATTTTAACGTTTTTTGCATAACATACAAATATATGAAATGGCGACTTGTTTTTGTTTTAAAATTATTACATTAGCAGTTATATGCATAATTACACGAAAAATAGGAATTATGTTTTAATATTAATCTTAATATTAATACTTTGCTTTAAGAATAATGATGGGTTTCACTAAAATCATATTTCAGCATTTTAATAATAGGATAATTTCCTAAGCATATATTTTAAAATTACTTCCATGTACGATTTCCATGAGACTGTTCACGAAAAACTTATATCAGCAAAATACTAGACCTGATATTTTTATATCATCATTTCATTCAGTAATATTGTTTTTATGTACAATTTACATTTATATTTAAATTTTTAATTATTATTTTTATTCAATATTAAAATATGGTCTTATAACTGAATTTATTTGTAATCAAGAAATTTTAATTTTATTTCACAGGAAAATGTAATTTTAATAATGAGAAGGCTAAATATTATTTTTTTATATTATACTGTTTTCTCCAAAAAAGCTTATCTTAAATGTGTTATGATTTATTATGATAGCTGACAAATATATATATATATATATAACCTGATATAAAGTCTTCCTTGAAAAACGGAAGAGTTGGTAGCTATGTTAATATGCTTATTATTGATGGTACAGTTATAATGGGGTAGCATCCTCAATTTGGCGGGTACCGTAGGGTCAGGAAAGCAAATAATATAGATTTTCCGATATTTGTCTTTTTACTATTTTGTAAAGTTCTAATATAAAGAAAATGGGAGAGAGAGAAGGGTAGAGAGGAAGAAAAATATATAAATGAAAAAAACATTTTATTATACGCCAAGGTAGATATAGACGTAAATGTACACATGTTTTAAAAATATTTTTAATACAGAATTTAACCTTTCAGCAAATTTGTAGTGTCATTCAAGAAATTTAACGTATTTTTGCTAACTGAAATTTTTCTCAAAAAAACAACGCAAAATAAGGCATTATGTTCGTTATTTAAATAAAACATTAATGAATAAATTTTATATTTTTCTCTTGTTAATTCTTATGTTCCGTACTTTCATTTTCTTAGTAATTCAATCATTACAACGTAAATATTTGACAATATAATAATATTTACTTATTTCAGCTTATACTTTTTGAAAGCTGTTGTCTGATGCATAACTTTAGCGTTTCAAAAATAATTAAAACTTTTTTATTTTATTTTATTTATTTTTTAATTTTTTCGTTTTTGAGAATGTCATACTCGTAGTAGGAAAAATATGATGTACAATTTTTCGTTTAAAGGATGTTATGTTGATTATTTATGCACGTACTTAATTTGTAAGAATAGGTGAATTTAAATTTAACTATAGGGATAATTCTAGCGAATAGGGTTAATTTAATTGTTTTAAATACGTTAGGACGTATACGTTAAAACTAATTAATTCTAATTCTTTCTTATTTTGTGATACCAAATATATAATTATTCGCATTTTTTAAATATGTTATTAGATATCAGATAACTTATACTTACAGAAAACTGTAAGAATATGTAATTAAAAAAATAACGTAACTGTTACTGTTGAATATGCTTTATTACACAATTTAAAATAATTGCCAAATAACTAATTTTCGAATAAATATTTTAACTCTACCACATTAAATCTTTAAATTCAACCGAATTTAAATTCTAATGTATCATTAGTCATAATGCGCCATTGCCAGAAAACTATCTTTGTGTGTTTAAACTCTTGCTTTGAAAATGTATAAAATGGAGTATAGCTTAAGACTGTGTAATCGTGCTTTCTAGTCCTTTGAAATTGTTTCTTATATATTGATAAATGATGATTGCGTAATTTTAGAAAACTATGCTTGTATTAGGAATGAGACATTTATGCGTAAAAATTGTAAAGATTTTGTAAATTGTGTTACTTAAGAATTATTTTTAAGGTATTGCATCCTACATATTGGATAATTTGAAACTTATAATAAAATCTAATTTTTACAAATTGAGAAAATGTTTATGTATTAAAAATTTTATAAGGTTATATATATTTATTCTTATTTATACTATAAAATTTAATCTGTCACAGTTATTTAGTGAATTTGTAATAAGTTACGCTCTGCCCGAAAATCGACCCCAACAGAATTCCTGCAAATTCCTATGATAAATGACCTGAATCAGAATATTCCAGATTAAAAAAATAATCGGCAGAAAAAAAAAAATAATACTAATAATTGAAAATAAAAATGCCGACAATTTGAAGGTGCTTGTAACAGGAATTAAAAAAAAAAAAAAAAAATGCAGAATAACTGCAATTTGGAAGCAAAAAAATTGCAGATTTTTTTTCTCCCTTAAACATTTTATTATTCCAAGAAACTTCAGATTATCTTCAGTTTTCTGCAGTTTTTCTTCTTCTTCTTCTTTTTTTTTTTTTCTTAGCTGGGATGACGCCCATTTTGCCCCATAACCCACTAATATTTTTGGATGTCCCTCTTTTTTTATCCCTTTTCGATAAAGTTATGGCTATACATTTAATTTGAAGAGTGGGAAAGTATTATTTTAACTGTTAAGTACCCTCTGAAGGGCTACACATGTGAAAAATTTTCAAACATGAACATTTGTAGCAAGGAGGAAATTTAGTGGGGGGAAGTATTTGCTAATGAAAATGCTAAATTATATTTATTATATTTTATTAATCCTTTATTACTATTTATTATACATCATATTTTTGTGTTTAAGAGTTTAAATAATACCTTTTCACCTTCCAAATTTAATTCATAACAATACAATTCATGAACGCTGTCAAAAATTGGAGGTAGAGGTGGCATCTCGAGAAAACGGTAGGTGATTGGGCAAAATGACGGTCATATTCGGATTCAGGAGGTCATTTTACATAAGAATTAGCAGAAATGGTATCAGGTCTCCATTTTGTTTTCAGAGCAGTGTTACAAGTGCAGATAAGGTGATGAAGTTAAAGCACAATATATTATATGATAAAGGTATGTTGATTGTGTGAAGAGCATTTATTTAGGAGGTAAGGTTCTGTTGTTTGGCATTGTTGGCTCGGTGGGTTGTTGAACTTAGTAATTAAAAAAATAATCACTCCATTAAATTATCTTTAATTTTTGTCCCTATACTTTTCAATCGTCTATGTTCCTATATTCGTTTATATGTTGAAGTATATTATAACAATCTTACTATTTATAATTAAAACTACTGTGTAATATTTATAGATATTGATAACTATTTCAGTTAAGTGAAGGTTAAAAACTTAATTCATAAGTAACATAAATTCAAACTAAAATCACAGTAACTATAAATTAAAAGAAAATAAATTTATTTATGATATCTGATTTTTGGCCAAATTCGTTGAAAATAATTATTTAGAGAATGAGAAAATTGAGCGTTTATCCTACGTTTCAGAAATGACTGGCTTTTTTGTGGATGATTAGAAAAACGACTAAAATTTTGAGGATGGGAAGGATTTTCGTTTTCGCAGATGATAATTTTTTCAGCATGATACTTCACTCCTTTTACCTTTAAACGTGTAAATTGAAAGAATTTCCATCACCTTCTTCTAGAATTTACTAGAACTTATTTTCTTTCGAAATCAACACCAACTAAACAAAATTAGATTGTTAACCCTTTTTTTTGCAACTAACCACACTCTTACATGGATAATCTACACTTTCACCGAATCTAACGCGAGACAAACTAAGTCCGACTGGTAACCTTACAATCAACTCAACAAACTCCTCATAGGCATATTACGTTTATAATCTCAGCGAGATTTTGAGAACTTGTGGAAGTAAGGTCTCACTATCTTACACAGCTACCGACAGATAAAGTTTGATGTGCGCTGCTTTAAACCCACCCAGTGTTACATATCTAATTTTCCCTATTTTGGGAAATGCTCTAAATACACTATTAAAAATTTAATAGTTTAAAAGAAAAAAAAAAGCAGTGTACAATACAATCTTATATTAATATAAAGTAGTCCACTAACACTATAATTTAACAAAATAATTATGTGGCGTTTTCTCCCTAGATTCAAACAGCAATATTAATATAAAGTAGTCCACTAACACTGTAATTTAACAAAATAATTATGTGACGTTTTCTCCCTATGTGACGTTATGTGACGTTTTCTCCCTAGATTCAAACGGCAAACTGCAGCTATATACTTGTTCATTCCAGTAGTCGGGCGGTTGCTGCAACCTAGTTAAAAGTTGCATGCTACTAAATTCCCTATTCGGAATTAACCTGATATCATATGTAGTATTTCTATTATTTTTCAATATTGAAAATACTTTTATTATTTCTAAACAGAGCTTCTATTATTTTTTAAGAGTAGTATGCCTATAAAGATTTAGCTAAAAGTTTTATAAACATGTAGGGGAGACTGGGGCACAGTGGACCACCCCTAATTAAGTCTCATAATAATTAACTCTTTTAATTTATATTGAGACTCATATATGGCAGCATGGTACTACTTGTATACATCAAAAAAAAAACAAAAAAAAAAAACCACATGGTAAATGCTAAGGTAGCCATTTTATACAATTTTCATGTTTTGAGCTGCTCAAAGTAATTTTTCAAGTTTGATGGTTTATTTTTATTTTTAGTTTTAGTTTTATTTTGCCAGGACTGAACTATTGACTACAAGTATTGGAGAGTTGTTAAGAAAAGGTGAGGTATTGTTGTTTTTAAATTTATAAAAATTATTAGCATATTTATATATATAATTTTAATATTATTATTTGTTTTGTCTGGACATGGGGCACAGTGGACCACCTCTACATGTGACACAGCGGACCGATTTCCAATGTGCTTAAAAGTCAAAATTATATATAATAACTTATTTATTTTAGTTAAATTTATATATACAAATATAATGTCACTCAAAATAATTAATGAAAAGAATAATAATCTTAATGTTACAATAAAATAAATTTCTGAAAAGGGAAAACAGTTGAAGAGTAGTATAATAATTATGAATATCTAAATTTAATAACTGATTGAATTGTTTAATATGAAAAAAATAAATAATATTGTTGCGTACTTGGGGGTTCGTGAGTTGTCTGAGAATGAAAGGCCAAACGTACAAAAATTCAGTAATTTATTCACAGAAAGTTCCAGAAAAATACTGGTCTATAAACCAAGTATCAGCTTCAATTCAAACAGTAAACACAGCTTAAACAACAGCTGTCAATAGCAAATCCCCAGTACAAACTGTATAACAATAACACTTGAAGCAAGTCTCTCTCAAAGAGGCTCAAGAGCAATGCAAGCACTAGCGAAGCTGGCGGAGATCTAAACTGAACTGACTGCCCTTGGCGAGGAAGCGCTCCTTATATGCTGTTCCATGGAGCCCAGATTTTTCGAGAAAACTCTAGAAAGTGGTCAACCAATCAACTTACAGCTTCCATATTTGGTATATCCCATATAAGGATTTTCTCGCCAAGGTCGCCAAAAAAATCGCCAAGGTGGGGAAAAGTCGCCAAATTTGGCGCCAAATCCATTACGTGCATTACTGGGGCTTTTTAATGCGTTTTTAAGGGAAAATAAGGCTATTTCAACGCTAAAACGACTAAAAATGCACAAAATTAGCACTTTATCAACTTACTAAGCCTCTTTGAAAGAATTTATACAAAAATAAACACAATTATTTACAATTTCGTAACACTGCCCCCCTCCCAAGGACTGCACGTCCCGGGCAGTGCAACCCTTGGTCAAGAGGCGAAACTAAACAAATTTACACAATCTAAAACACAAAAACTAAGTTGCACATAAAGATAACATAGAAATATAAATTAAGTGGGAAATATTTACAAAATTCACAAATATGTACAAATATTTATATGCAAATATTTACAGTGCGCATGCGCAAATTTTACAAGTATTTACATTTTAAATTTTAATTTTACCGTTACTTGTGGTACTTGGCTAGCCTATTATAGTGCACCACCTTCGGTTTTGATGAAGGTGTTTTAGTGATCCGCACCACTACATCATTCAGCCTTTTTAAGACTGTGTATGGTCCGTCCCAGTTGCACTGTAACTTGGGAGAGAGTCCTTTGCGTCGAACAGGATTCCACAACCAGACCTTCTCTCCTTCCTGGAACTCATATTGTGTAGCCTTTAGATCGTACCTTGTCTTCATTTTCTCCGTTGCCATGTTAATCCGCTCCCGAGCGAAGTTGTGTACGTCCTCAAATCGTGCCTGGAGATCTTGGATGTACTCCTCGGGCGATGAAGGCGCATCGGGTGGACAACCAAACAGGAGATCACAAGGCAGACGAAGTTCACGTCCGAACAGCATCTGGGCTGGAGTATAGCCGGTGGTTTCATGGACAGCACTTCGATAAGCCAGCAGGAACAATGGCAACTTCAAGTCCCAATCTTGCTGGTTCCTTGATACTAGAAGTGAGAGGTTATTCAGGATGGTACGATTGAACCTCTCGACCATGCCGTCCGACTGGGGATGTAAGGGTGTAGTCCGGGTTTTGTCTATGCCGAGTAGTTGACACAGTCCTTTGAAAACATCAGAGGTAAAGTTCCTACCTTGGTCGGTATGAAGTTGTAGGGGCGTGCCGTACCTTGACACCCATTGCTGCACTAGGACCTCTGCGACCGTGCATGCCTCTTGATTGGGAATGGGATATGCCTCAGGCCACTTGGTGAAATAGTCCATCACGACGAGGATGTATTTATTTCCACTGGAGGTCCGTGGCAAAGGACCCAAGATGTCGAGTGCAATCCGTTCAAATGGTGCTCCCACGTTATACCGTTGCAGTCTTCCTCGACTTCGTTTCCGCGGGCCTTTACGTGCCGCACAAGCATCACAGGATTTACACCATTTCTCCACATCCTCCTTTGCCTTGCACCAGTAAAAGCGTTCCCGAACTTTCTGCAGAGTCTTCATTACCCCAAAATGGCCTCCGGTAGAGCTACTATGCAGTTGTTCTAAAACATCTGGAATTCTTGATCTTGGCAATGCTATCTGCCATCGGAAGCTTTTCCCATCATCAGATTCCCACTTTCTGTATAATACGCCGTTTCGGATATGAAGAGAGTCCCAAAGTGCCCAATAACTTTTCGTAATGGGACTAAATCTGGAAATGTTCTGCCATATAGGTCTGTTGCTGGTCGTCTCCTTCAGCTGTAATATTGGCTTTATGTCAGGATCTTCCAACTGGGCTTTTCTAAGTTCTTCGTCACTCCATGGATCGGGATCGTGATCTGATGGTGTTGAGACAGTAACTTGGCAGGCAACCGGATTTATCGGCAGATATTTCTGCTCGGCTCTAGAGCAGTACTTGCAGCTTTCCAAACAGGGCTTCCGTGACAAGGCATCTGCATTACCATGTAAAGTCCCTTTACGATGACGTATTTCGAAGTCATATTCCTGGAGGCGTTGTATCCACCTGGCAATCTGTCCTTCCGGGTTCTTGAACTGGAGCAACCACGTTAGAGATGCATGGTCAGTCCGTAGCAGGAATCTTCTGCCATAGAGGTAATGATGGAAATGTTCTATGGCTTTTACGATAGCGAGTAGCTCTTTCCTGGTGGTACAGTAATTTCGCTCTGGTTTAGACAAGCATTTACTCCAATAGGCAATGACATGTTCTTGACCATCAATTTCCTGCGACAGAACAGCACCGACACTCTCATGGCTGGCATCTGTATCAAGTATGAACTGTCTGTCGGGCTGTGGATACGTCAAGATAGGCGATGATGTTAAGGCCTCTTTAAGTCGCTTGAACGCATTTTCACATTCCTCTGTCCACAGGAACTTCTGTTTGGCTTCCGTCAGCTTGTGGAGTGGTCTGGCAATATTTGAGAAACCCTTGACAAACTTCCTGTAGTAAGTGCATAACCCCAGGAAACTTCGTAGTTGGTGTACATTTTCAGGGCGACTCCAGTTCTCGACTGCAGAGATATTCTCAGGATCAGTTCTCACACCTTCGGCAGAAATGATATGGCCGAGGTAGCTCACTTCACGACGGAACAAGTTACACTTGCCTGGATTCAATTTGAGGTTAGCCATTCTGAGTTTCTCCAGCACCTCTCGGATGTTTCGTAGATGGTCTTCAAAAGTGCGCCCCACAATGATAATATCATCCAAATACACCAGACAGGCTTCATAGGAAAGTCCTTTTAGCACTGTCTCCATCAGGCGTTCGAAGGTGGCAGGTGCATTACATAATCCGAATGGCATAACTTTAAATTGCCACAGTCCTTGTCCCGTGGTGAATGCAGTCTTCTCACGATCATCAGGATGTAATTCTACTTGCCAGTAACCGCTCTTCAGATCCAAAGTCGAGAACCATTTATTGCCAGCAAGTGTGTCTAATGTGTCGTCAATTCTGGGAAGAGGGTAACTGTCTTTCTTCGCGATGTCATTCAAACGACGATAATCCACACAAAATCTTGTTGAACCATCCTTTTTCCGCACCAGTACTATGGGAGAGGCCCAAGGACTCGTTGATGGCTCGATGACATCATTGTGCTGCATTTCACTTAGAAGTTCAGTGACCTCTTCCTGTTTAGCAAATGGAAGTCTTCTTGGATGTTGTTTGATTGGAGGATGATTTCCTGTATCAATTCTGTGCTGGGTGATATTCGTTCTCCCGACGTCTTCAGGTGTTCGAGAAAAAAAGGTCTTTAAATTCTTGGAGTAGCTTCTCCGCAGCACATCTCTGTTCCTTTCCTAAGTCTGCATTCTTGAGTAATTCCGTTATTAATTGTTCAGAAGACTTGGATTCAGTTGATTGCGTGGGGCGGTTGATGCATGTCACAGGAGTGCAGGCTGCTAACACTTCATCCTTCTTCACTGTTCGGACCTTATCGCTGATGTTTGCGACTCTCACAGGAATAGTACTCTTTGAGAGATCAACTAGAGATGAAGCTACCAGAACTCCTCTTGGGCTATTGTCTGTATTCGGGTATTCAATCAGTCCATAGCGGAAGTATTGCTTTCTAGGTGGTGTTCCTGAAACTATTGTCTCTGTGTGTGGAGGGATGGAAATTTCAGACTTGGCTGTTATCTGGCAAATTGTCTGAATGTCTTGATTTTCAGTGTTGAACACAGCGATGTCTTCCGAACTCGAATGCAGTTTATTATTCTTGAAGTCCAATTGAAAGTTAAATTTTCTCAGGAAATCAATTCCAATGATTAAAGGATCTCTTATATCAGCCACATATGCCATATGATGGTAACTGGCATTCCCAAAAGTGATGGCCAAGTTCATTTTTCCATATATTTTGATTTCGTCTCCGGTCACAGTCTGGAGTTTAACGCAGGGCCGTGTCCAGATGATCTTCTCTTTTAGTTCTTGAGCCAAATCCGTTCTAATGATGGTCACGTTGGCTCCCGTGTCCAGAATCATCCGGCAGGTGGCGTTGTTGACTTGGCCATAGACGTGAAGTCCATTATCGCCGCCACTCATCGATGAAACATGAAATACTGTAAATTGGGGCTCTTTAATTTTAGGCAACCTCCGCCCCGCGAGATGGCCTCCTCTTAGTTTCCCTGCAGTGATGGTGAAGCCGGGTGATTTCCTATAGTTGGTCGTACGGGGCAGTTCCTCTTCACATGACCATCCCCTCCACAGCCCCAGCACTTTATCTTCCGATCCTTTATTTCTATGTTATTTTCCAGGTTGCGCAATCTCTTTAAGATCTCTGCGAAACTTCTCTTCATTTCATTCTCATCAGCAGGCGTATCATTTAATGAGACTGCTCTTATGGTATGGCGGTCTTTACGGGAGGCTTGTTGGGCTGCCTCTATCCTAAGTGCATAGCCTAAAGCTGATTCTACGTCTCTGATGTTGGAGAGTCTCAGCGCTTTTTGAATTTCTGGATCCCGAACAGCATCGATAAAGTACTGAAGAGCTAAGTCGTTTCGAGTGTCAGCTTGGCAGTCTGAGAATGCTAGGTGTGACAATCTCTGAATGTCCGCTGCCAGCTCTTGCAAACTTTCGCCCGTTTTCTGGTAACGGGACTTTAGGGTGAGGCGACTATAGTCCTTAGAACACTTCTCTCCAAACCGTAGCTCCAGTGCTCTAGTCAAGGCCTCGAAGTCGTTCCTTTCTTCTTTAGAAACATTTCTCAGTATCTCGGCTGCATCTCCCCGTAATGCTGCTGCTAAGTGGACCGACTTGGCGGTAGAGTCCCAGCCGTTAGCTTCAGCTACGATGGAAAACTGCGTCTTATATACATGCCAGGAGGAACTGCCGTCGTAGGTAGATAGCTTAATAAATTCGTGATTCTGGCTTCTTCTCTCTTTCTTTTCAGTTTCCTGGGGCTTGGATTCTAACTTTTCTTCGAGATTCCGAATCTTGCTCTGCAGTTCATTCCCTATTACCTCTCCGCTCCACTCTTCTCTCATTTTTCTCTCAAGATCTTCCTCCATTCTCTTCAGTTTACCTTCTATCTCTGAAAACCTTCCTTTCAGTTCCTGATCAAAATTTTCTTTAACTTTCTCCTCGAAACTCCGTTCTATTTTCGTAACACTCTCTTCAAAATTCCTTTCTACTTTCATAACATTTTCTTCTATCTTCATAGCTTTCTCTTCAAAACTCTCTTCAATTTTCAAAACTTTCTCTTCAAAATTTTCTTCTATCTTTATAACTTTCTCTTCAAAATTTTCTTCTATCTTTATAACTTTCTCTTCTATTCCATCCATTCTATTTTCCATCACCGTTAATTTACCCTCGATTGATTCTTTCACCGTTGAAAGCTCTCTCTTCATCTCATCTTGATTAGATTTAATTTCTTCCTGAACTTCACCCAAACTGCTTTTCATATGCTTCATTTCTTCAGTCAAACCGTCTTTCAATTCTCTTTGCGCTGTTTCCATTTTCTCTTGTGCTACCTTCATTTCTTTCATCTCTTGACTCAGGCTATCTTTCATCTCTTTTTGTCCAGTTTCCATCTTTTCCAGTCCTGTTTCCATTTTCTCTATCAATCCGGTTTCCATCTTTTCCTGTCCGGCTTTCATTTCATTTATCTGGGTAGCTAAGACTTCTAGAAGTTTTTTCATCTCTTGCTCCATAGCCCTCGTTATCACCATTCACAGACAATCCCGCTTCTGACACCAGAAATGTTGCGTACTTGGGGGTTCGTGAGTTGTCTGAGAATGAAAGGCCAAACGTACAAAAATTCAGTAATTTATTCACAGAAAGTTCCAGAAAAATACTGGTCTATAAACCAAGTATCAGCTTCAATTCAAACAGTAAACACAGCTTAAACAACAGCTGTCAATAGCAAATCCACAGTACAAACTGTATAACAATAACACTTGAAGCAAGTCTCTCTCAAAGAGGCTCAAGAGCAATGCAAGCACTAGCGAAGCTGGCGGAGATCTGAACTGAACTGACTGCCCTTGGCGAGGAAGCGCTCCTTATATGCTGTTCCATGGAGCCCAGATTTTTCGAGAAAACTCTAGAAAGTGGTCAACCAATCAACTTACAGCTTCCATATTTGGTATATCCCATATAAGGATTTTCTCGCCAAGGTCGCCAAAAAAAATCGCCAAGGTGGGGAAAAGTCGCCAAATTTGGCGCCAAATCCATTACGTGCATTACTGGGGCTTTTTAATGCGTTTTTAAGGGAAAATAAGGCTATTTCAACGCTAAAACGACTAAAAATGCACAAAATTAGCACTTTATCAACTTACTAAGCCTCTTTGAAAGAATTTATACAAAAATAAACACAATTATTTACAATTTCGTAACAATATGATTATGTGATATAATAAATAGTAGATTATATAAATTTATTGTTGTTGTTTTTAGAAATAACATGTAAAAGATAAAATTAGAATGATTTTAGTTAAACTTATCTCACAAATATAATGTGAAGTATTAATATCTCAAAATAATTAATAAAAATGTTTGAATAGTAATAAAATGTTTAATTACATATTTCATAATTTTTAAAACTATATAACATTAATAAAAAATAAAAAATACATCTTATTGTTTTTAGTTCAAAGACAAAGGAAATCTGATATAGGATTCTTCCTCTAATTTGATTTCTTATTTATTTTGATCTCCTTTAAATTTTGGTAATTTTATTTCATGAAAATGTTCGAATTATGTTATTTAGACTAGAATTGCATAACAAACTAACTTTAGAAAAAAAAAATAGTAATTTATATTAATTAAACATGAACAACAGTGGTTGGCCCACTATACCCCGGGTTGTGGACCACTGTGTTCCAGTGAGAAGGCACAGTGGTCCACTTTGTGAGTGCACATAATTTATTTTTTTATTCGTAATGTATTAGAAGTATTGTTATAAAAAAAATTAGGACATGTCAAGAACGGTTTAAGGAATGTTTGCTAATTTTTTCAAGTACCTTGCTTTTTTATTTTTGGTGAAAAAAAAAAAAAGTAAAAGTGTAAAAGTGGTCCACTGTACCCCGGTGTCCCCTATATGTGACCACATTGAAAATGAAAATTTTTGATAAAATAATAAGTTCTTAATGGTATGTACTCAAAATGCTTAAATTATTTAAATTATTTTTCTTTTAGTAATGTGTTTAAATTGTGTGTAAAGATTTAAATAAAATGTCTTATCAATTGTAACACCTTTGCTTATATAAAGTAAAATTCATTAAAGATATTCGTACCAAAATGTTGTTCTTTTTTCAGTTAGGTAAGTATAAAATTGATTCCCAGGTAAGTTTTTAAAATGACGAAATATTGTTTAAGAAAAGTAACATTCAGATCAAATGTCTTTATTATGTGAAGTAATAGCTATATGGTATATTGAACAATTAACAACAAAGTTGAACCAGCTTTGCACATAAAAAAAGAGAGACGCTGCGTTTCGTAATGAATATTTTTTAAAATAAGAACAATACAAAATTATCCTTACATGATTAGATATAACATAAAAAAAAAAAAAAAAAAAAAAAAAAAAATGACTTTCAGATTGATACTTGACTCTTATACAAAAATCTCACGATTGCAAAACTCATTAAAAGTGCAATTTTATAAATGAATTCTTTTATGCTAGAGTCGGTAACAAAAGTAATCGAACACTAGCAAAAATTCCTATGTAAAAAAAGTACACTTCATACGACTTTGTTAAATAAATCCTTGTAGAATCCTGTTCTTAGTCAGTATAAGAACACGATTCGATAAGGTTTTATTTAAGAAAACCGTATGAAGTATACTTTTTTTACATAGGAATCTTTGCTAGTGTTCGGACACTTCTATTACCGACTGTACACCTTAAACTAATTTTGTTATACAGTCATAATTATTTAAAATCACAAAGAAATGCAACCCATTAAATATTTCTTAGAATTTTGAAAGATATTCATTCTAATTTCAAATGCTTTATCTAAACTGTTCAGAATTATTTTAAACTAAACTGAATAAGTTTATTAAGTTACCTAGTTTCAATTTACATACTCTGTTATATATTTCTGTTTACAAAAAAAATTATAAATATAATAAAATGAAACGTAGCATAAATAGTTACAATATATATATATATACCGGGTGATTCAAAATAGATGTTACAGCAATTATCTCGTAAACTAAGAAAGATAGAATTATACTTCCAATTACAAAATTAGAGCAAATTAAGAGTAGATTTCAGATATGGCATTTTTTTTGTCAAAGGGGCTGTATACATATTAAATACGAAATTTAATTTTTATACGGCCCCTCCTATCATGAGACTTATATTTAGAAAAATATTTTCCTCTGTCTAACAAGCAAAATAAAAAAAAAATCATCTCTCTAGGTCAAAATCTCGCTGAGTTATTGCAATTTGAAAATGATGACTTACACCACTTTTTTTTTTTCAATTTTGGCATCTATTTTTCGACGCCAACGGGGTGGGTCACTTTAGGGGGATATCTATGAGATGAGAAAAATTAAAAAAAGATCCTTTATTTTAAAATAGCAACTAAAATCGTTCAAACACGGGAAATCAACAGTTTTAAGAATTTAATGCAAATTTACATCATTTCGTATTGTTAAAAAAATTAATATTTAAATTTCTTAGGGGGTCTCCTGCAAATTAAAACACGTTAAGTGAGGGAAAAAACTACAAGACTAGCAAAACCGTGTGAAATTTTCACGCTTTATTTTTACCACTTTCCATCATGGTTGATAAATTTAATGACTTCGGCTCTTTAACAATTCCAGCAAGATTGAAAAGTGTTAATGACTTCGATTTGTCTGTCTGTCCATCCGTCGTTCTGTGTGTCTGCGTTCTAACTCCCGTGAATATTCATAGAATTTTCTGAAACTGATATATGTTATTTGAGTTCACTATCGGATGTGCCTTATTGAAAATGGAGTGAATACCTCTGTTAGCTTGTGCACAGGGACACCCGAAAGTATTCCAAAGCATTGTGTTCTATGAGAGGTATTTTTATAAACCATATTTTAATACCTTTAGTTTATGCACATATTAATAAAATTGAAATACGTTATTATAGTTTTCTATCGGATATTTTCTATAGAAAATGCAGTAAACACCATCCTGGTTTGTATACAGGGACACCCGAAAGTATTCCAAAGCATTGCGTTCTATGTGAAGATATTTCTATAAAACAAAATTTAATTACTTTGCACAAATATTAATGAAATTCAAATATGTGATTCATATGCACAAAAGAATGCTTTCTGTACTGTACAGTACGATTAGCATTAGATTTACAGGTCACACAAAAATATTCAGTTACGTTAAGGGTTATTATTGGACATTTGCTGGAATTGCATTTTCGTTTACATTAAGCATTTTCTAACAATTTTTAACTGTGAATACGATTTCAATTAGATTTTTTTTTTCGTCTGACTGTCCATCTGTCCGTCTGCCCGCCCCCAGCGTCTGTAAATATTTTCAGAAATTTTCAGAAATTGTATATGTTATTCAGGTTTACTATATTCCCTATTTAAAATGGCATTAATTAATTCTCTACAATTAGTTTATGTACAGGAACGCACAAAAAATGCCAATGTATTGCGTTTTGGGACAGATATTCTTATAAATTACATTTAAATAACTTTAAACTGTAAAAATCATAAGGAAATTCATACTTATTGTTAATATTCTAAAATATTGTTTTGTATAGAATATGATATGGTATAGATGTATAATTCTATGTCAAGGGGGTTACCGCCCTTCTCAACCCTCGTCTAGTTATAGTGCCTATACTTATCAAAACAAAAACCAAGTCTGTTATCAATTTACTTGAAACTTGCAAACCTTCTTCAACTTTTCAAGTGGCAACTAGATATGGAATCCAAAGTACCAAATTCGCATTTCCTGTAGTTATTACTTTCTCATACCCATAAGGTGGAGAAAATATTGTTTTGGGGCCAAAAACAAGTGAGTTTTTGTTATATTTAGACTTTTGCGGTCCCCTCAATATGAAAATCGTGTTTTTAGAGGTTGGTTTGTGCGTGTGTCTGTCTGTTATCAGTTTATCTTAAGAACAAATAGCAGCAGATATTCCAAACTTAGTATTTTAAATATGTATCATATAGGGATGCTCATTGAGATGAAGCAAATGGTTCGTGTACAGGGACACACAAGAATATTCAAAATGGGGAAAACTGCAGGTCTATGGGGAAAACTGCAGGTAAGTAGAGTTTAACACCTATAGACTGCACTAAACCAAATGAAATGAATATATATTTTTTATATGCATAAAAACATGCCTCATGTAGAATGTAGCAGGGAAATCATTCACTGTTCATTTACAGGGCTACACAAAATAACTAGATTATAATGCGACAATAGCTGAAAATTGATGGAAGTGCATTTTAGGATGTGCCGTATATTATTACTATAGGTTTATATTTAGATACACTTTGTGGTTTGTACATATTTTTCAAAAGATATACAGGGTTGCAAATATTTAAGCTATAATATTCTTTTTATTGTTAGTGAAAGTGCTTTACTATAATATTTTATAGTAATAATTTTATATAATATAATATGTCCAGGAAAGCTGCTCAGGAATCGAAATGAATTCCTCATAGACATATGATAAATAATGTATGTTTTTAAGCTAAATATGCATCGCTTGTGTTTTGTGTATTTACACGTTTTAAGGCTTCCTTATTACCAAAGCCAAGTTTTTTAAAGTTTGGTTATTGCCTGCATCGAATAATTTCAGGAGATCCCTTCTCACACAGAACTAATTATCATATAAAACTCTTCCGAAGCCTAATTTTAATTATTTTAACATAGGTTTACATAACAGTACTTTTATGTTACCTCTTAATTTCCAACCTGTATTTATGGTATTAAATTTCAGGGTAAGAGAAAGTCGTGTGAGTGGCACACCAGATTATTTTTTCTTAAATTATGCTGATAATTTATATATACAGATCAACGAATAAAAATTTACCTTTCGTATTCAGGAGGCCTCAAAATGTGATATTATACAGAAAGAAAATTGCTCTCCAAAAGCTACTTCGTTTACAGTATGGGTATGAGAAATTAATTTCGCGTTCTGTGTCAGCAGTGTTCTTCGAAAAAAAAAATGCAAACACTTACACCAATTACATTTAATAATAATAATATTAATAATAATAAATGTTTACCTTAATTTTGGGTAGCCCTGTATATTGTCTATAAACTATATGCACATGACTTTGTGTACGTAAATTTAGTGTTATATGTAAAACAAGTAACACAAAATGAAATACACTTCCAGCAATTCCCAAGTATAGCTTCAATATATCGAAATACTCTGGGTAACCCTGTAAATGAATGATGAATGGTTGCTATACCAGAATCTACATAAAACATGCTTTTATGCGTATAAATTTTTTTTTCTTTTCATTTTGTTTAAGGCAGTCTATACATGTCACACTCTACATATGAGAAATTTCGCTCACAGACGTAATGTATTTGAATTCTTTTGGATGACCCTGTAAACAAACAATTGTCTGATCGTAACGAATATTTTAGTGAAGCACCGCAATATGCTACGTATTTAGAATATCGAATTTAGATTTTCTGCTACTATTTGTTCTTGAGATATTCTAATAACACATAGATACACACAGAGAGAGAGAGAGAGACCAACCGCTAAAAACATAATTTTTGAATTCAGAGGATCTGAAATCGTGCAAATATAACAAAAGTAAATTTTCGGAAATTTGACTCAAAAACAATTCTTTCTCTACACCGTGTATATGAGTAAGATAATGTATAATGAAAGAAAAATGAATTTGAAAATTCCCTTTTAGTACTTAAATTATTCATAAATTTTATTTGTTAAATTATCAATGAGTATTCTCTTGTGTTTTCGCTAGGGCAAAGAGAGACGTAACAGGTTAAAATAGCCGTCTTTCCCTGAATGATTTATTTTTCTTTTTTTTCGCCCAAACGCTGATCAACGTGTGCCTTATTACAAAAGCAATAGTAATTACAATTTCTCACTTTTGATACAACCCCATAAGACTTGGCGAAAAATGCTAGAATTTTCAAATTGCAATAACTCAGCGAGATTTTGACTTAGAGAGATGATTCATGATGATGTATTTACCATGTGGGATATACGGAATTAATTTAAGTTCCTGAGCAGTTTTCCGGGACAGAGTAATATATTATAGTAAAGCACTCCTATAAAAATGAATGCTTTCGTTTAATTATTGGCAGATCAATCTTCTAATAATTATGTACACACCGCATTGTGCACATAAATATAATACTGCATTAACAACAAAGTACAAAATGAAATGCACTTCCAGTGTGTGTGTGTGTGTGATTAGGTGTGTACCCCTGTAAACGAACAGCAAAGGGTTTTCATTTCATATTCTACATTAAACATGATTTTACGCATACAAAATAATAATAATTTCTCGATTTAGTGCAGCCTATAGTAGTTGTTAAACTCGACTTATCTGCAATTTCGTATATAGACGTATTGCATTTGAATTGTGTTTTGTTTCCCTGTACATGAACTATCTGCTTGATCTCAAGAAAAATTTAGTTTTGCCTCCGTATATAATACAGAATGGATATAAAGCTTGAACTTCCTGCAGTTATTTGTTTTTGAGATATAATCATAACAGACACAGAGACACACACACTGACCAATCGCTAAAAACATATTTCCGGATTCAAAGGCCATTAACACGTGTAATAACAACAAATGCTCAATTCCAAAATATTTTGCAAAAACAACACTTTCTCTATCATTTATATGGGTATGAGAAAGTAAAAATGATATCGTAATGATCTTGAAATGATAAATGCAAAATATTCGGTATTTTATGTTCTCCTATACTATATACAAACTACAGATGCTAGCAAATTATGCAATTTTAAACAGCGGGAATTCCATAATACAATGTTTTACTTACATTAGTTTTAAAGCATGCTAAAAATATTTTCGGGAATTAGAGTTCCGACAGATGTAAAAAGACATGAAAACATACATAAAAAGGACAGAGACATAGAAAAACTGAAATCATATTTTTTAAATTTTTATGCAAAGTATTATATATTTTATTTGTTTGTTCCAAAACAACAAATAAAATGTTCATAATAAAATTATCTGAAGCTTTTAAATAACAACTTTTATTCCATTGAAATAAATTATGTGGATATGTACAAATTTCATGTATACATTAAACAATAATAATAATAAAAATAGCCAAACGTCGTCATGTTATGACGAAATCCCATTTCATCAAATTTTTCCATTAAATATTTATTAATTATTATTTTTTAAAAAAGAAACTCATTCAGATTTTTGTTTTTAATTATTTCACTTTGGAAGTTTGCTACATTTTCTAAGTATTACGAAAACGTACTAAAATTAGCAAATTTATTAATATTGCTTATTACCTCGTTTCAGATATCTTCTGTACCCAATGAAGAAAAAATTACTTGCAAAAACTGAAATATTTTTAAAGCTCTGTTAATTTTTTCCCCAATAATAGATGAAAATAAATTATTGTAACATGACAAATATAAACAAGATATTTTCGATAATAAACCTACATTGTATCACACTTTAAAAATATCAAATTTTGTAGGTATCAATGTGCTTTAAACTATTTAAAAAAATATTTCAAACATTTGGTTCATTGTAGAATAAAATTAGAAATATTCTTTAGAATGAAATTTGTGAATTACTCTCATGCCTGTCTTGTAATACAGCTGTATAGTTCAACGACGCATTCTATTTATTTAAAGAAAAAAAAAACTAAGAAAACGTTTTCATTAAATTACTTGTTTGAATCGTGAAATATTCCATTCTTTAATAACGCCGCGGTTTATAATTATGCTTAAATAGGTAGCATATTCAGTTCTTTCGTCTTCAAAAAGAATTTCTCTTAAATAATTATCACATATTCATATATTTTCTTTCTTTTTAAACTTGCATGTGAAACGTTTTTTTTTCAAAAGTTTTATTAAAACACTGAAATAACATGATATCATTATCTTTTATACCAAAACAATGAGAAAATTTTGTTAGTAAATATTTACTTTAAAAAAAATTCACATATTTTCTTTTTATTAAAAATATTATTATATATTATTTATATAAAGTTTGTACTTCATGTATTTACTTTATTAAATTATCTATTATGTACCAATTTAAATTAGTTGAACTGAGGTACGTGTTAGTGTTATTTAAACAATGAAAGTGCATTACATAGTATTTCTAAACTACATAAAATGTATTATAAATGCAAACTTATGGAAGTAAATGCTTATTTAAAATGTAAATTATTACATAAATGATATTTGTTTGTTTAAATATTAATTTATATTATTAGGGAAAACATTTAATTTATGTAATATGTTATTTTAAAAACATTATCATCTACAAATTGAAATTAAAGAAATGATATGCTTAAGTTATAATTTTTTTTTTTTTTTGCATAACAACATGTGATTATTGAAGCATTATTATGCAGGATTTCTGTAAAATCAGTCAAAGTTCTTTTTTCTTTTTAGGGATAAAAGAAATACCTTTAATATATGAGGGGTGTAATATGTAGTTTTTTTATTTTTATTTATTTATTTTATTATTTATTTATTTATTTTTTTTTTATGTAAAAGTTGTTATCTAAAGTAAAGGTAATTTTCTTAAGTGGAAGCACTTTTCTATGTCAAATTGAATTCATGTTAATAATAAGTACTTATACTTTATAAAATTATACTTATACTTTATAAAAATATGGATCAATGTGGCAATCACAAAACTTTCGTTTATACTATTCTATCTTACAATGGTACCCAGTTAACATACAGAAAACGTAATTAACAAAGCTTCACAAATTACAAAGCATTTGTATGCAGGTTTGTGTTACTTTAACCAATAGATACTGAAATTGTACCTTATATCGAAATATTTTTTTTTAATTGCGTACAAATAAAAAAGAGTGTATAATATGAGAATTACTTTTAAGGAAAATGGATTAACCGAATATTTTCTATGGTGGACTTGCAATCCAGAATTTATAACCACAATATCAGGTCAAAAATAAATAAATAAATAAATAAAACTTCTAAAATAATATTTAAAAAATAAGCAAAAGCAAAATGTAATTAAATTTTGATTGCATAGGAAAAAACAACTGGTAAAATTGAGGATAAACCGAAAATATATCAATAAAATAACAGTAAACAATAAAACAATATCAATTTAAAGAAATAATTTATAAAGAACCATAATCAAATTACTTCTAGCCCATAGACGGTAGATTATAAAGAGAGTACTAAGGCAGTACTTTACAGGACTTTATATTCTACTATTTTTTTTAAGGACGCTGCAGTCTTGTCATTCACACGCTAGCTACTTTCTATCTTATTTCAAACTAATTTCCGTTTTAGAGCATTTTCTAATCACAAGCTGGATTTAGATTTTTTTTTTTTTTTTTACTTGAATGTTTTTAACTGAAATAATCTGGTGTGTCACTCACACGACTTTCTCCTACCCTGAAATTTAATAATACATACAGGTTGGAGATTAAGAGGTAAGATAACGAGTATTGTTATGTAAACCTATGTTAAACAACTTAAATTAGGCATCGGAAGTGTTTTATATGATAATTAGTTCCGTGTGAGGGGGGCTGCCGCCCCCTCAACCCCCGTTTCATTAATGTACCTACATTCATGTAGAATTTAATTCGGTTATCAAAAATTAATTCTGTTTTTAAAAAATAATTTATTAAAATTATTATTTAAACAAATTATCTTTTATGATAATGCAGACGATTTTTCGTATTAGAGAAGTAGTATAACGGTAAATATCCCAAAAAAGTTGAATATACTCTCAATATTTCATTAAAAAAAAAATTATCATAGATCGATGGTTCAACCATTCGTTTTAAGGATATCGGCGAGCTCTTTTGAAAGATACCCATCATGATAATTTACTCCCCTCGAGGTGGGACTTCGGGGGGGAGGGGGGGAGGCGAGGCTCCTACATACACAAAATTGTTTTCTCAGTTGACTATCTCTGTTACAAAAATATATTCGTTGCGTTTGGCTTAGTGCAGTGTACCGATGTTAAACTGTTCTTACCTGCAATTTCCCCCATAGACGTAATGTATTTTAATACTTTTGAGTGTCCCTGTACACGAACCATTTGCTTAATCTGTTCGAAAAACTTACTTTAGTATCCCTATATGATACACATTTAGAATACCAAGTTTGGAATTTCTGCTACAATTTGTTCTTGAGATATGCTGGTAAAAGACACAGAGACAGACACACAGACAGACAGACACACAGACCATTCGCTAAAAACATGATTTTCGTATTCAGGGGACCTCAGAACATGTAAATATATCAATAACTCACGTTCGAAAATTTGACCCAAAAACAATAATTTCTCGGCCTTATGGATAAGAGAAAGTAAAAAAAGGTAATTTTCACAGAGAGAAGAAGCGAAAACATTTTTTTTTTTCAAATTGAAAAGCATTCTTAAATCACCTGTACTGGCCCGCATTAATTTCAATGTAGCTTTTGAATTAGCTACACATGCTCTTCTTTGGTGCGACAGCTGTTCTAACCTAGAAGTATTTTCTTGCGTCTGCATTACACATTTCTAAATAAGTAAGAATAAATTATGACGTGAGTGAACGGAGATGTCAGTGATTGCTTTGGAGATTGCAAATAATAATAATAATAATAATAATAATAATCATATATGTATATATATATATATATATATATATATATATATATATATATATATATATATATATATCAGCTACCAGTTGCTGTAATTACAAGGCAGGCAGTCTTCTTTCGGTTTAAGTGTAATAAAAATTTCATGTGATATAAAAAGCTTTAAATTGAAAATCTAACGGCGGCTGAATTCTGTAAATCTTCTTACTGATATACTGTTTTGCATCATTGTTATAAAACCATTATTAAAACAAATTAATATAAAAACCATTCTTACACTTTCCTCATTTCTAATTAATCGATATTTCAAGAACTACGAAATGATCGAGATTTTGGAAAATTAGAGCAAATTTCGATACTCTTGCGTCGATTTAAGTGAATTGATCCCAATCAATTTGGATAACTGAATTCTTACTTTTTTTCCGTATCTTTATCTTCTAATTTAAAATTACAAGTTGTAAAACTCAAATTAATTCAGCCTGTTATTCTTATTTAATTTCACGTCTCTCTTGTTTCCGTTAACTTGTAATCAGGAAAAGAAGATCCTAAGCTCAAAGATGTTTTTTACATCCCTAAAATGCGGAAGGCGATTCTTGATTATGTTTGTAGTTATCATTTATGCCAACAATATAATAAGAAATTAATAATTTTTGTAAAGTTATCAAAGGTTCTTATGGAAAGTATATTTTTATGAAAAGATATATTTTTTAACATTTTTGAGAATTTTCAATGACAGTTATGACTTTTAAATTTGAAATTATAAAGATGGAAAGGATATGATATATTTTTGACATAGTAGCAACTAAAGAAGTTGCTCTTTTAATGAAGGTTAAAAATGAAAATGAAATGGCAACTGCCTGATGAATTTCGGAGAGTAGAAATGTAACTTAACCTGTTCACGCACTGTGTCCTCGCCGTAAGGACGCAAGTATTAAGTCACAACTGCAGAAACGCATCCCGGAATTTTTTTTAGCAAATTTTTTCTTTTGTTACACAGCGAAAATAATTTATTTTTTGTATTTAAATCTTTGAAAATTCTGGTAGCTGTCAGAATTAAAGGAGCGCATTTACCATACGTTTTCAATATACTTTCTAATTTTTTTAATTAATAACTGTGAAATAAATTTACCTCTATTTGTTTGTGTGTGTGTGTTTACCTGCGCAGCTAACAGTAGACTGTTTATCTATTCCTCGGCTTGTCTAATTCGCTGAAAATTATTGATGAAATCGACACACAGAACAAATAATTTTAGTTCGTTTCATGTTTGAATACATTGTTTAAATTATTTGTGAAAGTACCTTTTAAAGACGTATATCTTACTAACAAATGTCAATAATTTTAATGAATATCAATTTAAAATGCTTTTATTCACAAAAATTCGATTCTTTTTCGTTAATAAATTACAACAGATGATTGTTGAAGTTTTACAAAGAACTTTTATAAATCATAACAAAACCTTTCCAAAATATGAAATATGTCATTGTAAAGGCAATTTATATGCTTTTTTAAAACACGAATACACTTTAATTACTCATAATTTATTTATTTTTCGACGCCACGTTCTGCGGTCACCGAACACACACTTTTCTTCACAACACAAACTCTGTTCGCTTCATTTCAAAGTTTCTTACGAAGAATACAAATTATAGGTGGCGCGGTGTTAACGCATGCAAGCGTAACATACCGGCCCCCATTGCAATGTTTATTAAACATTCAATAAATCTAACAGTCATTTTTTTTTCTTTTTTTTTTTCAACATAAAAATTCTGATACACTTAATATTACACAATATTATACAGTAAATATTACATATGTTAAATAAAAAGTAATGCAAAAAAAAAAAAAAAAAAAAAAAAATCAAAATATTACATAATTTACAGCATTTATAATTAATAACAATGTTAATCATTTATTGGAAGCGGGCACACTTTAGAAATGGACCTTATAAATTTTCCAGAGGCAGTACTAATCTCCACTACCCTTACTTTTTTGTCCGCTCCGGGAAAAATTTTGCTTATTCTGGCCAGTGGCCACTCACATGGAGGTAAGTTATCCTCTTTTAGAATAACCATGTCTCCAACACATATGTTTTGTTTCTCAAATTTCCATCGCGCTCTCTGTTGTAAGTGGCATAGATAATCTAAGTGCCACTTACGCCAAATGCTTTGAAATAACTTTGTTATTTTTTGCCATTGGCTAAGCCTGTTTTCTGTAATTTCTGATAAATCTGGCTCAGTTATAGACGTAATTGCCCTTCCTAAGAGGAAGTGGGCAGGAGTCAACACATTTAAATCCTCTACGTTAGCAGTTAAGGGGACTAAAGGCCTAGAATTTAGCATCCCTTCAATTTGTATAATTAAAGTCAAAAATTCCTCATAGGTTAATTTTAAATTTCCCGCAGCTCTTTTCAAATAATATTTAAAGGATTTGACTCCTGCTTCCCACAATCATCCAAAGTTTGGCGCTCTAGGAGGTGAGTACTGCCAATCAATGTTTTCTGAACTCATATACCCCGAAATTTGATCATCTGGTCCATTTACCATTTTATACAATTTTTTGAGCTCTGCATTTGCTCCTACAAAGTTACCAGCATTGTCTGTATACAGCTTACTGCATTTTCCTCTCCTCGATATGAATCTCTTAAGAGCAGCTATAAAGGCTCCGGACGTTAAATCCGTGACTAACTCTAAATGTATAGCCTTGGTCACAAAGCAAATAAAAATTGCAACATATATTTTATTATAAATAACTTTTCGTTGATTTTTATACTTAATATAGAAAGGACCAGTGAAATCTACCCCAGTGATATTTAATGGATAGTTTTGAACAATTCTATCTTTTGGCAAATTAACTAATATTTCTTGTGCTGAATTTGGATTAACCCTAAAACATTTAACACATTTATGCACAACTTTTCTACATAAATTTCTACCATTTGTAACCCACAATTTTTCCCTCAAATAATACAATAGAGAATTAGGCCCAGCATGCAAAAATTTTTTATGATAAAAGACAACAATTAATTCAGTTAATTTATGTTTAGATGGATGAAGAATTGGAAATTTCTTATCATAATTTAAATCACTATTTCCAAGTCTTCCTCCTACTCTTAGCAGGCCTTCTTTGTCAATAAATGGATTCAACATCTTCAACTTACTGTTAGGCTTTATAGCCTTTTTTACCTGTAAGTCTTTAATGTCTTCAGAAAATTCCTCACTTTGTATGCACTTTAATAAAAATTTCTCTGCTTCAACAATTTCTGAAGATATAAGTGGTCCACTTGTTTTGTAAAGAGGGTTTCTGCTGTTATTTATGAACCTGAAAATAAAACTTATAATACGCAGAACAGTTAAATAATTATTACTTAAATTCAGAAGATTACACACAAAGTCACTATCAGTTACCAAATTAAAAACATTAAAATTATCATCACAGTTTGTGTTCGACTTTTTTAGCTCTACTCTAAAATCGTCCAAATTTTTGGAGTTAACAGTTATTTGAGTCGGATAGTCCCTTTCTAGTAAGAAACTGGGTCCGCTTAGCCATAGTTCGTGATCGAACAGTTTATCTGGATCAATGCCTCTTGATAACACATCAGAAGGATTTTGATCTGAAGCGATATGATGCAACTGTTGGATTGGTGAAAGGTCTTGGATAGTTGCTACTCTATGTTGCACAAACGGTTTCAAATCCATGGGTTCCTTCTGTAACCACGCCAGAACAATTGTAGAGTCTGTCCAAAAATAGACTTCGTTGATCATCACCTTTAAAGCAGCCAACACCTTATTCATTACCTTTGCCAGCAGAACAGCTGCGCACAACTCTAATCGAGGGATTGTTAAGCTTTTAACCGGAGCAACCCTTGATTTGCTTGAGATTAATCTTATTAATGTCCGGCCACGTGAATCATTGGACTTATAATAGATGGCCGCTCCATAGCAGAGTTCTGAAGCGTCTGCAAATCTATGAATTTCTATATTTGAAACCTGGGGAATCACAATGCACCTTTCAATTTTTATGTCATTTATTCGTTCTAATGTAATGAGAAATTGATGCCACTCTCTGTATTCTGGTGCTGGGAGTGCATCATTCCAATCAATTTTTAGACGCCAAAGCTTTTGCATAAATATTTTGGCCTTAGCAATTATTGGGCCTATTAAGCCTAGTGGATCAAAGATCCTAGCTATCGTCGACAACACCTCTCTTTTTGTATAGGAATTTTTCAGATCTACTTTAACTCGGTAAACAAAACAATCATCCTTTGGCTTCCAAGACACGCCTAAAGTTTTAATTTCATCTTTGTTATAAAAATTGTAACTCTCTGTCATACTTGGAGAAAGTTCATCATTATTAGCACACCACTTATGTAGCTCCATCCCTGCGGACTGTATAACCTCCTTTAACTCCTGTTGTAACTCTTTCGCCTCCTCTAATGTACTTGCTCCAAATAACACGTCATCCATATAAAAATTATCACGAAGGATTGGGGATGCTTTCGGGAATTTTTTTTCCTCATCAAGTGAAAGCTGGTATAAAGTTCTCATAGCTAAGTAAGGCGCTGAGACTGTTCCATATGTCACTGTTGTTAATTCAAATGTTTTGGGGGGTTCCTCAATGCTATTGCTCCAGAGAATTCGCTGCAGTGGGTACTGACTCGGGTCAATAAGAATCATTCTATACATCATTTTGATGTCAGCAGTTAAGGCGTAAATATGCAGGCGGAAACCCACCATTATGGTAAATAAATCACTTTGTATTACTCCGCCATTAAATTGCAAGGAATTAAGAGAAGTACCATTTGTTGTTGGTGAAGAACAATTGAAAACTACACGTAATTTAGTCGTGTTTTTATCTGGTCTGTACACTCCGTGATGAGGTGCGTAATAAGCAACATCAGGAGTTTTATCCTCTATTACCTCTCTCATGTGACCAAGGTTTTTATATTCCTCTAAAAAGTCTTTATATAACGACAAATATTTCTCGTCTCTAGATAGACGTGTCCACAGCGATCTGAGTTTTCTAAGAGCAATTTCTCTAGACTGACCTAAACATGACGGATCATCTCTTAAAGGCATTGTTACAATATATTTACCTTTCTCATTTCTCTTATGTGTACGCGTAAAATGTTCCTCACATATAGCCTGTTCTTTACTTTTGGTTAATTCTATATTTACATCCTCAATCTCCCAAAATTTTCTTAATGTTACATTTAAATCCTCTCCACGTATTAATCCACAATGAATTTTAACCTCATCCCTTTGATCTAAATTCCCCGTTGCAATGTAACCAAAACAAGAATTTTGAAGGAGTAGCTGAGGGTTCTGAGAATATATTTGCCCCGGTCTCAATAATTCATAAAAAACTTCAGCACCAAGGAGCATGTCTATTTTTCCAGGAATGTTAAAACTATAATCTGCTAACGTTATTGAATTCGGGACATCGATATGTACATTAATTACTTTATTAGGAACAAAATCCGTAATTTTCCTCACAACAAACATATTTAGGGATTTCTCAAAGTTTTTCTCTTTATTGGCAATAGTTGCTGTTACGCAACCGTTAATAGTCATCGATGCATCATTCAAACAAGAGAGTAAAGTATTTATTTTTTCTATTTTGAGTTGTAATCGATTTGCACAATCTTTTGTTATCAAACACGCCTGAGAGCCGCTGTCTAGAAGGCACCTTACTTCCTGCCATTGAGAATATTTATCTTTAACTAAAACACGCACTGTACTCAATAAGACATTTTTTGTTTTGTTTTTTGCAAAACTAGTGGCTACAATTTGCTGCCTGTCACTAGGAAAATTAGGAGGAAAAAAGGAATTGAATTCCCCGTGCTGTTCTCTATTCAATGTTTCGGAACCAGCGGCAGCTGCAACTTCCGAATTATCCTTTATTTCCTTAGAAGAATCGCTAAATTTTCCTTCTCTAGGAAAGTGAATCAATTTATTATGTGGTTTTCACAAAAACAGTTTCTCGTATTGCATTTTCTTACATTAAAATTCGGTAAAAAACACTTAAAACATAACTTATTTGCCTTAATAACATTAACTCTTTCTTGTACAGGAAGTTTTTTGAACTGCGGACACATATATAAAGCATGATATTCATTATTTTTACAAAGAACACATTTTACATTTTTTATTTCTGATACGAACACATTTGAAGCCACTTTTTGAAATCGTGAATTATGCGATTTGTTCCCGACAAACCGCTTCGCTTCATTTACACTAGTCTTTGCAATCACATTCAACTCATTTTTACCTCTGCCCCTTGCAGATAAATAAATATCACATTCACGACCCAATTCTTGTGGTTTAAAAAATGATTCACCCTGCTTAACCCCAATGTGTGTCATTAATTCACGATCTAATGAATGAAAAATTTTGTCAGATACAATTAATTCACATAATGATTTAAAATCATTCACTTTACGCAATTCACAATAATACTCAAAAGATGCCGTTAATCGCGACGCATACTGCACATAACTCTCTGACGGTAATTTTTGTGCTTTCCGGAAGTTATTTAAACACTCATTAGCCGTCGGCTGAAACTCTTTCAAAACAACTGTTTTTAATTTTTCGTAATTACACATGTCTTCCTCAGACACATATACCATTAAATTACTGGCTTTTTCACCGAGAATGTTTAAAAGAATTTCCGCTTTAAACCCATCTGGAACATTTTTATTCTTAAATGCCTTTTCCAGCGAATGAAAAAATAAATTGAATGATTCTGCTTTAGATGGTAATGGAATTGTAAGCGTTTTATTACTCTTAATAAAACTTTCCAGATTAATATTATTTAGAAGTTCTGGTTCCGAATGCACAGTTGAAAGCGAATTATTTTGGGATGAATCCCTTTTAATATTCGCTAATTCTAACTCTTTCTCTAACTGCGCTAATTTAATTTTCTCGAAATCAGAATTTTGTAAAGATTCCTTACGAATATTTGCTATCTCTAACTCTTTCTCTAATTATGCTAGTTTAATTTTTTCCAACTCCATTTTTGATTTTTCTTCTTCTTTTTTCGATTTAATTTCCTCAACCGCGCAATCAACTACATTTTTTATTAACTCACTATTTGAAAAATGTTCACATTTCTCAATAATATCTTTTAACTCAACAAGTTTAGCACCCTCTCCTACACTTAAACCCAATTCCTCTGCGACAAGCTTAAGCTCATCTTTTCTTAATTTATCGATAATTGACATTATTAAATTTAACAAGTAATAAATTCAGAACAAATTTAAATTTTATGAAGATGCTCTTACCTCAGATCGCTGTATTCCACTTGAGAACAAAAAACACTATTAATCTTGTTCCTCTTAAATAAACTATCACTTCACTTGTTTTTTTTTTTTTCGTTCACTTTTATATTTTATGTTTCACTTAAAAAAAATCCATCCGTCGATATATACATTTTTTTTCATCTTTGATTAAAACAAAACTTTTTGTTTCATCGATCGATTACGAAACCGAAACTTATTTTTCTCACAATGAAATTAAATAAACAAACTCGTAATTACTCTTTCTTTTTAACAGGTACTCCGGCTCGACGGGCCATGTAAAGGCAATTTATATGCTTTTTTAAAACACGAATACACTTTAATTACTCATAATTTATTTATTTTTCGACGCCACGTTCTGCGGTCGCCGAACACACACTTTTCTTCACAACACAAACTCTGTTCGCTTCATTTCAAAGTTTCTTACGAAGAATACAAATTATAGGTGGCGCGGTGTTAACGCATGCAAGCGTAACAGTCATTATAAATATATATATATATATATGAAAAGAAAAAGAAAAGATGGTGAAATAAATTTAAAGAATTTAAAGTTTCACATTTTAATAGAATTACACTGGGACGTATTTTAATGTACATAATACATTTTATGCAGTTTCGAGAAAAAATAAATATTGCAATGTTGAATTTATGTCTACACTGGTAAAATATTATGTTTTTATGTCACTAAATGCGCTTTTTACAAGATAAATACAAAAGTGTTTCTTCAGTTATAGTCATAAATTGAAATAGGTAATAACGCAAACTATTCTACTGTATTCAAAACCAAATAACATAATGAAGGCATCATTGTTATCTTTGTGCGCTTAAAAAAAAATAAATAAATAAATAAAAATAAATTTATATCTATACCATGATATCGCTTTTAGAATTATATCATTTTGAATAATGCAAAACGCATAGTCTTAAATGCAAAAATGATTGAAATAAAACTTTAAGTATAGAAAATTCCTTTTTCTGTATCTTATCAGAAAATTCTTTTTAGTTTTAATCATTGTTGAATGATATAAACCCTTGATGCAAGAAACCTTGATAACAAAATAATATCTTAGATGGAAAGAAAAGTATAAAAGAATTGTTGCATCAGCATCTTCTGTTTCTTGTTTTTCTTTTATTTAAGTATTACGACGATGTGAAAGATATTTCTTATTTTAAGAAAGTCTTTTTTTTTTTTTTTTTTTTTTTTTTTTTTTAACATTCTCTCTGTTTATTTCTCGCTGGTCACTATTTTTAAATGAATCACAATAATTAATAAATTCTCAAAATTGCATTAATTTTTATCATGTGATAAAAAAAGAAAAAAAAATCTGATCAGGAAAAATGTCGCACCGGTCCCCACTGCCTTCGGCAGCGTAGACCCGTGCACTGCGTGCATGTATTCCTTCACCATCCTTATGACTTCTCAAAATTGCATGTTATTACTCATAAACTTTCATTCTCAAGAAAAGGAATTAAAAAATATATCATTTAGCATCGGGTAAAAACTCACACCGGGACGCCACTGCCTTCGGCAGCGCAGACCCATGCGCGCTGCGCGCGCACGTTTGAGGATATACGTGCGCTGTACACGCATATTCCTTCTCAACTCAAACTTTTATTAAGAAAGTAAAATTTAAAAAAATTCTTTTATCATCGGGTAAAAACTCGCACCGGGTCCCAAACCCATGCGCGCTGCGCGCCTATTCCTTCCCCACCGTTCTAGCCCCTCCTAATTAACTTGCATATACCAATTTTGAACGGTCTTACTCAATTAGCTGAGATGCAAAAGAAAACCTGATCAGGACACTTTAAATTGTAAATCAGGTGAAATCTCGAATTCCACTTTCGATAATGTAAAAGAACTTTAAAATATCTTTCGAATTATGTATTAGAAATAATTTAATCATAATTAGAATATGAAATATTGAAATTTAAAAATATTACAGTGCCATCTGGCGGTAGAAATTTCTGCAATCTATTGTTCCATTCCAGATCAACAAAGCTTTCAAATGATGTATTACTCATGAAATTATTTTAATTAGTAGATGAGATACAAAAGAAAACCTAATCAGGACACCTCAAAACGTGTAAATCGGGTGAAATCTCGAATTCCATTTTCGATAATGTAAAAGTACATTAAAATGTGTATCAACTAAAATAAGCTTTCAAATGATGTATTACTTATGAACTTTTTTTAATTAATAACTGAGATAAAAAAAAAAAAAAAAACTCATTCAGGACACCTCAAAACGTGTAAATCTGGTGAAAACTTTCGATAATTTAAAAGAACTTTAAAATATCTTTCGAATGATGTATTACAAATAATGTAATCATAATTAGAAATTGAAATATTGAAATATTGAAACTTTAAAATATTACAGCGCCATCTGGCGGTACAAATTTCTGTATTTCACTGTTCGATTCGAAATCAAAAAAGCTTTCTAATGATGTATTACTTATGAAATTATTTTAAGTAGTAGCTGAGATAGAAAAGAAAACTGATTCAGGACACCTCAAAACGTGTAAATCTGGTGAAAACTTTCGATAATTTAAAAGAACTTTAAAATTTCTTTCGAATGCTGTATTAAAAATAATTTAATCATAATTAGAAATTGAAATATTGAAATTTATCAATGTAGGTTATCCAAGCAAGGACCTGAAAGATCTTCAAGAGTGTAGGACTTGCAGTTTTTTTTTTTCGTTGTACAAAGTAGAATTTTTAAACAACGCTAAATGCGTTCTCAAACAATTTAAAGTTTTATTTTATTTTTTATTTTTTTTTTTAACATACAAAAAATTATAAGTACTGGAAATTATTGTGAGCATTTATATTTCTTTTACAGTGACGTACAAAAGAATTTGTACAAATTAGGTTCCATTAAAAACAATACAACTTATGTAGAAATTCTGAAAAAAGCTACTGCGTGTTTTCTTTTTGTTTATTTAATTACGTTTCTTATTTAAATTTGTTTAATTAATTGTTCATTACTAAATGTTCGAAACGTCGACTGCAGTCACTGTATACTTTTTATAGTAGGATGTACTTAATTCAACGCAGTGTTATTTCTAGGAACATTGATATATTTTACATTTTATTTTAAAACTTATTTCCGATTAGAAATTATATAACTTAAAACGAGACATTACTATAATTACATTAAATTAAATTAAAGAACCTTCAAACTTGCCTCATTGTGCTTTCTTATTTCCCATGTTTACTCTATTAATGATCACGCTGTTACTCCTTTTTGGACTCTATGAAGAGGTTGTATTAGCTGTTTATTCCATAATTTTAAAATATATGTTTGCTTTTCTAAACATAAATATTTATTATATTTATTTATTTATTTTATTAAGTTCCACGTTTTCTTTAGAAAAAAGTATTATAAAATTCTTCAGCAAGAACTATTAAATTTCATGATAAGGTATTAAAATCATATCCTTCCCTAAAGTCACAACGTCTTCTTTTGCTTTCGAGTTTCAAAAAAATAAATAAATAAATAAATTAAAAAAAAAATAGTAGAAAGAAAGTAGATCCATAATATTCTTTAATCTTTTAAATTTTTACCTTTAATAAGTCAACATTTTTTTTATTCATGGCTTACCCGAAAAAAAAAAATACCTTTTTATTATTAATTGCTAAGGGGTAAAATAAAAAGGACTTTTGAATACTTTAAGAAACTGAAAAAGTTAAAGATCAAAAGGTTAATTTATATTATTAAGCACAATAGTGTAGCATAAGCTTAGTTTTATTTTCTTTCAGAAAAATAAAACTATGCACATGCCTAATTATATTTCGATCTTCTGGTGTTCTTGACAGATCATTATTAAAACATTTTAAGTTTTTATTTTTTAAAAGAACTTTTGACAGTTTAGATAATCAGAATGTTTAAATCTGCTGTAAATCAATTATATTTATAAAATTGTCTGGCGTTTTGACAGTTAAAATTCATAACTTAAAATTCTTTTGCAAGCGATATTTAGTATTCATATTAAACAGTAGTTAGGCATTATCAAAAAATGTCACTTAGAAATAAAAAAATAAATAAATAAATAAAATAAGTTAAATAAATGTAAACTTTGCCAGTATTTAATATATGTAATAACACTGATTTTTAACTCAAAACATTTCCATTAATAATTTCAATTTTTCTCCTCCATCATTTTAAATAAAATATGAATTTAAAAAGGCATATAAGTGTAAGTATAAAAATTGTTTTAAGTTAAACAGTCAATTCTGTGTATGGAAGTTATTCTCTTAAAAAATAGAAATTTGAGGTACACTTCATGCATAAATTGTTTTGAGATATGAACTTTATATTAATAAATAAAAATGGCTTTATACAAGTTCATTAATTTTATTGAGATATTTTTATTTTAAAACAAAAGAAATAAAATAATAATTGGTAAAAATAAAGAAATTCTTCACTATTTACATGTATTGAATTAAAAATCCATATTGTAATATTACGTAAAATGAACTTAAAACAGAAGAAAATAATTCTGCTTCTTCTTCCTAATACTATTATTATTATTATTATTATTATTATTATGACATAAAAATTATCAAGATAAAAATTAGTTAAACGTATGAACACAAATATGATTCGGCAGACACACACTTATAGATGTATATATATATACATGAAATATCCATTACTAGGGGATCTAAAGTACAAAAACTTAAGAACTTGCAGCCCAAATTAAAGTAATAACTAATTTAACTAACAAACGTAAGAGATAAATAACGCGAACTGAAACAATATTTAAAGAAAAGTAAGAAAAAGTAATTCAAGGAAGGAGGAAGGTGACAGGACTTCAGACTTACCTGTGGGATTGAACTAGTTTTACGCCGGAAATACTCCTCTCGACCTGCAACGACCAGAAAAAAAAAATGCTCTCCTCTTCAACACAAGTTACCATTCTCAAACGCAAACTCCATCAACTTCGAAAGCTGACATCACTTTACTCCGATATTTTATTTATTCTATTTATTTATTTATTTTATAAAATCTTTGAACAAAAAAATTTATAAACCTAATCGTATAATTATGTTTAACAACTTACTTGTAAATACATAACACATCATTTATTTTATGGAAAGTTTCAGAAATTAGTTTCAAAACTCGTTTAATATAACTTAAAATTTCTGAAAACTTAAGAATGCAGATTTAAAGGAAAATTTAAAATCTTAACTGTATCAAAATTAAAGTTATCTCTTTTATCATGAGTTGTGTAGATTTGTTTATTATCTTTGATTTCTAAACTACTATCTAAATAGTAAGCATTAAAGGGTCTATGAGAAGAAAGTTTTAATTTTAAAGTTTCTCGATGAAAGCTAAAATTTTCTATATCATCAATACCATTATGTTTATTTAGCAATAAATCGTCAATATATTATTTGATTCTTTTTATATGCATATAAATAAATACCTGCTAAAACTGAAGAACATCTCCCCCCCCCCACCCCTTATTGAAGCGGGATAGCATGATTTTTTTGTAAATATTATCATCCTCATATATATAATTTTCTTTAACAAGAAAATGAAATAAATTTAAACACTCGTCTTTATCGTAATCCAATGCATTAAGCATGTTAAAAACACTCTTACCATTTTTAATTTGATGATATATTAAGACTATTATGGAAATTTTCAAAATCATATACAAATAATTCAGACACATAACTTAAATTTGTTAAACTATGGATAAGTTCATAACTATTTATAATTATAAATAAACTGTTATTTTTCAGAAATATTTTAATTTTATCATTAAATTTATTCAATAATGATTTATTGGTGCCAACTATGTATCAACCAAAACCACATGTAACAGTTCTAAATAAAATGTGGGTTTTACGAAATTTAGCGACAAGAACAAAATATGGAAAAACTTGAATGTAGTGTTTTTATTTCTTATAAAAGGCATTTATTCTATAAGTAATTTATTGTTGCAGTTCTCTTTTTTCTGTTTTAGAAGAGCACTCATTATCGTTTTTATAACAATCATATGGCTTTTGAGTATATATATAATATATATGTATATATATATATATTGTTACAAAATTGTAAATAATTCTGTTTATTTTTGTATAAATTCTTTCAAAGAGTTTTAGTAAATTGATAAAGTGCTAATTTTGTCCATTACTAGTCATTTTAGCGTTGAAATAGCCTTATTTCCCCTTAAAAACGCATTAGAAAGCCCAATAAGGCAGGTAATGGATTTGGCGCCAAATTTGGCGACTTTTTCCCACCTTGGCGATTTTTTGGCGACCTTGGCGAGAAAATCCTTATATGGGATATACCAAATATGGAAGCTGTAAGTTGATTGGTTGACCACTTTCTAGAGTTTTCTCGAAAAATCTGGGTTCCAAGGAACAGTATATAAGGAGAGCTCTCTCGCCAAGGCAGTCAGTTCAGTTCAGATTTCAGCCAGCTTCGCTAGTGCTTGCATTGCTCTTGAGCCTCTTCAGAAGATACTTGCTTTATGTGTTATTGATATACAGTTTGTACTGTGGATTTGCTATTGGCAGCTGTTGTTTAAGCTGTGTTTACTGTTTGAATTGAATCTGATACTTGGTTTATAGACCTGCATTTTTCTGGAATTTTCTGTGAATAAATTACTGAATTTTTGTACGTTTGGCCTTTCATTCTCAGACAACTCACGAACCCCCAAGTACGCAACATTTCTGGTGTCAGAAGTGGGATTTTGTCTGTGAATGGTGATAACGAGAGCTATGGAACAAGAAATGAAGAAATTTCTAGAAGGACTCACTCTCCAGATGAATGAGTTAAGATCTGGATTGATAGAGGAAATGAAAGCCGGACAGGAAAAGATGGAAACCGGATTGATAGAGAAAATAGAAACAGGACAAAGAGAAATGAAAGAGGGACAGAGAGAGATGAAAGATAGCCTGAGTCAAGAGATGAAAGAAATGAAGGTAGCACAAGAGAAAATGGAAACATCGCAAAGAGAGTTAAAAGACAGTTTTGGTGTGAAGTTCAGGAAGAAATTAAATCTAATCGAGATGAAGAGAAAGCTTTCAACGGTGAAGGAATCAATCGAGGGTAAATTAACGGTGATGGAAAATAGAATGGATGGAATAGAAGAGAAAGTTATAAAGATAGAAGAAAATTTTGAAGAGAAAGTTTTGAAAATAGAAGAAAGTTTTGAAGCTATGAAGATAGAAGAAAATGTTATGAAGGTTGAAGAGAGTGTTACGAGGATGGAATGGAGTTTCGAAGAGAAAGTTAAAGAAAATTTTGATCAGGAACTGAAAGGAAGGTTTTCAGAGTTAGAAGGTAAACTGAAGAGAATAGAAAAAGATCTGGAGAGAAAAGTGGAAGAAAAGTTAGAATCCATGCCCCAGGAAGCTGAAAAGAAAGACAGAAGAATCCAGAATCAGGAATTTATTAAGCTATCTACCTACGATGGCAGTTCCTCGTGGCATGTATATAAGACGCAGTTTTCCATCGTTGCTGAAGCTAACGGCTGGGACTCTACCGCCAAGTCAGTCCACTTAGCAGCAGCATTACGGGGAGATGCAGCCTAGATCCTGAGAAATGTTTCTAAAGAAGAAAGGAACGACTTCGAGGCCCTGACTAGAGCACTGGAGCTACGGTTCGGAGAGAAGTGTTCTAAGGACTATAGTCGCCTTCAGCTAAAATCTCGTTACCAGAAAACGGGCAAAAGTTTGCAAGAGCTGGCAGCGGACAATCAGAGACTGTCACACTTAGCATTCTCAGACTGTCATGCTGACACTCGAAACGACTTAGCTCTTCATTACTTTATCGATGCTGTTCGTGATCCAGAAATTCAAAAAGCGCTGAGACTCTCCAACATCAGAGACGTAGAATCAGCTTTAGGCTATGCACTTAGGATAGAGGCAGCCCAACAAACCTCCCGTAAAGACCGCCATACCATACGAGCAGTCTCATTAAACGATACGCCTGCTGGTGAAAATGAAATGAAGAGAAGTATCGAAGAGATCTTAATGAGATTGCGCAGCCTGGAGAATAATAAGGAAATAAAGGACCGGAAGATAAAGTGCTGGGGCTGTGGAGGGGATGGTCACGTGAAGAGGAACTGCCCTGTACGACCAACTATAGGAAAACACCCGTCTTCTCCATCACTACAGGGAAACTAAGAGGAGGCCATCTCGCGGGGCGGAGGTTGCCTGAAATTAAAGAGCCCCAATTTACAGTATTTCATGTTTCATCGATGAGTGGCGGCGATAATGGACTTCACGTCTATGGCCAAGTCAACAACGCCACCTGCCGGATGATTCTGGACACAGGAGCCAACGTGACCATCATTAGGACGGATTTGGCTCAAGAACTAAAAGAGAAGATCATCTGGACGCCGCCCTGTGTTAAACTCCAGACTGTGACCGGAGACGAAATCAAAATATATTTAAAAATGAACTTGGCCATCACTTTTGGGAATGCCAGTTACCATCATATGGCATATGTGGCTGATATAAGAGATCCTTTAATCATTGGAATTGATTTCCTGAGAAAATTTAACTTTCAATTGGACTTCAAGAATAATGAACTGCATTCGAGTTCGGAAGACATAGCTGTGTTCAATACTGAAAATCAGGACATTCAGCAAATTTGCCAGATAACAGCCAAGTCTGAAATTTCCATCCCCCCACACACAGAGACAATAGTTTCAGGAACACCACCTACAAAGCAGTACTTCCGCTATGGACTGATTGAATACCCGAATACCGACAATAGCCCAAGAGGAGTTCTGGTAGCTTCATCTCTAGTTGATCTCTCAAAGAGTACTATTCCTGTGAGAGTCGCAAACATCAGCGATAAGGTCCGAACAGTGAAGAAGGATGAGGTGTTAGCAACCTGCACTCCTGTTACATGCATCAAACGCCCCAGGCAATCAACGGAATCCAAGTCTTCTGAACAATTAATAATGGAATTACTCAAGAATGCAGAGTTAGGAAAGGAACAGAGATGTGCTGCGGAGAAGCTACTCCAAGAATTTAAAGACCTTTTTTCTCGAACACCTGAAGACGTTGGGAGAACGAACATCACCCAGCACAGAATTGATACAGGAAGTCATCCTCCAATCAAACAACATCCAAGAAGACTTCCATTTGCTAAACAGGAAGAGGTCACCGAACTTCTAAATGAAATGCAGCACAATGACGTCATCGAGCCATCAACGAGTCCTTGAGTCTCTCCCATAGTACTGGTGCGGAAAAAGGATTGTTCAACAAGATTTTGTGGGGATTATCGTCGTTTGAATGACATCACGAAGAAAGACAGTTACCCTCTTCCCAGAATTGACGACATATTAGACACACTTGCTGGCAATAAATGGTTCTCGACTTTGGATCTGAAGAGCGGTTACTGGCAAATAGAATTACATCCTGATGATCGTGAGAAGACTGCATTCACCACGGGACAAGGACTGTGGCAATTTAAATTTATGCCATTCGGATTATGTAATGCACCTGCTACCTTCGAACGCCTTATGGAGACAGTGCTAAAAGGACTTTCCTATGAAGCCTGTCTGGTGTATTTGGATGATATTATCATTGTGGGGCGCACCTTTGAAGACCATCTACGAAACATCCGAAAGGTGCTTGAGAAACTCAGAATGGCGAACCTCAAATTGAATCCTGGCAAGTGTAACTTGTTCCGTCGTGAATGAGCTACCTTGGCCATATCATTTCTGCCGAAGGTGTGAGAACTGATCCTGAGAAGATCTCTGCAGTCGAGAACTGGAGTCGCCCTGAAAATATACACCAACTACGAAGTTTCCTGGGGTTATGCACTTACTACAGGAAGTTTGTCAAGGGTTTCTCAAATATTACCAGACCACTCCACAAGCTGACGGAAGCCAAACAGAAGTTCCTGTGGACAGATGAATGTGAAAATGCGTCAAGCGACTTAAAGAGGCCTTAACATCATCGCCTATCTTGACGTATCCACAGCCCGACAGACAGTTCATACTTGATACAGATGCCAGCCATGAGAGTGTCGGTGCTGTTCTGTCGCAGGAAATTGATGGTCAAGAACATGTCATTGCCTATTGGAGTAAATGCCTGTCTAAACCGGAGCGGAATTACTGTACCACCAGGAAAGAGCTACTCGCCATCGTAAAAGCCATAGAACATTTCCATCATTACCTCTATGGCAGAAGATTCCTGCTCCGGACTGACCATGCATCTTTAACGTGGTTGCTCCAGTTCAAGAACCCGGAAAGACAGATTGCCAGGTGGATACAACGCCTCCAGGAATATGACTTTGAGATACGTCATCGTAAAGGGACTCTACATGGTAATGCAGATGCCTTGTCACGGAAGCCCTGCTCGGAAAGCTGCAAGTACTGCTCTAGAGCCGAACAGAAATTCCTGCCGATAAATCCGGTTGCCTGCCAAGTTACTGTCTCAACACCATCAGAACAAGATCCCGATCCCTGGAGTGAGGAAGAACTTAGACAAGCGCAGTTGGAAGATCCTGACATAAAGCCAATATTACAGCTGAAGGAGACGACCAGCAACAGACCTACCTGGCAAGACATTTCCAGATTTAGTCCCATTACGAAAAGTTATTGGGCACTTTGGGACTCTCTGCATATCAGAAACTGCGTATTATACAGAAAGTGGGAATCTGATGATGGGAAAAGCTTCAGATGGCAGATTTTATTACCAAGATCAAAAATTCCAGATGTTTTAGAACAACTGCATAGTAGCTCTACCGGAGGCCATTTTGGGGTAATGAAGACTCTTCAGAAAGTTCGGGAACGCTTCTACTGGGGCAAGGCAAAGGAGGATGTGGAGAAATGGTGTAAATCCTGTAATGCTTGTGCGGCGCGTAAAGGCCCGCAGAAACGAAGTCGAGGAAGACTGCAACGGTATAACGTGGGAGCACCATTTGAACGGATTGCAATCGACATGTTGGGTCCTTTGCCGCGGACCTCCAGAGGAAATAAATACATCCTCGTCGTGATGGACTATTTCACCAAGTGGCCTGAGGCATATCCCATTCCCAATCAAGAGGCATGCACAGTCGCCGAGGTCCTACTGCAGCAATGGGTGTCAAAATACGGCATGCCCCTACAACTCCATGCAGACCAAGGTAGGAACTTTACCTCTGATGTTTTCAAAGGACTGTGTCAACTACTAGGCATAAACAAAACCCAGTCAACACCCTTACATCCCCAGTCGGACGGCATGGTCGAGAGGTTCAACCGTACCATCCTGAATAACCTTTCTCTTCTAGTATGAAGGAACCAGCAAGATTGGGACTTGAAGTTGCCATTGTTCCTTCTGGCTTATCGAAGTGCTGTCCATGAAACCACCGGCTATACTCCAGCCCAGATGCTGTTCGGACGTGAACTTCGTCTCCCTTGTGATCTCCTGTTTAGTTGTCCACCCGATGCGCTTTCATCGCCCGAGGAGTACATCCAAGATCATCAGGCACGATTTGAGGACGAACACAACTTCGCTCGGGAGCGGATTAACATGGCAACGGAGAAAATGAAGACAAGGTACGATCTAAAGGCTACACAACATGAGTTCCAGGAAGGAGAGAAGGTCTGGTTGTGGAATCCTGTTCGACGCAAAGGACTCTCTCCCAAGTTACAGTGCAACTGGGACGGACCATACACGGTCTTAAAAAGGCTGAATGATGTAGTGGTGCGGATCACTAAAACACCTTCATCAAAAGCGCAGTTGGTGCGCTATAATAGGCTAACCAAGTACCACAAGTAACGGTAATATTAAAATTAAAAATGTAAATACTGGTAAAATTTGCGCATGCGTAATGTAAATATTTGTATATAGATATTTGTACATATTTGTGAATTTTGTAAATATTTCTCACTTGATTTTTGTTTCTATTTTGTCGTTATATGCAACTTAATTTTGTATTTGAGATTGTGTAAATTTGGTTAGCTTCGCCTCTTAACCAAGGGTTGCACTGCCCGGGACGTGCAGTCCTTGGGAGGGGGGCAGTGTTACAAAATTGTAAATAATTGTGTTTATTTTTGTATAAATTCTTTCAAAGAGGCTTAGTAAATTGATAAAGTGCTAATTTTGTCCATTTCTAGTCATTTTAGCGTTGAAATAGCCTTATTTCCCCTTAAAAACGCATTAGAAAGCCCAATAAGGCAGGTAATGGATTTGGCGCCAAATTTGGAGACTTTTTCCCACCTTGGCGATTTTTTTGGCGACCTTGGCGAGAAAATCCTTATATGGGATATACCAAATATGGAAGCTGTAAGTTGATTGGTTGACCAATTTCAAGAGTTTTCTCGAAAAATCTGGGTTCCATGGAACAGTATATAAGGAGAGCTCTCTCGCCAAGGCAGTCAGTTCAGTTCAGATTTCAGCCAGCTTCGCTAGTGCTTGCATTGCTCTTGAACCTCTTCGGAAGATGCTTGCTTTATGTGTTATTGATATACAGTTTGTACTGTGGATTTGCTATTGGCACCTGTTGTTTAAGCTGTGTTTGCTGTTTGAATTAAAGCTGATATTTGGTTTATAGACCTGCATTTTTCTGGAATTTTCTGTGAATAAATTACTGAATTTTTGTACGTTTGGCCTTTCATTCTCAGACAACTCACGAACCCCCAAGTACGCAACAATATATATATATATATATATATAATTTTAAATGTGCTTGCAAAATTAGTGTTAGCTTTGATCGTATTTATAATTTTATATTATAGTTATTTAATTCAAGTTTTTTAATTTACGTAAATAACATCTCAAATACCATCATAGTTCATACATAAAAGCAAATGGATCTTTTTAAATACTTTAATAATTCAAAAACAAGTATGGTGATAAAAAAAAAATGACTTATTATAAAAGCAAAATGATACACAATAGTAACAACATACAAATATATTTTTATAAAGTATCGAAAAATAATTTTCTTTTACAAAAAGAAAAAAAAAGAAAAAAAAAAGAAAAATTATTATACCTTAAAATATTTAAATTATTTTAAAGGAAATGAAAAAAATAAAAATAAAGTATTCAATAAGGTAAACTTATTATAAATTTATAATTTTAAAGAAAAATATTTCTTCGCAGTTAAAATGTGAATTACAATGGTATGTAAATTAAAAAAAATAATAATAAGTTTAATAGTACTTTATTACAACTATCTATTTTTAAGATAGTGATTATTTGTGTTTTAAATAATATATTATATTGCAATAGGTTATTTCAAAAAAAGATTGTTTTTGAGTGAATCGCACATTATTCTTTCCAGTATTAAATATTCCGTTTAAAATAGACGCTGCACATGACTAAAATATAAAAGAATGTTGATATCAGCATTTTATCCTTTTTTATTGGCGTACCATCGAAATATAAAAGTAGTTTTCTTTTTTGATGACTGAAGTATTTTGAACTTTCTAAGTTTTACTTTCAAATGCGGCAAGTTAAATATAGATACAGTTTGTTCATTCATGCGTAAAAATACTTTTCAGAAATTAGAGTTGAAATATATCATTACTGAAGCTTTATATAGATTGAATACAGTCGATTCTGTACTTAATAATTTTTATTATTATATTTATTTTTTCATAAATATGTTTTGTTATAAACTTTTTAACCAATTTTTGCTTAAACAGATTAAATGAAAAATAAGAATTTTTACTTATAATTTTTTATGAATGATTAGGACTAATGACTGCAAATTAAGAATATGTTTTTTTTTTTTTTTTTTTTTTTTTTTTTTTTTTATAAAAACCATCATCAACGTAAACAGTTATAAAAAATATTAAAATTAGGAATTCTTAAAAATTTCCTTCTGAAAGAAATTCTGCTCACTATGAACAAATCACGTTTAAAGAGCATTTTCTTCAAGCCCCATGAGAATTATTAATTCACTAAACGCCAATTTAGTGAAACTTGGGGATTCCTTTTTTTTTTTGCTTGCTTTAAAGATTTCCAATAGGGATAAATATTATCAGGCTGTTATAGCACAGTGAAAATTCTTATCTACCATGTTAAATTTCTTATAACATATGACTGTGGCGTATTATTTCTTTTGCAGGAACCACCCGACTTTTGGGTACAGTGAAAATTCTCACAGTAAAAGTTTTCACTTGTTGTCCTTCACAACATGATTTATTTCATGCAATATCAGACTCACTTCATTAAAAATAAACCTGAATAAATATGATATTTCAGTCATTAAATTTCAGTTCTGTATGTTTTCTTTAAATAAAATATACGCAAACTAATGCACGTTTTTGTGGCTATATATTTATGGCTATAATTTCCAAAAATATTCCTTATGTTCATATTTCTCGCATGTTTATACAAAATGTCTGTAATATATATATATATATATATATATATTTAGAGATTTTATAACAATCTGAGATCGAATTGGACGCCAATTATGCAAAATATTTTAATTCTTTATATTTTTACATATAACTGTAAATACTGGATCTGGAATACAGTCCAAGTGAACAGTCCAACGAAACCTCTCCAAAGACAGATATGTGAAATTCACAGAAAAAAGTTGCAATTGGCAAGTAACATTTAAGAAGTGTCTTCCGAAGAAGGGGGAAATGATATTTATCTTCATCGTTCATTTTATTTAATTCTGACATTACGAAGGATCAAATCAAATTCCACGTTATAAATCATGCCTCCGCAAGATTTAATTACGCTAACTTCTTTATTTCGCGATAACCCATTAATAGATTTATATTTCGTGAAAAAGTAATGTATTTTCACTCGCGTTTTAAAAACTAATTATCCATATACAGCGTGTTTCTAAAATCATGGGCAAAAATTTAAAGGGGTGATAGAAAACATTTAAACACGCTATTTTCTCCATACAGTGCATGGGCGGAGATCAAGCGGTGACCGCTAGAGGGCCCTGTAATTGAAAGTATAAAGCGCGCGTTTTCTTACAGATTGTCATTTCTATCGTAGATTTTAGCAGGCAAGGCGACGTACAGTAATCAGGCAAAAGTGGACATGCATTTTATGTATCGTCTGGCTAATGGGGATGCTCTGGAAGCCACAAGACTATACAGCGTTTCCTGACACGTGCCAGACTGTAAAATGTTCGAGAGACTGGATCGGTGCTTGTGTGAAGCGGGATCTTTCGTCTCTAGCATGCATGATACAGGACGTGACAGGTTTATGCGGATGGGACAAGTTGTAGAGGCAATCGTTCGAACGTTTTTCGGTCTGGCACGTGTCGTTTCCGAAAACGCTGCTTGTACAGTCTTGCAGCTTTCAGGGCATACCCAATCGCGAGATTATACATAAAATGCATGTCCGCATTTTCTGATTATTGTATGCCGCCATGCCTGCTGAAATCCACGGTAGAAATGACAATGTGTAAGAAAACGTGCGCTTTATACTTACAGCGCCCTCTAGCGATCACCGCTTACTCTCCACCCATGCATTGTATGCTGAAAACGGCTTGTTTAGATGTTTTCTACTACCACTTAAACTTATGCCAATGAGTTTTGAAACACCCTGTATATATTAACTGGTGACTGATATATAGACTGATTTTGACTTATTTTTTATTATGCAATACAACATAAATTTTAATCTAATGGTTTAAAATACATTCTGTTTAATGTAAAAATTACAGTTCATAATCTAAATCTATTTGTTGAAATATGTCAACTAAGATTAGTTTTTTTTTTTCCTATAGAATTTTCTCAGTGCTGTACCAGCCTTCTCGGTATAAGTATGCACTTAAAAGATGCATCCAAAAGTAAAAATAAAATATAAATTCAGTCCACCAATTAAAGTTATTTATTTTAGTATGTAGGAAAATTGGTAAATACATAAATATTTTAAATACATTATTGTTTTCTACAAGATATAGGGAAAAGGACACATTAGAATATATCTCGTCTTACGCTCCGGAATACATTGAATTAAATATTATTTGGTAAGAAGAAATGCGTCATCAGCTGCTGCATAGAAGGTAAGTGAAGATTTCTCCATTATTTTAAAAGGCTTACTTTCACAATATAAAATTTTGAATTGATTTATATAATTTTAATAAAATTCAATTCAATTTTCTATCACAGAATTTCAATACTATATAATAATATATGAATTTTTAAAAACAATATAAGATAAGATAAAGTCCAATTTAATTTAAAAATAATCTAAAATAAGCCAATGAAAATTTTTTTTCAACATATACGTGTATATGGTGGGGCAGTAAGAGGGAACGAAAGGTACGAACGGCAAAAATTTAAAGGGGTGATAGAAAACATTTAAACACGCTATTTTCTCCATACAGTGCATGGGCGGAGATCAAGCGGTGACCGCTAGAGGGCCCTGTAATTGAAAGTATAAAGCGCGCGTTTTCTTACAGATTGTCATTTCTATCGTAGATTTTAGCAGGCAAGGCGACGTACAGTAATCAGGCAAAAGTGGACATGCATTTTATGTATTGTCTGGCTAATGGGGATGCTCTGGAAGCCACAAGACTATACAGCGTTTCCTGACACGTGCCAGACTGTAAAATGTTCGAGAGACTGGATCGATGCTTGTGTGAAGCGGGATCCTTCGTCTCTAGCATGCATGATACAGGACGTGACAGGTTTATGCGGATGGGACAAGTTGTAGAGGCAATCGTTCGAACGTTTTTCGGTCTGGCACATGTCGTCTCCGAAAACGCTGCTTGTACAGTCTTGCAGCTTTCAGAGCATACCCAATCGCGAGATTATACATAAAATGCATGTCCGCATTTTCTGATTATTGTATGCCGCCATGCCTGCTGAAATCCACGGTAGAAATGACAATGTGTAAGAAAACGTGCGCTTTATACTTACAGCGCCCTCTAGCGATCACCGCTTACTCTCCACCCATGCATTGTATGCTGAAAACGGCTTGTTTAGATGTTTTCTACTACCACTTAAACTTATGCCAATGAGTTTTGAAACACCCTGTATATATTAACTGGTGACTGATATATAGACTGATTTTGACTTATTTTTTATTATGCAATACAACATAAATTTTAATCTAATGGTTTAAAATACATTCTGTTTAATGTAAAAATTACAGTTCATAATCTAAATCTATTTGTTGAAATATATCAACTAAGATTAGTTTTTTTTTTCCTATAGAATTTTCTCAGTGCTGTACCAGCCTTCTCGGTATAAGTATGCACTTAAAAGATGCATCCAAAAGTAAAAATAAAATATAAATTCAGTCCACCAATTAAAGTTATTTATTTTAGTATGTAGGAAAATTGGTAAATACATAAATATTTTAAATACATTATTGTTTTCTACAAGATATAGGGAAAAGGACACATTAGAATATATCTCGTCTTACGCTCCGGAATACATTGAATTAAATATTATTTTGTAAGAAGAAATGCGTCATCAGCTGCTGCATAGAAGGTAAGTGACGATTTCTCCATTATTTTGAAAGGCTTACTTTCACAATATAAAATTTTGAATTGATTTATATAATTTTAATAAAATTCAATTCAATTTTCTATCACAGAATTTCAATACTATATAATAATATATGAATTTTTAAAAACAATATAAGATAAGATAAAGTCCAATTTAATTTAAAAATAATCTAAAATAAGCCAATGAAAAATTTTATTCAACATATACGTGTATATGGTGGGGCAGTAAGAGGGTAATGTATTATAACTTTCTTCGATATCCCTACACTAGAACCGTTTTCTTGATTTCAAGAAAAGTTAATTATAGCATCTCTATATGATACACATTTAGAATATCGGGTTTTCACTTTCTGCCATTTTTTCTTTTTGAGATATCCTGATAACACATACGCACATATGAACACACACACAAACACACGCACAAACTCACAGACACACATACCACCCGCTAAAACATGATTTTCGGATTTAGAATTCCTCAAAACGCGTAAATATCACAAAAACTCAATTTCGAAAATTTGATCCCAAAACGCCAAAACGTCCTCTATCATATACCTGGGTAAGAGAAAGTAATATACAAACATATGCACAGGGTGATCAGTTTAAAAGAGTACCCGTTGGTTTTCTTAATACCCTTAAATCTGACGGATGTGGCAACTATTCTAACACTGAAGTATAATTGCTTGAATCTTGTTTAAGTTTGGGAGAGAATTGTCAACACCGTTGGACTGTCACAACGTTACGAGTACTTGTGACGTAAAACTGAAATGGAGGCGCACAGTGTTACTTAATCCTATGATAATTTTACTTAAAAAAAAACAATTTAATTCATTTTTTTTTTTTTTTTTTTACATTATAATTCCTTTCATAAAATGTTGAATATGTTCGCCCCCATTTTGAATGCAAACATGCACACGTCGAACCAAGTGTTTTGATACACTTCGCAGCATTGTTGGTGTTATTCACGATATTTCTTCAGTTATCTGTTTTAATTCATGGATGTTTACAAGATTTCTCTGGAAAACCCTATGAAATGCTAATGTAAAAAGGATAATGATAATTTAAATATAATGTAGGAATGATAATCTAAAAAATTTGAATAAATTTTGTTTTTCATAAATAAAAATATCACAGGATTAAATATCATTGTGCATGTCCATTTCTGTTTTACCTCACAAATAAAGTTGTAACAGTTCAACAGTGTTGGAAATTGTCTCTCATACTTAAACAAGGTTCAAACAATTATACTTCAGTGTTAGAATAGTTGCCACATCCGTCATATTTAAGGGTAATAAGAAAAACCAACGGGTACTCTTTTAAATTGATCACCCTGTATAAATGCATGTACTACAAATATTAAACAATTTGTTTAGTATTTGTAGTACATGTAGTAACTGTTTGTTCCGGAATTCATCTAATGGTCTTTATTACACATGCGTCAAGTCTGTGCGATTTTATCAAAATAAGGGTGGAGACTTTATAAAAATAAGTGTGGAAACCTTCAGAGATAAAATTTCGTAAAATGCACAACTCAATAATAGCGTCCACTCCTTTTCGGACTAGAATCACCTATGTTTGATCTGAACTCTAATTGAAGAACTAACAGCTAAAATACAATAGATTAAATGTTTAGTTATCTTAAACCAATAAACAGGTAAGATAAAAAAAGTATTCTGTAAATATTTAGGCACTTCATTTTACTAATGTTAAACATATGTAACATCAAAAGATGTGAATAAACAACATGTTTCAAGAATACTATGATCATTTCGATAAATGCTGCTTTGTGAATCTCAACACCAGATATTTTTTATTACTTGATGTTATTATTTATTTTATTGTATAAATAAGGAAAAATAGAAACAAAATTTATATTATTATGAAAACAGTTAACTTTTTTATTTTTTATTACTTTTATTACTTAAGTCGCTAGCAAAAGGATTTATTTATTTATTTTTTTTTTTTTAACCGTTTGTTTAAATACTGGCACTTTGTAGCGTATTTATAAATAGAACTTGTATCCAACAATTATTATCATTACTAATGAAATTAAGAAATCTGTTTTTGATAATGGATTTTTTTTTTCAATCAAAATAAGAAATATATAACAAATTTCTAAATCTGAATATGGTTGAGATTATGTAATTGTTTACACTCATACCATATTACGAAATTTTTATATTTAAAAAAAAAAAAGAAATAATAAGATATTAAAAAAAAAAAAAAAAAAAAAAAAAAACTTCACATTCTTAATTAATATTGATGAAAATAATCTGGTGTGTCACTCACACGACTTTCTCTTACCCTGAAATTTAATACTATAAATACAGCTTGCAGATTAATATGTAAGATAACGAGTACTGTTATGTAAACCTATGTTAAACAATTCATATTAGGCTTCTGAAGAGTTTTATATGATAATTAGCTCTGTGTGAGGGGGGCTACCCCCCGTTTCATTAATGCACCTACATTTATATAGAATTTAATTCGTTTATTAAAAAATAATTCTCTTTTTAAAAAATAATTTATAAAAATTATTATTAAAAAAATTATCTTTTATGATAAGGCAGACGATTTCCATATTAGAGAAGTAGTATAACACCAAATGTCCAAAAAAAGTCCATTTTATTCTCAATATTAAAAAAAAAAAAAAAGAAAAAAAAAAAGAAAGAAAAAGTACTATTTTTTTTCTAAGTTATTTTTTTTTCGTTAAAAGTAAAAAAAAACGATAACTTTGCTTTAAATTATCGCAGATCGATGGTTCAACCATTCGTTTTAAAGGTATTGGCGAGCTCTTTTGAAAGATACCCATCATGAAAATTTACTCCCCTCGAGGGGGGACTTCCCCCCCAGGGGGGGAGGCGAGGCTCCTACACAAACAAATTTTTTTTCCCAGTTAACTATCTCTATTACAAAAAAATATATATTCGTTTCATTTGGTTTAGTGCAGTCTATAGACGTTAAACTCTACTTTCCTGCAATTTCCCCCATAGACGTAATGTATTAGAATTCTCTTGATTGTCCCTGTACACGAACCATTTGCTTTATTTTAACGAAAAGCTTACTGTAGCGTCCGTATATGATACACATTTAGAATACCAAGTTTGAACTTTCTGCCATAATTTGTTCTTGAGATATGCTGATAACAGACAGACACACACACAGACACACACACAGACATACAGACACACATACATACACACAGACCATTTGCTAAAAACATGATTTTCGTATTCAGGGGACCTCAAAACGTGTAAATATAACAAAATCTCGCGTTCGAAAATTTGACCCAAAAACAATACTTTCTCTTAAGAGAAAGTAAAAATGTAATGGCATATTCTTTTTTTCCCCGGCTTTTAAACATATATTGATATACCTTTACGCATTAGTTTTCTTATTTGAAAATACTGCATATGTGATTGATGGAAATTTGAGATAACAAGAATACAGAGTTGAATGTATTTCATTAACTTTTCTAAAATATATTTCTTAAAAATTCCTAATATTTCGTAAAATGTATCTGTAAGAAACAAAAAAACTTTATATTTTAATGATCTTATATATATATGTATAGTTTTCCTTTTTTTTATTTTGCCAATTTTATTTTAAAAATTCTTTAAATCATTTTTATTGAACCGTTATTATATTGAAAAACAATTCTTCCTTCAGGCAAAGAGAGGTATTCATTTCTTTAATCGAAAGATTTAAAGGTAATTAAAGTATACACATATATATAACAGTAATATGCCTCTAGCGATTGCACTATAATTGACTCAATAGAAAGTATAAAAAATCTAATTGATAAAGGAGTGTACAAAAATAACTCTCATGTAATATCCCACATACAGGTATAAACGAAGAAATATATGTATTTAATTTCTAAATCGTTAGCATTGTTTTACTGCAGTTTTTATGGCCTTTTTAATAACTATAAATCTAAAAACTGAAGCTTGTTGCATGATAATTTCGATGTTCTAAAGCATGTATGGGAAAAGTAGGCGAAACATTTTTTTAAAAATAATATTTAACTACTAAAAAGAGCTACTAATTTTTAAGTATTTAAATCAAATATATTGTAGTGATTTCTAATCACTAATATTTAAATTATTTTTAAGCGACATATTGTAGAACTTATTGCCACTGTGTTATAAATTGAAATGATTTAATTGTTTTTTCTATATTGATGATATTTTACAAAGTGGAATCAACGCATTTACCAATAAATATTTATATAAAAAAATAATTTTACTGCTTTATTACTTATCGTAGCTGAGATAAATTATAATTTATAATATAAACAAAAAAATTCTAAAAGAAACCTATTTTTCTTAGTTGGTATTTATAAAAAGATAAATTGTAGAAAAATATAAATATGCACAATAATTACTCTTTATCTTTTCATTACATATTTCAGCAGAAAAAGTTCTCTTTTTGAAAAGTATTGGTTATTTCTTAACGGTCAGCATAGTTTGATATTTTGAACAGTTATAACGTTATACGTTTTGAATGCAGTATATTTTATCTTTAGAGGAACAACGTAAGGCAAGTCAAGATTTTTATATGCTTATGTAAAAGCGGCATTCGTCTTCTAAGGATTAATACTACGCTCAAAAATGCTTTTGAAATTTCTATGCAATATGTACCATTTTTTTTTAAAAAGGGGATTATTATAATTATTATAATTATAATTATAATTATTATTATTTTAAATTAATAACAAGAAAATATTATGAATTTATCCTTATTCAGTTAATAAACAGAGGAAGTATAATTTTCACCTTAATGTATAAATTTAGAGAAAATTCTGTAATCCCACAGTTACAAGGATTTGATAAAATATTTCAAATTTTCAAACGTTTATTTCTCCTAGAACCAAATAGTACAAGAAATAACATTTCATTGTTGAATTTTAAATATATTTTGACATTAAATAATGTGCAAAACTTTTGTGACTGCCAATATTTTTGTAAATGACACGATATTTAAATAGCTTATAAACATTTTACTTACAGCTAAAACAAACTTATTACATTTTACATGAATGGCAAATATAATTAAATAAAAATTATTTTATCATCATATTATTTTTTACTATAAATTAAATACAATATATTTAAGTTTTAGATATAAAATTAAACAAAGAAAAGGGAGTTTCAAGTATTAGATAAAATAAGAAGGAAATACTCCATGTTTTATTTCCTAATTTGTCATTGTCACTTTACAAAAATGTTAAAATATAACGCATCATATTTTTTCTGATATCAATAAATTTAAAAATATGTAAATATTACAGAATCATGAATTTATTTTTTAAGAGTACACATATCTTTTCTTAAAATGCCCGTTTTGTTTTATTCATTTCACCTTGTTTGTCATTGTAAGGTGCGCCAAATCTGGCAAACCTGCGCTGCCACAAATAAGAATGGTAACCCAGCTCTCGGGACGAGAGGCAGATGTCGAGAGACGATGTCCTGGACTGAAGGTTGAAGAATGAATAGCGGTAGTTATAAACGAAATGTAATCCTGAACTGTAAAATATATTCATTGTGCATATATCATTGATTTCATTCATATTTGTCATGCGTAATTTGTGATGTGTCCCATAATTGAAATGTTAATAAATGACTTGGGACTAACTGATTTTCCTTGATTGTCTCTGACTACTCACACAGAATTCCACTTCCAAGATGCGTCCATTTACACTGGTGTCAGAAGAAAGGATTGTGAACAGAGACGAAATGATCGTGTAGTCCACAACCCAGCCACAGCCAGCGGTCATCTGGTCATCCATATAAGATGACGGAATTGGTACATGTATTTCTTAAGTTGTTGAAATCTTCAGTGCTCGATGAGGTAACCCAAGCTTACGTGCTAACCAAAGCATATGTGTTGTTTTTAAGTCTTTAAAGTCTCAAGTATTTGACAGGCTAATTAGAGCCTAACGTATATAATACTGGATCAACAGTATTTTGTGTAGATGTAAAGCACCTACGTGTTCTAAAGCCAAAGTTTTCTCCTTATGCAATTTTTAAGTACCGTCTGGTGATAATTTTCGAATACTCCATATAGTGAAAACAACAACAACAAAAAAAAAATATTGTGTATACAATGTGCAGTATACACACACCACCAGCGGTTGTGTATTATAAGTGTTCACTCCGTGTATTTTCTCCTATGTGAAAATAACGAGAGGAAAAATTCTTGTGTATACAGAGTGCAATATACACACACTATCAGCGTTTATATGTTTTAAAGTGTTCTTTCTGCATAGCTCCGTACGTCCGTACATCTGCACGAAATTTATCCTTGTCGTGAGAAATCTTAAACTGAGTGTTTCAGGACAGTGACATGTATAAATGACTGCATCTACAGTTTTCAAGTATAGTCGTTCTTTCCGTTTTTTGTTTTACCCGCACACTAAGGTACTGTAAGTACTATATATTTTTCTTCGATTAGAATTTTGATCTTTCAGGAATATTAGCAAGTTTAAAAAGAGTGTATTAAATTTAATTGATTATCGAATCATGTGAAATATTTTATATATATATATATATATATATTATTATGGTTATTTGATCTCTAATGTGAAATATAAATGGTTAATAATTTTTAATTAGTTCAATTATTATCAATTTTTTTTTTTCATAAAAAGGTAAAGAGAAAGGAATATATTTATTTTAATTAGACATATCTCAGAATATGTGGAATGTATAATAATTATGGATTTGTTTCTTTTCACTCTATGAAAATATAGGAGGTGGTAGACATCTGTTATTCTTATTGGCACCAAATGAGTAGTCTTCGGCATATTGTAAAATTATTTTTTTTTATTTTTCTTTCTTCGGTTTGTTCATATATGTTCTTTTAATTTGTGGTTGGAAAATAGTTTTATTTTCTTGTTTTATTATTGCAGCTTAGTAAAAGTTGGAAAGGTAAATCTATTTCCTGTCTCAGTATATATATAAAGAAAATAGATATAGCTGTGGTTTACGAAATACTTAAATGATAAATTTATTTATTTTATTTTGTTTTTGAGAAGACAGTTGAAAGTATTTTTTTTTCTTTTCTTCTCTAGTTTATTGTAACTGTATTATTAACGATAGTTTTAAAGCATTGGTGTTTCCTTCGAAAGTAATTATTACTTTTTTTTTTTTTTTTTTTTTTTTTTTAGTAAAAGGAATGGTGAGGAAAATGTATGAAGAAATATATTTTATCTTATTTTATTTTTCATTTTGATAATAAATGCATGGGTGAATAAACAGCTCTGGTTTATTTTATTATTATTATTTTTGTTTTTGTCTTTGTTCTCGTATAAAAAGAATGATTCTTCTTTTGATATTTCTTGTATATTTTGGATATAGTTTGCTTTCTATTTTCATTTTATTGTAATGCGATTTGAAATTAGGGTATCTCAAAAAAAAAAAAAATAAATAAATAAATATATAAATAAATGTCTTTCCTAAATAAAAGTAAAAAGGTAGATTTAATTTGTTTGGCCCAAGATTATGGGGAAATACCTGATGAAAAATTGTCTAAAGCGGAATTAAAGGAATTAATTTTAGCTAATAAGCGATATAAAGAGAATGCGGCGAAAGAATATTTAGAGGCTATCATGTATGAAAGGGTAGAAAGGGAACAAAAACTAGAAGATGAAAATAAGTTAAAACTAGAGCGGGAATTTAAGTTACAGACAGAGAAAGAAAGGGAGAAATTTGAATTGGAAAAACTTCGTTTGGAAGTAGAATTGTCTAAGAGTAATCAAAAGTTGGTTCAAAATAGTGATCAAACCACGCGTATAAAATCTTTAGATGAAATAGAAAGGATGGTTAGACTCTTAACAGTTAAGGTTCCTAGTAAATCAGATGGATGGGACTATTTTTTCTCGAGTTTAGAGAAAGCGTTTATAAATGAAAATGTTAACGACGAATTTAAACCTAAAGTTTTACTTTGCTTATTAGGGGATAAAGTAACTAATCTGTTAGCTAATATTGAAGAAAAGGAATTGAATAACTATAAGTCCTTGAAAAAATTAGTGTTACAAGAGTATGAAAATTCTCCAAAATTATGTTTAGAAAATTTTCAAAGGGCAAAACGTAATCCTGACGAGTATTTTTCTCAATTCACGTCCAGGTTAACCTCAAAGTGGCTGTATTACTGCAAGGCCAGGAAGGTAAGTGATTTTGAGTAGCTGAATCAGCTCATTGTATCGGATAAAATGTTTCAAATATGAGATGCAGAAACTGCAGTCCACATAGGAGTTCTTCAAGGAGAAGATTGGTTCAAGCCAAAGGATTTAGGTAAGCGTTGTGATGTATTTTATGAATCTAAGGGAAAGTCCTATGATGGGTCAGTAAGAGCCAAAGGGATGGATTTGGATAAAAAGAGGTATCATTCTAATGTGGATAAACCGCAGTTTAGTAAAAAAAGGTCCGATTTTAACAATTTTTTCCCCAAGAAAAATTTCGAAAAATCAAAGTTCACAGAAATTAAAAAAACAACGTGCTTCACATGTGGGTCCAACAAACATTTCAGACGGGATTGTCCAAAAAATAAAGGGTCAGATACTAGGAGGCTTAATATTAACAAAGTTTCTGCAGAGGGTACAGACTCAAAGGAAGAAACTGTATCGGCCAGGGTAGACTTACTAGGGGAAGTCATCCTTAGGCGAGCTATTGAGGATAAATTAAGCAAACTAAAAAAGACATTTATCAGTGTAGATGGTAAATTAGTTGACGCATTAGTGGATTCGGGAACAGAAATTACGGTTGTCAGAAAAAGAACTAGTTCCGGAATTTCGGTCGAAGGTGCTTCTACAATTTTCTTGAAGGGTATTTTTGGTCCGGCGGTGAAATGTCCATTAGTTTACGTTCCGTTAGGTCTTGCTACTGGTGGCCAGGTTAACGTGGTACATCAGCAAGTGTTGTGTGCTTGGGCAGATGTTTTGGTGGAAGACGTGTTACTTCCACCGGATGTTTTGAACATGTTGGGAGGAGCCCGGAGTGAAGGAATTTCCATGGCTCAGAGCTCTAAGGACCTGAGTGGTGACTCAGGAAATTTAGATGGAACGACGGAAGTTTCATCTGGGACACTGTCAGAAAAACCACGTGACAATTTTATTTTTGAGGAATCTCAAAGGGAAATTTCTTCATGTGGAAATGAAGTGGGAACGGTAAATGCTAAAGATGGTGAGACAATCACTGAGCCAAATAAGGGAAGTATGGTAGCTGATACTTTTCGCTCTGAGCAAGAGCTGTGTACCGATTTAGCAGTAGCTTCGAAGCATGCTAAGGAAGATAAGGGTAATTACTATGAGGTAGATGGTTACTTATTTCATAGGGACAAAATACTCGGGGAGAGCTTTGGGCAACTTGTACTTCCAGAATGTAGGCGAAAGGAGGTACTGAAACTTGCTCATACCTCAGTGTTTAGCAGCAATATGGGTCCTAAAAAAACTCTAGAGAGGATCAAATATTCATTCTTTTGGGAAGGTATGAGGGCTGACGTAAAAATATATTGTAGATCATGTAAAGAGTGTCAACTCACTCAAGCAGTTAGAACGAATGACCGAACGCCAATCACGCCGGTGACGAGACCGGAACTACCATTTCAGGTAGTAAATATAGATGTGATACGTCCGATCGATCCCCCAAGTTCGAAGGGACATAAATAAATATTGTGTATGGTCGACCAACATACTAGGTGAGGTGAAGCCATACCATTCACTAGTCTAAATCCAAAAAGAACTTGTGAGGCGTTGCTAAGCATTTTTTCGAGGACCGGAATACCGAATGTTATCGCGTCTGATAACAGGACAAACTTCATAGCTGAACTGACTAAAGAGTTCGAGAAACGTATAGGGAGCAGTCCAAGATTCTCTACCCCTGGATATCCACGGGGGTTTTAACACGGGGGTGCAGTTTGTAAAATTACAACCTTGACAACACTTAAAAAAGAGGCATAAATTATTTTACATAGAATTTGCTAAAAATATGTTTCGCTTAGTGATAAATGGAAAGGTATGTTTTTTGGATGAGAAAAAAATAATTTTGATGGGCCAGACGGCTTTAAAAAATACTGATATGATATTATAAATAATACCTTACTTTTCCAAGCGGCAAAATGGAGAGGATCAGTAATTGTATGGGGAGCGATTGCTGCTAATCGTTACCAATTGTAGTATTTTATGCCAATATGAATGCAAATGAGTATCAAGATACGCTGGATGATAGTTTATTTCTCACTACTACTCTAGTTATATCAGAGATTGGACATTTCAGCCAGGATAATGCCAGCATCCATGCTGCACATTTAACAAAAGTTTTATTTGAAGGAAATGAGTTACGTCTGCTTGGTTGGCCTTTGTGCAGTAAGGATTTAAACCCAATGGGAAGTCTTTGGGGCAACTTCCGCAAACTCTTTATAAGGACATGTGACAATATCGAGGGAAAGGCGAACTCATCAGTGCTAACAGGAATGCATAGGAAATGAAATAGGAATACCAAAAAATAAAATTTATTTTGACTTGGTTCAACGATGACTGATCGACGGATAAAAGTTATTGAATAAAAAACAAAAGTGAATTTGAAGGATATCGACTTTATATTTTCATTCACAACTCCCCGATCTTATATTTTTTTCCAAAATGAAGTGCCATCAGATTTTTAATTATTCATTTGATGCTTTGATTATGATTTGCATATATTCAAAACCTATGCTTATGTTTTCTAATTTTATTTCTAAGAAAGAGTGATATTAAATTTTTCGTTTTTAAGTACGTTTTACACAGTTTTCGTTGATATATTTTGTGACCTTATAGTTTATTCCAGGGCTTATACTCAACAGTTCCTTTTATATAGTCTTACAAGTGTAAAATGCATAAAAATAAATAATTACTTCGAGAAGCTCTTTATATCATACACTCGATACATAATTACTGTATTATTATTATTATTATTACTATTTTGCAAAAATTACTGCCTAAAATATAAGCACAACTACACGTAAAATTATAAAATATGTTTTATTAGACATACATTTACTCTACATTGAACCTTTTGTAAATGAAATTTGAAAGTTCTAACCAAAAATAGAAACTGCGCTAGAGATAATAAAAAAAAAAAAAAATGTTTTTATCAGCATTCTATTATTTTTCTAAAAACGTCATCAGAATATAAAAGTTTCATTTTTGATGAATACTACATTGTGCGTTTTTTGCAGTAACTTTTCTAAAGTGATTACTTATTCATTCATGTTCTATTTTTAAATAAAACAAATGAAAAAGATTACGAAAAATGAAAAAAGATTACGAAAAATGAAAAATTGTAAATCTAGGACAATCTTTCATTAAATAATTGAAAGTCTAGCTGAATTTGTGTGATATTCTATTTAATATTGACGAAAATTAATGTAACATTGTATAAATTTCACCGTAACTGCAGGCACGCGGGGATGTAGTTAACAATTAATTTTCTGCTTTTGTGGCTGAAACAATTTATTTTGTTGAAAACAAAACGTTTAAAGCGTTTGTGATTCCAGTAAATTTTATTTTTCACATTATGTCACTTACATAACTCTAGTTTTTACTTATTTTTCACATCCTGCAAAACAAACTACAATTTATAGTGTAATCTGACAATGTTCGTCTTAGTCAAAAGAAAAAATAACAAAGTGAGAATAAGAATGCACTTTATGTGGCTTTTGTAAATTCCTTAAATAAATAATTTGAGTTCAAAAATAATGAAATTAAGATCTTCAAAGTAATTCAAGATTCTAATTTCTCAATACATACACACACACACACACACATATATATATTAGAGGTGAGTTCGGGCTCTATGTTGGCAATCCGAGCCCGCCCGGGCCCGAAACAATTTTGAACAGAGCCCGCCCGAGCCCGAAAAATTTTGCGTGATCAGAGCCCGAGCCCGAGCCCGATACTGAAAGTGGTACGCTATGCAACGCATACACAATAGTAAAATTAAATACCGTTTTCATTTTCAAATTAATTTTCTTGTTATCAATCTTCAATTTAAATAACTATAAATGTTATTATAACAATTTATAATGTCTGTGACTCTGTATACATGTATATATTTATATAATAAATATTTATAGTGCAGCCCATTGTTTATAACGCGCCTATCGGGGGGGAAAAAATTATCCGAATGAGTGATATAATGAAGCCCGATACAACGAAGGAGGAAGGATTACTGCGTAACACTATGACATAATATGCATCCCGTTGAAAAAAGAGTTTTATTTAGAAAAAGGAAAGTCAAAGCTACTAAGGCTTGCAAGATTATTTTGTGATTTATAACCTATCATGACTATCATGACATTACTAAAGGTGCTCTCAAAATGAATAAAATTTCTTTATGAATAGAAAATGAATAGAATTTTTTTTTTCCTTTTTTTTTTTTTTTTTTTTTTTTACATTTTCCAGTTAGTGAAGAATAAAATAAACGGAACTTTTATCTTGAATCCTAGCCCGCCCGGAGCCCGAAGACTTGCGAAGATTTGAGCCCGTTCGGGCTTGGGCCCGGGCTCGGGCTCGGGCTCGGGCTTACGGGCTCGGGCTGAGCCCGTCTCATCTTTAATATATATATATATATATATATATATATATATATATATATTGGAAAAGAAAAGAGGTGAATATTTTTTTTTTAATTTTTGCTATAAAAATTTAAAAACAAACAATACTACAAAGTAGAAAAAACTTATATTGTCACATTATTAAAAAAAAAAAAAAAAAAAAAAAAAAAAACTGAAACTTTTATATTTGGTTATTTAAAGGCATTTGGTAAATCTAGAGAATTAAGACATTTGCAAGCTCAACATAGAAACAATATATAACCAAGAAGATAGATGATATATATATATATATATATATATATATATATATATATATATATATATATATATATATATATATATATATATATATATATATATATTTTAAATATCAACTGAAGTGCAATTTAAAGAAAAGCAACATTCAATAGGTAAATTTAAATTATAAACAAAGTATGGGTATCTAGAAAAAAAAATATAGTTAAACAGTTTATTTATAAATACCTTTTATAAATCATTTTATTTTTAACACTCACAGAAAGAGAGAGAGAGATCTGTACAAATATGTACACACACAGACACACACACGTATATATATATAAAGTGAATTATAATAATAAATGAAATAATAACATATTACAGAATAAAAAGAGTTTTCTAAATTACTAAAATAAAATTATTGAAACTAATTCTGAATCAGTGTCAATCAACGAAAACTACATGAAATGTACATTTTTTTTAATGTAAAATGGAAGTAAAATGGCAACACAATTTACTAAACACTTGGTTTTTAAAATTTATGATACGCTTTAAGTTAAAATATATGAGTAAGTAATGGACACAGAAACAAAAAGGAATATGTGATCATAACTTGTAATGACGATACAAAGGCAGTTGTAACAAAACGATTTATTTTTATTTTCAGATATGTGTGCCAAATAAAAATTGATTTTATTGCTATTTTTCTTTTATAAAATGTCTTACAAATATATTATTTTAAATGTAATATATTTATTATTTTTAAAGGAAAGATAAATTTAAGATTAATGAAATAACTTTTAAAATAAGTTAATTATACCGTAAGCGTGTTTTACTAAAAAAATATATATATAGTTACAATATTTTACCACACTATTCTAAAACCTGAGTTTAATTTTGCCAGTTCAACATTGTGTTATAAAGTAAAGAATTTATTTTCCTCGAAATATATTATCTTTAATCATGAAAAACGGCAGTTTTTCTAGTGACGCAAGCGAAAAAACAAACGAACGCGGCGACACTCAGCGGAAAATACGAACGAAAACTGCGACACTTATATATACAGCTAATTTGAGATCAAAGAAACCGCTGAAAGCCGACACTTAATATCTTAGGAAATATGGGATGTTTTTTCTGATATTTTCAAAATAGTCTTTTACCTTCTGTCTGATCCTACCCTGAAATCGCTACATTTCTGCGTGCAATATATTTTGAGATATGAAATGGCTTATTTAAGTTATAAATGAAAGGCATATGTGTAGTACAAATTTTTCTCGAATATCGCTCGGGCGAATGTCGTTTAATTGATATATGATATTAATCGCTTTTATCTGATGTGCCTGACATCTCCCTTTTCCCCCGGAAAACTCTTGTTTTTTTTATAACTTAGTTTAAAAATCGAACTATTTTTTACTCCGAAAATACCGTGATGCGGCAGTTTCGCGGACGAATACAGACTTCTCTTCCATCTGAAATACTCAATCTCAAATAATCGTTTTGGCTCCCTCTATCACACAAAAATAAACACAAAAATATATAAAAAAATGTTTTTCTTTCTTTAATATATATATTAAATGAGTTATTTATTTAATTACTTGTATTTTATATGACATTTGTTTATAAAAAATATTCATTGCATTTACATTGTTTTCATGCTGATACGTTGTTAACGTTCAAAATTGGTTTTATTTTGAAAAGTGATTGCAAAAAAAAATTTTTTTTCTTTATTTTCATAAAAATGACAAATAATATGACAATCATATGCAAATATATTTAATTTTTATTAAAATTAGGTGATAAATCACTTAAACTACGGACTGAAAAAATTCTTAAAACAGAATTTGAAAATAATTAATTTGCTCATTAAGTTTCTAGTATATATATATAAATTACAAAATGTTAAGCTATAATAAAATTTTGAATAGATTAAGATTTTTTTTTTTTTTAAATTAAATTCATAACAAACTATACTACTTAAATATTTAGCAGTATACAAATTTCACCTTTTAAAGATTTTTCTATTATTATTTATTTTTCTCTTTTCAATCAAATCTATACCTAAAAAATTATTCGCGTTTCTTTCTTTCTTTCTTAAATTTAACAGTAGGGAGGTGGCATTAATATAACAATAAAACTACTCCAGAAAAAAATAAATAAATAAAAATATTCTCCTTAACTCGTATATACTTATTTCTTAGATATAATAGTGATATAAAATAAAATTGAAATTACCATGCATCAGCAACTTTTAAATTAGAAATTAATAATAACATTGTAAATATTGTACACACTATTCTAAAAAATATGGCATAAAACTTTGAGGATTTATTATTGTTATTATTATTATTATTATTATTATTATTTTTGTGAATGATATCATTCAAATGATTAAATGACATAGAGGTTCAAATAGGATTCAAGGATGTTTATGTCCATTACAAAGGATTTTTTTTTTTAATATCACATATTTTTTAAAAACCTCTGTTATTCATTATTTAGTACAACATATTGTTCTGAAATTTGTGTAAGTACTTGTTTATTTTTTAAGATAGCTTTCCTATACAATATCCATAAAATCTTAAAGGTGTTACGAGGTAAACTGAGGCAATTTTAAGCTTTTAATTAAACACAAAAAATTATGTAAAATTATAATATGTAACTGTTTTCACTTTGTAAAACTAATCTATTAATCAGTTTAAAAACTTAAAAGTAGTGGCCAAATCAACAATAATAACGATTAATACTTATACTAAATTAATTATTTTTTCCTTAGCTTAATAATTACTGTTAACACAAACATTGTTACAGTAATTTGAGTTTGCATTACATTATAAAAATCGCAAAGGCAAATTCTTTACGAAAACAACTTTAAATTAAACTGATTTAAACTCATTTTGTGTTATATTAAAAACTAATCAAGTTGTTCTGTAGAATAATATTAATTCTGTACATTAATTTAATTTCATCGATTTTAGAAAAGTGTGTTTCCAAAGTTCATACAAAATCTCGCCAAACAGTGTCGAATACGAATTATTCAATTTGTTTTTATCTAGTAATTTTCGGAATTTCTAAAAACTGTAAAACGCGTCTACGAGAATTTTTACGGAATTTTGTTTAGTTAAGAATAAAACAAATGTGTATGGTAGGGGAAGGGAGGGGGGCATAAGGACTCAGTGATGGGTAAATTTTAATTTTATAAATGTGAAATTTGGGTGGAGGGAGGGGGAATCTCTTTTAGTTTGATGGAAAGACCTTTTCAAAACAACATTTTAACACAAAATGTTTTACTCTATAAATATTTGTTAGGAAAATAAGAAAGAAAATTGTTCTTTTAAAGTCGTCCTCCGTGTCTCGAAAACACCTTGGAAATTTTAAAAACTGTAAAAAAAAAAAAAAAAAAAAAAAAAAAGGAGGCGGGGAATGGGGAAGCTTAATCAGTTTGAAGGATCTTTGTTTTAGTTGGAAATTCGAACTGTAAAAACAGGGGGCGAAAGGCACATCGTTGAAATTTTAAACAAATGAAGTTATTTTTGAAGTTTGTCGGAAATGTCTTCTACAAACAAAAATTTTTTTAATATATTTTGTTTGTCTCTTTTTTTTTATTAAATATACTGAAAATAGCCTCCATTATGTTCCTATTTCAGGATCACGTCGTTTGATCCCGTTTGGTTTATTTAAAAAAAAAAAAAAAAAGAAAGAAAGAAAGAAAGAAAGAAAGAGAAAGGAAAGGAAAAAATAAGAAATTGAAGCTGAATTAAGATAGAAAAAACCTTAGGAGGCAAACATTAAAATTTCGAAAAGGAGAGTGATTAGGAGCTCATTTAAAGTTCTACTTAGACCCATATTTAATATGCACGCTTTTTACGTTTTCAAGACTTTCAAGACGTTTCCTATAGATTTGGGAAGAAAAATGGGACTTTTAGAATATATATATACATATAAGCTTCTTTAAAAAATGCCCCACGAGTGGTTATGCACTGAAAAGCTGGTTGATGGGAAGAGCCGGATTCGATCCCATTCAGCACTCTTCGACCATGCCGTTATTTCAGTGTTTTTTCTCCGAAACTTGCATAAATACGGGCTACAACCGCTTAGAAACACTTCACGGGGAGCAATGTACGTAGAGGCCTAGGACCTTAGCACAGTCAATTGGCCTTAAAACCTACAACCAACTATCCTTAAAAAAGTATCGCTGGAAACATTTTTAGTGATTATATTTTGAAGATTTTTCAAAGTGCTAAAAAATCCTTATCATTTAAAATTTTAAAGTTAGATCTCTCATATACACTTTATACCCCCATAACCCAATTTTTGAAAATGAGGCTAAGTCTAAAATCCCTACACTACGTTTTAGAAAATTTTTAGGAATTCGATTTCCCTATTAAAATTTCTAAGTGATCTAACTGGTAAGCCCCCTCCTATTTTCCCTAGCTGAATTAATTTTAAACCAAACAAAATCTCTCTCAAATTGATTAAGCATCTTTTTTAGAATTACCAGAGTTTCCAAGGGAAGATCCGAACCTCACCCCAACGGTGCTAGGTATTTGGAAAAATTACTGTCATATCCTTAAACAGTTTTACTTTATGCATCTACAATTTAAAAATAACAAAATATTTATCTTTTGTTCAGTCGATTGACCATTTAAAAATTTTTGTTAAATTTTTATCTAACCAAAATCGATGTGGTGAAAACTCTTTAGAAACTCATTCGTAACACTTTTTTACAAAAACTTTCGTCCGAAAATTATTTTTTTAAACATTTATTTTGAATTTTCTGTTGAACTATCTAAGAAATAGTTGAACTAATGAAATGAATAAATACACGAAATTGAATATTGAATAAAATAAAAAATCTTTTTTTTTTTTGTAGAAATTTTTGTCAGTTTTAAAATGTACTATATTATGCCTTTGTAATGTTGCATGTTTCCATCCTTAATTTTTTTTTTTTTTTTTTTAAGTTTCTTTCTTTTTTTTTTTTTTTTAATCGCTTTTTATGAAATTTTAAAATTTCATTTAATTTGTAATTTTTTTTAGAGTATGACCTATAAAACAACATTTTTTATACAGTGTTATAACTCATTACCATGCTCCTTTAATTTTACGTTACGATCGTTAACCCCTAAAAAGTAATGGTATCAATACAAAAAACCCTTAACGGGTTAAAAGTTTGTGATGCAGCACTGTACTTTATGACTAGAAGCATTAGAAATACGGGTCTTAAAATAATGATATAAAATTTTCAGTGACGCTTTGATATTAATTAAATTATACATAGATTTTCTTATTTCAGTTTGCTTTTTCCTTTTATTTATATTTACAGTGTAAACGTTTTTTTTTTTTTTTTTTTTTTTTTTTTTTTTAACATAAAATTATATATAGCATTTACTCATTGATACCTTTCCATTCACATCTCTTATACTATGAAAGCACGTGTTTTAAAAGAAATTATATGGAATTCCAGTAACGCAGTGGTGTTACATTAAATGATTTGTTTTTAAATTTCACTGCAATTATTTTGTTTTGCATATTAAAGTATATATGCGCATTGAAATATTGCTTTTAATTTTCAAATACGCTGTCAAATATATCGCTTTCATTAAGATTATATTATGTACTGAAATATATTTATTTCATTGAATTATTCTATCTTTTGTGTCACGCCATCCAAAACTGAAAAAAAATTCACAATTTTTTTCTTTGCAGCACAATATCTATTTGCATGCATTTTAAATTTATTTGGATGAAATGACACAAAGTAAACATTTCCATATATTTTACTTATACTTTTGGATGGCGTGACGCAAAAGATAATTCATTGAAATAAATATATTTCAGTACATAATATAAGCTTAATGAAAGTGATATATTTGACAGCGTATTTGAAAATGCAAAGCAATATTTCAATGTGCAAATATACTTTAATATGCAAAACAAAATAATTGCAGATAAATTTAAAAAGAAATCATTTAATGTAACACCACTGCGTTACTGGAATTTCATATTATTTCTTTTAAAACACATGCTTTCATAGTATAAGAGATGTGAATGGAAAGGTAACAATGGGTAATTGCTATATATCATTTTATGTTCAAAATAACGTTTACACTGTAAATATAAATAAAAGGTAAAAGCAAATTCAAATAAGAAAATCTATGTATAATTTAATTAATATCAAAGCATCGCTGAAAATTTATATCATTATTTTTAAGACCCGTATTTCTAATTCTTATAGCCATAAAGTACAGTCCTGCGTCACAAACTTTTAACCCGTTAAAGGTTTTTTGTATTGATATATATACATATATTATCTATCTCTAACTTAGTACAGTAGTTAGTGAACCAATTCATTTTTTGTAGTTATTCTCGAAAATCTGCTAATATCTTTTAATTAAGTTTTTTGTTAACTTGTGAGTCTATTGAACTATTAATGTTTTAAATGATATTTATAATTTGAAGTGTAGAAAATTTTAAAGATATTTTTTTTAATAATTTTAAGGATATATGACAGCAAAAACAATAATTAAATAAAAATAAGTAAGTAATAAAAATCTGCATAAATGTTAGAATTGATATACTTTACGTTTAATTTCATCTTGAATTTTATTAAGATTCATTATTACTATTCAACCATATTTTTACCCTTAAAAATTTTCTAGCAATTTTAAAATAAATAATAGACTAATTCTGTTTTATGCTATTTAATTTTTCTACAAGGATAAAAATACATGGATTTCCTTTTTAACCTTTAAAAGAATAAATAGTAATTACCCTGTCCTATTAAAAATGATAAGTAATCTAATGTTTTAGATAATTGACTTGAAACCAAACACTTTTCATTTATCTTAAAATGCTTCAATTAATATTTATTTTGTTAAACGCATATCATTTATTATTAAATTTTTCGTAAATTGAATTCTCTGCATCTGTGATAAGAGATTTATTTTCAGCAATAATTTTATTTATTTATATTTTAATATAAATCATTGTTATTTGTTTTCCATTAAATATTCGTGTGCTATATAAAACTTCTTTTGGTTAAACGCTATTATGTTAATATTCTTTTGTTAAACATTAGTATAAAAATTTGTTTATCTTTTGAAATGCATAGCTTGTAAATAAAAAATGCTTTTTTGTTTATTTTTTATTTATATGAAGAAAATATAAATATATAGGATCGACAAAAGATAAAGCTAAAATTTTGTTTAAATTTAAAATTTTTGGTTATATTCATTGAAAAGGATAGTAAATTTTCAAAATGTAGTGGAAATATAGCTTTGAATGAATGCTCCAGCCAAAATGTTTCAGTAGAAATGTATTTCCGACAGGTCGTACATTAGTTTCAATCTGGGATTTTACTTCTTTGCCGTTTGTAGTAATAGATCTTAAATTGTATATTTCTTTTTGTTAATAAAAAAAAAAGGTCTTGCAAAATAATTAAAATAAAATTTAGAAAAATCGAGCTAAGTAAATGAAACAACTTCAGTTCTGAACGATATACATTGCGCACTATTACTATTATTATTATGTATGTGTGTTGAAAAAAAAATACAAGAAAATTAAACGTGCATTTATTTATTATGATTTTAGAAGGATATGACATCTTTAGTCAACTAATAAATTTATTTGAAAATGTTTATAATTAACATTTTATAAAAATTACGGGAAATAATGTCAAATTTTCTAAAATAAAGATGGCAATTTCTAATAAATTAAAATACATAGAAAAGACTTCAATTTAATTAAAAATGAAAATTTCTGAAAGTAAATAAATTTTGTGACATGAATTTGACTATTAAAAATTTATTAAATTTATAAAAACCATACATCGAAAAATTCTATGATTTATGAGCCAAACATATATGAGTAAATAAGTATTTACCTCTTTCTTTTTATGCCGAAAAAAAAAGGAACATGCAATTAAAAAATAAATAAATAAATAAATAAAATTGAGAAAAATCGTGCTAAAGAAATTTAACATATTCAAAGTAGAACCTCTTGGAGAAATTTAAAATTTGGCACAGAAGTATCTAGGACGTTTCTTGCCAAGATCTTTACTAACCTGATTGCGACAAAAACTTTAATTCATCTTTAAAATGGCAACAAAATACTCACAGCCGCCAAGGGGCTATTATGTTTGGTTGATTTTTTACGGCGCAAGATCCAGATATTGATATGCAGCGACAAACGTATATGGGGTAGTTTGTTAAAATTATACAAACAAACTTTTAGTAAAAGAATACAGTGACCAATGCCTTTATATGGAAGAATAGATTAAAATAAGACCTTTCTACATACTAAATTAAATTCTGTTTTGTGCAGAATTTTACATCTATTAAATTTGGTACCAAAAGTATCCGAACACTAAAAAAAATTCCTATATAAAAAAAGTAGAGTTTTGTTAAATAAATCATGTTCTTAGACTGACTAAGAACATGATTCTAGAAGGATTAATTTAACACAACAGTATTAACTCTACTTTTTTTTTTTTACATAGGAGATTAAGTATTCTGCTTGTTTACATGCTTCATTGACATTGTTTAGCTAAAGAAATATACTTTTAATACAAGTGCAATTCTAAATATATCAGAAAAAAGGAAGGAAGTTTTCTTAAAATTTACATTGTAGTTGAAATGTGTAGTTGAAATATTAAGGAAATAATAAGGTAGAATAATTTACAAACATGTATGGTATAATTAAACGAAGATGCTATTAACAAAAATAAATTCACCGACTCTTAAAGATATAGACAGAAAAAAATACTATGGAAAGAGTTCTGTTGTTCTAAACGAATAGAAGAACGAAAGCCAAAATACCATTTGACAAATGCTGTTAAAATAATTATAGAGAGCGAAATATTTAAGTATTTTTATATTGTTTGATTTTAACTGTGTAACTAAAATTTCAGCTTTATCACACATATAGTTTAACAAATGTTGACAAAAATTGTTGTTTAGGGAATTAAAGTACATGCATTGTTCAATTTGTCTTCTTAGATAAATAATAAATAAGTTTTTTTTTTCTTTGTTCCGTAATCTAAAATTATGTTAAGAAAATATTAATTTTCTGTTTTTAAGACAGAATTTTACAAGATAATTTTTTTTAATTTTATTTGTATTTCTTAAAGGGCTTAGATGTGTTTCCAAGGATTAACCCGTTAGTAGTCGCTATCGACAGTGCCACCTATTACAGATTGCGCACTTTTAATTTAACTGTCACCAATAATTTTAAAAAGCGATGTGATCGACGTTTCTTTGAGTTTATTCGCGTTTTATATATATCAAATGCCATTTCTAAAAATTTTTGGTGGCTATCGAATAAAAAAATCTGACAACACTTAAGGTTGGGCGGCAAATCGACCAACTAGCGACTACAAACGGGTTAAAAAAAACTATATATATATTTTTTTTTTTTTTTCATTTTTTTTAAATATATATATATATATATATATATATATATATTAATTTTTGAGCATATAAAAGAGACACATTTGAACAATATTTATAAAATTTTCATTAAAAACATATGCAAAATTCAACCAGTGTGTCCTAGTTCAACGAAACTCTTGAAAAAACTTGTGTAGAAATTTCACAATAACAAATGCTTCGTTCTTATAGAAATTTTGCACACTTGAACAAAGGATTTGAATACAAATTTTAATTTTAATTTTTGGCACAGCTGTATGCCAAAAGAGTACAGTTTTCCACGAATATTCTTTCTTGTAAATTGAATGACTTTTTCTATTTTGAACATTCAATGGCTCAATGTTTAAAATAACTGACTTTTAACTTTTATATTTTTTTATTCTCTTTATTATATCATAAAACCTTTAAGCAATTAACGATCTGTATTGGAAATCCTTCATTCTGGCAACCCCTCTTTCTTGGAGAGGAGTGGATTAAAATGTAAACCGAAATGATTTTGTGTTAGTCTTTGTTCCTTTTTTTGTCGAATGTAGTTTGTGCTTGCGTCCCGTCGCCGCCCGCTTTGTGTTGTGCAATGAAATGAGAAAAAAAAATTAATTGGATTTTTAAAGGTTGTTTCAAATAGAAGCTTGCATTCCTTGCCTCCCACCTGGTATCCTTTGGAAGAAAAATTAATAAATCAGGTAATACTGATTTCCTCTTATTTTATTGATGAATTTTTATTATTTTAAGATAATGAAAAAGGATTCTGCCGTCATCTAGTGAAATTTGACGATCCTGATTTAAGAGATGGCGAAATAAACACTATATATTATAATCGGAAAAAAGAAAAATATTAAATTCTATTTTAAAGAAATGTGCAAAATTTCATTAAGATAGGTCCATTAGTTTAGTTTTTGGAAAACGTGTTAAACATATTTCATTTAAATATATTGAGAAATAATAGAGGAAATCTGTTTTTTTCTTTTTTCTTTTGAAACCCATGTGTCTACTTTATATTTTTGTTAAGGGAAAATGCTCACATATAGACTTTAAAACATGCATATATGTACTTTATTAATAATTATTAGAATAAATTTAGCATTCTGATATTTTAATCGACTATTGAAATTTATGGAGTACAGAAATACATAGCCGCAATTACATAAATACAGTGTATATTACCTAAAAAAATAAACTAGTTTAAACTAAAACTAATTTATATAAACAGCTCTCTTTTGCCAGCATTGTTGTTCATAGATTAAATATTATATGTAATTGAAGAACAATAAAATATTAATGCATATATATATTATTAACATATTAATCAAAGTATATTTGTATAAAAAGGACGCCAAAGGCAGCACTAAAAATTATACAAAAATTATATTTTTTAAATACAAAGTTATGAAAAGGTGTAAGAGTTTAAGATAAGTGGGAGTGGTTAACAAAAAGAACAAATGTTATATAAATACAATAATAACGAATGAAATTATCGTAAAAACGTTTGAAAAAATAACACTTCATGTGAAAAACACCCTTCCGCTTCCTCTTCAGCTGGTGGGAGCAACAGAACAGACAATTATTCAAAAATTAAAAAAAACTAAGAAGTTTCGGAAACATGGCGAAACCAGCATACACCCCCCCAAAAAGCGAATAACAATGAAATTCTAAAACAAAATTTAAATTAATAGAGAAATAGATACAAATGTAGCAATTTTGTTTGAAAAAATTAAGTCAATTAAAATTATAATAAAAAAAATTATATAGTCGATAAACGTAATAAATTTAACTTAATAAAGGACATGCTAACTAGCCTGTTCCCTCCCATTATTTGTAAAAATAACAATTCATTTTTTCTCATCAAGTGCTATTTTTACAAATGTTTTTCCAATAATTTAATTCGTTGTTGTTGTCTTTAATTAACACTTCTTCTTTTTGTTAAATACTCCCACTTACCTTAAACTCTTTCACTTTTTTATAACTTTCTATTCAAATATGTATATCATTAAAAATTTTTAAGATAAAATAATTAAATAACTTATCTGTTAAATGAATTATTTTGAAAGTAATTCAAATCTCTTTAAAATAATCTCTCCTAATTATTTTAACCAGCGTAGTGGGCGATGTCTCGTAGAATAGTTGTAACATTTATACCACAGTCTATATAATTTAAAAGTTTTATAAATGCCTATATATATATATATATATATGTGTGTGTGTGTGTGTGTGTATGTGTGTGTGTGTGAATTTAACTGAAGGGTGACAGAAAAGTTTTACAAAATATTCTTTTTTAGAAATATATAAGAAACACCCCATGTATATAAGTGAATAGAAAATTTGTTAAGATTTGTTTTACAGTATTTTCGATATAACTAAGAATGCAATTATATGTACTTATATCAGGGGTCCTCTCCGCCCTTTTTTCAGGACACTCTCAGAGATAAGGAATATCTGCCTTCTTTAAGGCCAGTAATGTCATGCAAAAATACTTCTGGTATATTTATAGTAATGTGTCATGTTTATACAGGGTAGAGATTATTTCATAAAAATAGTGGTAGCAATAGTTTTATAAATTACTCATTCATGAGAGTGTCCTGAAAAAGGGGCAGAGATTACGACCCCTGTTATATGTATTATTACTTTTCTTTTATTTTTTAACCTTGAAACAATATATATATGTCATTGTTGGTATTTTCATCTTTCTCTCATTTGCTGAGTATTGTAAAGGAATTAAATTATTCATTATATATATATATATATATATATATATATATATATATATATATATATATATATACACGTCTAAACATTGTTTAGCTTATAAAGATGACACAGTTCAGTTGATTTTTCTGAAATATTACTTTTCTAAATTGACTATTCCATTAAACTGAATTTAGTGTATAATATGTGATTTTTGTTCTGTCGTAAATTTGAATTTGAATGATTTATAGTATTTATTAAAAATAAAATAATAAAGCTAATATATATATATATATATATATATATATATATATATGTATATTTATATATACATATATATATTTCTTTTCGATGAAAGCTATTCACATTTAAGCTACATGTTTAATTAATTTTAATTACATAAGGTTAACAAACAAGTTCATTTATAAAACGAAATGATAAAAAAAAAACACTCATTTTATAATGTAGATATTATATTTATATTATTAAAATAAAACATTTTAATGTACACGTACAATTTTCATTTTCGTGAACAAAGAGAAGTTAAAAATGTTTAATCATAATCTAGGTTCATTCCATTAACAAAGAATTAAATGAAATTAATTATCTTACACGAAACAGGAAAATGTTTCAGCGAAACATAATTCTTCTGATGGAAAGAGTTATCATTACCCGAAATGCTGTAACAATTTTCTTCCCAACATTGTAAAAGTCATAAAACTGGAATTTCCCTTTGTACAATAATGTGACAATTTTAATGAGGGTAATGTAAATAAATAAATTTTATCTTTCAAAATGCGAATCTGAAGACATTCTCTTAAACATTATTGATTTTGATGGGTCGGTGATCTATTTGTATTTCACATAGGTATAAAAATAAAAAAATAAATTAACTTCTACATATTTTAGAATCTACTACTTTCTATTTTTTTAAGTACAGGTTCGGATATCTTTTACATTTATTTATATGAAAATCAATTTACTTATTAAGTCATAAATACATTCCTGCTTAAAAGTTTAGCAAGGTTTGTAAACTATCAGTTTTTTTTTTTTTTTTTTTTTTTTTTTCAATTAAAAAACTTATCTCTAAATGAAATGTTTTCAAACATTAGGTATTTAAAGAATTGGATCTTCTTCGTGATTTTCAGTGAAGATTGGTTAAAGACAACACTTAGAGGGGCGGTAACACATTGAGCAAAACCAATAATGTTTGTGATCACCCTGTATCGTTTAGGGAGCGAAATGAACTGTAACTTTAGGATATCTTAATATAGACACAGTTCAATTTGTGGATGAATTTGTGTGACGATATCATATTAAATAATGGAGATATAAGCATTTATTTTAAGGCTAAAAAAAAAAAAAGTTTTTTTTTTTTTTTTTATCTATATCTATATCTCTTCTATATCATTATATAAAGCGCAAAATATTGTATGTTTGTGGAGGGTAATCTCTGAAACTACTGAACCGATTTTAAAACTTCTTTCACTGACCAAAAGCTACAGTATGCCTGATTGTTATAGGCTATATTTAATTTTGATAAAATAAATTTTAGTTTAAAATCTGAGCATTTTAATTAAAATCCCCATAAAAGCCATAATAGAAATAGAAATAATGAAATATTAAAAAAATTAGCTGCTGCCAACATAAAAGAAACATTTAGTACATGTTAATTTTGTTTTCAAAATATCTGGACATGAAAAAAAAAGAAATATATTTGCACGTGAGTTAAATTGAAATTCATATAAAGCTTTGTGAAATGTTAAACTTACACGTTAAATTTGACGTCATTATAGATATAAAAGTATTTATTTTTCTAATAATATAATTTGATATGATGTAATATAATATAATGATTTAAGCATTAATGTTTAAACTGATGTGTGTAAATGAAATTAGAATTTAAAAATAAATAAACAAATAAAAAAAAAGTTAGAAATTCTAACTTCTAAACTTTTATTAAATTATTTGTTTTAATTTATAATTGTTGCCAAAAAAATTTACGGGATAATTTATTTTTCGACTTTTAATAAAATATATTTTCACGCGAATAATAATAGAAAAAGTAAATAAAAAAAAATATGTCATGTGCATTTCATTATGCACTTTTTAAAAGAATAATTGAGAAGTTTAAATTTATTTGTCGACTATTTTTAGCAACTAACAGTTATGACAAGTAGCTCAATATACATAGCGCATACAGCCATTATTGAAATGCAAATATCATTTAAATATTTGAGTTACATTTTGTTGATTAGAAACCTATTTAATCTACCTATGCTCTATGCTAATATATAAAGAGGAAAGGATTATATGTATATGTAAAGAACGATCGCTAGAATTAAAAAGCGGATTTTTTTTCCTTTCAGCTAATCAAAAGTAACACTGTCTCTAAGTGCTACAGGCACTTAGAGACAAATAAATTTTGGTAAAATAAATTTTTAATTCAAATTTTCAATATTTTAATTGAAAACAAAGCATAGATTTGATATCTGTCATCCTTAACGATTTTTGTATTTGGCGTTTTTGGCGAAAATCTGTATATTTTCGTATTAAAAACGAGGTCTATGTTTTTACTTCAATTATCCCACTACCGTAGGTAGTGGAAGTATTATATTCGGCCCAAAAATTCGATATAGAGTTTCACCTGATTTACACGTTTTAAGGCCTCCTGAGTCCAAAAAAGTAGTTTTTGGGAATGGATCAATATGTGTGTACGTATGTGTGGAACCTTCTGGCTGTCATATCTCCGAAACTAATAAAGATAGAACTACGAAACTTCACAATTGATTCAGGTCTGAAGTACAGATTAATTTTCCAAATTTTCGTAAAAATTGAAAAACCGGAATTGGGTCATCGAAAACCGGAAATGGGACCGTAAGCAGGTATCACAAAAACAGATCTAACAATTTTCTTCAAAGATGCTCTATAAACAACCTATTAGATGCCCTTTTGAATGATATAGTTGGTTAGTGCAGGAAAATTGATAGGCGTCCTCTATGAACAGCTAAATTTCAGATGTCGCAAGTGCGCTCCTTTAAAAATGCCTGTACGGATGTTTTTCAAACTCGCCATGTTAACTTCCTGTTAAATATCCTTTTGTATGTAATTATTGTTTTTACGTCAATAATTGAGTTTTGGTAAAAGCTGGTATCTCAAAAACAGTTCTAACGTTTTGTTGAAAATTGTTTCATTAATCCAACTTAAATAACCTTTCTCAAGTATTACGTGCTTATTACAGGAATATTAACAGTCATCCTGATTAGGAACTTCAGTTTTAGATCTCGGAAATTCGTGTTTAAAAAAATATCTATTATTATTTTTTTTTTCTCTTATTTTTTAACTCGCTATATAAACTCTGTTGTATGTGTCTTTTATACGTGTATCAAGTTTCTCTCACTGGAAAATCTCAAAAAATGCATTTAATATCTCCAAAAAATTGTGTATAATACGTGTAATAGTGGGTAATGGAAGTCGTGAGGTTGTTTCACACCAGATTCTGTAATAGTACATATATTGTACGAATATTGATTCATATTACTGATTTCTCCCTTAATATACATTATTAAAATAACCATGAATTATGGAAAAAATTAAATATATTTGCGAGATAAACAAATATATAATAATTAAAGCTATTATGACGTCAATTTTATCAAAAACATTTTCATGTCATAGGTTTATTTTTAAATATTTTTTATTCATGAGTAAAGAAATGTTTCTTTTTATGAAATAAATAAGTAACATTAAGTAAAAACTGCCAACATTTAACAAGTAATAAAAAAAAAAAAATCTGGAGTGACTCCACTCGACTTTCCGAACATTGAGTAACTAACAGTTTTGTAGATAAAATAAAGAAAGAGGAATTGCTAAACAAACAAAAGAGAGAAAACCATAATAGAGTGTTTTTTTCTCCATATATCACACGAGGTTTTATTTAACGCTACTGAACTTTGAGCCCTTAGATCATAATGATAAAGAATTTTTCGTTTTGTCCCTGTAAAAATCTATAGATGCTAGATTCACCAAAATGCTTATAGTTAGTGCAACAGTGATTTATAATATTCATACAAATTTTCAGCTCAATTGAATAAGGCGTTTAGATGCTATCGCACTTTTAAAAATTTGGTCTCATAGGCCATAATGATAAAGAATTTTTCTTTGTGTCCCTGTAAAAAAACTGTAGTGCTAGATTCACCAAAATCTATACAGTTGGTGCAAATGCGACCTATAACATGTGTACAATTTTTTTGCTCAGATTAATAAGGCGTTTAGACGCTATCACACTTTTAAAAATTTGGCCCCATTGGCCTTAATGATAAAGAATTTTTCTTTGTGTCCCTGTAAAAAAACTATAAGTGCTAGATTCTCCAAAATCTATACAGATTGAGTATCTGTGACCTATAATATGGGTATAAAATTTTTGCTCAATTGAATAAGGCGTTTAGATGCTATCGCACTTTTAAGATTTTGGTCCCATAGGCCATAATGATAAAGAATTTTTCTTTGTGTCCCTGTAAAAAAACTATAAGTGCTAGATTCACCAAAATCTATAGGGTTCGTACTATGGTGACTTACAATATACGTACCAACTTTCAGGTTAATCGAACAAAGCCTTTAGACGCTAGCGTGTTCACAAACATACACACATACACACATACACACATACATACATCATCGTAAAAATAGTGAAAACGGACTCAGGGGACCTCAAAACGTATAGAAACATCAAAATCTCGAATTCGGATTTTTGACATGATTACAATACTTTCCTCACTATAGTGTTCGGAAAGTAAAAATCTCGAATTCGGATTTTTGACATGATTACAATACTTTCCTCGCTATAGTGTTCGGAAAGTAAAAATAATAATAATTGTAAAATTATATTTTGACTTTTCAGTTAATAATATTGCCTGGCTATAACATATAAACTGATATCTTTCTTGATTTTTTACATGTCAATCCATCTTTAACTGAAATTTGTTCATCCGTGCGAAGGCGGACGGGTCAGCTAGTCTATAATACGCAGAGTTTTTAACGAATAAATTCCTACTTTCAGATAAGTTGGAAAAGAACATTAAAAACAATTGGCTGCAATCGGAATGCAAATATCTTAAATATCTTATGAAATATGAGCATTTTTATGAAATACATTTTCCTTGCGCATGTGTGATAGATAAAATAATAATAATAATAATATTACACATGTTGAAAGCTAGATATTTTGGGAAACTTTTGTCACAAGTGCATTTGAATAGAGAAAAATTAAGCAAATTATCCGAAAAGGAAAGAGCTAGATTTTAGATATTTCCAAGAGTGGAAATTCCTTAAGGGGTTTTTAGCATGCCGTGTAATTAATTCGAAGATCGATTTCAACAACGCTCTAAATATACTTTTTTGTAAAAAACCCTTTATAAGCTTGAAACTCGAACATATTTTTGTTTATTTACTAAGATTTCTGAGATGATAAGGAGTTTTGCACAGAAAAGAACTTTTGCTAAGTGGTTAAAATAACTAGATCTTTAAATTAATACGCGGCATGGGAAAAACCCCTTAAGAAATTTCCACTCTTGGAAAATATCTAAAATCTATCTCGTTCTTTTTCGAATATTCTGCATAATTTTTACTCTATTCAAATGCACTTTTGACAAAAGTTTCCCTATATATCTAGCTTTCAACCAATGCAATATATATATATATATATATTATGTTTCGCACATGCGCAGTGAAAATGCTTTCATAAAAATGTTCATATTTCATGAGATCTCTGAGATATTTATTTTCCGATTGCAGTATATTGTTTTAAAAGTGTGTTACAAACGTATCTGAAAGTGGGAATAATTTTCGCTTAAAACTCTGTATATTATAAATAAAAAACATACTGATTTTTTTTTTTAATAAAACCGTAATTTAATATACTATCGTCACACAAATTCATCCACAAATTAAACTGGATCTATATTAACATATCCTAAAGTTACATTTAATTTCGTTCAATTAAAGATACAGGGTGATCACAAAAATAATAATATTACATATGTTGAAAGTTTGATATTCAGGGAAACATTTGTCACAAGGGCATTTGAAAAGAGTAAAAATTAAGCAAATTATCCGAAAAAGAACGAGCTAGATTTTAGATAATTTCCAAGAGTTAAAATTCCTGAAGGGGTGTTTGGCATGCCGCGTAATTAATTTGAAGATCGATTTCAACAACGTTCTAAAGATACTTTTTTTGTGAAAAATCCCTTATAAGCTTGAAACTCTAACATATTTTTGTTTATTTAATAAGATTTCTGAGATGATAAGGAGTTTTGCACAGAAAAGAACTTTTGCTAAGGGGTTAAGATAACTGAATCTTTAAATTAATACGTGGCATAGGAAAAACCCCTTAAGAAATTTCCACTGTTGGAAAATATCTAAAATCTATCGCGTTCTTTTTCGGATATTCTGCATAATTTTTACTCTATTGAAATGCACTTTTGACAAAAGTTTCCCTATATATCTAGCTTTCAACCAATGCAATATATATATATATATTATGTTTCGCACATGCGCAGTGAAAATGCTTTCATAAAAAATGTTCATATTTCATGAGATATTTGAGATATTTATTTTCCGATTACAGTATATTGTTTTAAAATGTGTTTCCAACTTATCTGAAAGTAGGAATAATTTTCGCAAAAAACTCTGCATATTATAAATAAAAAACATGCTGATTTTTTTTTTTAAATAAATCCGTTATTTAATATACTATCGTCACATAAATTCATCTACAAATTAAACTGGATATATAATAACATATCCTAAAGTTACAATTAATTTCGTTCCGTTAAGGATACAGGATGATCAGGATCACAAACATTATTGATATTTCTCAATTTGTTACCGGTCCCCTAAATGTTGTCTTAAACCAGTCTTCACTGAAAAACATGAGGAAGACCCAGTTCTTTAAATAATCAATGTTCGAAAACATTTCATCAAGATATAAGTTTTTTAATTAAAAAACTGATAGTTTGCAAATCTTTCTAAACTTTTGAGCAAGAATGTAATCTGTTTTGTGCATCGGAACATGCAGTCATTTATATTACATTTAATCAACATTTTATGGATATTTATTGTCTATTGAGCAAAGTAACGTATATGAGGTGCGATAGGAAATAAAATGAGAAACCAGCCTCTACTGTCCAATCATCATGCAATGTTGCCACTGGCGACTTTTTTTAAAAATTCTTTTCGTGCAGCTATATCTAAAAAAGAAAATTTATAATATATTTTCTGAGTTAAATCTGTACTTTGACTGCATAAGTTTATTATAAATGTGGGATCGCCAGCCCCCAGTAAGATATTTTTTTCCACATCAGTTACCATCCCGCAGCTACTGGAGGAGCAGCTGTAACGCAGGGAAGGAAGAAGAATCTATGATTCTGGCAGCGAGAACTCGCGTGGGGATATTTTTCGACATAATTTAAGCTTAAAGCCGATATATCTGAACTGGTTATATTATATTAATTCTAATTTTGCAACGAATAGGTTTGCGACTAAAATAATTATGATGGCAGTGCTTGAACAATGTTTATGATTGTTGTCCTCAGTGAATGGGTTTCTGCTGTTTTTTTCTTTTTTTTTCCAGACTGACAGATCTAGATGAGGAATCTGCGGTGCACCCGAGGACGGTCAGATGTATCAGAGATGGCCCATTTGGGAAGCGAGATCGTCAGCCCCCAGTAAGACTTTTTTTTTCAGTATGAGTCCCTATCCTCAATCTGCTGGAGGAGCAGTCGGAGCGCATCTCAACTCTAGGGAAGGAAGAAGAAGTCGTGAATCTGGCTGCGAGAACTAGCGCGGGGAAAATATGTTTACGGCAGTTGGAAACGTTTCATGATGAAGGGAAGACGAAAGACTTGATATTCTAAGATGATCTTTATTTACAACGTAATTTAAGTTTTAAAACCTATATATCTGAACTGGTTATATTATTTACTTGTAAATATGTAAAATTAATAAGCCTTTACTTCCTGTTTTCGTCAACTTTTATACATTAAAGATTTGTTTATCGTTAAGAGTATTCTCTTAAGTAATTATGGTTCGAATGTGATTCTCACATAAATTTTACATTGTAGAAATAGTGGTACGAGAAGAATAAAAATGTCGCCTGTGGCAGATTTGATCATGGGCTGAAATTGCCCACATGTGTAAAAGCAGAAACTTATTTTGTACTTGAGACGTTCTGAAAAAATCACCATATTATTATTATTATTTTTTTTTTTTTTTAGTAATGAATGGGAAACTAGTGAATAAGATGTTTCATTCTTAGAGAATTGACGACTTCGCCAAAAGCATGAAAAATAGTACAGTGATTTTGTGGGAAATTTTAAATATGTAACCCATGAATTAGTTTTGCAAAAATATGAACTTTCAGAAAATGTGTTTTTAGAACAAAAAGAATTTTTGTCACATCCGTAAAAAGTGAAACAAAGTCAGCTCAATGTAAAAGAAAAACATTTTTTTTTAAGTCTACTGATATATTGCATTATATATTGTCCTTTAGGACAGACATTAGACGAATGATATAGAAGCAAATGACATGTTCGAAAAAAAAAAAAAAGAAATGGAACAAAAACCGTAACAACAGAATTCTTTAAGTAACACAGCACTAACTATGTTTAGACCCAAAATGACGTCTACAGTAGCGTTTCTAATATAGATATAGAATTAAGGCGTAGATGAATCATCGCAGGGGGAAATATGATTTCTTTCCATTCGAGGAAAGACGGCCATTATACTCTCTAATGACTATCTTTCCTTGAGTATGTACACACATGAATACAAACGGATATTTTAGCAAATAAAATTTATTAATAATGTATGTGCGAAAGATAAATGAAAAACTCCAGATACAATTTCAAATTCATTTTTCTTTCACCCTCTTTTATTATTATTATTATTATTTTAAATGTATCTTTTCACTTACTTAATATTTAATGTTAAACATTTTTTAATGTATTAAAACCAGCAGGATATACCACTACATATGTTAACTATATTTAAAAGAATTTTGAAATTCCATGTTATTTATTAATATAAAATCTTAAAAAGTATTAAAGTTAAAACAGAATGCCTTGTTGTATGGAAATAATATTAATTTCACAATAGAAATAAGGCAACTGACTATAAAAATTATATTTTTAATAAATCAGTAAAATATAACTTACTGATGAAAACATATATCATTTCCTTTCATATATTTTTTAAAACAATTTAAAGCCACGTAATGTTTCAGCATTTTCATAATTCATCAACTTACTATTCTATTACAATTGCCGAGTTTCACACTCTTTAATGGCTGATGCCAAACCATTTTTTGGGCATTAAAAAGCTTTTCTCCATAACATGCACTGAAAAAAAAAAAGTAAAATCACGGTATTTTACCATATATTTTTGGGGGAAATGACCGTTTTGCCAAATACACTCCACACAACCCTTCATTGCTCCTAGAGTGGGTTCATCTCTTAATATCTTGTATTGTTGCATATCCCTTTCCCTTACAGAAGTTTAAAATTAATTTAATTTTACATTTCTCGCCATTCTTGTTTCATCCTCTACAGCTTTCTTGTATCGGCATCTCCATTCGGAATTTACGCAGCTGTACAAACTGATGGCTTAAAATATTTGTTGTTTAAAGATATAAAAAATATAGGATTGTAATACCCCTCCTGAAAGATCTTCTAAGTTATGTAAGAATTAGAGATGGTATGTGTGTGTGTGTGTGTGTGTTTCCATAATTAACATTTAAATGTGTCTAGAGTGCAGTGTACACTACGTTTGTAATCCGAATATAATATGAATTTTAAAATAGAACTTTTTTTCAAATGTATGTTACATAAAGAGGTTTTATGTTACATTATATACCATTAAATGCGATTAATTATGATATTGTGTGCCTTAATATTATGTAATTTTTAAATCTTTTATTTATAGTAAAACATGTTCTTTCAAAAAAAATAAAAAATCTTTATATTTCCTATATTTGTTTGCGTTTTATTAAGATGTAAATTAAGAATAAATTTTGTATAAAATTATTATTGAGAAATATATTCCACAACTATCTTATTTTACTTATTTATTTATTTTTATGATAATTTTATTGAAACTGTATTATTAATATTATTTTTTAACTTTTTTTTTCTTTTTTTTTTGAGGTCTTGTGCAAATGAAATTCTAAATTTACTGTCTAGTAATATGTCATGCATAAAGCATTAATTTATTTTAATCGATAACTTACTTTTTTTTTTCTTTTTTTTTTTCCATATTCGGTTCATTTAGCAAAAACAGCTTAGATGTGTCTCATTAACTTCAGCTGTCACGTATGATTTATTTTTTAAGGAACAGAATCAATTTAACGTAATGTGTCATTTGCTAAGAATTAGGAACTTTATTTTTCTAATCCCATCTATTTTTTGTACCACGATCTTTATACATACATTGTTACGAATTTTTATACAATTGTAATCATTTATATGTAAATTCGTTCAAACAGGCTTAGCCAGGCTATAAATTGTTAATTTTCAGCATTTCTAACTTATTTTCGCATTAAAATAACTCATTTTCTGTTAAAAACCTGTTAAAAAGCTTTACCAAACCGGGTAATGGCTTTGGCGCCAAATTTGGCGGGTTTTCCTTCCTTAGCGACTTTTTTGGCGACCTTAACAAGAATATCCTTATTCTCGATATGGTAAATATCTAAGCTATAACTTGAAAATTCTACGAGTTACCAAAACTTTCTGGCTTTTATAGAAGTGTATAAAGGCAGTCCAATCTATCCAAGTGAGTCAGTTATCTGAGCTGTGTTTTATGATGAAACTGGTGTTGAAACTTGCTTTTATAGACCTGTTATCTTCTAGAATTTTCTGTAAATAAACTTTCGAGTCTCTGGAATATTTGCCTTTCATTCAGAGAAAATGTATGAACCCCGAGGGCACAACTTTAAATATATACGTATATAGAAATCAATGAATGTGTAAACACCGAATAAATTTAAATTATCTCTAGTATAAACTTAATTTATATACCAATTACATTTAATAACACTCATATAAAACGAATTTATAATACGATTATGTGCAATTATACACATACCATCTCTTGAATTTTTAAGATGTATTGTGATAAATGCTCACTTCACGTTTCTTTAAAACCTTTAAAAATTTATGTCTTGGGGGTTATGTGGTGTGATGTCTCCAAAATATAGTACAACTTTTAAATAACTAGGTATTTCTGTCTAACGAGGACACTTTGAGCTCTGCTACTGGTGTGACTTTATACTCTTTCTTAGGCCGGGAGATTTTTCACTTAATTAGATACAGATTTCATTGTATATTTATGAGCTAATTACTTTTTTAATTACATGATATTATTCAACGTTTTATAATTTTTTAAACAAGATTTGAATGAAGGTCTATCTGTACATCTGTTTTTATATGCCAAAAATTTTGTGGTAGTTCTAGATCAAGAACTATTGTGCATAAATCCATGTGAAATATTTTTTAGTTTAACCAAGATATAAGTTGAAATCTATCAACTTTTTGTGCACATTTCTTTATGCATAGCATTATCAATTCTTTTTCTTTCTTTCTTTTCTCTTTCTTTCTTTTTTTTTTTTTTTTCTAATAATTTTTAATGTGACAATAGAGGTTAAATTTCATAAAAACGTCTATAACTAGGATTATTTTAACCAACCATTTTGAGAGTGACAAAATTTGTTTAGATTAGTAATAGTTAACCACTATATAAAATCTATATGCCTATCAACATCACTTCCTACATGAGGGTAAGTTCTCCTTTGGAGTGCAAATCTTCTGTATAAGTATTTTTCAAACGAATAAGTCAACTCCTTAAAAACAAATGGATAATTATAAACAAAGTTATCCACTTGTATTTCATTTTAACAAACGAAAAAAAAAAAATACTTTTTGAAATATTTGACTTTATATATATATATATATATATATGTGTGTGTGGGGAGGGGGGGGGGAAGTTATGTGGAAAGTTATGTGAAAAGCTTTGTGGGACGCATTCCTTGTACAGTCAACAGATGGCGCTGCCTCTGATGCTCATCTTTCGACAAGAGAACGAACGGAAGTGAGTTGGGATCTGTCTGCAATGAAGAGCTGTTGAGACCGTCAGCGCGAAGGCTGATATGGTCATTTTTTTCTAATTAGAGCTTTAAGTGCTCTTAATAGTTGGGTAGAGCCATGGAGGGCTCCATACATCAATCTCACATATTTGTTAAAGTGCGCGAAGGCACTTTTGTGAATTATAAGTGTGAGTAGGTGCTTAAAGGTTTCTTTGTTACAGTAATTCTGATGAAGAGAGCTTGTTCTGTGCGTTAAGCCTCGACACCAGCAGTTGGTTAATCATGGAAATTCTGCTATTATTATATTAATCTTTATGTGTAAACTGTGTTGTGTGTGTTCCAATAAATGCTTCGTTATCTAAATCGCATCTCATCATTGCCCCACCTCTAGATGCCCAGCCAAGATCCTACAAGTGGGGACTCTTCCGCGATGTTATTAACACAAACAAGTTATAAAAGGTAACTTTTATATATTTATCATTCTGTTAGATAATAAACGATAATGAGTAATGCATAAAATGAAGCATGAAGAATTTAGTACAATTTTGAATTACAGAAATTAATGAAGAAATATTTTTAAGAACAACAGTTCTGGTTTCATTTTGTATGTTTAACATGAAATAAAAATATCACTTGAGAAGAATGAATAGAAGTAATAATTATGATTAAAAAATATGATTCTGAATAATGTTTTATAATTTTGCTTATTATTGTTTGCAATGTTATTACAACAATATTATTTTAAAACGAAAGTGATAACAATTATTAAATAAAAAACAATAATGGTGATATTATGTGTGTATAATAATAACTGAGAAATATATAAGTTGTTTTAAATATTCTGTTGAGTAATATAAATTGTTCTGAATGTTCTTGTTTAAAAATCATGGTAATTTTGATTTTTGAACAAAAAAAAAAAAAACATAGAATCACTTTTAAGAAAAATGTTCTCATATTGTTTTGTTTCTATTTAAGTATGATATTAATTTGGTAGAAATATTGAAATATTTTTTGGTATAAGTAATTATTTGGAATTATAATGGCCCAAAACGTGTTACAAGGTATTAGAAAGGCAGATTTGAAAACAATTGCTGAAGAATTAGGCCTAACTGTTCCGGCAGAAGTTAAGGTATTTGAAATTAAAACTTTGATTGAGAGTTCTGATATTTACAAAAATGATTAGAATTTGTTAGACGTGTTGTTAAAATGTTAGTAGAAGAGCAAAAGTTGAAATCTTTGGAAGAACAAACCAAAATTGAGATAAAAAGAATTAAATTATCCCAGTTAGAAAAAGAATAGAGCTTCAGAATTTAAAGTTACAAGCTACAGCAAATAATTCTAATAATAATGCAGAGCAACCAAATTCGGAAACTACCTCACAGTGCTTAGAGAATTTAATTAGAAGCATAAGAACATTAACCATTTCAGTACCTGAGAAACCGGAAGCTTTGCACTTTTTTTTTTCAATCCCTTGAAAAAGCATTCATTTCTAAGAATGTACCGTCTAAATTTAAATCGGAAATATTGATTAATTTATTGGGAGATAAATGTAATCAGTTTCTTGCGTACGTAACCACCGAAGAAATTAACGATTATGAAAAAGTTAAGGAATTAATTTTAAGACAATTTCAACCAACGCCGCGTGAATGTTTAAGTAATTTTAAAAATGCGCTGCGGAATCCGTCAGAATCCCATGTACAGTTTGCTTCCCGTCTAAGCGTTTCTTTTGATTACTATTGTAGATTGAGAGGAGTTAACGATGTTAAGCAATTGTGTGATCTTATAGTTTCTGATAAGTTATATGAAACGTTGGATTCCGTAGAACTAAGGAACATATCAGTGTTCGAGAAGGTCAAAATTGGTTTAAACCCAACGAATTAGGTCGAGAGTGTGATTTATTCTACTCTTCTAGAGGGAAATCGTTAATTGAAACTAATAATATGCGAAACGAAAGTTCAGAGAGTAAGCGGTTTGTAAACAAAACTCCTTTTAGAAAGGCACAGTATAATAATAAAGATCCCATAATACGAAATTCGGTGCCTAATCAAACTCACGAAAAGCATGAAAGAATGTGCTACATTTGTGGTGCAAAATGGAAAACATTTCATTTCGCTAGAGTCTATCCTCAACGTGTTGCAGGAAAAAAGGAATTCCGTGAAAATCTTCCAACAAATTCAGTAGTTCAATCCGAAACAAGTCCGATTAACCAAATTGTTAATGAGCTTGAATATGTTGATATTTTAGTGGATGATATTCCTCTTAAAGGGTTAAAAGATACAGGTTCTTCAATTTTAGTTGTAAGTAAAAACAACATTCCACACACTAAAAATGTTATTTCTTCAACCACACTAGTTAGCTGCTTTAATGAAATGAAAGATGCAAATCTAGCTGAATTTAAAATATCTTTGCCTAATCATGATTCAGTAAACATAATCGGTGCTTTATGCAACAATTTGTCATGTGACGTAATTCTGCCTGGTAATATCTTTCATATTCTGAAACAACAAAATAAAGAGGAGACAGATGTTTCGAATTCCACCGACGAAGTGGGGGAAAATTGTTTTCTAAATTCGGTTGAAAGCGATCTCGATGAAGCAGAAGACTGTTCTTTTTCTTTATTCAATCGAAATGAAAATGAAATAGATTCTTTTTTTTTTTTCAAATATCTGCAACTTTTCAGAAGAAACAAAATTCGATGTCAGACACATTTTTGATAAGTCGTTAAAAGAGAGATTAAGCGAGTTAATAAAAAATTATAAGCCAGTTAAAACAAAAAGTACTGATTTAAAAATGTCCATTATTTTATCTGATGATACACCAGTATGTTTACGTTCTCGCAGATTGTCATTTGTAGAGAAATCAGAAGTAGATAAACAAACTGACAAGTAGTTAAAAGATGGTATAATTAGAGAAAGTACGTCAAATTACGCTTCGACAATAGTAGTGTGTAGGAAAAAAGATGGAGGAATAAGGTTATGCTGTGATTACCGTATTTTAAATAAGAAAATTATTAAAGATAAATACCTGTTGCCAAATATTGAAGATTTATTTGATAGATTAGGGGAGGGTAAAGTCTTTTCGACACTAGATTTAAAGAATGCGTTTTTACAAGTTGATGTAGAGGAAAAAAGCAGGAAATATATAGCTTTTGTGACCGATAATGCCCAGTATGAGTTTCTAAAAGTTCCCTATGGGTTATGTAATAGTCCCTTAGTATTTCAAAGATATGTAAATTATGTGTTTAAAGACCTATTAAAAGATGGTACTGTAATTATTTATTTAGATGATATAATTATTCCATCTAAAGATGAGAATGAAGGGTTAGATAAATTAAAACGTGTGATAGAAACGGCATCAAAATTTGGTCTAGAGTTAAATTTAAAGAAATGTCAGTTTTTGAAACGAAAGATCGATTTCTTAGGTTACATAATTGAGAATGGCACGATTAAACCCTCGGTAGAAAAAACTCTTGCAGTCCAGAATTTCCCATAACCCCGTAATGCTAGGGAAGTGCAAAGTTTCTTAGGTTTAACAGGTTACTTCAGAAAGTTTATTCGTTCATATGCCAACATAGCAAGACCCTTAAGTGACTTATTACGTGCTTCCACTCTATTTAAATTCGAAAAAGAGCAGAAATTGGCTTTTCAAAAGCTGAAAGACATTTTATCTAATACACCGGTGTTGCATCTTTTTAAACAAGGCTATAAATTAGAAGTTCATACAGATGCATCTAAATTAGGATTCGTTGCTATCTTATTACAACAGGACGACGACGAACAATACTATCCTATCCATTATATGAGTAAAAAGACCTCGGTACAAGAAGAAAAATACTGCAGTTATGAGTTAGAAGTGTTAGCGATAGTCGAGGCCCTTAAAAAATTTAGGAACTATTTATTAGGCAGTAAATTTAAAATTTATACTGACTGCCAAGGGTTCACTAAAACTTTAGATAAACGTGAATTGACACCTAAGGTAGCCAGGTAGTCTTTCCTGCTACAGGAATTCGATTATGAAGTAGAACATCGCCCTGGTAAACGAATGCAACACGTAGACGCTCTTAGCCGACACCCTGTAATGGCTGTAACTACTGATACTCTCACTCATCGTATTGCTACTGCTCAAGAAAATGACGAGTTTATCAAAACCATGAAATCTCTTTTACAACAAAACCAAAATGACGAATATGTGTTAAAAAATAATATTTTATATAAAGTGTTAAATGATAGGGATGTACTAATTGTCCCAGAGGCCATGCAAATTGAGGTCGTAAAGAAATGTCATGCCCTGGGACATTTTTCGGTTAATAAAATTGAAGAGTTAGTAAAAAGAGACTATTATTTTTCTAATATGGAAAAATGTATAGATAATATTGTAAAAAGTTGTGTAGAATGTATACTCATAAATAAGAAACAGGGAAAAGGAGAAGGTTTTTTTGAACCCTATCCCGAAAGAAGATACCATTATCTACATATCACATCGATTTTGTGGGTCCATTACCGACCACTAATGAACACTATAATCAAATTTTCACTGTCATAGACGGATTTAGTAAATTTTCGTGGCTATATCCCGTGAAATCACCCTCTTCAGCAGACGCCTTGCAAAAATTAAAACAACAAGCTGCTATTTTCGGTAACCCCGCAAGAATATTATCTGATCGTGGACCTGCGTTCACATCGAAGGAATTTACAGATTACTGTGAATCAGAGGGAATCGAAGATGCCACCATCACAACGGGAATCCCAAGAGGAAACGGTCAAATAGAGAGACTTCATCGAACAATCATACCTGTATTATCCAAATTATCTATAGATGACCCGAATAAGTGGTACAAGTTTGTTGAGGCTTTACAGAGAACAATTAATTCCACCGTATCAAGAAGTACCAAAAGAACTCCTTTTGAATTACTCACTGGTGTAAAAATGAGAAGGAAAGAAGAAAAGAGGATACTAGAACTCCTCGAAGAGGAAAGGATAAATTCCATGCTCGATAACCTTAACACCATTCTTGAAGAAGCAAGAAAAAACATTCTTAAGATTCAAAAAGAAAATCGCAGATGTTACAACAAGAAGAGAAAGAAAGCCCATGTGTATAAAATTAATGATCTAGTTGCCATCCAGCGAACTCAGTTTGGAACTGGCATGAAATTTAGACCAAAATTCTTAGGTCCCTATAAAGTTGTACGTGTGAAGGCCAAAGACAGATATGAAGTCGAGAAGATAGGTGATCACGAAGGTCCTATTCACACTAGTACCTCAGCAGACAATATGAAACTATGGTCCATGAATTGACCTAAAATCCAATGACAGAGACTCATGAACTTTATGGAAAAAGTTAACTGTGAATATTAATGTACATAATTTTTTTAATGTTTGTTTCTCTTTTTCGTTTTTTTTAACTGTATTTTGCAGATATCCTCTAGTATCCTAGGCTGATTCGACGGTGAGGACACCTTACTTCAGGATGACAGAGCTCTGTGGGAAGTTATGTGGAAAGTTATGTGGAAAGCTTTGGGGACGCATTCCTTGTACAGTCAACAGATGGCACTGCCTCTGATGATCAACTTTCGACGAGAGGACGAACAGAAATCTGTCTGCAATGAAGAGCTGTTGAGACCGTCAGCGCGAAGGCTAATATGGTCATTTTCTTCTAATTAGAGCTTGAAGTGCTCTTAATAGTTGGGTAGAGCCATGGAGGGCTCCATACATCAATCCCACATATTTGTTAAAGTGCGCGAAGGTACTTTTGTGAATTACAAGTGTGAGTAGGTACTTAAATGTTGCTTTGTTACAGTAATTCTGATGAAGAGAGCTTGTTCTGTGTGTTAAGCCTCGACACCAGCAGTTGGTTAATCATGGAAATTCTGCTATTATTATATTAATCTTTATGTGTTAACTTTGTTGTGTGTGTTCCAATAAATGTTTCGTTATCTAAATCGCATCTCATCATTGTCCCACCTCTAGACGCCCAGCCAAGATCCTACTTACATATATATATATATTTTTCTTTTTACGATATAAAACGAGGTGCTGACTATTTTGCTCTAAATTAGGAAATTTTTTATGACGGTAAGAAAAAAGGAAAAAATTTAATGGTCCTAACATACTAGATTCTTTTCAGATGAAATGAAATTAGCTGGTGCATCTTAGTTAAACGGTTATTGAAATTTTATGTATTTATATCGGATTTTATATACTATAGTATTTGGCGGTTGGTTGGTTGGGTTGGGTTAACGTCGTTCAAGTACTGACCTATGGGTAATCGGCGACGATCTGGGATGCACACCAAAGGATGGTTCGGAGACATGGCATGACAATTTTGATCCACCATAGAGAGGATTGTAGTTGACGAGACAAACTCCAGATAAACAATTATTGGAATTTAAAAGCAATAATTATTAGATGATGTCTACACCAAAATATTACATGTCTTACCTTATATAAGAGTTTAAAAACTTTTATGCTTAGATATTGTAAAACATTTGTACCTTTTTTCACCTTAATATATGCATTGCAATGTCAAAATGGTACAGTAGTAAAATGTATTTGTGATATTTTTCATAAGTTAACTATTTTATCTAATTAACAGTTTATTCAAAGAAGGTAAAAACATTTATATTTAATGCAGTATATTTTGTAAATGTAAATACTATGAACTTTTGAGATTCCATTAAATTTTTATCAATATTAAAATAATCCTTATTGTATAGGTATATTTGAAAGTAATGGAAAAATAAGAAATTTGAAATTAAAATTTGAGAGAGTGTTATTGGTAAAACATATTTGAAATAATTAATCAGTTTCCTAGTTTCAGATTAAAAAAAAAATAAATAAATACAGTAAAATATTATCTACAAAAAAAATACTATTAGAATTTTTTTTTTTTTTTTTTTTTTATGAATTTCAGTAACTAATTTATAAACTCAAAGATTTTAAAAACTCAATTTAATTGAATTTTCTGTATTAGTTTAAAATAACATAGAGCTATTTATTAATTGCTATATCTTATTTACATTATACGTATAAAATTGCATTTAAAAAGTAAAATCGGGGTGAAAACAAAATATTTTCTTTCAGTAACTATATTTATTTTATCACTCACTTAATAACTGCTAAAAAAGGTAACCTTAATATATTTGTTCTATCGGTACTGAATCTGGAAGCTGAATTCTAATTTGAAAAAATACCCGTCATAAAAAATAAAAAAAAGGAAACATTCTTAATATCCTGGTGACACACACACACACACACACACACACCAAAAAATATATATATATATATATATATATATATATTTTTTTTTTTTTTTCTTTTTTAGGAGTGAAAAAAAAAAAAAAAAACTTTTTTTTTTTTTTTCACTTCTAGATTTTTATTTCGTAATAAAGACTTCTTGCTTTAAAGATTTTTATTATTTAACGAGGATTTAAAATAGAAATAATTTGCTGAGAAATGATAATATATTTCTTGTGATTATTTGTTTTTAAGTTATGTTCATAGCAATCATAAACACATATTAATATCAAAAATCATAATTTTCCTATTGAAGGATCGTAAAACAAGGACCCATCCCTGTTTATTTAAAGCATGTAATAATTCATTTAAGAAATACATGTTAATACGCAAAAATGTGTCGACGTACATTTATTTTTTTATTATTTTTAATAACATGAAAAATTAATGATTTAGTTATTTTAAATTGATACATGAAGAACACATAAAGTACAAACTTCTGAAAAATATAGTATATTTTTAATAAGAGAAAATATATGTAAAAGATTTTATTATCATTATTATTATTATTATTATTATTAAAAATAAAATATTTATTACGGAAATCTTCTTTTTGTTTCTTTGCAAAACATAATTATATTATATTACTTAAGTGTTTTTAAGCAAATGTTTCACAGTGTTTCTTTCTTAATGTTTTTCATATAAATTAAAATAGAAAGAAAATATATGAAGATGAGATAATTATTTACGAGAAATGTTTGAAAAGATGGGAGAACTAAAAACGTTACCTACTTAAATATAATTATATATCACAGTGTTATTAAAGAATGATGTACTACAAGAATGTAACAAGTAATTTTTGGATTATGTGCACGTAGATTTCTCTTTTGAAATTTCTCAAAAATAAATAAAATACTTCTTCTAACTATACACTTGCACATAAGTAATCACAAACAAAAATTTATTTTTAAAGAATCGTGATATTTTTTGTCAAAAATTTATTAAACTAAATAAACTAACTACATTTACAAGTATTTCAAAATATGTTTAGCTATCATTCTGTTTCTTTAAATTTTACATATTTTGAGCAAAGGTGTAGGCTTATCATCTAAAATATTTTATCCTTATTAATCCTCTTATAATTACACTTTTACATCTTAATATAATATTTTGGTCTTCCTAAGTAAAAATATTATATTCTATACATGAGTTTTCTTAGATGGTAGAAAAATAGTTAATAACACGAAAGTAAAATTTAATCCATTTTTGTAATATATATACTCTTTGTATGTAATATAGAAAGAAGCTTGAAAAAGCACTCGAAAAAAAGTTCAACAAAAATTTTAAATCGCCATAATATACGTTTCTTTCTTTATTTTATTTTTCCTCAAAAGAATGAGAAAAACAATAAAGATGAAGAGGTAATAACAAAAATATGAATGAATTTTCTCTTCAAGAATATATAATCTATAGCAATTTAAGGGCTTTAATTATTTAAGTGATGAAATTTGACTTTCATAAAAAAAATCTTTTTTTTTTTTTTTTTTTTTTTTTTTTCTAATCTAATAAAAATATGAATCTCCTTTGTATTCATACATAGACTTTCATTCAATAAAAAAGAAAAAAATATCTATTACAAATTTCAAATACTTTTGCATAGAACATTGCATTTATTTTTGTTAAGTAACGAATAATATTTTTAAAACTTTCCAGCGAAACTAAAAACGTTTGTTACTTTTTCTCCATTTCTATAAATTTTTAACCCACTTCAAAAAAGAAGAGGTTCTCAGTTCAAACCGTATGCTTTTTTTTTTTTTTTTGTGTGTGTGTGTGTGTGTGTGTTGTTGTTGTTGTTGTCGTTGTTGTTTGTTAGCTCATAACTTCTGAACGGATGCTCCAATTTTGATACTTTTTGTTTTGTTGTAAAGGTCTTGGTCTAAAATAGGTCGCATCTTTACGACCAATAGAAAATACAGGGTGCCCAAAAAAATCCGTCTCGACTCTTTTAATTGTTGGGAGGCTTCAGCTATAGAAATAAAAGTCATATGTTGTTATAGAAAAGTGCTCGTGCGCTACGCTATTCAACCGCCTACAGCACCATCTCTTGTAAAACAGCGGCATTAGCGTTCCTATCTCGAAAATGGTTCAATATAGGGGGAAAAATGTGAATTACAAAATTACAGAATATCATTGATTTAGTACGAAAAGATAGTTTGTAGACATTAATGCTAAAAATAGAACGCTTAAAACGTGCATTTGTTTGTCCGCAATTTCTTATTTTGTGCACACTTCAACGACATTGCATACATTCTAATGTAGCGGGTGGCATTTATGCTATGTAAAATTGAAAGTATGGTTATTGTAAGCGGTCACATCCATTAATGTATAGACGTTTTAAACCGACTTCATAAAGGATGAGGTTCTCAATTGCAAACCATTTTTTTTTTTTTGTAGTTGTTGAGGTTTGTCAGCTTATAACTTCAATGCTTTAATTTTAATATATTTTTAATTTTAATTTTTTTTTAATTAATTAATTTAATTTTAATTTATATATATATATATATATATATATATATATATTGTTCAGATATTGATCTGAAATAGGTTTCATTATAAGTTCATTAATATCTAAACAAATTGCAAGGTATTCACAAAACTCCGTTCTCACTCTATCTGCTGAACAGCTGCCTCTACATTCGTAAAAGTAGTATGTAAGTATCGTAAAGTGGCCATACGCTACAAGATGTGACCCCTTACAGTGGCACCTGGTAGGAAGATAGCGGAGTTAGCGTTTCTATCTCGTAAACAGTACAAGGTACGAGAGAAAAGGTAAATTACAAAGTTGTACAGCATCATTGATTTAGTATGAAAAGACACCTTGTAAAAATAAATGTTAAAAACAGGATGTTTAAATGTGCATCTGTTTGTTTGCAATTTTCTACATTGTAAACAAGTAAAAAAAAAAAAAAAAAAAAAAAAAAAGAAAAAAAAAAACTTTATTTCGATTTTGAAACTTCTTTCTGTCAGCTGCAATGCATATTTTGATCTTTGTTTGAACTTTACGCTGTTCACATTCCATGTCCACTTTTAGGAGCAATTTACAATTTCATTTTATGCCATTTTTTTATGTTTAGTTGTTTGAATAGTAGGTTTTCTTTTTAGTCGGTTCTACTTTTTTACAAAGAGATTTTATTAAGTTAATAGTTTATATTACCTGTCAACGATCTGATTTCCGTAAATATTTTCAGAAATAATTGACGCTGATTTGTGTTATTCATCTATACAATAAATTGTTATTTGTAAAATCCTAAAAAATAATAATGTAAAATTTTTTTATTCAGTTATAAGATATGTAAAGGTCATTCAACTCCTATTGAATAATTGCTTATTTATTTTATACTGATAAAGATTCCTGTCACATACTATATCAAAAACGTTTCTTTCTCGTTAGAAATAATTAACTGTTTTAAGTTTTACCTTTCTGTAATATTAAAGGCCGAAAGAGAATCTTTCCGCCTCAGTTTCTTTATTAAAAAAATACGTTTATGTACTTTATTTTTTCTTGATAAAAGTAAAAGTCTTTTTTCAAATATTAACTCTTATTAAAAATGGTATTTAAAGATGCATACTTAATCTTTATTTTATAAGAGAAAATATGTCTTTCTTCACCAAGTAATTTAAACGTGATAACATTTTTATTACCATTATCAAGAGAAGCATATAGTCATATTTTAAAGAGATACGGTAGAAGAAATGCCGTTTTTATACGTTATTCACTGGATTTCATTGTTATATTTAAAATTATTTTAGATAAAAATAAAAACGTTAATATTAACCTTTTTTATGTTTGCTTAAGAATGTTTGACGTCATTGAATGTTTAACATCAATCATATTTTAATTTACAATATTTCATTTTTGTATAGTATAAAATGTTTATTCTTCCGAAATTTAAAATTCCACAACTGTAGATAATTCATAATTAAATGAGATTTTACTTTGATCTTGTTTTTCAGCATTTTCCTCTTAAAGTCTACAGAGACAAATACTTTTAACTGATTCTTATTATAGCGATTGTTTTTCATCATGCACTAAATACATTTAGTTTATTTTCCGAAAATTTTAACACTGTATTTATTTTAAGAAATTCTAGATCATATTTAACATTTTGTAGACAAATAAGACATTTTTCATGATTTGTATTCAATTTAGATTTTTAAATAATGATGATGATATATCTTAACAACTATATTATTCCTTATAGTATAGCATTCAGTTTTTATGATTGGTGCTTCACTTGATTTTCAGATTAATCAAGTTTTATAATTGTCAAATAATAATCTTAAAATAAAAGGTCTGAATGATTTTTTGCGACGATTTATAATAATTTCGTTTTATATCATGGATGTAATAATTTTGTATATTTTTTGTAGGTAAATTAAAAACTTTTTTTTTTCTTTTTTTTTTTGTGAAAATTAAGATTATTATTATTATTATTATTATTATTATGTATAAACCAATTATCTGGTTACGTAATGTAAAATTATCTTTATTGTGATCCATTTTTGACGAAATTAGTTATATACCTTTAGTTTATCATAGTGAAAGCATACAAATTGGAAATTAAATCTTTTCGAACGTTTGTAACACAGTTAACACATTTTAATATAATAAATAAAATTTATTTAAGAGAAATACAATAATTTAAGTTACAACAGGATCATATAATTTTTTTAATATGTGTCTCTGTTTATTTGGGGCACATACTATCTGTATAACATTTTTAAGTATAAGAATTATTTATTATTTATAATAAAGTATATTGAAACATCGATTATAAAGCACATTACAGCAGCTTATTATAATTTTATAAATAGTTGTGTTTCTTAAGGTTTGCACATAAGTGTCTTTATAACTGCTTTAATTGAATCATGATATGCATATTAATGAAAATAAACACTGTATTTTAATTCCTTTGTAGCAAATTATATTTTAAATAATTTAAATAGAGGCAGGGAAGATCGAAATTACTTGTGATATGACACACTGATAAATTTTATGAGCTGCTGTCGTACATTATCTTTAAATAAAGAAAATAAGGCAGTGTAAGGTTTTTTAAGACCAATTGATAAATTTTAAGAAATGCACTAGAAGATTCTCTTTGAATAAGTTAACTAAGGCAGAGCAATATTTCTTAGTGTTATTGGAATAATCAATTTTTTCTATGTCTTTCAAATTTCAAATAGAGTTCCTATTTGTTTTCTATGGTTAACGCTTCGAGGCATATTGTGATATTTAAAATATTAATTCAGCATAATTTTCCCAATTACAAGAAATTTTCTCAATCAAATCGCTTAAAAAATGTTAAAACATATTTTCCCAGTACATTTCTGAAAATTTTTCGACAAATACATCAAAAAATATTTTTATTGATTCTTTTATTGTAGGTATTTTTTTAGTTTAATTTACTTTAGTAAAAAAAAAAAAAAAAAAAAAAAAAGGAATGATAGAAAGAAAGAAATCAGAGTTTTTGTATACAAAGAACAAAACAGATTAATTATATTAAATAGAAAGAGAAATCGAAATTAAAACCTTCACGCCGAAAAAAAAAATAAATAAATAAACACAGCCGTGTACTTTTACAGAAAACAATAATTGCATTACACACATAAAAAAGTAATTGAATTACTTTCTTTTATCGTAATTCAATCTGCATGTTCTTTATTTAATGACTATATTTTAAAATTCTAAATGAGATAAATAATTTTTTTTTATGAATAAATACACTTTTTTTAAGACCTATAAAAAATATTTAAATAACGTAAGTCTAAAAAGAAAAAAAAAAAAAAAAAATATATATATATATATATGTATATATATATATATATATATATATATATATATATATATGTATGTATGGTTGTATGTATGTATAATATATTTAATTAAATAATAATAATAAATAAATAAATAAATAAATAAATAATGTATGTAGCTTTTAAAAATTAATCCACGTTTTTTTAATGTACCATATTAGAGGCAATAATTATTTCATATAACTAAATACATTTTTATTAAATCTTTTATAATAATTCTAAGATAAACATACGAAATATTCTTTGTGTTTTTATGATTCATAAATCTAGTTTTTGAAGCTCAGTGAATAAACAATACTTTAATCCAATTAAGTGTCTAGTATACATGTAAAATATTATAGGAACTCAGTAGACTCTTTGGAGAAACTTGTCAAGGGAAACAGAATAGTATACTCTATTGTTCCGGATTAAAGATTGCCTCAGATTTACACCAGAGGTTTTTATTAACTTAGAAATTTATATTTGTTTCACTTGCTAAAAAAATTAATTTTATTAAGTAAAATTTCTGATAGAAACTGTTGTATTAAAACTTCAGATAATAAAATGAAAAGTAAGATATTTCCTACTTGTATATGATTTCTTTTATTGAGACTTAAATTATCTTTCGTCATGTATATTGAAGAAGGTGAAATTTTTACAACTAAAACGTTTCATGAAATCTATTAATTCACGTATATATTTTAATTCAGAATAAGATACTAATTAAAGAACATTTGTAGTCTAAAAAAATGAATTTAAAAACCATATGATTCATTTAATTAAATAATATCCTTGATCTTTGCAGTGGAAATACAGTGATCGCATTTTTGGAAATCATTATTATAGAGAAATATCCGTATTTATTGAGTTTATATCGCTATGTGCTTCTATTTATGGAAATGCCGAACAATTAAACTAGATTTATATGGAATTAACAACAAAGAGTGAGAGCAAAAACAAGAATATATTATGCGAATTACCTTCTCTCGAAATTACGTTGTTCTTATACAGGATTCAGTGGCAAATCCCCCCCCCCTAAATTTTCCCATTCCGCAAATGTTCATGTTTTAGAATTTCCCAACTCTGTAGCCCCCTCAGAAGATATTTAACAGTTAATATACCCTCCCCCTAAAAATCAAATTTATAGCCATAAAATTATCGAAAAGTGATAAAAATAGGAGGCCGTTCCTGAAAAACAGTGGGTGATTGGGCAAAATGGGCGTCATATTCGGATTCACGAGATTATTTTACATGAGAATTTGCAAAAATGGTATTCGGGGCAGTTTTCATGCAGAGCAGTGTTATTTTAAAATAATATATATATATAGTATTATTTTTTATACCAGTATAGTGTAAGATTTTTTTATTATTAAATTAATAAAAACAACTGTTACTGTAACAAGACCCGAAAAAAAAGGCTAATTTAAGAAAAATAGCAAATAAAAATGCTTAAATTAAAGAAAAAGTTATATATACTTTTTAACTTTAAAAAAGTTGAATTTTTAGAACTAATTTTTTCTTATTTCAGATCTTAATTTGCATGTACATTTAAAAATTAATTTTAACAATATTAATGAATTCACTGCACATAAAAAAAATGTTTGGTGACTTACTAATGTACTTTTGATGTACTTTTTGAGATGGAAATCATATTTCACTTATAAAAGGGGGAATGTGAAATAATTTTAAACCATTATGTTACCATAAAATAAAAAATAATCAAAGTAATATGCTGACAATCTTTAATAACATACATACATAGATTAAAATTAACTATTTATGATAGAAATATATATCAATTATTGAACTACAAATCTGATATAAATCAGCTTTGCAGATGATTATATAAATTGTTTTATGTTTCAACTTGTCATACATCGAACTACCTGGTTTTTATTAGATTTCTGCTGCTTAGAGGATATACCTAAACTTATTTTAGGATCAACAGGAGTTACATGCAATTTAAATAAACTTCGAAAAACTAAATCCAGGATTTATAAATCGGGAAAGGTCTAAAATTCAGCCTACACAATTCCTCGATGAAAAAACAACTTATTCAAGTGTGCATGAATACATACTGCATAATAAGGAGGCACCACGACATGTTCGAAACACATATTATGTGTTAAATTTCATGTAACAGAGTAAACTACGGTATGAAAAAACTATTCAAGAAAGATTATATACTTTACTGATTACATATGACATAGCAAAATGTAAGACACTTATAAGAAATTGACCATTGAGATAAACCAGTTATTTCTTGAATTTGACGTGATGCATTGCCGCATTGTGAAATTTCAACCAAACCTATATGCACGCATTTTCAGAACATAAGTATATATATATTTTAAAGCTATACAACGTAACACCCCTTTCGTCTTTCCGAAGGTGAAGCAGGGATCAACATAAAATGGCAAATAAAAATACCATTTTATGTATCAGATACAGATGTTACGTGTATGCAATCTAATTCGGTTTCCTTAATTCTTTTAACAACAACCTATTCTATGATAATATAAAAATACTATTATTTATAACAATGTTGGGCTAAATGATTTGGATTTCCTAAATTATTCATTGACAAAAGCATTCTACAATATTAAATTTCGTTTCACAGTGCGTCCCAAAAGCTAATAAACACTTTTTTTTAACAATTGGAAAGATAAATATAGATTTCAAAATCATTTATAATTATAAGTAATATCATGAAAATAATAATACTATAAATATACTATAAAAAAAAATAATAATATCACACAATCATAGACTTTGTGATAGAAACTAAAAATGAGAATTTACACTCCCAAAAGTTTATAGACATTTTTTTTCTTTAGCATTCAAATTTTTTGCCATATTTCCTAATCACTTCAAAAACTCGATCAGGCATACTGAACATAAGAGTATGGAGAAATTCTGGTTTTCGAGAAAACAAACTTCTTTTAGTTTGCAGGTTTAGATCTTAAACTGTTGCAAATTGACGCCCATTAGCATATACGTCTCTAGATAATATTCCCCAAAGGTTCTCCATTGGGTTCAGGTCAGGACTTATGGTTGGTCAGTCCATAACAGTTACTTAGTTTGTCTAAACCACTGCATTCTAGAGATTGACACGTGAGTGGAGCAATCATTTTGCTGAAATATCCATTCATCCCCACCTAGCCACTTTCCAAACGGAAGTAACTGCACTTCGAGCATTTTCTGGTAATCTTCCGAATATTGACGACCTTTTTAAAAACAAATCGGTAGTTCCATTATAGGAAAATGCTCTCTAAACCATGAGTGATCTCCCTCTTTGTTGTCCGCCGAAAAAAGTTTGTATCCTTGTGTATATCGTGCCAGGAATATACGCAAACATCGGGTCCATCTAAATTCAACTTCTTTTCATCACTAAACAGAACATTAAACCATTCATCTGTCTATTCCATACGATTTCAAGTCCACTGAACATGCGAATCTTTATGCCGTTTTTTCAAATTTGGTCAACGATGCATTTTGCGATAAGCAAGAAATTTACTTACCTGCAGCCGTCAATGCACCTTGAATTCTGGAACAATCACTTCTCTAGAAATTGACTCTAGACACAGGTTCTAGGTTGAAACTAATCTGAAAATCTCGGTCTTGCAGTTTAGTTGTTTCCTTTGGTCATCCAGAACGGGATTTTGTTTCTAAATTCTCATCGTTTGCCAGAAGTTGGTAAATACCAGCCTTGCTGAGTCCAGTTTTTCTTGCAATGTCCACAACTTTCATTCTGCGGTCTTTCAAATGATAGATTTGCAAAATTTCATTTTTTGATACTGCTCGTTGTGAAGCATCTTTACAATCAGTCGAAAAAAAAAAGACAGCTCCGCTTTTATCTCAGAAAAATATTGCGTCACAAATACATGACCTTGAAATATCCAAATCTGAAATCAGTACTTCAATTATCTTTTAAAACCGATTGTTTATATATTTTTGAAACAGCATTCCTTTGTATTATTTTTCTTCTTATTATTAAATTTATGATTGTTTAAAGTTTTTTAAGTATTTTATTTTTGTATTACGTCAATACATATTTGCATAATTTATTTAGTTTTTCTTACTCGTTTAATTATCTCTTAAATAATAATAATAACAATAAACAAGCCCTTCCGGCTTATTCAGAAGGGTAGGTTGATTTCTTTTTTCTTATCAAGTAACCATCATTTTGTTTCAAAAGGGCGGCTACAAACTATTAATGAACTTGGTAGAAATATTGATGTAGTCTACGAACATATGGAGTTTTAAGCAAATCGGTTCATAAATACATTTTATGTGAATTTAGAATTTTCAAGTGGCAGGCGCTTGGAAACAAAATGGTGGGTTAAATTGACAAATATATGAAACGTATTTGTGAGATAAGTCTACTGTACGCATATAGTTCGAATTAATTCAAAATCTCAAAAGTCATCGTGTTGAAAAATTAAGTGACTGCCACTTGGATCAAAATGGCAGAGAAAGTTTTTCATCTAAGATATTGTTGCAAATTTGAAAATATTTTTTTTTTTTTTTTTGTAGAAATTCTTTCAAAGAGGCTTAGTAAGTTGATAAAAATGTTAGTTTTCTGCATTTCGAGTTTGTTTTAGCATTAAAATAGCCTATTTTTTCCTTAAAAACGCATTAAAAAGATCCAGTAACGCAGGTAATAGATTTGGCGCCAAATTTGGCGCATTTTCCCCTGCGGCGACTTTTTTGGCGACTTTTGGCGAGAAAATACTTATTATCGATATACCAAAGATGGACGCAATAACGTGATTGGTTCACGAGTTACGTGAATTTTTTAGATTTTTGTTGTTTGAATGATAAATCCAATTTTCAACTTTGATTTGAACTGATTAAGTATTTCTAAAGTTAACGTGATAACAAATTTTCAAGTGGCCGCCACTTGGAAACCATACAGTGGAACAAGTTGCCCAGCAAACACATCCAAGATATTTGAAGCATAGGTTCACTGTCCAACTGTAGTTTAAATCAGTGCCGTGTTTCAAAAGTTATTATTATGGCAAATTTTCAAGTGACAGTCTAAGTGGCTGCAACTTGAAAACAAATGGCAAAACAACTTGCCCATCGAAATCATCCAGTATATTTGTATAAGTTCATTGTCCAGTTCTAATTTAAATTAATTCAGTATTTCAAAAATTATCGCCAAAAGAAATGTTCAGGTGGCACCACTTGTAAAAAAAAAAAAAAGTGGAGTGAGATGCCCAGCGAACTTAAATGAGATATTTGAATGATAATTCCACTACCCAAATTTGATGTGAATTGATTCTGTATTACTAAAGTTACCATAATGACAAATATTCAAGTGGCCGCCACTTGGAAATAAAATTGCAGATCAAGTCACCAAGTGACCTTATCCTTGATATTTGAACCATAAGTTCACTATCCCACTTTTATTTGAATCGGTTTAGTATTTTAAAAGTTATCGTGTGGCATATTTTCAAGTGGCAGTGTGATTTCAAGTGCCTGGAACTTAGAAACAAGATGTCGGGACAAGTTGCCTAGTGACAAAATTCAAGATAATTATATGATAATATCACTGTCCAAATTTGGTTCGATTTGGAGTATTATTTCAGAAGTTATCGTGATTTTAAATTTTTAAGTGGGAGCCTGATTTCAAGCTTAACTTAAGATATCTGCCACTTTATTAAAAATGCGGATATAGTTTATTAATAAACTTCATTGAGATCCTTACGTGGTCTGTATTTACATCGCAATTCAAACAATTTCGGAATACGCTTTTTACAATTTAAATTTAAAATTTTCAAGTGGTCTCAACTTGAAAACAAAATGGCGGTGCAACTTGGTTAACAAACTCATCTAAGATATTTATAAGATAAGTTAAGACACTGTTCAAATTTGGTTCCATTTTGAGTATTATTTCGGAAGTTATCATCGTTTTAAATTTTCAAGTGGTGGCCTGATTTCAAGTGGTCCCGCTTAACTTAAGATATCCGCAACTTTATTAAAAATGGTGGATAAAGTTCATTAATAAAGTTATTTGAGACACTTGTATAATCTTTGTATACATAAAAAAAAGGTCTCCACTTGAAAACAAAATGGTGGAGTAACTTGGTTAACAAATTCATTTAAGTTATTTATAAGACACTCTCCAAATTTGGTTCGATTTGGAGTATTATTTCAGAAGTTATTGTGATTTTAAATTTTCAAGTGGTAGCGTGATTTCAAGTGGCCCTGCTTAACTTAAGATATCTACCACTTTATTAAAAATGGCGGATAAAGTTCATAATTAAAGTTATTTCAGACACTTGCATAATCTATGTATACATTAAAAAAAAAAAAAAAAAAAAAATCGGAATACTCTTTTTACAATTTGAATTTGAAATTTTCAAGTGGTCTCCACTTGAAAACAAAATGGTGGAGCAACTTGGTTAACAAATTCATCTAAGTTATTTATAAAATAAGTTAAGACACGGTCCAAATTTGGTTCGATTTGGACTATTATTTCCGAAGTTATTGTGATTTTAAATTTTCAAGTGGTAGCGTGATTTCAAGTGGCCCCGCTTAACTTAAGATATCTACCACTTTATTAAAAATGATGGATAAATTTCATTAATAAACATCATTGAGACCCTTATGTGGTCTGTATTTACATCAAATTTCAAACAAATTCGGAATACTCTTTTTACAATTTGAATTTGAAATTTTCAAGTGGTCTCCACTTGAAAACAAAATGGCGGAGCAACTTGGTTAATAAACGCATTTAAGATATTTATAAGATAAGTTAAGACACTGTCCAAATTTGGTTCGATTTGGAGTATTATTTCGGAAGTTATAGTGATTTTAAATTTTCAAGTGGTAGCCTGATTTCATGTGGTCCCGCTTAACTTAAAATATCTGCCACTTTATTAAAAAAAAGTGGAGAGTTCACTTTATAAACTTCATAAAGAGTTAACTTTATAAAGAGTTCACTTTATAAACTTCATTAATAAACTTCATTGAGACCCTTATGTGGCCTGTATTTACATCAAAATTCAAGCAAATCTTGTTTTAAATATGCTTTTTACAATGTCGGTTTGAAATTTTCAAGTGGCTGCCACTTAAAACGAAAAGTCGGAGCAACGTGGTTAACGAACTCATTCAAGATATTTATAAGTTTAGTTCGCTGTCCAAATTTGGTTCGATTTCGAGTATTATTTGGGGAGTTATCGTGATGACAAAATTTTCATTATAGATAGATAGATAGATAGATAGATAAACGAAGTGATTGCAATAGGTCGATTTCTAATGAAATCAACCTTAAACGGTTGTCTATAAACTTGTGGGATGCACTTTAATCCTGTAGCAATAAATAAAAAGATCGCTCTCCCTGCTCTATTTATCTCTTATAAAATCCACTTTTGGAAAAACTGTACAATTCCAATCAAGCAAGATGCAACTTAAACATTCACTTTTAGAATTGTGTTATATACGCGTGACATGCAATAAAAGTTTGAGCTTTTAATTTAGATTTTAAGGTTGATCTTTTCCCAATCCCTCGAAATCTTATATTATTATGCGATAGCTTTGAAAATATATATATATACTTTCAAAGCTATCGCATAATAATATACTAGCTGACCCGACAAACGTTGTTTTGTCATTTAAATTATTTCTAGAGAATATTTTGCTAGAAAAAAATAACTAACTTATTGTAAGTGTGTAAGGATGTGGTATATAAGTGAAACAGGTATGGAGCGCTGTGAACGGTGACTGTGAATACCGATTATAACGTAAAAGGCATAATTACTGAAATTTTCGCTACTTGCTTCTTGCTACTTGCTACTTGGTACTTTCTACTTTCTACTTGTTATTTAAAACCTCCGCTGAATGTCGAACAGCACAAAATTTTATTTCATATGGCAAATATTTCAATTTATGAGAGAATCTCTGATAGCAACGAATTTCACATAAAAATTCCGTCTTTTTTGGATAAGCTGTAACAATCTGAACCGATTTGATGAAAATTTTTATCTAAAAGTCATTACAATATCTAACATCATTACATGTACATTTATGACAATTCAATCAATCGATGCATGTGAGTATGTGTATAGTATGAGCGAAGTGAAATGTAGAGTTCGTATTAAATAAAAACTTAAACTCGTTTTAATTAAAGGTGAAAAAGTTGAAACTCAATTTATTTTATAACAGGTATATTTTTTTAATCTAAAAAAACTGAATTTACCGTAATGCCATTGGATGTACAATATTTTTGGTTAATCCTTGAGGATTATATACAAACAAATTCGAAGGTTTTCCAACCCTGGAACACGCAACATATAATTGGCCGCGAGAAAGGCACGGATTTTCTAAATCTAAGCCACAAATTAGGACCCCTTTGGTGACTTTAAATACTTTAAGCCACTTTTGCGATGAATTGAAATGGCTATCTCAAATGTGGATCTAAAGATCTTGGCGAAAAGCGTCCGAGCTACTTCGGTGCCAAATTTTAAATTTTGCCAAAGGGATCCGATACTAAAGGTGTTCCATACAAAAAATAAATAAATAAAATATCAGTGACACACACGCACAAAAGTATGGGACCCCATTGGTGACTTTAAATATTTTAAGCCATTTTTGCGATGAATTGATCGCAATTGTGGAACTAAATATCTTGGCGAGAAGCGTCCGAGCTACCTCGGTGCCAAATTTTCCATACAAAAAATAAATAAATAAAATATCAGTGACATACGTACAAAAGTATGGGACCCCTTTGGTGACTTTAAATATTTTAAGCCATTTTTGCGATGAATTGAAATGGCTATCTCAATTGTTGAACTAAAGATCTTGGCGAGAAGCGTCCGAGCTACTTCAGTGCCAAATTTCAAATTTTGCCAAAGGGATCCGATACTAAAAGTGTTCCATACAAAAAATTAATATATATAATGACCCTCAACTGTCATGAACGAATCCGGTTAGTACCGCTTCAAAACAGAAACTTTTGGCAGCCATTTTTTTCCCCGTTTGTTTAATTCAACTTAGGAAACATACATATCATTTTTATACATATTTTATATCGCACATATTCTTATTTATTTCCTATAAAACCTTGAAAAACTATTCAATTGCAATGTTTAAATGTCTAAATTAAATACTACGTATCACTGGCTATTATAAACATGAACCTATAAATAGAATTATGTAACTTCATGATTATAAACAATGCAATACGAAATAAAAACAAACCAAAACTGCTGCCATTCAGAAAATACAAATTCCAAATGGACAACTTTTTAATTCCGAATGAACGACTCTTTGACTGTTTCATTAAAAAAACGCTTAAAATATTTCTAAAACATATTAAAGCCTTAAAAATCTTAAAATATTTGTAAAAACGCATTAAAGCCTTTAAATATTTTTATCAAACTTCATTGTTTGTTTACATTGTAAGGTATGATTGGCGTCGAGTTTAGTACGTAAATGCCGCCAGTTGATTTTAGTTTTGAAATTAGTGTAAAATGATAGTTGGGATAGAATGTTAGGTTGGGCAAGTAAAAGTCACCAGTTGAAATGAGTATTGAAAGTAGAGTAGTCTAAGGTGATAATGTCGAGTCAAGGTAAAATGTTCGGTTGAGAATGAGAAAGTCCCTAGCTGGATCCTGGATATTTTGGCGATGTTGTGGGTGAGATAGCTAGTTGGAGGTATCGAGTAGAGGTGAATTTGGGTTAGCATGGATTGTCTGTAGTTATTGGATAGTTAGTTAGAAAATTTGAAAACAGGATCTAAAATAGTCTTAAAAAAGAGTATTTTGGTAAAATGAAGTGAATCGTTTTTTCTTATTATGACGACTTTAAATACGCAAGCGAAGTGATGACGTCACTTGCCGTTCGTGGATACAAGAAAAATATTTCCTATGTTAAACGCCCAATGGATTTTTCCTAAAAAAATATTAAAAATCGAAGGAAATTATTTCCCGATTTTAATCCCCATATTTAGGTTTAGATATGTATTAGTTATCATGTGCATGCGTTAGATTAAGTTGTTTTTGTTCTAAAATTGATAAAATTTGAATTGTAAATTTCAAAACTCTAGATAAAAAAAAAAAAAAAAAAAAAAAAAAAGAAACCTTCCATATTCCATTGAAAACATAAACATTTCATTTCAAAGGATGATATTTACACAATAAATATCCAACTAATATACTAATTAAAAGGAAAATGATAAATTTTCTATCATAATTTGAAGTGAAATTTGTTTTTAAATGTCTAAATAAAGTATCTGATATAAGATACTAATATGTTGCAGCGGAATAGATTTGATATCGGTCATCCTTGGCAGAAAAAAAAAAAATATATATATATATATATCGCCAAATTATCTGGTGAATATAATTTAATTCCTTTCAAAAATCATGGTAATTTTAAAAACTTATATTAAGAGAGTAATGAATAATATGAAACAATATTTCGCACAATACATATTACGAAAATATACATCTGGGATGTATATTTTCATAGTACGTTTTTGATCGCCAAATACAAAAATGCCAAGTACAACAGAGTTTTGAAATATAAAATTAAAATTTTGTCAATTTAACAGCAAAATAACTCAATCTAACGCATGCACATAACTAATACATATTTATATACCCAAATAGGGGGATTAAAATCGGGAAATAATTTTCCTCGATTTTTAATAATTTTTTACAAAAAATCCAATGGGCGATTAACATTGGAAATCATTTTCTTGCATCCACGGACGGTCAGTGGCGTCACACTTCGCTTGCGTATAGAGCAGTTAATGGAACACTGGGATGTGTTGTTGCTGTTGTGTTGTCGAGCCTATATTTTTTGTCAACCAGCAGTTTTTTTATTGCCATTCATATTTATTGATCGGGAAGAATTTTTTTAATTTCAGAACGAAAATTATAAAATATCGAAACACATTTGATTTATAAACAAATATTGAAAATACATTTAAATGATCACGTGGTAATCTTCATGATCTAAACATTGTTTTCAAGATTTATCGTTCACATTCCGTCATTTTTGACGGGGTTATATATACTAGCAAATAAATAAGATATAATAAATTAGCTACACAAATAAATTTGTAGGTTAGGGTGGTTGTTAATAAACGCGCGTGTAAATTTGATAGAAAATTATATAAAATACTCACTCCAATTCCGCACCAAATTTGCAAACTGTATAGATTTTTATGCACACTTCAAAACTCTTCAAACACTAATTACATCTTGATGTAATATTTCATTTAGGACACAATTTTTTGCATAACAATAATAACACGAAGTTACAAAATATTTTCCTGAATTTGATCGCAGCACCAACTGTCGGGACAAACTGGAATCACAATAGAATATACGCAAGCGAAGTGTGACGTCACTGACCGTCAGTGGATGCAAGAAAAAGATTTCCTATGTTAATCTCCCATTGGATTTTTTATAAAAAATTATTAAAAATCGAGGAAAATTATTTCTCGATTTTAATCCCCGTATTTGGGTATAGATATGTATTAGTTATCGTATGCATGTGTTAGATTGAGTTATTTTGCTCTCAAATTGACAAAATTTTAATTTTAAATTTCAAAACTCTGTCTTCCTTGGCTTTTTTTTTGCATTTGGCGATCAAAAACGTAATACGAAAATATACATGCCAGATGTATATTTTCGTAATATGTATTGTACGAAACTGCTTCATATTAATCATTACTCTCTTAATATAAGTTGTTGAAATAACCATTATTTTTGAAAGAAATTAAATATGTTCGCCAGATGATATGGCGATATTTTTTTTCCGCCAAAGATGACAGAGTTTTGAGATTAAAAATTCAAATTTTATCAATTTTACAGCAAAAAAAAACTCAATGTAACGCATGCACATGATAACTAATACATATCTATACCCAAATATGGGGATTAAAATCGGGAAATAATTTTCCTCGATATTTTGTAATTTTTTACAAAAAATCCAATGGGCGATTAACATAGGAAATATTTTTCTTGCATCCACGGACGGCCAGTGACGTCATCATTTCGCTTGCGTATTATTGAATATTCGATACTACGATCATAGCGCAATCTGCCGGATCCAATGTGAAACATTCCAAAATCAACGACAATTTATAAGTGATAAATTAATTAAATAAACAATTTAATTTGGACTGAATTGTAAATCTAAACCATTCTCGAATCCACCTGAAGACACACAAAAAATTTCATTAAACTCGGTTCAGCCGTTTAGGAGGAGTTCAGTGACATACACACGCACAAAAGAAATATATATATAAAGATAAATACAAAGGCACAGCTTTAGTATAGACTCCCCCCCCCTTGTCGACTTTAAATATTTTTGGCCATTTTTGCGATGAATTAACATGGCTATCTCAATTGCGTAACTGACGATCTTGGTGAGAAACGTCCGTACTACTTCGGTGCCAAATTTCAAATTTTTCCAAAGTAAAGCTGTTCCATACAAAAAAAAAAAAAAAAAAAAAAAAACTGTTTTATGATATGTACAAAATAAAAATAAAAAATTCTAATAAATTCGAAATTATTACTATTTACAATTAAGGTGGAAACATAAAAGAACCTTTATAAGTTACATATAAAGTATCAATTAAAACGAAAATTTTGTTTTACTGTAGAAAAGAAAAGTACTACTAAATTAAATAAAAATTTTAAGCTAATACCAAGTATCTCTATGAAAATATTTATTTACACGCGAATATTTTCATAGTATATTATTATTTTTTTTTTTCTAATTTTTATTGTTTATCACGCGAAATTAAAAATATTTTATTTCCGGAAAAAAATATATAAACGTGAATTTTGTTTATTTTGGCATCAAATATATTTTTCTTTTTAATCATTTTAAAGTTAAAATGGAGTTTTTATTTAATATCTTTTGATCCAATTATCCGATTGAACTGAATTGTAAATCTAAACCATTCTCGAATCCACTTGAAGACACACAAAAAAATTCATTAAGCTCGGTCCAGCCGTTTAGGAGGAGTTCAGTGACATACACACGCACAAAAGAAATATATATAAAGATATATATATATATATATATAATGATTATTCAATATATATAGTGTATAGATAGATAGATAAATGTATGTACTTTATTTTATTTATTATTTTGTCGCCGGGAGAAGGAACTTTTCACATTAGAAGAACGGATAGTTCATAATGTTTGCTCTACCGGTATTGACCAATTCATGGAAACTCGTATGGTTCATTTAACTAGAATAATTCCTCTGCTTTTGACAATTGACAGTAAGAATTACGTCCATGCCATGAAAACCGAGATAACAGCAAAAAATTCTTACGAATGAATTTCTAAAAGCGCCAAGTGACAATATTGCAGTGAATAATATTGCAGTTGCCCTGAACGCCAGAAAATAGCAGAGAATAAGTGCAGTGGAAAAAAATCTCCTGTCGCGAAAACGGTCAAGCAAAAGTGCACAGTACATCATAAACCTAATTAGAAAAAAAAAAAAAAGTTGGACCTTGGTATTTATAGTTCTGAGACCCTAGCAGATGGCAGATATAAGACCCCGCTTGAAAGAAACTTCACGCTCTAATCAAAAGGTGTGCTGTTCTTCCCAAGCGCTAGGCGGCTATAATCCAGAGAAGAGTTCAAATAAAATAAGATTAGTTATTGATGGAATATAGCAGAAAAAGGCCGTCTAAATTGAGTGTTATGTCATTAAACTTGACTTGCAGGAGAATAAAAGGGAGCTTGATAGAAAAGAAAAAATTATATTATTCATGCATTCCAAATTACTTGTGTTTTATCGGAAATCCAAATCTTAAAAAAAGAACAGAAGTTTTCATATGAAATTGCTCATTTGCCCCTCACTGACACACAAGAAGGCAGAAGGAGGCCAATTTTGGCATCATTTAGTAAATATTTGCAAAATATAAAATTATATATTTATATATATTTACTCCAATGTATATTTCTTAGACAATTATCAGGTATCCTTTTCTTGTTATTCCCGGTAGAACATACAAGTGAATTGAATTAATTTCAATTAATTTAAGAATTTTCTACAAAACGGCAATATTTTATTTTTGTAAAATATCTTTAAACTATTAATGGAATTTCATATATTTACTTATTGTTTTTATGAAGGTCTTTGTTTTGTTAGCAATTACTTTAACTGTAAAAAAAAATACGATATTTAAGAAAAAAATAAAATAAATAAAATTTCACATGAACAATTGCTTGACTAAGCAGATTTATAAAAAAATAAATTACTGCATTTAATAACGCTAAAATTAATATAAGTATCCATTTTGAAACATTAACATAAAAATAAATGTATGTATGAATGATTACATCATTTTTTCTTTCTTAAAACGTAATGGCTAAACATTATTTAATTTAATATAAATAGTTAAAATTTCCCCGTTTTTTTTGTTATATTTCAATCTAATAAACTAATTAAATTGTTGCGAAAATCGCTACTTCCACTTCAACTTTTTGTAATCCGATCGTCTGCGCCTGCGCGCACGAGAGGAATTGTGCGTTCGATAGCAAGAAGAAGAATGTTCTAAGTTTCTAAATGTAAATATTGTGTATTGTTAGCGCGCGTAAAGTATTTATGTAATTTTATCAGTATTATGTCTTTAATAATTTGTGGTTGTGTATTTACCAGATAAAATGCGTTTATTTAAAGAAAATGACTGTTCTATGAGTGAAAGTTTCCACTTATTATAGAATTAGGAACGAATATTTCATCCCTCGAACAACACAGATGAAGGAAGGTAAGTTTTTCTTACCTTTTATTATTGAAAAGAAACATAAATGATTCTATTTGTTTTTAATACGAAATTTTTGATTAAATGAAGATTTGTAGAATCAATTTTGTTGAATACTAATTTATTTAAAAATTAGTATATAAATATCGAATATAGGTATTCTTAAAGTTTGAATTCGATATTTATTGGCATCCTACTGCCGGGATCTGTTTACCTAGGATTATAATGGAAAAATTAGCTAAAGAAAGAACACCTTTAAGAAGTGCGTTTACACGTATCGCTAATTTATTAGAGAATAATTTAATAGAGGAAGATAAGAATATAGAAGAAATTGAAGTTTTATATGCTCAATTAAATGAAAAATGGGCAATGTTATGTCCAAAAGAAAAAGAAATATTAGATGTTCTTGTTAAAGATGATAAGTGTACACAAGATAATTATGATAAAGAGTATGAAGGCTTTAGTTCTTAAGAAGAAAAATTTATTAAATTAAGAACAAAAGTTGAAAAACTTTTGAAAAATTTTGAAATTGAAAACAGTTTTCAATCAAATGAAAATATAATGAAACGAAAATTCAAACTTCCTGAAATAGAATTTAAATTGTTCGGGGGTGAAATAAAAGAATGGTTGCCATTCTGGGCACAGTTTGAGAAAATACACAACGATGAAGAGATACCAAATGAAGATAAATATCAGTATTTGTTGCAGGCCACAAAAAAAGGCTCAAGGGCACGGGAAATTGTTGAATCGTATCCCGCCACAAAAGATAGTTACAAAAATGTAATAGAATGTCTTAAAAGTCGTTTTGGGCGTACAGATATGTTAATTGAAGTTTATATACGAGAAGTTCTTGCGTTAATTATGAATAATGCTATAAGTAAAGGTCCAAAAATGCCACTTTTTAAATTGTATGATAAAATTGAAACATATTTACGGTCATTGAAAATGCTAGGTGTTTCAAGTGAAAATTATTCATCAATTTTATACCCGTTAATTGAATCCTGCTTACCTGTAGATATTTTAAAAATGTGGGAAAGAAATTTGAGTTCGACCTTGAACTACGCAAAACAGGAAAATGATGATGAATTGAAATCGGGTAACAAATTAGATTGTTTGATGAACTTTTTGCGGCATGAAATTGAAAGTGAAGAAAAGGTGAAACTTGCTCGTAGTGGATTTAATTTTGAAAATGTGAATAAAAGTACTTATCCGCCACCCGTTCGACGTGAAAGAATTATTCCTACCGCAGCTGAATTATATAATTCTTCTGACGTGAAAAAAGAAATGTGTATTTTTTGCAATAAATCACATGTAAGCAGTGAATGTAAAAATGCTGATAGTTTATCCTATGAGGATAAATAGCAAATATTGATGAAAAAAGGTGCTTGTTTTAAATGTTTAGCCGCAAAGAAACATTTATCCCGATTTTGCAAAGCGAAGATACCGGCCTGTGATTTCGGAAAATTTCATTTCAAGATAATGTGCCCTGGGAAAAGCGATCAAGAACATCGAATTAAATTTCAGCAATTTGAAAATGTAAATTCTGAAAATGAGAAAGACACTGTTTTAGCAAATAAAACCAGTACTCGACAAGTTCTTTTGCAAACTCTGATTGTTCGTCTTAGAAAGGGAAATAAAATGAAATACATCAGGATGTTATTTGATTCTGGCAGCAGCAAGTCCTATTTGCCAACTTTTGCATTAAATGAAATGGGATATGAATGCATAGGTAAAGAAGATTTGACACATAGCTTATTTGGTGGAGTAGAAACTGTGATACCCCATAAGAAATATTTAATAGGTCTGAGTGACTATAATGATAATTATCGTTGCAGTCTTGAAGTGTTAAATCAAGGAAAAATTTGTTCTGAAATACCAAAAATTCCCTATGGTTCATTTCTAAATGAAATTAAGCATAAAATTCATTTGTCTGACCTGAATTGTCATGTTGATTTATTGTACGAATTCTCCCCGAATGAAATCCATGGCTTAATTGGAGCTGATGTCATTGGAAAACTATACACTGGAAATATAAAACCATTAAAATCTGGTTTAGTCTTAATAGAAACCCGCCTTGGGTGGACGCTAATGGGAAAAATCGGACAGAAAGTTTCAGATAGTACAAGTAGCGTTATGTCATTACATGTAAATGACACGAAAGTTTATGATTTATGGCGACTTGATGTGCTTGGGATTCTGGATCCAGGAGAGAAGAATAGCCGAAAGGAACTTGAAATAGCAGCCGAAGGCCATTTTAATAGAAGTATCAAACGTGACGCTGAAGGGAGATATGAAGTGAATCTCCCATGGATCCAAGGCCATCCTCCTTCACCCACTTGTAAAAATATTGCAGAACGAAGATTGAAAGGTTGTATAGATTCGCTCAAGAAAAAAGGGACATTAGAAGCTTATGAAACAGTATTAACAGAATGGATTCAAGAAGGTGTTATAGAAGAAGTAAAAATTCTGGGTAATGATGAAAGTGACCATTATTTGCCCCAGAGAGCCGTAATAAAAGAAAATTCTACTACCAGAGTTAGGCCTGTTTTTGATGGTTCTGACAAAGAGAAAAATTCACCTTCAATCAATGATTGTTTAGAGAAAGGACCTAACACCGTCGAACTGATTCCAGCAATCTTGAATAAGTTTCGATTGAAGAAAATAGGAGTAATTGCTGATATCCGAAGAGCTTTCTTACAAATTGGACTTAGTAAATGTGATAGGCCATTTCTGAAATTCTTATGGTGGGAGGAAGGTGATCCCACGAAACCTAAAGTTTTTCAACATCGTAGAGTTGTTTTTGGACTTTCTTGTTCGCCATACCTTCTGGGTGCTACTCTTCCATATCATCTGAAAAATGTTTCTGCTCATTTTGAAGAAACAGCTACCAAGTTGTTAGAATCATTTTATGCGGACAACTGTATCACCAGCGTTGAAAACTATGAAGACCTCGTGAAATTTGTCAAAGAATCCAAGTTAATTCTCAGTGATGCTAAATTTGAGCTTCGAGGGTGGGAGCACAATTTCCCCAGTCCATCAGAAGAAAGATGTATTCCAGTCCTGGGATTGACATGGAACTTAAAGAATGATACCTTGTCTGTAGATTTACGAGATACTTTAGAAGATGATACCCCTGCAACGAAAAGGAAAATACTGAGTGCGGTACATAGAATATTTGATCCCCTTGGCTTCACATGTCCGGTTACCTTGAGGCCGAAGATTCTCCTGCAAGAGTGCTGGAAATTGAAAGTATCATGGGATGCAGAATTGCCTGAAAAAATTACCAAGAAGTTTGAGCAGTGGCGAAAAGAAGTTCCTAAATTGAAAGAAGTCAAAATCCCAAGATGCCTCGCTCTGAATCATGAGGCACCAGAAAATTTAAGTTTACATATTTTCTGCGATGCAAGCAAGAGTGCATACGCTACCTGCATATTCTTAAGAAGTGAAACTGGAAGTTCAGTGTCTTGTCAACTTGTACAGGCTAGAAGCAGAGTTGCTCCTATGAAAACTACTTCTATTCCAAGATTGGAACTACTTGCCTGCTGCATAGGAGCGAGATTAGCTGAGACTGTGGTGAATGATCTCCGAAAAAAGAATATCTCAAAATTTTTCTGGTCCGACTCCGCAAATGCACTATATTGGATAAAGGGAAGTGAAAACTGGGCGCCTTTCGTTTTTAACAGAGTTAAAGAAATTAGATCTCTGACAGAGCCTGAAAATTGGCACCACGTACCAGGGTCTTTTAATGCAGCAGATTTACCATCTCGCGGCTGTAGTGTCCAAACATTGATTAAATCCAAGTGGTGGGAAGGTGTGCAATGGTTGAAGAAGCCAAGACAAGAATGGCCAAGATCTAATGCTTTTCCTGACTTCGATATAGTGTACTCCGAGAAGAAGAAAACAGTAATTAGTGCTACAAATCATGAAGATTTAAGTGAGAAGCTTTATAACCGTATTTCGTCATACAATAAATTGTTAAGAATCACTGCTTGGATTTACAGATTTTTTAATAATTGTGAAGTTGAACCTTCACATCGAATTTTTGGATTCTTAACTTCAGAAGATATAAATGATGCTGAAACTGTTATGTTGAAAAATGTACAAAAAGAATCATTCTCGGGTCCTGAAGATAAACGCCTGAAATCCCTTAACTGTTTTATGGATACAAATGAACTTATGAAAATGAAGACTAGAATCATCATGAGAGAAGATACACAAAGTTTCCGATATCCGATAATATTGCCATCCAATCATCCAGTGGTAGAAAAACTCATCCGAACCAGATATTTAAATTTGAATCATGCTGGTGTCCAGATCCTAATGAATAATTTAAGAGAAGATTTTTGGATTTTAAAGTATCGGAAGACAGTAAGAAAAGTTATCAGAAATTGTGTACGCTGCAAAAGATATGATGCTAGACCAAAGCCCATCATAGAAGCACCTCTCCCAGTTGACAGAATAAAGGAAGCAGCAGTGTTTGAGGTCATAGGAATTGATTATGCCGGCCCTCTAATTCTTCGAGGAGGTCAAAAAGTCTGGATAGTCATTTTCACTTGTGCCGTCTACCGAGTCTTGCATTTAGAGATAGCTACATCCATGTCGACTGAAAATTTTCTACAGGCTCTCCGAAGATTCATAGCTCGAAGAGGAAGACCCACAATAATTTACTGTGATAATGGCTCAAATTTCGTTGGTGCGGAAAATTTACTTAAGAAAATCAACTGGGATACCATTTCTCAACACAGTGAAGCTCAGAAGATCGTTTGGAAGTTCAACCCTCCATCTGCACCGTGGTGGGGTGGGTGGTGGGAACGTTTGATTGGTATAATCAAGGGAATTCTTCGAAAAGTCTTAGGAAGAAGTTCGTTGAAATTAGAAGAAATGAATACTGTTATTTGTGATACTGAAGGCATTGTTAACCAACGTCCTTTAACTTACATCTCCGAAGATGTTAATGATCTAACTCCGCTTACTCCTGCTATGTTTTTACGGGATATTAAAGAATCAGGCATTCCCGATCTTGATGTTTTAGATTCATCATCTCTCAATAAAAGATATGCCTATAGACAGCGAATAAAAGAAGATTTACGAAAAAGGTTTCGAATTGAATATTTGGGGCATTTAAGGCAATCTTCGAAATTTACTAAAAATCAACGACCCATCCAAATTGGTGATATCGTTATAGTATCCAGTGAGAACATCAAGAAAATTGACTGGCCTCTCTGTAAAGTTATTGAACTCTGTCCATCTAAAGATGGCCATGTTCGACTAGTAAAAGTGAAAATGAAAGGTAGTGAATTTTTCCGTCCAGTGCTAAGATTAATTCCTCTAGAAGTAACTCCTAAAAGTTGTGCAGATTTACTTTTTTCATCACGAATATCTAAGTCGAATATCCAACCTCCTGAAAAGAACTTTGTTCCAGTGACTGTTCCAACTGAATCTGTTCCACTGACTCCTCCAACTGAGTCTGTTTCAGTGACTGAACCTACTGAGCCAGTTGACAAAAGTTCTGTAAAGGACATTCCTATAGAGACTGTTCCACTTGAAAAGCGATCCAAATATGGACGTTTGTTAAAGCCAAAAGTGAAGTTTGAGTTTCTCTAAAAATCCTCGAAACTCAAAGGTGGGAGTGTGTTGCGAAAATCGCTACTTCCACTTCAACTTTTTGTAATCCGATCGTCTGCGCCTGCGCGCACGAGAGGAATTGTGCGTTCGATAGCAAGACGAAGAATGTTCTAAGTTTCTAAATGTAAATATTGTATATTGTTAGCGCGCGTTAAGTATTTATGTAATTTTATCAGTATTATGTCTTTAATAATTTGTGATTGTGTATTTACCAGATAAAATGCGTTTATTTAAAGAAAATGACTGTTCTATGAGTGAAAGTTTCCACTTATTATAGAATTAGGAACGAATATTTCATCCCTCGAACAACACAGATGAAGGAAGGTAAGTTTTTCTTACCTTTTATTATTGAAAAGAAACATAAATGATTCTATTTGTTTTTAATACGAAATTTTTGATTAAATGAAGATTTGTAGAATCAATTTTGTTGAATACTAATTTATTTAAAATTTAGTATATAAATATCGAATATAGGTATTCTTAAAGTTTGAATTCGATAAAATATAGACCGTGGGCAATACACTAAAAATGTCATTAAAAATAAGTTCGTTTCAACTTTTCGGGGGCAATCTGAAAATGTTGCTAATATATTATTTTTAAGATAGGTAATGAAAATATCAAATGTTCTGGAAGTAAACTTTGCTTATAAATTTGGAAAATTGATTCCAATTTGAAGGAACTGAGTTTACATTTAAAATGCTCGTTTATAGCTGTGAGCAATATATTTCTGGTAATATTGTGATTAATTGAATAAATTTTAAATTAACTTTAACACAAGTGCTAAAATCATATTCTTGTAAAAAAGTGCTAAAAATATAAAATATTAATAACTAGTTGATCTGCAGATCAGAAGCCTCAGCGTCCTATTTTCATCACTCATTATTCAATAGATCATTGATAATATTTATTTACTCTATATTACATATATCATTATCGTCATTATTTCAACCTTTATCAGACCACTGCAGGATGAAGGCCTCTTCTAGGTGATTTCAATCTGCCCTGTTTTTTGCAATTCTTCTCCCTTCTGCTCTTCCAAACTTTAGAATTTTATCTCTCGAACGACACATTGGTGTCTTTCTCGGATTTTTGTTGTATTGCGGTATCCAAAATACAACTGGTGGTCCATCTATGATAATTTCTTTTGGAAAAGTGCCAAGCCCAGCTCCATTTTAACGTACAAATGACATCAGTAACATTGGTTTTTCTCCCTAGTCAAATACAAGTGTTTCTCTTTCTTTCTCTTCGGGTGAGTCCTAACATGCATCTCTCTCTCTCTTTATATGCATATACTATATATATGACGACTCACTGCATAAACAGATACATTTTTAACTGGGGCTACAGCCCCCCTTCAACTTTCCGCTGTATATCTCTGTCTACATCCATCTTTCTACATACATACATACATACATTCCTAATAACAGCCTTCTATTAATTCCTTAAAAATAGAAGGCTATTAGATTATTTGATACATAATCTTGATGCAAACTATGATTTGGTAGAAGTATTTAAATCATAAATGCATGTACCAAATTTCATGCAAAATGTTTACCCTGTGTAGCCCTGTAAACTAATTATGATATCTATGGCCACAATTTTCCACAGAAAAACACGCTTTTAAACATTCTAATAGCATTTCATTATATTTAATGTAACTATGTTAAAATACATTTTTAACACATACTGTCTATAGACCATAATGGTACGATATTCTTTTTTGTGTCCCTGAAAAAGATCCACCGTTATTATATGCATCAATAAAAATAGTACACCTAATTAATTATAACTCACTTATATTTCAACCTAATTTAACATAATTTGAATGATTACAGATTGTTATCGAAAAACTTTTGTATGGTCCTATAAATAAATTTAGCTCAGGGGTGAAAGTGGTTATCGTCATCGGCTCCACTATTTTTATTTAGAAAAATGAATGTATTTTTACTCTAATATACTTTGAATAAATAAGATACAGATTATTGTAAAAAAAAAAAAAAAAAAAAAAAAAAAAAAAAAAATCGGTGGAAGAGTTCAGTCAAAAAAAATCCCTTTTCGGCAAGCTTAAAGGCAAAGGTAGATTCCTTTACATTAATGTTACAATTGTAAAGAAATTTTACATATGCATTAATACCTAGCCAATGGCTTTGTTCCCACACATTGCATTATTTACGTCGCTATTCTGTTTTCAAGAAATTTAATTTTCAACTAGGAAAGCGTTTTATTCATTCTACTTAAAATTTTAGGCTAAATTTATTGGTTTGTAAATGTTTCAATTTTTTAAAATTCAAGCTCAGAATCATTCAACAAATAAAAGCCTTAAAGATGTACAATCCCAGCAATGGTGAATCCCGGAGGGGGCTATTGGTCTACACCCTCCTCCCCACCCAAGCTTAATCAAAATAATATTTTTTTTTTTTTAAATCCGTATAACTGTTGTTCAATACCTTTCTTTTAAAAGAAAAATTAATAGAAACGTGAAAATGTACTTGGGATCTTTCTAGTTCTGGTAAGCCTAGTGTTGCTATGGTCAAGTCAAATACAGATAAGTGGTAGCGGTTTTTCGATAGTTATTTCATTGTAATTTTTATTGAATTATTGAAAGTTTTGTATTGTGTTTTTGTGATTCTTATTGTCAGATGAGTAAAAGTTGTAAAGTGAAACTGTTTTGGTTCACATAAGCTGGAACATTAACATTAGTTAGCATTTGACCATTTGACACCGCTGAATTTCAATGTTAATTGTTATGAATTTAGTAAATTGTATGATTTGTCGAGATTTTGGTGACGGAACTTGCGACTTAGCAATGGAATTTGTGATTTGGCGGCAAAAGTTGATAGTTGACGACAAAATTTTTGACTTGGCGACAAAATTTGGTGAGCTTGGCGATGGAGAAAGGCAGCTTTGGCATCATTATATTTTCTTTCCACGCGAAAACCTCATATCTCTTCACAGACCAATATCTTGTTTCGACAATATAAAAAGTCAAAGGAAGCTGTAACGTATTGCACTCAATCGTAAATTTTAAATTCTTGCCTAAACTAACATTCTAAACTATTCACCACAAACGATTTTTGTCTTAAGATTGACGTATTATTTTAATTTTATATTTTTAAATGATTAATTAAAGCGTTTAACAAGGTTTTTAATTAACACACTTTTATTAACTTGATATGATGCAACTATTAATGTAGGTAACGGAATTGTGCAATTCAGTTTTCGGCAACTTCTTGTCGTCCAAAGGACCAGAAATTTTGCACACGACTTCATAATCAATGACAATACTAGATACAAGTATTTCCAGGCACTTTTCCCATCAGGGGCAGGTTCCAAGGGCAAACAAAAAATCTATACTTATACAAAACTATCGTTTGTGACACAGGATTTGGATGTATTTGTGTAATGTCAAGTGGGAACAATTAATTTTTTTTAATAAAGATTTAAAATTACGTAATAGTTTTCTAAAACCTTTATTAGTTCATTTTTCAATAAAAGAGTGTTCTCTATAACTTTTTTTTTTAATGGTATAATTATATTTATCAAAATAAGGGAATTCGAGTAATGAAATACTTTAATTTAAATTTAAATTTTCATGAAAATAAACTTCAACGGAAAATTCATTAAAATCGTCCCTAGTTCCTTTGTTAAAGGGATACCTAAATGTCCCCAAATTTATTACGTTTTCTACCATGCCAGTTTAATTCGTTTAGCATCGATTTACAAGATTTTTTTTTTTTCAACGATGACATTTATCTTTTACATTATAGCATCTATGTCATAAAGCTAATCTAAATCTGCTTAGCCCTAATATATGTTGATTATTTTTACTTATTTTTTTATTAACTTTTATTTTATTTGTTTAAAATCACGGATAAAATTTTATTTCATTTTTCTCAGTACATTGGTGTAATTGTGACGTCATATTTTCTGTTAAATTAAGCTTTTTTTAACACTTTCCAACAAGGTTGAAAAGTTTTTATGCATTGGGTTTGTCTGTCCGTCTGTCTGTCTGTCCGTCTGTCTGTCCGCGCTCTAACTCCCGTAAATATTAATGGAATTTCATGAAACTGATATATGTTATTCAAGTTCACTATCGGTTGTTCCCTATTGAAAATGGAGTTTATACCTCTACTGGTTTGTGTACAGGGACCCATGAAAATATTTCAAAGCATTGTGTTCTATGCGAGGCATTTCTATAAACCATATTTTCATACCCTTACTGTACAAAAATCTTAATGAAATAGAAATATGATATATCAAGTTCACTCCTTGTTGAAAATGGAGTTTATACCTCTACTGGTTTGTGTACAGGGACCCCCTAAAATATTTCAAAGCATTGTTTTCTATGCGAGGAATTTCTATAAACCATATTTTCATACCCTTACTGTACAAAAACCTTAATGAAATTGAAATATGATATACAAGTTCACTATCGGATGTACCTTGTTGAAAATGGAGTTTATATCTCTACTGGTTTGTGTACAGGGACCCCCTAAATTATTTCAAAGCATTCCCAAGCAGCACCGAAACGTTCTCTGAACGTTCAAAAATTGTTCTGCAAACACGTTCTAAGAACGTTCACTTTGAACGTGTTATAGACGTCTATCTGTCCATCTTGAAGACGTACAATAGTACAGTCTGTCAAAAAATTAAATGAACACTAAACCTTTCTCAGAATTCATAAAGAATAATTCTAATTTTTTGATAGACAAAAAAGGAAACATTAAAAATATTATTTTTACGTTAAAATCAAGGATATTGTTTTTCTAAATTGTAAACATTTTGCACATCTGAGACTAGGTTTCAATGATAACTATTTTTTATGTCAGAAAAGAAATAGCGAAATTTCAAATTTCAAATTTTTAAGCTTTTTAAAGATTATAAAAGATTCTGTCCAAGATGTAGATGTTTTCATTTTTAAAGATTAATCAATAATGAATTACTAATTAATTAGTGATTAATTAATAATTAATAATTAATTAATTTTCAAAAAATGGTGTGTGTGGAACTTTTTTTTTCTATAATTATATAATATATCTAAAAAAATTTCTATTAATAATTTTTATCAATGTTAATTCATTATCTTCAAGTTTATATAATTCACTCATCCAAGTAATTTCACCATGTTTTAATATAAAACCTTCATTTTGACAGTATCTATCAGATACTATTTGAAATCGAGGTACACATTTACATAAATGACACCATTCTCTAGGATTTTGAATAAGAAATGGTAAGTATTCACAAGAGGGATGGGGCAGTATATAAGAAATTTTTTTTATTTCGCACGTCACATTATAAAAATAGAGCCGTATACATTTCGTACACATCTTGAAGAGACAATTATCTTTGAAAAATACATAATAAATAATATTAAAATTATTAGGACAACTATAAAAAAAGTCATACAATGTGTAAAATATTGTAATATCTATTTTTAAAACTATAGAATCTTTTATGTTAAAAACAAAATCTCTTTTTGAAAAGGATTCAATCAAATTTATATAATTAAATTCATTGTTAGCGATTTCTTTTAATAAGCCAGTCATTTTATCCACTATCGGTATCGTTATGTATTGGTGACTCTTTCTGATAACTTGTAAAAAAATAGATTTAGGTAAATAAAGCGCCAAGCGTTCAACGTTGTGAAAATCTGGAAAATAAGTCCAAATTTTCGAAAAACACAAGTCTTGTAACGAAGGAAAATCAAATACAACGTTACAATAAAACCTTTTTTCAACGAAAAACTCTGAAATATATGAAAGTAAGATATCATCCTCTAAAGGTTGTATTTTTAAACCGAAACCGACCGTTTTCAATTCATTTATATTAATGTTTTTAAATGAAACAATAACAAAATGAATATGATCTTTTCTGTCACCGCCGCAAAACCATTCGGGATATTTTAATATATAAAAGTAGGATATATTTTTACAAACTTCTCGAAATTTTTCAAATGCTGACTTGTGTAAAATTATATGATAGTGATATTTTTTATAATTTCTTATTTTTGTTATTTTTCCCCAACATTGATCTAGAAAAAAACGAATATATGATTTTTCATTATTAGTAAAAGTCAGGGGGCACTCAAAACTTTCAGAATACTCATCGATAATTATTTTTGGACTCTCATGATTAATATGAATTATGGATTTAATAGAAAAATGAGTTGTATCCATAATATATATTTATATATGATTAACACAAATCATTTATAAATTGTATCGATTCTTGAAACGACAGTAAACTTATTAATAGAGAAATTAATATTTAAAGTATAATATTAATTTTCCGAATATATACTTTTTTCGTAAGAATATTTTAATTTCTTAATTAAAAAAATATTGACAGATTGGTCGAATTGTAAATCGACACAGAGTCAAAATCGAATTAATACTGTATTTCACGTAATACTAGCATGATCATAAAAGATGAATGTCAAGAAAATTATTAAACTTTGCCCCCGCTCTCGCTGAAGGTTGATGAAAATGGATTATTATTATTATTATTATACTGTAAAAAAATAAATATTACCAACTGCAAGAAACTCTCTGTGATTGGAGAAAATAATTATTTTCTCCAATCACAGAGAGTTTCTTGCAGTTGGTAATATTTATTTTTTTACATTGATTATAATAATAATAATAATAATAATAATAATAATAATAATAATAAAACATATATATAGTCTTGTCATTTTGAAATATTTTTTGATAATTTTGGAAAAATGGATTCGTCAATATTGTATATTTGTGTTATTTTATGGTTAATATATCGTTATTATTATATTTTATTTTTAATTTATACAGATGCTAATAAATTGTATGTTTTCTATTATGATAAAATTATTGTTAATTTGAAAAATATAGATTCCTTAAAATATAGTTTTAATGAATCCTTTTCCGATTCCAAATGTAAAAAACTTTTCGGTTCTTTAATAAAATATGAAGATTCTAAAAATGTGAATAAACATCTTGAATTAAAAGGGTCAATGTTTTATTTTATTTGTATGATAACTTATTTGTATAAAATACATCCTGTTGTGAAAATTTTAATAATTTTCTTTTACATGAGTAAATACAATAGACAAAATATGAACATATTTTACAAATTGAGTTTAAGACACTATATGGGATTTTATTTAGACATTAATGAAACAACACCAAAATGTCTTATTACATTTATTTTTGACCAGTTGCTGCTTTTAAACAAGTCTACAAATTTAAAGCGAAAATACTTTGTCGATTATTATTATAAGCATAGTTTTGATTATCATTTTTTGAAGAAAGAATATTCAGAAACTCAGTCTGTATTTAATCTCATAGATTTCAAAAATAAAAATATAGTTAATATATGTGCTGGAAATGCTTGTGGAATTCATCTTTTAAACACCAAAATGACATGTATTGATTTGAAACAATACAATGGAATGAAACTATTACAGAAAATGGATATATGTAATTTTATACAATGTGATATAAATGATAATAAATTTGAAAGAATAGTTTTATCCTATAATGTATGGATAGCTATTCATGCTTGTAGAAAATTACCTATACGAATAATTGAAATATTTCAAAAACATGCTTCTAAATTTTCAGAATTGTATCTAGTTCCTTGTTGTACTTTAAACAAAAAATATTATAGAGAAAATGTTGACATGTATGATAGAATACATAAAAAATATTATACTGCTAAAAAAGATTTGTCAAAACATTGTTATCCAGCTATGCATTTTGAATTGTTATGTTCTTTATGTATGACATGTAAATTTAAAATTAAAACATTAAATGATATGCAATCTGTAAAAAACAAAATTATTATTGTATATAAATAATTGAATTACCATGTTTTTTAATACATAATTGTATTTTTTAGTTTAAAATAAAAAACAACTTTTTTGACAATGTCTTTATTTATTTCAAGATTTAAAAAAAACAAAAATAACATATCCACTAATTAATTGTCTTTAGATACATCTATGATAAAAAAATCTTTTAATTTATGAGTGAGTAAAACTTGTTCCATTTTCATATTTATCCAACCAGTAGCATTATGATAGTCTTTTGCAATGTGTATTTTACATATCTTATCATATAACGTTTTCCATTTATACAACTTTATCCAATCATTTGCATATGAAAATACCAATTCAGTAAGAGGGTAATAATTCATTATTATTTTCTGAAATTCTTCAAATTGATGTAATTTTAGAAGATGTAAGACTTTCTCATCAACAATCAAAAATATATTTTCACAATAGTATATATTATCCTTTAGTTTTCGCATGTTATATAATTCTTTTAATCCAACTTGTAAAATATTACCATCAAAATAACATACTTTAGATCCTGTAGAATAAATACAAGTTTCATCTACAGATTCAATTAAAAGGGAATTCACATATGATAGATATTTACATGGAATTTTAAAATTATATTTTTGCAAATTGTAACACGTATCATAAGATCGATATTCTGAAAATTTTAAGTTGTTAGTCACTTTTAATATATGGTGAGAATTCCAATCTATAAAAAATTTAGACGACATAACTAAGAGCAAACAAAATTTTTGCAGTCACCGATGTGGAGAAAATTAACGACGATTAAATATATATATAATATTTTTTTTTCATCTAAAAAATGATTTTTTTAAAATGACATTTTAAAAAATTCATTTTAAAATATAATCGGATTTTTTATTTAACATATTAATTTGTTCCAATTTTAATTATTACAGAAAATATTAAAAAAGTTGTTATGATACATAAACAATATAAAAAAATTTGAAATAACGAAAATTTATCCGATGATGTCAGTTTTGTTGGAGAATTAACGGGTAAATTTAGAAATTGGTTATCCACCGGTGACAATGAATTAACTGGAGCAGTTAAAAGATTTGGACAGTTCGGTTTTGTCCATGTTCCATCTTTTTTACATTTTATAGTAGCATTTGTAATTCCATCATCACAACTAATTACGGCAAATCCTGGAAAGGTAAGTTTTACTTTTAATGTATCGGGTAATTTTGGACAAGGTTCACACAAAATATCTTTACCGCTCCAAATTCCATTATTTAAACAAGTTCGTTTTCCATCAGTACCGGCATCATCAACGATATAAAATCCCAAATGACATTTATGAGTTGCCACCGATTCAAAAAATCTATTGGATGGATAATAAGATACAGATCCGTTTTTAAAATTTTTTATTTCATTACATTGTACTGGATCACAACGTAAATTTTTAATAGGTGGAGACCATTCACCAATTGAAGTACAATATTGATTATCTATAAAACTGTTGAGTTTATAACCTTCATTACATTTATAAGTGATTTTGTTAGGATAACAATATAATGATCCGATATGATAACCATTTTTTAACAAAGGTGGTTTACTGCAAGGTGTAGGTATGCATGTAATGGATGGCGGATTCCACATCAATTGATCATTTTTATTTTTAACTAAAAAAGAATATATATTGTTTGATTTATATCCGAGATCACATTCAAGTACGGCTTTATTTCCTTCATCATATGGAGGATTATGATTACTTGTAAATTTGCCATTTATTGCAGAAGGTAGAGTGTTTATCATTCTTTATAATATTAGAAAAATTTAATATAATTTTTCTTAAAATTGAATCTTTATTTAATTTTCTAATAATAATAATAATAATAATAATAATATATATATATATGTGAGATTCTGCAAACATATTACATCTGCCATGATAAAATTGGAAAACGGCAAGAGAGTAATTTTTGTGTATCAATTGGTATTACAAAATAATCTATATGAACGACTTAAAAATGCCATTAAATATTCTAAAGAAAATATTTATATCACTTATAAAGACTTGGACAAGCATGTAATTTTATACTCGTGCAAACCCATTTGGATAATCGAAACATGGATGTGTACATTTGATTATCCATTAGAGAATTTTACACTTAAAACAATATGGGGAAATGTTTATAATTTTCACGATATTGAATATTTTAAATTACCAAAACCTCTTCTACGGAAAGCTATTTACCAAAGTCACAAATACTTTGAATTTTCTGGATTAGTTTTAAATAGGTTGACATTCGATGAAGTTATACAATTATGTATTAGTCATAATTTTAAAAAGGTCATGGAAGAATTACGAAAAGATATAACTATAGACGATGTCATGGAAATGTTTTCCAAACAAGATGTAATTTTCGAAAGAAAAAATCTTCTATATCATTTTAATAAAATTATACCAGTTAAAATTTTCTCGGATTTAGATTTATTCGATTTTGGAAAAAAAATTTTGATTCGATTTCATATTACAAAAAATTCTAAAATTGTTGAATTATGTTTAAAATGTATAAAACTATACTTTTGTGGACAAACATATACTTTTTTAAGACAATTTACTTTGAAGAAAAAATATTGTAGGGAAATGGTAGATTATATACAAAATTGTAACAATTGGTGCAAATTATGTAGACAAGCACCATTATTTCAAATAATCCCATGTGAAGATATTCTTCCTCGTGTTTTAATGGAAAAATATAAACTTGTTGAAGATTGTTTGATATTAACAAATCTGTCTATAAAAACACGTTATAGTTTATTACATTTCAAATATTTAAGAGATGATTTATTAAATGACAAAAATGATTACCAGTTGATAGAAGTTAAAATTAAACCCTTTGGAAAAAACTTTGATTATAACAAATATAATGAGATCATTATTGATGATTTATTCAATTACTTGTAACTTTTCTTAAAAGTCAAATATGTATTTTTAAAAGATTTTCTTTATTCAAAGTGTCATTTTTTTTCTTTTTCAATTTCTATATCAAGTGCATTACTCCAACTTATTAATTTCTTGATTCATACTAAACAATAAATATTTATGTTAAAATACATGCATAACTGTCGTACTAAATTAAATTGTCATAGACAGTTTTAATTTTTTTAAGTTATTTCATTTATACTATATTTACACATTTGATAATTTTGAACTTTCACTGGATTCTTAGTCGTTTTATAGTACTTTGCATATTCATCAGCAGTTAATATTTGAAACAAAGGCGTTAGCTTACATATGCAACACCAATTATTTTTGTTTTCGACAAATAACATGTCTTTATCTACACATATTTTTGAGTAAAATCTACTAATTAAACATTCTTCTCCATAAAGAAATAATTTCACACATTTATAACACATATTAAGTTCATTATCGTTTCTTACAAAGTAAAATTTAACATATATATATGTATTTCTTATATCTAAATCTATAAAAAATATACTGTAATAAACCATGGTATAATATATTTTAGGTTGTGTTTGAAAATAGACAGCAATATCTCTATCAAATATTTTATCTACTTCAGAAAATAATTGCAGTAAAGTTTTATCTTTGAAAAAATCGTTAATTACACGCATAAAATCACAAGGTTTCGAAGATATAATATATTTATCGTGCTCTCGAATAGCTTTTTGTAAAAGTGGATTTGGTAAATTCAAAAATTTGACATCGTGAAATTTACGAATGTTATTCCATATCGCTTTAAAACACCAATCGTTCAATGTATAAAAGCAATAGTCACAATTATGTGTGCAATTAGAATCATACACAACCGAAAAATATATTTCATGTCTAATTGAGCATATTTTAATCTCAAAATCTTTCCAAATGTTTCTGTCAATTTCATTATCCGAACCAATAAACACATGAATGTGCAGTTTCAGTCTTAAAGAATGGTGATGCTTTACATGAATTATTGTTATCTTATTGAGTGCAATAATTTCATTAAATCTACGATACGTGCTATTTTTCTTCAATATTCCATGATACAAATATTTAAAATTTTTAAAAGAAACGTGCGAATCGGCAATTATATCAGTTTCTATCCAGTACATTATAATCTCTTCAAGACAAAATGTCAAGTGATCTCTTGCTTATATAATAACCAACCACACCCACTCAAAAAAATACCAATTTAAATAAATTGATTTCCAATCAATTTTTTGAAAAACGATTTTTGAATAAAGAAAACGACAAAAAAAATTTAAGTATGAAATTTTGTCTAAAAATGATTAATTATTAATTAATTAATTAATAATTAATTTTCAAAAATGATGAAATTTATAAAATTTAAAAATTATGAAATGTCAATTGCAAATTGACATTTCATAATTTTTAAATTGTTTTAAAAAAACGAGATTAGAATTTCAGTACTTATATTTAGAGATCAATTTATTTTAAAAGACGACAATTTATATATAATTAATTAAAAAAATAAAAACTAATAAGTTTTAAATTTCAACTCTGTGTGATTTTATAAATATAGATCATGATAATTTTTGATCTGATGTATTTAAAAAAATAAATTACATTTCAAATTTTAAATTTTGTTAAAAATTATTTTAATAAAATGAATTAAAGTAAAAAAAAGGATTTTTTAAAGTTTTTTTAAATATTGAATCATTCTGTGAAAGGACTGATCCTTTAGATATTTCTTATTAAAATGAGAAAAATTAAATCACTTGTTTGGTGGACATTTCGCAGTCTTGTAAATCATTATCAATCTGAAGAAGAAATTTTAAAATTACCATTACCACCCAAAATTATACACTATATAGAAGAAAATTATACTGACATACTGTTAAGTCTAATGTAATATATTATTAAAAAACACATTCTTTGGCATTTTGAGAAAAGATTACAACAGATATTTATGTGCTACTCAGATATGTGATTGCATCATTCACGGAAAGACAGTTGTAATTAAATGCCAGTTGTTTTCCAACCAGCTGACTCGTTTTGAGGTCACAAAGTGAAATCATATTAAAGGCAAATTTTTATTAATATCTCTTAATGTATATTTAAATATTGATGTGTGTGATCTGAAGCAACATATTTAAATAAATTGATTGGAAACAAAAGTGACATTTTGAATAAAGAAAACAATATTAGAATTTCAATACTTATATTTAGAGATCAATTTATTTTAAAAGACGACAATTTATATATAATTAATTAAAAAAAATGATAAGTTTTGAATTGCAACTCTGTGTGATTTGATAAATATAGATCATGATAATTTTTTGATCTGATGCATTTAAAAAAAGTAAATTGCATTTCAAATTTTAAAATTTTAACAAAATTATTTCAATAAAATGATTTAAGGTAAAAAAAAAAGATTTTTTAAGGTTTTTTTTAAATATTGACTCATTCTTTGGCATTCTGAGAAAGGTTTCATGTACAGTTAATTATTTGACTGACTGTACGGTTCAGAGAACGTTCAATGAACGTGTAACTATCACCATCGGTGTTATAGAAGCGTTCTGAGAACGTTCTATGTATACGGTCTCAGAACGTTCTAAACGTTTTTAGAAAGTTTTCAAAACGTTATACACATTTTCAGAACGTTCCAGAAAACGTACTGTAAACGTTCTAAAATAGTGTAGTTAAAAAAAGAAAAAAAAAAAAAAATGACGTCATTATAAAAAATCACCTCAGTAAGAGCGTTTAGAAGTAAAAATTACATAGCTGATGACGAATAATAATACAACACATGAACAGGGATATGAATTACTTTTTTTTTTTCAATTCAAATAATGTTTGAGAAAGTTTAACATACTTACTATTCCTTTAATTTCAACGTATATGCCTCAAAAATTCTATATTCTATGACAGTTTTCCCCAAAAAGTGTCATAACGTCTCTTTATACCTTAAAAAATTTCTTAAATTTTTGCATTTTTAAAAAATTTCTTTTTTTCCCCTAATCTGAAGATAATGAATTTGTAGTATTAATTACAAAACTTTGAATACACATCATAAAATGCAAGAACTCGCACCAACTGTTTCGGGTCAAAAGAAGACACAACCCTTCATCAGGCGAACATTGTAGGCACGAGAGCTGCAAACAAGCACGTCGAGTGTGTTGAATGCGTTGCCGCTTTGTTTGTAGAAGCCGTGCTTTGTTTGTAGCAGTTGCGAGTTCTTGCATTTTATGGTGTTTATTCAAAGTTTCGTAATTAATACTATAACGTCATTATCTTCAGATTAGGGGAAAAAAGAAATTTTTTAAAAATGCAAAAATTTAAGGAATTTTTTAAGGGATATAGACACGTTATGACACTTTTTGGGAATTACTGTCATAAAATATGGAATTTTTCATGCATATACGTTGAAATTAAAGGAATAGTAAGTATGTTAAAATTTCTCAAACATTATTTGAATTTAAAAAAAAGTAATTTATATCCCTGTTGCTGTGTTGTATCATTATTCTTCATCTGCTATGTACAACTAAACTCTTGATTTATTTTGCTTGTTTTAATCCTTGTGATTCCGAATGCGTCATCCTATGATTAATGTTTGTTTTTCATGGTTGTTTTCTGTTTGATTCTCTGATTTCTTGAAGTAAATAATTTATTCCAATTTATTCTTCATTTCTAACTTCAATTAATTTCTTGTACGATAGGGTGCTCGCTAGCAATTTGCTATTATAGCTGCTAACGAACGAAATCGTACATTGGTGCTCAACGACGAAAAGGGTCACCCCTGACGAGTTTTTTTTTTTTTTTTTTTTTTTCTACCATTCTAAGCTTTTCCTAAAAAAAAAATTTTTAAATGCTGTCTTAATTTTTTATTTCCTCGTTGCTTGTTTGTATCTTTTGATTTGAGTTTCATGTGGTTTTTACGCACCGGCAAAATTATTAAAATTGCAACTAACAATATAGAAATAAATTTATGATTAGACTGAAGTTAAATAAAATAAAAATCAATAAATAAAAAATAAATGTTTCAATAAATCACAATCAGTCTCCCCAGGTTATTTAAATTTCCTGTAATTTCCTTCTCATTGACCTATGTGGTTTCAGGGATCTTATATCTGTTGCTTGGCTTTAACTAAGATTAAAAAATCATATATTAATTTTTTTTTTTTTTTTTAAATACAGGGTGCAAAGCATTGTGACGAGAATACCTTTATCTCCGCAACTATTGTTCGCAAATATATAGTTTCAGTTACAAAATGTTTTAAAGAAATGAGCATTTGTGGTATAACATGTTTAAATTTAAAATATCTATTTTTTCAAAATTGCAAAAATTAGCTTTTTACATAGTCCCAGATCCCTATATTCATATTTAGAAAACTGACACTCATCCTAACAAAAAGTTTCATTTCTATTCTCCCAAAATGGAACAAGATATTTAAAGTTTGGATTTTCTAACATATTTCGGCCTTCAATAAGGGATCGGTTTAAAAATCCTAATTGGACTTTGTTTGCATTTTCCCTGGGTTTATTAAAGAATTTTTCATTGACTTTTTAATAAAGCCCGAGAAAATGCGAAATAATCCTAAATTTTGAAACTAACTATCTCAGATAATTTTGGGTGCACAAAAGTGAAACTTTTTGTGTTATATTTTTTAGGTTGGAACTCAACTTTCACTATTAGTGTCATGAAAATTGTATAAAAATTATCAGCTTTTGTGATTTTTAATAAATTGATTTTTTAAATTTAAACATGTCATATAATGAATTCTTACATTTTTTTTAAATACATTTTTTTATTGGAGGACGTCTGAGACCAATTGTTGCGCAAATAAAGGCCTGCTCTCGACTTTTCACCCTGTATATTCTAAACATTTCTGGGTACTACTTTGTAAGTCCATGGATAGTTTATAAATATATTTGAATGCTGAAGTTTATAGAAAGTTTTAATATTTCAACATAAAAAATAATTTCAAAAATGAATGTAACAATACACCGCTAAAATAATATATAATTGAGTTTAGAATATATTGTTAATTTATAATAATAAGAAATTGAAACAAAAAATTAAAAATTAGTTAGAAGGAGGAAATTTTAAAAATTTCCAAATACTTAAATACATATATATATTTTTAATCAAAATATTTTTCTAAAATATTTAACATACTTCATATTTTTAAATTTCAGTGCATGTGTGTATACATATTTTCAGTTTACAGCAGCAGTTTACAAAAATGATGTTTGCAGGTATTTAAATTTATTCCACATGGCAATGTAATTGGTATTTTTTAAAATTTAAAATTTCTTTAAATTGAGTCAACGCAATTTTTATCTCATTTGATGTAATTATGCTATCATGCCATATTAAATAATTAATAAATGTAAATATTATTAGTATTTATAAATAATATAGTAAATCGTCCTTTTTTTAAGCGGAATATCTTTTTTTATAAAGATGTGGAATAAAATTGAATTGAATCTTTGTTTTATTATGCAGTTAAACAATTTCATATATTTTATTTAATAAATAACAGTAAAGAGTGTTTTTATTTAATAAATAACAGTAAAGTTTAAAATTGTAAGTCGGTGAAACTTAGGATATTATTTTAAAAATATGCAATTTGCATAACCTAGATTGTATATATATTATCATATAAACATTAAATAAATACTTCAGAATTTAAAAAGAAAAGAAAAAAAGAATTACGAACCTTCTTAATATTCTTCATAAGAATTTTCTTCCAGAAAATACCCTTCCAACTAGCATTTAAAACACACAATGACGAGTCGGAAGGGCATTCACTTAAAATTAGCTCTTATCTTGTAAAGTCTTTGTGACTTCTTCATACTTCATTCAGAAACAAAATAACCAAAAATAGTTATTTTAACAAATTCCATCTCAGAAGACTAAATTAATAAAATGAATCCATAATGTCTAAGCGGTTTTCTGTAACAGAAGCAGTTTTTTCTGCGATTCAACGCTGCTTTCAAGTATCAAAAGTTAGGCTTAAGAACTTACGCAGATATGAAAATGATTGTTTAATTGATATTAAAATAAGACTTTAATAAATAGAACATAGAAAATATTACAGGTTAAAAATATTACATTTTTACCTTTTCTAAAGCTTATCCTAGTCATTATAACGCTAAAACTGAACAAATCAGATTACATGTTTTAAAATTACCGCCTCACATAACGACACGACTTTCCCAAGACCTGGCGTTTGACTTTGCAGTTGCACGGTCAGCGAAAATTAAATAAATGCAATCCACAGATGTCGATGTTATCATCTGCTCTCCCTTCTTGCATCCGCAATAATCATGTTTCAAAGTTCAACATTTGAAACAGAAATTTATTAAGCATTTACAGCTGTAGAAAACATATAGTCAATATTTTAAGGAAAAATGGAGTGGAGTTAAACAATTATTTAATTTTTTATAAATTATTTTAAAAACTTATGAGATCACTTTATTTTTCCATTTTAAAATCTCGAATTAAACGGAAAAGCATATTTTGTTTTAGTGTATATTTCAGTATTGAACAAAATATTCAGTGAAAATAAATAAAATAAAATAAGAACAATCAAACAGAGTAATGATTTAACAGCATTATCAATATTGATAATTTATCAGTAACATTTAAACTTAAATAGAATCATAAATAAAATATAATAAAAGTTTAAAATTATGCTTAAAGAAAAGAAGAAAAAAACTCATTTCTGTAACTTCCCGATGAGTATAAGAGACCGCGAGATTCTACTCTCGAATCTTACAGACGGGAAGTGTTGGTTTCGATTCCTGGTCACGCTCGTCGACTTAGGTTTTTGGAGTTTTCCCGTGATTTTCTTTGAAACTCGCGTAAAACACTATATTACTTATTCAATAACATCCATGATTAGCTTTTTGTATCTAAACTCTGGGTCTGGGGAATGCATAGATTTTCATGACAGAAGACAATCATTTTTATGCTGTATAGAAGATCTTTGAAAATGTATTTTTCTAAGGGTTTATTATTATTATTATTACAAATGAAAAAAAAAAAGAAAAAAAAAACGGTAAATTAGTTTTAAATCATCAGAAAACCATGTTTCAATTATTCGTTTTAAAGGTGATATCGAATTCTTTTGAAAGATAATCATAGTGAAAATTTTTATCCAACCCTCCCCCATCCCCCAGGGATGATGTATACTTATTCCTAGGGGAAAAAACAATGTCCTATGAATAATAATAATAAAAAAAATCTGTTTGACTATTACTCGTTATACAGCCAAATTGAATCAATAATATATATCAAATGTATGTCACGCAGAAAGTTTGGTGAGTATATATATTACAGAATCTGATAGATAGCCTTTCTGTGAATGGAAAATATTGGAACGTGGCAGTGCCACCTGTCGTCCGATATGCACCCAAAGGCAATCTGTAGAGTTTTACGTAATATTAATTTCACTTACCAAATTTACGGTATTTATAAATCACAGAAGTTGAAATTTTTCGTTTCCGTTATGAGATTAAATTGCAACATAGCCACGCCACCTGTTGGCCGATGTGCATCCAAAATGGACCAGTAAAGCTTTACATAAAATCGATTTCACTTATAACTTCAGTGTATGACAAAATTTATTGTTAAATCACAAGAGTTAAAATATTGCCTTTCCGTTAAAATGATTAAATTGCAGATTAGCAAGGCCACCTGTTGGACAATGTATACATCCAAATTGTATTAGCAGAGGTTATGATGATATATACCAATATATTAAGTTGAATGCATTTGTACACTATAGAAGCTGAGATATAGCCGTCCCATAAATGGAGGGTTTCATTGCATAGCACCGCAATCTATCGGACGATATATCCCAAATGAAATTCAAATAAACTCCAATTTAGGGCAAGATCTAATATTGTAACAAGTTTGGTTGAATTCCATACATTGATTCCTGAAATACAAAATCCACAAAATTTTTCTATGAGTTTAAAATTTTGTAATTTTTTTTCACCTCACCGCTACTGATTATTGAGAAGCATTGTTTACTGACGTGCTAACAAAACGTTAAACTGAAAATGTAAAAAATGCCTAATTATCTATCATGCTAAAAATTATAAATTTCGAATAACTTACGAAGTTTTTAAATTAGAATGTTGCAAATCTCTCAATAAGATTCTTATCAATATCATAAGTGATATTTTAAAACTGGTCCGATCTCTCTGCAATCATTTGTTCTTGAGATATCGTGTACATGAACTTGCGGGCTATCACACTAATAGGTGCCGATACACATTAACAGATACCATACCAACCTTCTAACTTCCGGATTCCTCACGCCACAAAACGTGTAAAAAAATCAAAAGCTGAAGTCAAAAATTTTAATGATTAACCTAGTTTCCCAACCAATAGTACTAAAAAGTCATTTTGTGATATTCGTTATAATTACACTGTTACAGAACGTGTTATGACGGTGTCACACTTGAACGTTCTATATAGGACTAGAATTGTACGTTTTATAGATGGTACAAATCAAACATTTTCAGAACGTTCTAAATAATACTATTTCTGAACGTGTTTTAGAACGTTCTTTTGACACGAAACACGGTGTTTGAACTATTGAAACCGTTATTAGACGTTCACAGAACGTTCCTGTGCTACTTGGGTTGCGTTCTATGAGAGGCATTTCTATAAACCATATTTCCATACCCTTACTGTACACAAACCTTAATGAAATTGAAATATGTTATTCAGGTTCACTATCGGATGTTTTCTGTATAAAATGGAGTAAATACCACCACTGATTTGTGTACAGGGACACACAAAAGTATTACGAAAGCATTGTGTTCTATGAGAGGCTATAAACCATATTTCCATACCCTTACTGCACACAAATCTTAATGAAATTGAAATATGTTATTCAAGTTCACTATCGGATGTTTCCTGCATAAAATGGAGCAAATACCACCACTACAGGGACACACAAAAGTAGTCCAAAGCATTGCGTTTTATGAGAGATATTTCTATAAACTAAATTTTAATAACATTAGTTTGCACGAAGTTTTATGAAATTGAAATGTATTATTTATAAGCACAAAAGAAAATGCTTTGCATAGAATACAGCATGATTACCATTAGATTTACAGGGTGACACAAAAATATTCAGTTATATAAAGAGCTATTATTAAATATTTGCTAAAAGTGTACTTTCGTTTACATTAAGCGTTTTTAACCCTTTCTAACATTTTTAACACTTTCCAACGAGGTTGAAAAGTGTTAATTACTTCGGTCTGTCTGTCTGTCTGTCCGTCTGTCTGTCGCTCTGTGCTCTAATTCCCGTCAATATTTGTGGAATTTCTTGAAACTGATATATGTTATTTAAGTTCACTATCGGATGTTCCCTGTTGAAAATGAAGTTTATACCTCTACTGGTTTGTGTACAGGGGCACCCGAAAGTATTTCAAAGCATTGTGTTATATGAGAGGTATTTCTATAAAACATTTTTTCATACCTTTACTGTACACATATCTTAATGAAATTGAAATATGTTATTCAAGTTCACTATTGAATTTTTTCTTTATAAATAGGATTAAATACCAACTCTGTTTTATATACAAGGACACTCAAAAGTGTTCTAAAGCATTGCGTTCTATTAGAGATATTTCTGTAAATCAAATTTTAATAACTTTACTTTCCACGAAGATTTGTAATATTGAAATATGTTATTTATATGCACAAAAGAATGCTTTACATAGAATATAGCATGATTAGCATTAAATTTACAGGGTGACACAAAAATATGCTGTTATATTAGGAGCTATTATTAAAAGTTTGCTAGAATTCTACTTTCGTTTGCATTAAGCGTTTTTAACACTTTCAAGCATTTTTTTAATTGTGACTATGATATCAATTTGTGTATCTGTCCGTCTGTCCGTCTGTCTGTCTGCCCGAGCTCTAACTCCCGTAAATATTTATGGAATTTTTTGAAACTGATATATGTTATTCAAGTTCACTATCGAATGTTTCCTATTGAAAATGGAGTTTATACCTCTACCGGTTTGTGTACAGGGACACCTGAAATTATTTCAAAGAATTGTGTTCTATGAGAGTATTTCTATAAACCATATTTTCATACCTTTACTGTACAATATCTTCATGAAATTGAAATATGTTATTCATGTTCACTATTGGATGTTTCCTATATAAAAAAGTTTTCATACCACCACTAGTTTATGTACAGGGACACTCAAAAGTACTCCAAAGCATTGCGTTCTTTGTGAGATATTTCAATAACTCAAATTTTAATAACTTTACTTTCCACGAAGTTTTAGGAAATTGAAATACGCATTCTTTTGTCCATATAAATAGGACAAAAGAATGCTTTGCAGATAATATAGCATGGTTACCATTAGATTTACAGGGGGACACAAAAATATTCATTTATATTCAGAACTTTTAATAAAAAATTGCTAGAATTGTACTATCGTTTACATTAAGCGTTTTTGACACTTTCTATCATTTTTTTAGTGTTATTATAATTTCAATTTGTGTATATGTCTGACTGTTCTTCTGTCCGTCTGTTTGTCTCTCTGTCTGTTTTTCTGCACTCTAATTCCCGTAAATATTTATGGAATTGCTTTAAACCGATATATTTTATTTAAGCTCACTATCGTATGTTCCCTATTGAAAATGGAATGGATACCTCTTCTGGTTTGTGTACAGGGACACCCAAAAGTATTCGAAAGCATTGTGTTCTATGAGAGGAGTTTCTATAAATCATATTTTAATACCTTTAATGTACTGAAACTTTAATGAAATTTTAATATGTTATTCAATTCCCTATTGGATATTTCCTATGTAAAATAGAGTACATTTCTAACTGGTTTGTGTACAGGGGCACTTGAAAGTACTCCAAAGCATTGTGTTGTATGAGAGTTATTTTTATAAACCAAATTTTTATAATTTTATTTTCCACAAAGCTTAATGCAATTGAAATATATTATTCATATGCACAAAATAGTGTGCCTTCTATGTAATATAGTATGGCTAGCATTAGATTTACACGGCCACAGAAAAATAATCAGTTACATTAAGAGGTATTAACAAAAATTTGCGGGAATTGCACTTTTGTTTTCATGAGCGTTTTAACACTTTCTTATAATTTTAGTGAGAAAATGATTTCAATTTGTGCATCTGTCTCTCCGATTGTCTACGTTTCTATCTGTTTGTCTCCGGCTCCTATCATCCGTGAATATTTTGAGAATTTTTTAAAAATGATACACTCAGGTTCCCTATGGAACGTTCCCTATTTAATATGTCATTAACAACTAGTTTGTTTACAGGGACAACAACAGAAAAAAAAAAAAAAAAAAAAAAAGCCAATGTATTACGTTTTAGGACAGAATTTTTTAAAAGTTTTATTTAAAAAACTTTCTACTACAAAAATCTTAAGAACATTGACATGTATTATTAATATTCTAAAATGTTGTTTTGTATAGAATATGATATGATTAACTTTCAGATTTACAGAGCTACAGTAAAATATTCAGGGATTTTAAAAGCTGTAATTATAATCTAACGGCTGCATTTTCTTTTGCGTTAAGCCTTTTTAACACTTTCCGAAATGCCTAAGAGTAATTTTAAAATCAATTATTCTATCTGTATGTTTTTCAGTCCTTCTGTCTGTTGTGCGATAACGTAGGCAAAGAACATTAATAGTTATTCGATACAACAATTGTGTACAGTTGGAAAGTGTTGCTAATCAATGCGTGATTTTTCTTTCTTGTTTTTTTTTTTTTTTTTTTTTTTTTTAATCAGATTATTATGTTGTTCAAAAACATGATTAAAATTTTATTGTATTTTCAGTGATCTTTTTTACTTCCATTACCCTACTACCGTAGGTAATGGAAGTATTGTATTCGGTCTGAAAATTTGATATCGGGTTTTCACCTGATTTACACGTTTTAGGGTCCCCTGAGTCCAAAAAAGTGGTTTTTGGCAATTAGTCAGTGTGTATGTATGTGTGTGTGTGTGTGTGTGTGTATGTATGTGGAGAATCTTCTGGCTATTATAGCTCAGAAACTAATAAAGATAGAGCTACGAAACTTTAGAATTGAAATACGTGTGGTCTACAGATGAAATTTCCAAATTTTGGTGAAAATTGAAAAACCGGAAGTGGGACATCGGAAACCGGAAGTGGGACCGTAAGTCCGTATCTCAAAAACGGCTCGAACGATTTTCTTCAAACTTGCTATATAAACACTCTATTAGATGTCCTTTCGAATGATATAGTTGGTTGGTTCAGGAAAATTGATAGGGGTCCCTTTTAAATAGCTCAATTTTAGGCCTCGCAAAGGCGTTCCTTTAAAAACGGTTGTACGGATTTTTTTTCAAACTCGCCATTTTAACTCACTTTTAAATATGCTTTTGTATGTAATTATTGTTTTCCTGTCAATAATTGATTTTAACCGGATGTGGAACAACGGAAACCGGAAGTGGGACCGTAAGTCCGTATCTCAAAAACGGCTCTAACGATTTTCTTCAAATTTTCTATATAAACACTCTATTAGATGTCCTTTCGAATGATATAGTTGGTTAGTTCAGAAAAATTGATAGGCGTCCTGTATAAATAGCTCAATTTCAGGTCTCCCAAGGGCGTTCCTTTAAAAACAGCTGTACGGATTTTTTTCAAACTCGCCATATTAACTCACTTTTAAATATCCTTTTGTATGTAATTATTGTTTTCCGGTCAATAATTGATTTTTTTTTTTTTTTAAGTTGGTATCTCAAAAACGGCTCTAACGATTTTCTCTTTAGTTCACTTTTATGTTTTCTGATCGCATTATCTCTCAAAAATGCATATAATATGTGTAATAGTGGGTAATGGAAGTCGTGTGGTTGTTTCACACCAGATTTTTATTATCATTTGCACGTGACATAAGCATCAGATTATAATTTTTTGCAATGAAAGCGATAGAAAATGTCGGCTTCATCAGAAGAAAAATCACTTTTTAACTTGTAACTTTTAAGCAATTGAAGTTATCGAAAACGTTTAAATACAAAAGTTGTTTTTTAGGGTAAAGCGGTAATTCGCCTGATTTGAAGTATTTTCCTATTTTTAATATTAAAGAAATTATGGCCAAATGAAAATTACCACCCCCCACCATTTCCACCCCCTTTGAGCTGGATACCCCATCTACGAACTCGACCGAGATTTTTACTGTCCTGACAACATATCCCGCGCTGGTTAAATTTAAATAAAAATTACTCCAGTTATCGTGTTCACAACTTAACATGGGAAAAAGCGTTATACATATATATATATATATATATATATACCTATATATATATATATATATAACCTTTTGAACGGAGGGTGGTTTTGGGTTCTAGGGTCATGATCGGTGAAGATATGTAGAAATTTTCCAGAAGTCGTGTCATGAGAACCATTGCAATAGGTAGATCTCCTATAAGGAATCTACCTAAAAGGAAAACTTCACCCCTGATTTAGCTTATACTTACCTGTTTTTTTTTTTTTTTCAGAGAGAGAGAGAGAAAACATGTTTTGCCCGCTTCGCTGGACACTATATTTAAATGATTTCTTTGTAACTGAATATATTTCGATTGGCGACTATTTTCGTCACAGCTTTAGCTCCTAAAGTGCAATGACTCAGAATAGGTCTCTGAATAACTCTGGATCGCAGTGACTACATACTCTTTCGCAAAAGTCAACTCACACCTACTTTTGGCGATGGGGCTTGGTGATGACTCCATCGAGAATCCCTTGGTAAGCTCAAGTTCTATGTTCCCGTGTGTCGGAGAGCTTCGAAACATCGGGAACCCTAAACTATCATTTTTCACCAAATTTGGTCACCCACTCACCAAGTTTGTCTCCAAGACTATGCTTTCTATTAAACATATCTTTATTTAGTCATTTAAATATTAATTTGAATTAATCAAATATTTCTGCCCGACAGCGTGCAAGTGCAGTCACACACAGCAGCTCATTTATTTGTATGTTAAATTCGCGTAGTGATTGGTATATAAAAAAATAAATAATTAACTAAACATTGTCGTGCTACACAACTTTATTATATCTCTCCCTTGGCGGCTTTTGACTTTTTGTCGCCATATTAGCGATTTTTTTTTTCTTTTTTTTGTATAATTTCTTGCATAAAAATAGAAAGCGTTTTTTCGGACACCTTTTCGTTAACATATAAGAACCCTTCATATTCTGTTTATTTTATTTATGGTTTTTAGGTTTAAAATAGTGCTTGATGAAATAAATTTTGTATTTTTAAAACTGCACTTTTTTTTTCTATAAAATTATCTACTCAGATAAAAATAGATCATTTATGTGACTACCATTTTAGTTTATTTTTTTCGTTTTGTAATATTTTATAAATTTTACATTTTTCTTGAACTACCTAGATTAAAATCGCTGTTGCTAAATTAAACCTCTTAGCGAAAAATGTTCGGTGTACTTCAACGCAACAATTTAAAAAATCACCCAGGAGGACCTATAAATAAAACAGATTTTAGTGCAACATATATTAGCATCGTAAACTATATTAGCACTTTATCAATGTGTAAAAGAAATTTTAAATTAAAAATGACGTCAATTTTTGTGAGATGCATAATTTATTTATTTATTTTATTTTTTATTGTTCACGTTTAGATAAATGTATTTATTTTCCTGTTGGAAAAAAAAATAAACTCGTATTTTTTTTGGCAACAATTAAATTATGAATACAATTTAAATGGCTAATGTTTTGCTATTATTAGCTTACAAAATTGCTATTTTATGCATAATAATACCAAAAAAAAGTTTTTTTTTTTTTGAATAAAAGGCAGCCAACTTTTTAAGTTAGGGTATAAGCTATCTCCATTACAAATTTCATCGAAATCCGTCGAGCAGTTTTGGCGTGAAACTCAGTCAAATAAATTCACGGACATTCACATTTATAATATATATAAGATTCCACTGGATGCAGCATAAACGCGTCAAAATGCGCTTAGATAAAAATTTGCCCATAAGTTCTAATGTTATGAATTTTTTTCGATTTTCTCCGTAAAAGAACACCAGTAAAAACATTTCAACTTATTCTATGATTTTCAAAAATAATTGTTCGAAATTTGACAAAATTTGGATGATTACATGGCACTGTCGGAATACTTTTGTAAGGTCCTGTACATTAATTATGAAGCCTAAGCACACATATTTAATTTCTATGGAAAACATTAATTTAAGCATCACAATAACGTACGCTAATTTCATTTCATTGAATGCGGAGTAACGAAGTTAAAATTCGCTTAAACGAAATTCACCCCATAAGCCGTAATGATAAGAAAAATTTTGTTGTCTCCCTGTACACGATTCATAAATAATCTAGACATAAAAAAATTACACAGCTATTTTTATACAGAGCCTGAACATGTATACGAATTTGCAAGTCAATCGGGAGATTTGAGCGGCCACTATCGCGGTACATACAAATTCTGTCCATAGGCCGTAATGATAAGAAAAAATTTGATGTGTCCCTGTACACGAACTACAAAGGGAATACACACCTAAAACTATACAGCTAATTATGTGTGGTTCATGAATATGTGTACCAATTCCAAGTCAATAGCATGATTTTTGCGTCCGCTATCGCGAAACAAACAGACACACAGAACAGAAAATATTTTTTATTCTCCTCATGGAGGCCTCGACTAACCCTTCGCCAATAATTTAGCTACATTTCAGAGTAAAACTTACTGTGTAACACTTTCTATTGTAACCTATGCATTTGTCTAAAAGCAGTTTGAACTGTTCATTAATTGGAAGAAGAAGCAAATGGGTAGATATTTTTCTTTCACGTATAATTAAAACTTTCCATTGTTCAGCACACAGTCTCACTTTAGCCCAGCTTATTTGAGAAAAACACGTCACCTTTGAATGTATCCCATCGCCGATGTACAAACAAAAAGTAATTTATTCTGATATTATATTATGTGTAATAATTCTACTTAAAAATATAGAAAAAATGAGTGATAACAGAATTCGATCAAAATGTTAATAATACGCATGATAATGATGTCGAAATAAACTTTACATCTTATTTGAGAAAAATACTACATTTTTTTAATGTATCTAATTCCCGATATGAAAACACTATGCCATTTTTTTCTCGCATTCTATTAAATGTAAATAATACTTAAAAATACAAGAAAAGAAAGCAATAGTAGAATTGTTTGAAAATGTCTATGAATATTGGCTCAAGATAATGTAAACATAAACAATACATATCAAATGCTAGCCGGGCGCTAGCGCGCGTAATAACAACAGTCGTCACTGGATCGAAATACCAGAAGAAAAAAATTAACGGTTTTGATTGGAGAATAAGCAATGAAACGAGAAGAGAATCTGGCTGTCTTTAAACGTAGGTAAAATAGCAGGAACGCAGAAATGCCACATTTGTAGAATTTATTTAATCAATTTAAAAATAATGTGCAAATCTTCAGACCAGAACATTGCGAATTTGTAGGCAACTAAATATTCTTTTAATTTTAACATTAAATTCAAATTGCCCCTCGATGATTGAAACGGACTTGAACGATATCCAGATATGGCCCACTGTCTAATATAAAGTAAAATGAATATAAAATGAATAGGATATACCGGGTGATTCAAAATAGATGTTACAGCGATTATCTCGTAAACTAAGAAAGATAGAAACAAACTTCCAATTACAAAATTGGTGCAAATTAAGAGTAGATTTGAGATATGGCATTCTTTTGTACAAGGGGCTGTATACATATTAAATACGAAATTTAATTTTTATACGGCCCCTCCTATCATATGACTTATATTTAGAAAAATATTCTCCTCGCTCTGACAATCAAAATAAAAAAAAAGATCATCTCTCTAAGTCAAAATCTCGTAGAGTTATTGCAATTTGAAAATTCTAGCATTTTTCGCCAAGTCTTAAGGGGTTGTATCAAAAGTGAATTACTATTGCTTTTGTAATAAGGCACACGTTGATCAGCGTTTGGGGGGAAAAAAAGAAAAAGAAATCATTCAGGGAAAGACGGCTATTTTAACCTGTTATGTCTCCTTTTCCCTAGTGAATACACAAGAGAATACTCATTGATAATTTAACAAATAACATTTATGAATAATTTATGTACTGAAAGGGAATTTTCAAATTCATTTTCCTTTCTTTATACATTCTCTTACTCATATACACGGTGTAGAGAAAGAATTGTTTTTGAGTCAAATTTCCGAAAATTAGCTTTTGTTATATTTGCACGTTTTCAGATCCTCTGAATTCAAAAATCAAGTTTTTAGTGGTTGGTCTCTCTCTCTCTCTCTCTCTCTCTCTGTGTGTGTGTGTGTTATTAGACTATCTCAAGAACAAATAGTAGCAGAAAATCCAATTCGACTTTCTAAATCCGTATCATATTGCGGTGCTACACTAAAGTATTCGTTACGATCAGACAATTGTTTGTTTACAGGGTCATCCAAAAGAATTCAAATACATTACGTCTGTGAGCGAAATTTCTCATATGTACAGTGTGACATGTACAGACTGCCTTAAACAAAATGAAAAGAACAAATTTTTTATACGCATAAAAGCATGTTTTATGTAGATTCTGGTGTAGCAACCATTCATCATTCATTTACAGGGTTACCCAGAGTATTTAGCTCCATATATGGAGCTATACTTGGGAATGGCTGGAAGTGTATTTCATTTTGTGTTACTTGTTTTACATATAACACTAAATTTACGTACACAAAGTCATGTGTATATAGCTTATAAACAATATACAGGGCTACGCAAAATTAAGGTAAACAGTTTTTTATTATTATTATTAAATGTAATTGGTGTAAGTGTTTGCGGCTTTTTTTTTTTTTTTTTTGAAGAACACTGCTGACAAAGAACGCAAAATTTATTTCTCATACCCATACTGTAAACAAAGTAGCTTTTGGAGAGCGATTTTTTTTCTGTATAATATCACATTTTGAGGCCTCATGCATACGAAAGGTAAATTTTTATTTGTTGATCTGTATATATATGAATTATCAGCATAATTTAACAACAAATAATCTGGTGTGCCACTCACACGACTTTCTATTACCCTGAAATTTAATACCATAAATACAGGTTGGAAATTCAGAGGTAACATAAAGAGTACTGTTATGTAAACCTACGTTAAAATAATTCAAATTAGGCTTCGGAAGAGTTTTAATGATAATTAGTTCTGTGTGAGTGGGGATTTCCGGAAATTATTCGTTTCCTGAAATTATTCGACGCAGACAATAATCAAACATTAAAATATATGGCTTTGGTAATAAGGAAGCCTTAAAACGTGAAAAAACACAAAACACAAGCGATGCATATTTAGCTTAAAAACATACATTATTTATCATATGTCAATGAGGAATTCATTTCCATTCCTGAGCAGCTTTCCTGGACATGGTAAAATATTATAGTAAAGCACTTTCACTAACAATAAAAAAGAATATTATAGCTTAAATATTTGCAACCCTGTATATCTTTTGAAGAATATGTACAAACCACAAAGTGCACCTAAAAATAAACCTATAGTAATAATATACGGCACAACCTAAATTGCAGTTCCATCAATTTTTAGTTATTGTCGCATTATAATCTAGTTATTTTGTGTAGCCCTGTAAATGAACAGTGAATGATTTCCCTGCCATATTCTACATGAGGCATGTTTTTATGCATATAAAAAATATATATTCATTTCATTTGGTTTAGTGCAGTCTATAGGTGTTAAATTCTACTTACCTGCAATTTTCCCCATAGACGTAATGTATTTGAATATTCTTGAGTGTCTCTGTACACGAACCATTTGCTTCATCTCAATGAAAAGCTTAGTGTACCATACCTATATGATACATAATAAAAATACCAAGTTTGGAATGTCTACTGCTATTTGTTCTTGAGAAAAACTTATAACAGACAGACACACACACAGACCAACTTCTAAAAACACGATTTTCAAATTCACGGCACCTCAAAACGTCTAAATATAACAAAAACTCACTTTCGAAAATTTGGCCCAAAAACAATACTTTCTCTACCTTATGGGTATGAGAAAGTAATAAGTACAGGAAATGCGAATTTGGTACTTTGGATTCCATATCTAGTTGCCTCTTGAAAAGTTGATGAAGGTTTGCAAGTTTCAAGGAAACTGATAACAGACTTGATTTTTGTTTTGATAAGTATAGGAACTATAATTAAACAGGGGTTGAGAAGGGCGGTAACCCCCTGGCATAGAATTATACATCTATACCATATCATATTCTATACAAAACATTATTTTAGAATGTTAACAATAAATATAAATTTCCTTATGATTTTTACAGTATAAAGTTATTTAAATGTAATTCATAAAAATATCTGTCCCAAAACGCAATACATTGGCATTTTTTGTGCGTTCCTGTACATAAACCAACTGTAAAGAATTAATTAATGCCATTTTTAATAGGGAATATCATATAGTAAACCTGAATAACATATATCATTTCTAAAAATTTCTGAAAATATTTATAGACGTTGAGGGCGGGCAGACGGACAGATGGACAGTCAGCCAAAAAAAAAAAAAAAAAATGCAAATTGAAATCTTATTTACAGTTAAAAATTGTTAGAAAATGTTTAATATAAACGAAAATACAATTCCAGGAAATGTCCAATAATAACCCTTAACGTAACTGAATATTTTTGCGTGCCCTGTAAATCTAATGTTAATCGTACTGTACAGTATAGAAAGCATTCTTTTGTGCATATGAATAACATATTTCAATTTCATTAAGATTTATGTAAATTAAATTTTGGTTTATAGAAATATCTTCACATAGAACCCAATGCTTTGGAATACTTTCGGGTGTCCCTGTATACAAACCAGCGATGGTGTTTACTCAATTTTCTGCAGAAAATATACGATAGAAAACTGTAATAACGTATTTCAATTTTATTAATATATGCATAAATTAAAGGTATTAAAATATGGTTTATAAAAATACCTCTCATAGAACACTATGCTTTGGAATACTTTCGGGTGTCCCTGTGCACAAGCTAGCAGATGTATTCACTCCATTTTCAATAAAGAACATCCGATAGTGAACTCAAATAACATATATCAGTTTCAGGAAATTCTATGAATATTCACGGGAGTTAGAGCGCAGACACACAGAAAGACGGATGGACAGACAGACAAATCGAAGTCATTAACACTTTTCAATCTTGCTGGAATTGTTAAAGAGCCGAAGTCATTAAATTTATCAACCATGATGGAAAGTGGTAAAAATAAAGCGCGAAAATTTCTCAAGGTTTTGCTAGACTTTTAGTTTTTTCCCTCTCTTAACGTATTTAAATTTGCAGGTGACCCCTAAGAAATTTAACTATTAAATTTTTTAACAATACGAAATAATGTAAATTTGCATTAAATTCTTAAAATTGTTGATTTCACGTGTGTGAACGATTTTAGTTGCTATTTTAAAATAAAGGATCTTTTTTTAATTTTTCTCAACTCATAGATATCCCCCTAATGTCAGCCCCGTTGGCGTCGAAAAACAGATGCCAAAATTGAAAAAAAAGTAGTGTAAGTCATCATTTTCAAATTGCAATAACTCAGCGAGATTTTGACTTAGAGAGATGATTTTTTTTTTATTTTGATTATCAGAGCGAGGAGAATATTTTTCTAAATATAAGTCACATGATAGGAGGGACAGTATAAAAATTAAATTTCGTATTTAATATGTATACAGCCCCTTTGACAAAAAAATGCCATATCTGAAATCTACTCTTAATTTGCTCTAATTTTGTAATTTGAAGTATGTTTCTATCTTTCTTAGTTTACGAGATAGTTGCTGTAACATCTATTTTGAATCACCCGGTATATTAGTTTTATTTTTGAATAAGTAAATGAAATATTGTGAAATTAATAAACTGTTTCAAAAAAAAAAAAAAAAAAAAAAAAAAAAGAAGAAGAAAAAAAAAGAAATAATAATAATAATAGAAGTAAATGTCCACAGATTAAAATTAACTACGTGATATTGGTTAATCATATGAGATACTTAAAAGAAAATTAAAAACGAATTCAATTATAATACACCGGTTAATCGGAATAAAACAATGCCTTTATTTAACAGCTGCAGGAAAGGAAATTTAGGAATAGAATAAACTAATGAATGGATTTTATATAACAAAAGAATATTTACTTATCGGTTTTGTAATTAATTCTCCACTATTAAAAATTCTCCATTATCTTCAGACAAATTATTGAATTACAGAAAAATATTACAATGAGCAAATTTTAAGGACAATTTTAAATTGTACAAACGTAATTGTTGTTTGATTAGACAATATTATGAGTTTTGTGAACCAAAGAAAAAAAAATCAAAACCTTCAACTCAATTTAAATTTTATATATATTTTAAATTATGGGTAGTGGTTAAACAATTATTTTACAAAACAATTATCAAACTTTCTTCCATTCAAAATAAATAACTGAAAATATTTAATATGTATATTTCAACTAAATAAAAAATCTCGAGTGACTCCGATCGACCTTCCAACACTAAATAATTAATGGTTGTATGAATAAATAAAAGTAAGAGAAGTCATTAAATGAAAAAAACTGAAAATTACAATAGGCTGTATGAGTATTTTACTTCATTGTTTAATTTTACGCTATTACATTTAAATAAGTTGAGCGCATAGATCATAACGATAAAGAATACTTCTTTGTATCCCTGTAAAAATCTATAAGAACTAAATTCACCAAAATCTATGCTATTCGTGCTACGATGACATATAGAATGTGTATAATTTTTCAGCTCAATCGAATAAGGTGCTTAGATGCTTTCACAATTTAAAACATTAGGACCCATAAGCCATAATGATAAAGAACTTTTCTGAGTGTCCCTGTAAAAAAAAAAAAAAAAAAAAAAAACTATACGTACTAGATTAACCAAAATCTATACATTTTGTGCGACAGTAACCTATAATATGTGTATACATTTTCGTCTCAATCGAATAAAGTGATTATATTCTGTCACACTTTAAAGAATTTTGACCTATAAACCTAATGATAAATAAATTTTCTTCTTGTCCCTGTAATATATATATATATATATTACAGGATATATATATATATATTATTAAGCGCTAGATTCATAAAAATCTTCACAGTTGGGGCGATAGTGATTTATAACACATGTAAAAATTTTCAGTTCAGACAAAGGAGGCATTTAGACGCTATCGCTTTAAAGAATTTAGGACCATAGGCCATAATGACATTCTTTTTTTTTCTGTTGTTTGTGTGTCCCTGTAAAAAAAAAAAAAAAAAAAAAAAAAAAAAAAAAAAAACTATAAGACCGAAATTCACAAAAATCAATAGGGTTCGTGCTATCGTGAAATAACTTACATACCAGCTTTCAGATCTTTCGAACGAAGAGTTTTGGAGCAATCGTTGTCATTCAAACACATGTATACATCATCGTAAAAATGGTAAAAATGAACTTAGGGGACTTTAAAACGTATAGAAACACCAAAATCCCAAAGTCGAATTTTTGACATATCTACAATGATCTCCTTATACATGTATGTTCGGAAAGTAAAAATTAAAATATGAATGATATTTTATATATGCCAGCTTTAATTTGGAAAAAAAAAAAGAAACGTAATGATAATAAATAACGTTTAGTACTACAAAACATTTTTTTTACATTAGATAATTAGATGAAATATTTAAAAAAACATGAATAGTTTACTAAAGGAATTTTTGATAGATGGAGATGTTATTTTCTATAAAAAACTTGTTTAAATCGTTAGTTCCATTTAGACTGTAACTCAAGCGTAAATAACATGCATTTAAAATATTTAACACACACACACACACACACACACACATATATATATATATATATATATATATGTATATATATATATATATATAGGATATTTAAAGAAAATAATTTCAGCTTTTATCCTTAAATATTTATCTTTGACATATTTTACTAAGAAGAGGCTTAAGAAAGAGACAAAATACATGTAGATTCAATTAAAATTTCAGGTTTTTATTTTTTTAATTTTTTAAATTATCCTTATACTAAAAGCTATATTTTTTAGTTTGTTTAAGTGGTGTAGAAAAGTTAGTATTATATGATAAATACTGATAGATAGATATTTAATCAAATTCGTTGATGGATTTGTCACAAATTGAAAAGAGTTAAGCATGTATAATTTCATAGATTAAAACGGTTGCCCTCAGCATCTCTATATAATCACTGAAACTCTTTTGATGGTATTAATTTAGTCGTAAAATCGACAAGTACATTCAATCTCACGATATACATACATACATATATATATATATATATATATATATATATATATATATATATATATATATATATAAACATGATTTTGTAGCTTTTACTCAGATATTATATAAACAACCAAATTGTTGATCACCAAAAACTTGTTTAAATGTAGGACAGCTAAAAATATTAAAAATTTTAGTTTTTTCTTCAGTTCTTACTCAATAAGTTATCCCCCCAAATTATTAGAAAAAAAAAATAATAATAAATAAATAACTCATGGGATTTTTTTAAGTACCTTAAAACATGGAGTGGTTTAGACACAAAATATAACTGAGTAAGACTTTTAATTACTGCATTCTAAGATTCTAAGACGGAAGGTGGTCGCTCACCACTATGCAGCAGTTTTGAGCAGAGCTTTTACACGACAGAGGGCGACAAGGTAACAAGAAATAAAACACACCAATGAAGAAAAAAAAGAAAGAAAATACATAGGGCCGCCTGAGTGGAAACTCGAACGCGACAGTGGGCGGCTAGGAAGAAAAAAAAAACATGAGTATCATGCCTTACTTTTTGTTAGAGAGACTGGACCTGTGGGCTTTTTTTTTTTTTTAAATATTTATGAAGTTAAATTAGAGGCATTAAGTGGTTAAATATATTTGTTAGTTTATGACGAAGGAGCTTAATAATGCGACAGTCGAAAGTAAGTGGGCAGGAGTAGTAATAATGGTTGGGAGAGTCCAAGGTCCCGCACTCACATTGGTCTGAACGTGAGCGATGGAATTTATGCAGGTAGGTTTTAAAAGGACCATGTCCTGTGAGAAAGGCAGCTACTGCTGGAGTTAGGTCGAAGTTGTATTTAGAAACCTTAGGAAGTAGTGAATAAGTGTAGCGACATTTTTCCGAATCGTTCCAGAAAATTTGCCACTCCTCCATAAGATTATGAAAAAGAATTTTCTTCACGTGAGAGGGAGGAATTGGCAGTGGTGTTTGGATTGTAGAGAAGGTAGTTGCTTCTTTAGCTAGCCTATCAGCTAATTCGTTGCCAGCGACCCCCGTATGAGCAGAGACGTGGGCGAAAGAGACCTTGGTTGAGAGAGTAAGGAAAATTTATTTAATTTCCTGAACAATAGGGTTAGGGGAGCGGAGGCGACCAAGGGCCTGCAGGGCTGACAGACTGTCGCTGAAGACTGAAACTGCGGTGCAAAGTGGAAGTTCTTGAACCCAGTTCAGAGCTTTTAGAATTGCGTTAAGCTCAGCCTGGAATACAGAGTTGCAATCTCCCAGCCTCTAGGCCCACTGATGTATCGAGACAGCTTCGGTTAAGACGCAGAAAGCTGCCCCCCACGCCATCAGTGGTTTTCGACCCATTTGTAAATATCGCCAAAGGAGCAGAAGGTAAGAAAGAGTTTACGTTAGTATCAATGAATTCATGCAAGGTGTCCACTGCGGGATGTAGAGACCAGCTGCTTTTGTTGAGTTGTATAGTGGTGTTTGGAAAGAATATGTTTTGTGTGGCTAGGGTGTTAAGTTGCAGGATATTAGTTTCATCACTTCTCGGCCTATTGGCTGAGGTAGGATATTAGTGTAGGATATTAGTTTTATAGTATTCATATTTAATTTTATAGTGAATTGGAGGGACTCCGGTAATGACGTGAAGGGCGTCAGTTGAGATAGTTCTGTAACCTCGTGACAATTGCAGGAGAACTCGCTGTATTGAATTGAGTTTGTTAGCTGATCTTTTGGGAAGGTTGCCCCACCCCTCCCAGATTCCTGCCCCGTATGAGATAATTTTTTCTGCAATTGTTGTGTACCAAAACTTTAACATTTTAGATTTAATTCCCCATGCTTTACCTGTGATTTTGCACGCGTTATGAAATATTTTTAATATTTTTAATTTAATGTAGTCTGTATGTGAGATCCAATTTAGGTTTCTGTCAATGTTAATTCTTTATATATTTATGCTATCCACATATTTAACACTGACGCCATTCACTCTCATCGTCGGTTTCCTTTTTAAGAGACGTGGGCTTGAGAAAGTGAGCGCTTGCGTCTTATGTGAGGAAAGGGAAGATTGAGGGAACTCAGCAGCTGGGTAAAGTTGGAGAGGGCACCTACTAGAGCATGTGTTTCCAGGTCGATCCTTCTTTTTCCCGAGAGAATGAGAGTGAAATCATCCGCGTAGGCATAGATGTCGTAACCTTTTAGAGACATAGTTTCAAGAATTTGGTTTGCGACTATTGTCCAGAGGACTGGTCCCAAACAAGAACCTGGGGGACAACCCTTTTCTTGAGTGTGTTCACTGGAGCCGGAGACCCAGTTAACAATGATGCTTCGGTTTGAAAGATAAGAGCGGATGACTCCAGCGACAGTTCTCGGGCACTGTAAGCAGGCGAGAACTTCAAAAATGTAAGGTCATTCGATGTTATCGAATGAGCCTTGATTATCGAGCGAGACGATAGTTGTGTACAATCCGGAGCTTATGATGAGAGCAGAGGACGATAAAATTTTGTTCAAAGCCTTTTCGCAGGATCTACCCTCTCTGAAGCCATATTGTCTGTTATTTAAGAGATTGTTATGTTCAAGGTGGTAATTTAAGCGAACGACAATTAATTTCTCTAAAAGTTTGCTTAAGGTTGGTAGTAGGCAAATCGTTCGGTATGATTTTGGCTCAGAGGGGGTCTTTCCCTGTTTCAAAAAATACACAACTTCGCCTCTGCGAAGCACTTTGATAAAATAGAAAAGTTCTAGGCATTTGTTAACCCAATTTAAAATAATATCTGGGAAAGATGAATTAATTTTTTGAGCATCCTGAAATCGATGTTATCAGGTCCAGGAGCCTTTTTACATTAAAGCTGTTAAGAGCAGAAAGGATCTCCTCCTTCGTGAAGGCTTTGTCCTCCCGCTCAGAAAATAAGAAAGAGTGATCCGCTGAATTTTCCAGGACTGATGGGCCGAAAAGCTGTTGGGTAAGGTATTCTAAATTATTTTGTTTGGAGGATAGACCTGGAGACCTTTGAAGATTATGAATAAAATTTTTGGGCCGTGCCGAACACTTTCGTCTGCGAGGAACAGAATGACCTCCAAGTGGCCACTTTTGCGTTATTGATCGATTTTTTGTAATGCGCTGATAGCTTTTTAATGTGTTGTCTGTGTGCAGGTAAGTGTGTGACTGGGATACGTTTGGTTTTGCGTTTTAAGGCCGTTAAACTATTGCGCAGCGACTTAAGCTGTGGAGACCAGAAAGTGGGCGCAGAGTGCCGACCCGTGGGTTTAAGCCTAAATGAAGAAGTGACTGCTACACGGACAGAGGAGATGAAGTTACATGTGAAAGTTTCTAGGTCTTCCGTTGAGGTTGTATCTTGAATTTGTCTTAGTAATTGTTTGTGGTGTATATTGAGAAATTTAATAAATTTAGTGAAGTTTCCTCTATTCGTGGCGAAACGCGTGTTTTTAGTGTATTGTGGTTTTAATTGCAGTGTGTATGTTATATAGTTATGATCAGTTATATAGTTATGTTATATAGTTATGCTCATCTACAACTGACCAGTTTGCTACTCTGGTGAGAGTTAGTGGATTGACGAGTGTGAAATCTGGCCAGCCCTTAGCTCTGTCAGTTTGAAATGTAAGAGTGGAGTTCTCAATGTTTGCAAGACACAGGTTGTTTATGATTATAAACTGGATAAGGCGGCTTCCCCTGCCATTTTCATTCGGTGAGCACCAAAGTGGGGAGCTGGCGTTCAAATCGCAGCCGCAGATGAAGTGTGAACTTTGTGTAATTAGATGTTACCATTCTTCCAGGCAATGTTCAAAATCTGCAGACGGAGCTGCATATGCACTGCCAGTAATAACTTCGCCCTTGTCCGTGGACAACGTGATAAACACGCAATTGTCTCCAGTAAAGAGGTGGGTAAAAACTAAGTGTTGAGACCTTAAAACGATGTGTGCTGATTTGTTTTTCGATGAAAAGATTGTTCACGAAGCCAGAAATCCATACAGTCCCTCCTCAGCAGCACTGTAGGCTTCCTGCAGTAGCCCAATATCCCTGGAGTTTTTATACATGTATACTCAAGCTGCCGAGTTGGCCGCCTTGCAGTTGTTGAGGATGATCTAAAAAATTTCAAAGTTAGGCAAAAATTTCTAAAATTTAAAAGACTAAAAAAGTCGCAGATTTTTTTTTAACATCGTTTTTTCTTTGCTTCCTAAAGAATCATAAGTAGCTTTCTTGTAGAATATTGCATTTGTTAAAAATCTCAAGTTGAAAATTTCTTTGAAAAAAAAAAAAAAAAAAAAAAACATTTTTTTTTTTTAATTATATGAATAATTTAAGAGAATTGAATTTTCTAATGAAAGGTAAATTTTAACTACAATGGAAAACATTATAGGAAAGCTAAGTGACGTACAATCATTTCGTGCAATATACAAAGCAAAGCAAAAATATCCAAACTTAAAAAAATAAACAAATAAATAAGTACGTGCTACAAAATATAACACAAATTGCTATAAAAATGTGTATTACTCGAGAGATATTACAATATTAAATATTTGAGTTCATATTGGACACAGAATTCAAAACTTTGTTCAACATAACTATTGTATTTTTCAGTGTAATGGCATCATTAAATATAACCCAGTACTTGTATCTTGTATATGGTAACACTCAATATGATTTTGTTTTTGTGTTCGATATTTCTTTTATGTCTGTGTGTGGAAATAAAGCGGTTAGTCTGTGGAATTAGATGTAAATTCAATGCGTACATATTCAACTTTCATTCCAGCGTTATGATAGTTTTAACGACGAGGTAAAGAATTTTCAAAATGTTAAAATTATGATTTTTATAACATACTTTTTATATTTTATATTACACTTTTTCTATGTGACTTTGAACTTAAGTTTTCAAAGTATAATTTCTATTACAAATATTTTGATACAAATATGGATGCGAATCAATTTCAAGAATTTTTAGAAAGTTTTCAAATGCAACAACAGCAGTTTTTTGACAAAATTGTCTCTAAACAAATTTCATAATGAATAAAACCAAAGTACTGGATTACAATATGTAAATCCCGTTTCGCTTCAACCTTTTGAAACTTTCGATCTGAAAAAAGGAATCGTTCAAATATTATCGCCAACGCTTTGAAAATATTCTTGAAATGAAAAATGTACTCTCCATTTCAAGATCACTTTTTGTTAATTACTATAGATGCTAAACCGAAAAGGACTGAAATAAAATCTGTAAAAATGCTCCAACGTGCAGGTCTACAATCAAAATAATGACTGATATTTTCTGAATTCACAGATACCCACGTGTAATGGTGCCGGATAATCCATCTATTTTTATTAGTGAAGAGTTTAAAATATATTGCTCTAAAAATTGACTTTCCCAAAAAAATATTGCTCCAGGACATCCGGCTACAAATAAATTAACGGAACGCTATATTCAAACATTAAAAAATCGATTGAAAGTAATGGTCAACGAACCATTACCAATTCATGCTAAAGTGCAAGAAAATATTTTTCGATACAGAGCAACCCCATTGTCTAATAACAAACCACCAGCAGAAATGTACCTACATCGCAACATCCGTATTCAACTTGATGCAATTCCACCCATGATACAAGACTTCAATATGGACCACTCCCTCAAATCAGACAATTAAGCGTGGGAGAACGAGTTTTATAAAAAATCAAGAAGTATGGAAACTAGGCGCAGTTATTCAAAAATTTGGAAAATTGCACTATCAAGTAAAGCTAGATAATGGATATATATTCAAGAGACATAAACCAGCTCAGGAAACTGATATTCCAGAGAAAAAGAATGTTTCGTTTGCACCTGATCCAAGGCCCGACGAGAATTGGAATTCAAATCACCAGAAAGGACATGTGCTATCTTTGTTGATGGAACTGATATCGCTGGAACCATCTACAAGACTTTTTATGTTTAGATGAGTCTTACCAACATCAAGAGAATTTTGACATGCGTAGTCACAAGAATGAAGCTGCATTACCCAGTGCTTCCTTTCAAGTATGTGCAAGAAAATTATTTCAACATATATTTTGGAATTTCTTTCGTTGTTTTAATGTGAATCATCCCTTTTTTTTAAATCTCAGTCATTTTTGGACTTCATAAGTGGTCCAAAATGTAAGGCATCATTCTGCATTTTGTGTAAATGGAAGTTTTGCAAAGTGAAATTTAGGATCTGATACCGATGTTTTGAATAACTGGAAGCAAAGATCCTGCAGTGTTTGAAAATTATCTCGTACATAAAATGTAACAAAGAAACTTCATTTCCTTTAGCGATATATTTTTTAGCATTCTTGTATTTGAATACACTCTCTATTTTTGATAAATTAAATTATGCATACAACTATTTTTACTCTCGATTTATCCGCACAGTTTCTACCTGCTGACAAAGTGCCTTTTGCCAAGTAGTTTCCTTCTTTCCTTCACTAGTTTATTCTGGTACACTGTGTTTTTTGCAATTATTTTTTTGAATGGCGTGACAATTGCGAATAAACTTTGAATGGAAGGTGTGTGTGTGGGGGGGGGAGGGATGGAACTCTTCGAGTTGAGGATTATTCATGAAGGAGCACCCAATTGGAAAACATCTCTACGTCTAACAGAGACAACTCATTATTGCCGTCTCCGGGATTCAAACCAGGACCCTGCGAAAAAAGAGTTGATTACGCTAACCCCCAAACCGTACAGTCTGCGTATTTATTACTATTAAAAATTTAAAAATTTTTGAAATTATTGAAAAATTTCGAATTGACTGAAATTAAATACAGCTTAAAGCAAAATTTATCTTTCACTCTCTCTCTCTCTTTTTTTCATTTCAGTTATTTAGAAAAAATTATGAAGAAAAAAAAATGTTTAAATAATAATCCTTTAAAAAGTATTTGATTAATACAAATAAAAAATATTTTTCCAGTAACAAAAGTAAAACCGAAGGTAATATTTTATCTATTAGAAGCTCATCCGATTTATTGTTTTATTTTCTAATAATTGATTATTTTTTATTTCTAATTCGATTTCTCTATGAAGAAAAGAAAAAAGGAAAGAAAGAAATACTTAAATATTTAAAAATTTCAATGCCACTTCAAGATTTCTGTAGTGTCAAAATGTTCAAAAAAGATATAAAATTAAAAATATATCTATCAAAGTTTTTGAAATCCAGTGGAAAAGAATTTAGTTTGCTGATTAAATATTAAATTCGTGTTTAAAAGAACAATATTAACTTTGATATTTCAAATATATACATTAAAAAATATTCGACTTTTTAACTTCTAAAAATTATCTAAAATTTAACGTAGAATATTTCTTTTTATAAAACACTTCATTATGAAAATGTTACACGTCTTTGTCAATACAATACAATATATAGCATTTTAAACATAACTAAGATTAATTACAGAAAAAAAACTTCACTAAACTCCAAAATATAACAAAAAAATTATTTTTGTAATGTTACAATATTAAATCGTCATTTGTTAAAAAAAGAATTCGCAAACACAAAAATTAAATGATGTTTCTTCTTTTTTGCATACACGTAAAAGACAGAAACTCCTCTTTTACAAATGTATTTCTGTGATCATTAAAGTAAATGAGAACAGAATTTTCCACGTCATTGGTTTTTTCCTTATTTATTTTTCTTGATAAAATGTCATTATTTAACTGGGAATAGTATTTTGAACACCATGATGTCATTATGTATGTAAAATTATTTTCCTTTGTAATAATTTTGTTTTATTCAACTGTTTTTGTATTCCATGTAACAATATTATATATATATATATATATATATATAAGTGTGTGTGTGTGTGTGTGTGTGTGTGTATGTGTGTAGAAGGCATTGTCTAATAATAAATATTAATGCTGTACTATAAATCTATTCAAAACATACATTAAAAAATATGTTTAAATGTATATACATATTTTATTATAAAAAAGATTTGTTCTCTTGTATAGATATGTATGAAATATTCGAAATTATTATGATTAATTTAGTTTAGTCAAGAATGTTTTAAGATAATTTTATGTTAGAAAGATTTAGGAAGTATTAAATTTCTGACATCAGTGACCGGATATATTCGTTCACTAAACTGTTTTTTTTTATTTTTTTATTTATTTTTTTTTTTTGCATTAAAGTGATTTGCTTATGTTTTGCTTGCATTAAAGTGTGAAGGTAAGTCGCAAAATTTATCATACACAGTTACGTTTTTAATCATCATGTGATATAACCTGTGTTTTAGTACATTATAGATCTGATCAGTGAAAACAAAACAAATTATCTACAAACATGTGTCGTTGGGCCATTACCAGATACTGTTTCCCGCGGTTGGCACTTGGTTAGTTGGGGAAGGTGCAGTTGGTCCAACGTTTTTTTTTTTTTTTTTTTTTTTTTTTTTTCGTTGGAATGTTATTTCTTGGGTATCTAATATTGGAATATTTTAATGAAACACGTCATGAGTCAAACAATAATTGATGTGTTAAATTTGCTTATAATGGCTCATTTTCAGCCATTACATAGCTTCAAAGAAAGTATATAATTTTATTACACGCATAAAATAGTGGATCCTGAAACGCTGCGGTTATCCATGCTTGAACGGGATAAGAGTCTGGCATCTGGTAAGGCCATAACGTTAATGTGAAGTGTCTTATTTTCGTCCCCCCCCCAGACCCCTTAGGCCTTTGGTAGCTGCAATTTTCCCTGAAAACCTACCAAGTTTGGTTGTTACATTCAGTAACTATCCACAAACGACTAAAGGTAGCCAAATGAACAACTAAAATATTTTTACCAAGTCAAAAAATTGTGTTTCATAAGTTACCTATAATTGGCAAAAGTACAAAAGTGGTCCAAATGGACTTTACTTATGAATCATAATATATTTTAATATGCATAAAGGTATAAAGAACTGTGTTCATCAATTACAGAATAACTGAAAGAAATATTAGGCATTTAAAGATTAGGAACATAAATATATTGCTAAATTTCTTCCTTCAGAAGTCGATGATGTGATTATTGTCACTTTATTGGTTGATCACAGCAACAGTTTTCTAAACATGGCCACTGCATGATGGTTGATCAGTTAGCATGAAATTTTCGCTGTATGGGGACGGGGAAATTGAAATTAAGTGCTTCATGGGGACGAAATTGGGAGCATTCTACTTCTCATTATGTCGGAGAATCAGTTCTCGTAAAATGAGCTGAACATCCGAAAAATCACTGTATGCCACAAGTAGCATCTTAAGAACATAGAATATTTGCTATGTATGAGAAATGGTGACTTGTAGTACACTAATTAACATTCTACAAAAGACATGGTAATAACACATCTCTTCTAAAAGAAGCAAATCCAACGTATAAAACAGATGTATGTGCTTTAGCAACCGAAATTTCACTACTTACTCGCTATACCTTTCACTTATTCTGCCTATCGTGGCAGGTGACGCAAAGAAGTTAAGTACGGATAAGCAAAGGAGGGCGAAATTGCGAAGAAAACCAAATTAGGGCACTTCACCATAACAGTTCGACTGCCAGATTGGATTATCTATTTATGCTTTATTTAAGCGTACTTGAGATTTTTTTAAACAGAAATTGTAATTTTTTAACACAATGTGTCTGAAAATTACCATTATCTATTCACACATAACCCCTTATTTCACCGAAGAAATACTACTAGTTTAAGTGGTACCAAAGAAAAACAAATATTGATAATTGAGTAAGATTTAAACATATAGTGTAACCACGTTTCTCGTAGTGTAACCACTAGTTCTGAGAGAAGGTCGAGTGCCTTGGAGGGGTGTTAAATTGACAGACAGGTTGATATTTGACAATTATCTGTCCCTTATCGCTATTTTCACTGAATCACCCTAATTTTAATTCTGGACTCTTTGAGCCAACACTTGCGGAGAAGCTACCAAGGTCGAAAGAAAAGAAATTAAAAAGTACAATCATGTGACTTCCTTTAAATTTTTACCTATCTATCGGTTTCAATGGTGAAAACACGTTTTTCAAATAGACCAATTTTTTCTAGCATTGTCGTATAAAATATGAAAATTAACGAATATCTATATCTATCTATCTATATATATATATATATATATAATATATTTAAATAAAGATAAATGATGACATGAAAGTGAAATGTAACAAACAACAAGAAAACTTTTCAAACAATGTTAATAAACAAGAAAATTAGTTAAAGTTTAGCAAATGAATTACATTTTAGAATTAATAACCACAGGTCACAAATAAATAAATCCAAATTCCCCTCTTTTGAACTTTCACATTTTAAAAAACATTCATTTGAAAATATTGAAATTGAAATTTTAGACCATGTTACTGATGAAAATGAAAGACTTTTTAAAGAAAATGATTATATTTTGAAATTTTAAACTTTATATCCTTATGGCTTAAATACAGAACTCAATAATCTAAATGTAAACAACATTTCTAATGTATATAATTTATTTTATGAAGTTAATAATTTAGTTTCAATTAAAAGAGGCAAAAGGGATTCTCATATTAATAGTAAAAAAGTAAATGACATTACACCTTTATTTTGGCTCAATGTACAAGAAATTTTTTTTTACAAATTCTTTAAATGTTAATAAATTAAAAACTTCAATTTTTTCTTTGAAAATCAAGACTATTAAAAAGATTTTTGCTTTGCTTTCTAAGTATAATTTTGTTAATAATCAGTTTAAGGATTTAGTTACAGATTTAATAAGTTTCAATCTCCTAAAAGTTGGTAAAAATAATGCTTTATATGAATATTTTACTGTTTCTTTCTTGCAAAATTCATTTGATCACTTGAAATTGAATAAAGCTATTTTTAAAAATAATTCCCTTTTTCCGGTAAAAAATATAAATATTATAACTGCTTTTAAATATAATAAACCATTCAGTAAAAAGATTTTTAATTATAGAGAATTTGCTTTATCAGGTGTTCCTTCCAGTACGAATATTTGTACATGCAATAATGTTGATTTTAGCTCATATATTGATAATAATTATAATCATATTATAACTGGTGATCTTAATATAATAAAAAATTATAATATAAGGTTTTTGATGAATCTGGGTACTAAATTTAGATTAAATCAAAAAATCAAAAAATCAAATGTCAAGGAAGTCTTTTTGGAAGATATTAATAATTTTATTTATAAAATTTGTTATAAATACAATACACCCATAGAAGCTTTTCATGAATGGAAATATAATCTTATTGTTTATTTTGACAATTTTTTAAGTGAAAGTTTAAATTATGTTAGTTATAGTTATCAGAAATTTTATACGGAAGATAATGAATACTTAGAATTTTTTAAAAAACATTTTATCTTGGTTCCTGTTGATAAAGCTGCTAGTAATTATGGTATCATTTGAAAGAAATTTTATTTTGAAAGAGCTTTAGATGAACTTAATAATGATTTTTACTACACAAAATTAAATTTGAAATCTACGATTGTTAAAAAATGTTTTACAGCTTATTCTAAACAGATTAAATCGCTTTTTTCATATAATATAAAGGTCTTAAATGAAAGTAATATTTTTGACACCTAAGTCTTTTTATTTTTGACACCTAAGTTTCATAAAAATCCTGTTAAATTTAGATTCATTTGTTGCACAACTAATAGTATTGGTAAAAATTTTAATATTAAATTGCATTTTTTTTTTTTTTTTTTTTTTTAAAGAAAATTTATGATTTTTTAAAATTTATATATAAGAGCTCTAGTTAATTTTGGTCTATTGATAATAGTCTTGATTTAATTAATAGAATTACTTTTAAACCTTCATCTATTCAAACTTATGATTTTGAAAACTTGTTCAGTAATATTCCTATAAATGACCTCTATAACATCATTAAAAATATTTTTGACATTTTTTATATTGAAGATGAATTGAATATCCCTCGAGATTTTTTTCTTAGTCTGTGTCATTTTTGTTTAAATAATAATTACATCTTTTTTCATGATGAAATTTTCAAACAATCTCATGGTATTGGCATGGGAACTAATTACTCTTCCAGTGCGGCTAATCTTTTCTTATTTTTCTTTGAATATCAGTTCACTGTAACTCATAATATCTGTTTACATGCTTATCAATATATCGATGATTTAATTATTTTTAATATTGATTTTGATAATTTTTCAAAGTTAATTTATCCAGATAGTTTTAAATTAAATAAAGCCAACAATAATAATTTTGAAGCTGATTTTTTAAATATTTCATTTGTTTTAAGAAATGATAATTTTTATACCGATTTAATTGACAAAAGAAAAAACTTTAACTTCATTACTAACTGTAAGCCGCATTGGTATCTGAGCCATAGAATTTACATAAATATTGTTATCAACCATATTTTAAGAATCAAAAGATTATGCAATTTGAAATTCAATTTTGATAAACAAGTATATAATTTTCAAGCTTTATTATATTATAAAAATTTGTATCCTTTAAGTTTTGTTTTTCATTATACAAGTAATTTGAATTTTTAGTGTCTGCGCCGCAGCTTCTGCTTTTACGATTGGTGATCCATATAGGTGTCTAGTTTGATGCATATGGTTCAAAGCCTTTTTGGAAGACCATTTGCTGATGTTTGGAGTTATTTTGTTTCGCCAGACCTGGAAAGTTTTGTGGACATCTATGGATATGGAGCAAAAATTTCAATGTTTAACAAAGTTTTTGAGCTAGGATGAATTTTGCAGTTGTTGTTTCTTGCAGGTGGTGAGTTTTCATCTTTTTCTGGCAGGTTCGGGCGGGGGTATGTGCGGCTAGCATTTTCATATAAAAATCTATATATATATATAAGCTTTATCCTTTACAGCTTTTTCGTTTTTTGTTGGCTGTAACTTATGATTTTGAATATTTAATTTTAATAAATAGAAATATTTTTGGTTTTCAAAATTCAATATTTAATTTTCAGGAAATAGAAATACTGTTTTACAATTTTAAGTTTTTCATTGCTATTCAGTTTGATTTACATTTGGAGTATGCTAGCCTACATATATTTTGAAACCTGCTGGTACTACATAGTTTTTAACAGCTGTGTTCCCACCTGCTGAAGAGATTGAAACAGCATAATTTCATTTTCTGGCTTAAATAGTGTTTAACTTTAACTAATTTTCTTGTTTATTAACATTGTTTGATAAGTTTTCTTATTGTTTGTTACATTTCACTTCATGTCATCATTTGTCTTTATTTAAATATATTATTGTTTTTGTATACAATTTTGTGCTGCTTTGAGCACCTTTTCTATACAATTTAATTCTTGTCATTTATATTGAATTTAATTTATATATATATATATATATATATATATATATATACTTTTTTTTTTTTTACTTCAGCAGAGTCTTATTTCCTACATTATTTTGAACATTGTATTTAAATGCGTTTCATAATTTTATTGCAGTATTTAAGTACATTGTATTTCAATATTAAAAACAATTTATTTTGTCTGGTCTAAAGTGGTTAAAGTATAAGTCTGAAGTATGTGTTTAAATCATATTTAACTAGTAGAAGTCAATATATATACAAACATAACAAACTTTTGCATATATATATATATATATATACGTATATGCTCCCCTCTTATGTAGCTTTTAAAATGAAATAAAATAATATTATTAAGCAGTAGGTTCTTAAATTGAGAATTTCTGACTCATGCAAATACATTGAAGGATAAATTTACTGTAATAATAAGAATGTTTTTTAAGAGAACATTAGTGTTAATTAAAAATTATTATTTAAATTAGCATTATTAATTAACTTTATTATCATAAGGAGTTTAAATTGACAAAAGATTAAATAACATAGAAATCAGTTCTTTTAAAAATAAATAAATAAATAAATTTTTCAAATATTTTATTTATATGAAAACGTTTCCGATGATGCATATATTGTAAACTATGATACGTCAAATAATTACCTAAATCCAATTAAATCATATATTAATATAAATTAATAATTTATTCATATTTATATTAAAATAAACTAAGTATTTATAAAACATATTAATAATATTATTTATTTTATTATTTTCGTACAACAGTTGAAAGAAAATTTGAAAATTAGGATAAGTCATAAAAGATAAATTGTAATTTTTTAGTACATTTTTGAATAATATAACACACACACACACAAAATTATGAAATACCTCTCTAGAATAGTATTTGTAAAATTTCATAACAATGTTACACAAATGTATTAAATTTTGAAATAACTTTATTATTATTATTTTTACATGGATGACTAAAAAATCAATATGCTGCTATTTATAAATTACCATTTTGACATCCAGACATTATTTATTTATTTATTTATTTAATTTTCGTTTTCTCTATAGAATAAGCGACAAAAAAAAAAAAAAAAACGCTAATGGATATTTTCCTTTTTGCCTTCTACAACCACCATTTTTATCATTTAGAAAGCGAAATTTTGAACAGATTTTATTATGTTGTCCTCCATATACACTTAACTTTGAGCCCAGTGTTAAAAACAAAATGCAATTGTCAAAAAAAATGCAATTTTAGAAATTATTTCAAAAATGGTAAGAATAATGCAGTTAACGGTGCCACAAAAAGTATTAATTTTTGAATGAAAAAAAAAAAAATAATAATAATAATAATAATAATACGTGAGATGGCAAAATAATTAAATATTAACGAAATATTAGTAAAAGTGTTTTTAGCAAGATACAAAATTTTTTGGCGATTTATACTGGAAATTTGGTTTTAGACGGCCATGTTCCTCACCCAAGCGAGATAACGGTAAGTTTAAAAGCCATTGCTTATAAAATCGGTTTGTATTACATTTAGAACATAAAAGAGCTTCAGAAAAAGTGTTTAGCAGCATAATTTCTTTAACTATAGTACAGCAACTATTAAACAAAGCAGGTTTAAATGGCAGAAAATTTGAAAAAAATTCCACTCTTAGTGAAGAGAATTAGGAAAGCAAGACCTCAGATGGCTAAAAAAAATTAAAAAATGATTACTTAATTATTGGGCTGAACTGGTTCTCACTGATGAGTCAAGTTTAATTTATTTCGAACTAAAGAAAACAAACAGATCTGACAACGAAAATATGACCGACTTAATGAAAATCGCACTTTTAAAACAGTGACAAATTCTCCGTACATTAGGGTACGGAGGTGCATAACTTTTCAAAAAGTCGGGCAAATTTTCATGCTCAAGGGATCCATTAACTCGAAATAAAACACAATCTTCATAAAATATGTGCCTGACCGACTATTTCTGAGGTATCTTGGACATTTCTGCAAACAGCATTTCAAAATGATAATGCACCTTACTACACGGCGTCTGTGGTAAGTTTATTTACTTCAAATTGTCAAAATTTCCTATCCATTCCCATGAGAACCTATAATTCTGTAAGTAATCATACCTTTTTTCACTTTAAATTAAATCCCACAAAAGATATAGTATAATTTCTTCTTTACTGACATGGAAATAGGCCTAATCGCGATTCGCTCGAAAACGTTTCGTCTATAAAAAGGCGGGGGAGATGGAGAGGATTCGAAATTTGCAGCCTATAACTATGCCAGAACTAGAAAAAGTTATTTGTGATATTTGGCGCATTGAAATTTCTGAGATTTATATTAAAACACTGTATAAAACTATGCCATTGCGCATGAAAGCAGTAATTCCATGTAAAGGTGGAATTAATCCAATGCAGAATACATATTTTTAATAAAAAATTGCTTTGATCTAACAAATAAATAGTTTTATTTCATATATTAAAATATAACTTGTATATTTCATATAAGAAATCATAATAGAATACAAAGTGTATAGTAATTGCATTATGTTCAAAAAGAAAGTTTTATGCAGATTTTTAAAAAGTACTTCGTACAGTGCAATAAATCGAATTATTAAATCGAAAATGTTCATAGGTATAATTTCATCCCTTTAGTATTATGCAAACAAGACAGTTTTATTTGTTTCAAACATTAGTTTTACAGTTATTACAAATAAAAAAGTATAAATAATTTTTTCTGCAGTTTTTTTTTTTTTTTTTTTTTCATTTTCACTTAGTGAATCTAACATATTATATAGATACTTAAACTTTACTTGTAACTCTCCAACTGCAAATTTTCAAAAGGCATATTTGTTTTGATTAAAGTTAAATAGAAAATGTTTTATTTTATCAGAAAATATTCTTTTACTTATTTATTTAAACTCTTTAAGTACATACAGCAGAAAAGTTTTTAAAGAATATGAAAGTTATAATCTGTTTTTCTAATAACAATACTAAATATAATCAAGTATTCATCATACATTTTTTGTTATATATATATATATATATATATATATATATATATGATTATTAAAAGAAGAAAAAAAAGTAAAAAGAGCACAAATTAAATAATAATCTATATAAATAAAGAGAAGTGTCTGCGTGTGTGTGTGTGTGTCTGTGTGTCTGTGTGTGTATCTGCGCCCTGGTGCTCACACTACTGATCGCAGAGCTTCCAAATTTGGCATATAGGTACCTGGGACCCTGCAGGTGTGCACCTCATCGAGATTGTTTCGAATTTCGAATTTGAATTTTTTATATTAATGTTTTTTCGATTTTAAATATTGGCTTCAATGTTTCATTTTTCATGAATTTATTCTTCGATTGTTATCGTCTGCGTATCTTAGCAACGGCTATTATGCAATTCATTTTTTATTTAATACATTGATTTGAAGGCGATTTTATTTTCTTATTTTCTTTTTTTTTATTATTATTAATATTATATTTACTGAAAATCAAATGGTAATGCAATAGAAATAAATTGTTACGTTTATGTATAAATTTTATGCTATAGCAACTTTTTATTTTTCATTTTTTTTTAATTAATTCCTTTAAAAGAAAAACATTTTTTTTAATTATTATTATTTATAATATTTATTGGGTGAAAAAAATGGTATTTATAGAAAGGATAAACTGATTAAAATTCGCTTTTCATGTATTTAATTCCTTTTAAAAGAAAATCTACTTTTTTATTTTATTTTATTGCACTGGTCGGAATCAAATCGTAATATAGTGTAACTAACGGGGGCTATAAAACACATGGTTCAAAAACTAAAATATATAATAGATGCTGAGATACAGCCATCTTTAAAATCGTAGTTCTTAAATAACAGAAAATCCACAAGTCGTCGATAAATACCCAGATTGAAGTGCCCGTTAAAGACTTTTCTGTATATAGTGGGAAACTGGATCTGATGCAGTACGGGCAGAAAAAAGAGCTGCTTTAGGCAACGGGTACCCGAAAAAGCGAAATCTAAAGCGATTTCAGTGCTTTTTTTTTTTTTTTTTTTTTTTTTTTTTTGTAATAGAATGTAAAAAAATAAATACTGATCCAATTCTTTTGAAATTCATTTGAATATAGTGACCAGCAAAGCGGGCGTAGCCTGCTAGTAATAATAATAAATAAATAAATGTATATATGTATATATATATATAGCAAATGGTCTTTTAAAATATTTAAAAATCATTACGTCTCGTAGTTAAATTAAATTTTAATCACACGAAAAACTGAGACAGATAATATACACTAAAAATATACATTTCAAAATATTAAAAACACAAAAACATAAATTTAAATTTTTCGAGCCTTTTACAGGCTTCTCATCAGTAAAAAACATCAAGTGCAAATGATGAAATGAACAACAGACTTCATTATGTGAGTACTACGTATTCAACAGGAACTGCGCATGCCTCATTAAGTGGCGAAAAATGTTGATTTGTGTACCAGCCCTCCAGAAAAATTCTTGAGTGATAATTTAAACAATTAGATATGATTATTTTAGTACTGTTAAAATCAGGTAAATGGTCAGTTTCTATGGCATGCTGAACTATTTTTGAACGTATATCACGGTTTTTGAAATTTGTTTTATGTTCCTTAATTCGAGTATGAAGTTCTATGGCATGCTGAACTATTTTTGAACGTATATCACGGTTTTTGAAATTTGTTTTATGTTCCTTAATTCGAGTATGAAGTTCTATGGCATGCTGAACTATTTTTGAACGTATATCAAGGTTTTTGAAATTTGTTTTATGTTCCTTAATTCGAGTATGAAGACCTGACCATTTACCTGATTTTAACAGTACTAAAATAATCATATCTAATTGTTTAAATTATCACTCAAGAATTTTCCTGGAGGGCTGGAACACAAATCAAAATTTTTCGCCACTTAATGAGGCATGCGCAGTTCCTGTTGAATACGTAGTACTCACATAATGAAGTCTGTTGCTCATTTCATCATTTGCACTTGATGTTTTTTACTGATGAGGAGCCTGTAAAAGGCTCGAAACGTTTAAATTTATGTTTTTGTGTTTTTAATATTTTAAAATGTATATTTTTAGTGTATATTATCTGTCTCAGTTTTTAGTGTGATTAAAATTTAAGTGGTCGTTTAGTCACTTCTAAAGTTCCTTCATCACTGCCAGTAGAAAAAAGAAATTAAACAAGTGGATCAGAATATCAGGAGCCTCAACGTCCTATTTGCGTCCTACATTACTCAACAGATAATTTATATTTATATACATATACATATGACTCGCTACATAACCAGATACGTTACTGAGGGCGCAGGGGGGAGGGGAGGCCGCCCCATCAAACCCCGTTGTATTGCTCTGTCTATATCTATATGTATATAATGCGTTACATATATATCCCTTGCAGCTGATAGCCTTGCGTTAATTCCTTACACACACAAATGCTCGAACCAAATATAACTCCAAATGATTGCACAATATATCGGAATTATTTAGTGTAACCCTGTAAGTTAATTACCAATTCTATGCCAACCAATTTCTTAGGAAAACATGGTTTTAAACATTCTAATAACGTATAATGTTTAATTATGCCTAATGAAGTGTAATATGTTGAAATGAACTATACCGTCTACTAATCGCACGAAATTTTTTAATGTGCCCCTGTAAAAGAACCACAGTTACTGTATGCACCAGTAAAAATTATACAAATAATTAATTGTATTTGATTAATGTCCCAACCTAGTTTGACATCATTTGTTATTACCAAACGACATCGGAATCTGAGGTCCTCTGAATATGAAAATAATGTTTTTAGCGAATGGTCTGTGTGTCTGTCTGTCAGTGTGTGTGTTATCAGCATATCTCAAGAACAAATAGTAGCAGAAATTCCAAACTCGGTATGCTAAATGTGTATAATTTAGGGATGCTACATTATGCTTTTTGTTGAGATGAAGCAAATGGTTCGTGTACTGGGATACTCAAAAGTATTCAAATACATTACATCTATGAGGGAAATTGAAGGTAAATAGAGTTTAACATTGATAGACTGTACTAAACAAAATGAAACGAATATATATATTTTTTTGTAATAGAGATAGCCAACTGGGAAATTTTTTTTTGTGTATGTAGGAGCCTCGCCTTCCCCCAATATCTTTAAAACGAATGGTTGAACCATCGATCTGCAATTATTTTTACTTAATGAATTTGAATAGGAAAATATAGAAGAAAGTCATGTGGTGTCCACAAAACACTAGTTATTTGTTGTTAGTGGATGTGCTTTACTAATAATATTTTAACATTTCCAGGAAAGCTGTTCGTATAAATGTACATAATGAGAGTTATCCTTAACTTGTGATTGTAAAATTAATATAAATTATTGATAATAGTTGTAGTTAACTAGGAAAAAAATTATGTGCATGTGGGGGCATGGCTTCCCCCACTGGGGGGAAGTCCCACCTCGAGGGGAGTAAATTTTCATGCTGAGTATATTTCAAAAGAGCTCGCCAATACCTTTAAAACGAATGGTTGAACCATCGATCTGCGATAATTTAAAATAAAATTATTGATTTTTTTAATCTTTAATTTTATTATTTTTTTTTTATGTAATACTGTGAATAAATTCAACTTTACATTTTTTGGATATTTAGTGTTATACTACTTCTCTAATATAGAAATCATCTGCATTATCATGGAAGATATTTTTTTTTTATAATAATTTTAATAAATTACTTTTACTGAGTGAATTTGTATAGGAAAATATAGAAGAAATTCGTGTGGTGCCCACAACACACTAATTATTTGTTGTTATTGGATGTGCTTTACTAATAATATTTTACTGTTTCTAGGAAATTTGTTCGGGAATTGAAATAAAATCCTCATAGAGATATGATAAATAATGTATGTTTTAAGCTATGTATTCACCGCTTGTTTTTTGAATATTTACACGTTTTGAGGCTTTCTAAATTACCGTAGCCAAGATTTTTAACGTTTGATCTTTGTCTGTGTCTCTTAGAGTAACTTAAAAATGAATAATTTTAGGAGATCCAAATATTATATTTTGAACTTGATGTAAGTTTGTTCCTGGAAAAGTTTGATCAAGATTGATAAGTTTCAATGAATGTTGCGTGTGAAAGTTGTCTGTATAATTTTAAGTAAACTTTTAATTTTAATAACAGAATTAAATTCTATATAAATGTAGGTGCATTAATGAAACGGGGGGTTGAGAGGGGCGGTAGTCCCCCGTCACACAGAACTAATTATCATATAAATCTCTTCCGAAGCCTAATTTGAATTGTTTAACACAGGTTTACATAAAAGTACTCGTTATCTTTCCTCTTAATCTCCAACCTGTGTTTATATTATTAAATTTCGGGGTAAGAGAAAGTAGTGTGAGTGACACACTAGATTATTACTTTTTTTTAAAAGCATCTTTATAATGTATGTTAATTTCATTACGTTGAATGCAGCATAAACGTCAAAATGCGCTTAGATAAAAATTTGTCCATAGGCTCTAATGTCACGAACTTATCTGTTTCCGTAAAGGAACATAAACACTGCATACACCAATAAAAACTACTCAACTTTTTCTGCGTTTTTCATGAATAGTTGTTCAAAATTTGACGAAACTTGGGTAATTACTTGACCTTCTCGCAATACTTTGTAAGGTCCTATACATTGATTATGAAGTTTAAGCAAGCATGCATTCTATAAATTAAATGAATTAAGCATCTCAATAATATACGTTAATTTCATTTGGTTGAATGCAGAGTAACAGCGTTAAAATTCCTTTAAACGAATATCACCTCATAGGCCGTAATAATAAGAAACATTTTGGTGTATCTCTGTACATGATTCATAAATATTATAGACATAAAAAATTGTGCAGCGATTTGTATGCATAGCCTAAACGTGTGTATCAATTTACAACTAAAACAGGATATTTTTGTGGCAGCAATTGTGGTACATACAGATTCTGTCCACAGGCCGTAATGATAAGAAAAACCTTGGTGATTCCCTGAACACGAACTACAAATATAATACACATCCAAAACTATACAGATATAAACATTTTTACCTGTTTACAAGTCAATCAGGAGATTTTTGCGGCCGCTATTGTGGTACATACAAATTATATCCGTGGGATCGTTTTGATAAGAAAAATTTTGGCGTGTCCCTGTACATGAACTACAAAAGGAATACACACCCAAAGTTCTATTGTTAATTCTGTGTGGTTAATAAACACGTGTACCAATTTCAATTCAGTAGGGTTATTTTTGCGGCCGTTATCTTGAGACAGACACACGCACAGACAAAGAAATGCACAAACAGAACCCAAAATCTTTTTTGTCTCCCCACACGGAGGCCTCCACTTTCGTTTCGTATTATAGAATATGCAAATAAGAAATTGCTAAGCATTAAACTAATCATTAAAGCTGTCTATACATCAATGTGCTTTTTACGAGAAACACAATTATAGCTAGAAAATAATCTCGAACTTAATAGTTAACATAAATATATCAGTAATGAAATTGACTCTAAAAAATATAAATGTAATTTTGAAAGTAACTAAAGTAGTTTGTACTTTTTTTTAGGTCAATTTCCGCGTCAGGGAAAAAATTATTATTGAATTCGATTTTTTTTTTTTTTTTTTTTTTTTTTTTTTTTACTAAAATAAAACTTTCAGAGTTAAAAGTACTCACCTCATCAAAAAGGAACGAAAAATAGTTTTTTGTATTCCGATTGTACTTCAATAAAAATAGTAAAATGCTGATGCAGGCTATTTTGTTTGATTTTTTCTCTTTGCTTGTTCTATTTTTAAACAGAACTTTTAAGCAATTTCAGTCCTTAAAAAACAACGTACTATCTTAAATTTAGAAAACTAATATTGTAGAATTTGGCACTTTAATAATGGAAAATTATTTAATTTATGTTTTAGAAAAATTAAAACAGTCGCACGATTTCTATTCTTTTACACACTTATTCAAAAATTTAATACACACACACTGTAAATAGAAGCGTCTTAAATTCAGAGAGAAATGTGTCTGAAATGCCAATTCAGACACACAAATGCCTGAAACAATTACGCATGCAAAATTTCAGACGCATGTGCTGTCTTAAATTAAGACACGTAAGTGTCTTTTTTATAAATGAGCTGAGATAAGTGTCTGAATAAGATTGATATGTCTGAAATTAAGACATATTACAGTTTAGACGCATAAAATTTCAGACATTTTACAATTTAGGGACTTAAAAATTCAGACATTACGAATTTCAGACACTTAGAAATTAAGACATTTGTATTACTTAACAAAATTTCCGTATGGAATCTACTTTAAGGAGCATGCACATCCTGTTTTATCATTTTTTTTTAACAAATGAATTTGATATTATTTTATATAATATAAGACGTTAACTTATTTAAAATACTTAAAGGTTGAACTTATTCTGTTAAAAATAAAAAGCAAAGTTAATTTTTATTTAAAGTTATCAGGTGTAGTAAAAAAAAAAAAAAAAAAAAAAAAAAAAAAAGATCAACGTAGCATGTAACTTGTAGCTAAGAAAGCGAATTCGTAACTAAACAATCTTAAACAATTTGTGCATAATTGATTTTTTTCCGCGTTTTAAAATTATTTTATGTCTCCCTACACTTCAAAATGTAAAAGAGCATTTTTTTTTTTTTTTTGGTTTCATGTAGATAGTTTGTTTTCTTGCAAATAACAGTTTAAAAAAAAAAAAAAAAAAGTTTAAAATTCAGTCTAATTTTTTTTCATATTTATTACGCATTTTACAAAAAAAAAAAAAAAAAAAAAAAGAAAGAAAAGAAAAGAAAAAAGAAAAAAAAAAACACTCTTAACCTCTACACATGAAATTTAAGATAATAATATGGATTAAACTATACTTCTTATGGACAGTTTTATTGCAAAGACATAAAACTTCGATTTGTTTTACGGATACTAGAATATGTTTTATTATACAAGCAGCATACAGCGTGAGTACAAATGGCTTGATTGGGAAGACGCTCAACTCTGAATCCGTTGATTGTCAGTTCGATTCCCGGTGCGGTCAACGAGGAATATTTTTGTAAAAATTATTGACTTTTTTTTTTTTTTTTTTTTTAATGCTCTAAGAGATTCTAAAATCTACTTTTTAAATGTAAACAGTATAAAACGCATCTTTTTATTGATTTGTTTATGAAAAATATTCACTGTAGACAGGATCAAAGATGGCGGAATTTCAGGCACTTCGAGTATGAAACGATGTGCCTTTTAAGATACTTCAAGTGTCTGAAATAAATAAAATACTTTTTAGCATCTTAAAATTAAATATCTATTTTAGACACAATTATGTCTGAATTTCAGACACTTGCATTTGCAGTGCACACATGCGCACACATACAAATATATACACACACACATATATATATATATATGTGTGTGTGTTGTGTGTTGTGTGCATGTATGTATTAACAATACACACATACGTATACACACGCCACATACATATGTGTATGTATGTGTGAACAATATATCTACAGGGTACACTAGAAGTTTCACCCGTCATCGTTTTCATGGAAAAGCTACGGATTTTCCAAAATGAGTACAAAATGTTTCCGAGGGGTAATCTCGTTTGATTAAATAAGATATAATACCATCACGCAGTGAAATTTGTATGTTTTCAACTGCATGATTTTTTTATGCTTCATTATGTAATTTTATTCTATTTGAAATCCTTTGTCCCCAGTACATGATTCTAAACCGGATGATTCCCCTTCCCCAACTATTTTTTATTACTCTTCAATAAGCTGGTGGTGTACATGGAGGGTGTAATGTTTTAGAAAATAAATAGCTTAAATAAATCTATATAACAAACATAAGTAACATAAGTTTTATTGTTATTCCAGTAGGCCATTTACAATACAAAATATATACATACATATATATATATATATATATATATATATATATATAAACTTTTCATTTTATGGATTTAAATTTTTATTAATAAGTGATGAATAGGTATAACATTTTAATTGAAAAATTTATTTGTCAAAGCAACTGTTGTTTTACAAAAGTTATTGTATTTTACACTACCGTTATATTTTACCAGAATGTTGTATTTTGCAGAACCATCGTATTTTACACATCCTTCTAGTAATACAAATACAGTCCGATAAATTTTTTTTAACCACAGTTAACCACTAAAGGAGATAATATCTCATACAGGACATGAAAAATAATAATAATAATAATAATATATATGGAATACAGATCTGACACCAGGAAAACTAAAAAGCACATTGTACAAAGTTTAATGATTAAGTAAATAGACAATTAGAAAATACAGACTTTTGATCAATAATATTCAAATGCCATTTTGGCTTAAGGCTTGAAGCCTAGTATTTAGTATTAAGACTATGCAGAAAAGTATTCAGTATTAAGGCTTGTATTTGTCTTAAGGCTTGTACGCTAGTACGTATTACTTATTACAAGACTGTAGTCTGGTATTAAGTAATTTTCTTACAGAAAAAAACAACAACATGTTTTTCTACACTGTAAATACGGGTTAAATCTTTTTCTCGAAGTCTGTCCTACTTTATATTACATATACGAGTCTTATATGAGGTTAATATTTTTTTGTGCCTTTACGAGTTTCTAATGCATTGTCATAATAACGTTTATTAATATGAAGTTGGTTTATTTTTTCTCTCAAATATCAAAATGTATTTAAATTTCTACATATCAATAAGTTTTATCAGAATAGCCAGAGAATAAGAGAATTTAGAATATCAGATAATCATTCTAAATCATGCGGATCTAAATGGTTTAAATTCGATAAGAATTCAGTGTTTTTAGAATGTAAGACTTCATTTAGAAAATTACATATACAAATCAAATATAATTTTATTTTATTGGAAGAATATTTTATGTGAGGTTTTTTTTTTTTTTTTTTTTTTTTTTTTTTTTTTTTTTAATTTTATTTAGCTGTTTTTTTTTTTTTTTCAATTGACATTATTTTATATTAATTAGTCCATCTAAATTTCTACGCAATGACGCTTATATATTACTTTGCAATAAAAGCTTTAAACAGTGAGTGATAGTACGGTTTCATTTTAAATATTTAACTTAATTTCCACATCTTACCTAAAAAGGAAATGAATATTTTGTACAATAATAATAAGAAGAAAAACGCTTTATTACATTATTTTATTGTTGTAAAATTACATTTATCGATTTGTGAATTATATGTAGAGCACATTAATAATTTTTTAATACTTGTTTTGTAATACGATGCCGCATATTCGTGTATGAAATTAACTTGATACATCTGCGAGAACTTTATTTTCATGCAAATAATATAGTCATCGCAAAAAGCTGTTGAAAGAAAATTCCCCAGAGATTAAAAATTTCGAAATAATATATATATATATATAGTAATCTAAAATCAGCACAAATACCAGACTATTGAGCGACTACAGTTTATATCAGCAGCCCTTCCAAATATATACAGTAATTGATTAAAGGAAATGAATATTTTGTACAATAATAATAAGAAGAAAAACTCATTTTACGTCTGCATTTTTATTGCGGTAACATTACATTTATCGATTTGACAATTATTTGTAGAACGCATTAATAATTTTTGAAGAGTTGTTTTGTACTACGATGCCGTATATTCGTTTATGAAATTATCCTGATTCATCTGTGATATATTTATTTTCATACAAATAACATAGTCATCGTAAAAAGCTGATGAAAGGAATTTCTTTATGTAAATGTGTAAATTAAAAATTTCAAAATAACATTTTTTTTCTTTTATGAGCAGAAAACCAGGCTATTGACCGACTACAGTTTATATCAACAGTGTTTTCATATATATAGAGTAATTAAAGTAAACAAATTGTAATTGAAATTATACTGTAAGGTAAAAAACTCTCTTATAAAATGTATAAGACTTAGATTAATAATTAATATATATATATATATATATATATATATATATATATATATATATATGATAATAAATTATTAAAATATTAATTAGCTAATTAAAACATACCTTTAAAAAAATTAAATCATGTTCCTTAGCACTGTTTTAAAATTATATAATATGCAATTAGGATACAAAAATATTTAACAAATAATACCATCTTTTTCTTTTCACACTTTTTTTAATTTCCGAATATACTATGTAAGGAAAGTATTATAATCATGACAAAATTTGACTTTGAGATTTTGGTGTATATATACGTTTTGAGGTCCCTTGAGTTCATTTTTGCTATTTTATAGGGTTGTATGTTCATGTGTTTATATGTGTGCATGTGTGTGAATGAACAAGATAGCGTGTAATCGTTTGGATCGAATGAGCTGAAAGTGTGTACATACGTTGTAGGACATCGTAGCACTAATCTCTTCGTTCTGGTGAATCTAGCACTCATACGTTTTTTACAGGGACTGAAAGAAAAATTCTTTATCATTACAGCTTATGGTCTCAAATTATTCAAAGTGCGATAGCTTCTAAATGCCTTATTGCATTACGCTGAAAAGTGATAGAAATGTTAAATGTCCCTATCGCACTGACTGTATAATTTTTTCTGAATTCAGCATTTACAATTTTATAGTTTTTTTGAAGGGATTTTTCTTTATATATAATGAAAAATTCTTTATCATTATGAGTTATAGGCTCAAATTATTTAAATTGCAATTGCATCAAGCACATTATTTGAACAAAATGAAAATTTATGTACATATTATAGATCGCTGCCACACAAAATATATGAATTTTAGAAAGTTTAGCAATGGCAGTTTTTTTCTTTCAAGGACACAGCGAAAAACTCTTTTCTTATCATTATGATCTATGGGGTCAAATTATTTAATGTTCAATAGCGTCTAAATGCCTTATCCGTTTGAGTTGAAAATTTATATACATGTTATAGGTCACCATTGCACATATTGTATAGATTTTGCTGAATCTATCACCAATAGAGTTTTACAGAGACAGAACGAAAAATTGTTTATCACTATAGTCTATGGGCTCAAATTATTTAAAGTTAAGTTGCGTAAATTAAACACCATGTTTTATGAAGAAAAATACTGAACATTCTATTATAATTTTGTCTCATGTTTACATAAAGAATTCCCTTACTTTAACTTATTTTTACAACCATTAATTCTTTAACGTTCGTAAAGTCGAGTTGAGTTACTCCAGATTTTTAAATTCAACCTTCGTTGAAATATTTAAATGCAAAATTGAATAAATTTAACCTGAACTTTCAAACTGTTTAAAATACAGTTTTTAAAAAAAGATGTTTTCCATTAACTACAATGTGCACAATTATTTTTCTAAGCTCAATAACATTTAATCAAAATTATTAAAACTTCAACGTATATCAAACTTAACGTACGAATTGTTATGTTTTCATAAATATAAAAATCCGGTGTGAAACAACCATACGACTTTCATTACCCACTATTACACGTATTATATTCATTTTTTGGAGATATTATATGAATTTTTTGGAATCTGCCAGTAAGAGAAACTTAATACACGTATAAAGACATATAAAACAGTTTACATAGCGAGTTATGAGAAAGGGTATCTAAAATGGATTAATAAAACAATTTTCAAGAAAATCGTTAGAGACGTTTTTGAGATACCAACTTTTGCCAAAACTTGGTTTCTAAATTACTGACCGGAAAACAATAATTACATGCGAAAGAATATTTGAAAGAAAGTTATTATGACGAGTTTGAAAAAACAAATCCTTACGGTCCTTTTTAAAAGAACGAACTTGCGAGACCTGAAATTGAGCTATTTATACAGGACGCCTATCAATTTTCCTGAACTAACCAACTATATCATTAGAAAGGGCATCGAATAAAGTGTTTATGTAGCAACTTTGAAGAAAATCGTCAGAGCCGTTTTTGAGATACGGACTTACAGTCCCATTTCCGGTTTCCGATGACCCACTTCCGGCTTTTCAATTTTCACCAAAATTTGGAAAATCCATCTGCATACCAGACCTATATCAGCTGTTATTTCGTAGTTCAACCTTTATTAGTTTCGGAGATATGATAGCCAGAAGATTCGACACACACACACACACACACACACACACACACCCACACACACACACACACACACACACACACACACACACACACATACACACACACACACTGACCAACTACCAAAAACTACTTTTTTGGACTCAGGGGACCTTAAAACGAGTAAATCAGGTGAAAACTCGATATCGAATTTTTGGACCGACTACAATAATTCCATTACCTACGGAGTAGGGTAGCGAAAGTAAAAATACATATTAAGGTTAAAGATTCGCTTTAAAATTACTCATTTATATAGATTGAATCCTGTATCTTTACAGCAAAAAGTTAAGATATATTTTGGAAAAGACACGAAAAAATTTATTAATTCTGTTTGATATAATTAAATATTGAAAAATATCTTAAACATCATAATTCATTTTATTATATTTAATTCATAATTTAAAACTTTATTTATAATCAATATCATCTATATTAATTGTTTTAATGTCTAAGTAGAGCATGTCATCTATTCCGAAAATGAAACCCTTCTAAATTTATCAAAATTTAATGATATTTTTGAATATGCTCACATTCTGTGCTCTTCATTTTCGAAATATAATTGAAATACTTTAATCCAATTAAAACTACTTCAAACTTTTAACATAGGTTTGTGGAAAATTAAGCATTGTATTTATATATAACAAGCAACAGCTTAAGTAGTAATAATTTAGTGGGAGATTTTAAGTAGAAATCTAGTGAGGAGTTTGTGGTACATTTCATTTTATACAGGAAGTCACACTTATACATTTTTAAATGCAGAGAGATATTTGATTTTAAATATCGCATGAAAATATATTTATTTTATAATTTCATTATGCAAATATAAATTCTCACTTATCAATTAGTTAAATTGAATTTAGAATGTAAAAGTATTTGTGATACTTTATCGACAAAATAACTGTAAACATAAAATACCATACTTTATTTTTTAGCATTCAAAATATATATATATATATATATAGAAATACATTAATATAATCAGTGCAAAAAAATTTTTATGAAATTTAAAGATGACTCAACTTCAGTATTAAAACAATTCCTTGGATCACAAGCTAAGACTACCCATATCAAATCAAAGAAGAATTAAAGAAAAATCGAAATAAATATTGTAAATTGGAATAAGAAAAAAAGCAATATTTGCATTCTAACGTTTTCAAGGGCCTGGTAGAATGCAAATAAGCTAAAATATGGATGTTTTTCTGTAACAAAGAAAGCAAAAGCTAAGAATTTCTTTGTTCGCAGGCCCGAAACACCCATAGAAAAACCATTAAACGAGAAGATAAAAACAAAACTATAACCTAATATGACAAACCAAAACCATAAAATTAAGATTAAAATAAAAATACAAAAATTCAACTTACTGAATAAAATATTTGAAATGAACACAACTCAATAAAGAAATAGACATAGTCAATATAGAAAAACGAAGATCATAATGAAACGATAATAAATCGATAATCATAATAAAACCTTTACCTAAATATGAAAAACCATAACCATTTAAATATAAGATTAAAATTAAACCCATAAAACTGTAGAATAATAAGATTACTTTAACCTTTCTAAATGAAATTGAAGCAATGAACGTCGCACACTCGCACATGTAAAAATGTAACAATCAGTTAGCAGTTAGATCCACAGTTAATTAGTTCAAAATAGCATTGACCATAGAGTAATTTTTAGGATTCACAGTGGAATTCATGTATGATAAGGATTCAAATCCTTAAAAAAAAAAAATCAGAAGATGATGCTTAATATTGAATCATGAATAGTGCTGCCATCTGGAGTAATAAGATGAAAATAATGGAAAAATAAAATCAAATAAATTTAGGATTCAAATAATATGTATTTGATAAAAACCAAATAATAATACCTAAACGTAAATTTAAATTTGAATAAAATGTATGAGGAGAAAAAAAAAAAATAAATAAATAAATAAATAATAATAATTAAATAAATAATTAAAAGAATTTTTTTATTAAGTGTTTTGGATAGCCATTAATTAATGCTAAATTTTTAAAGAATCGAAATTGTAATTTTTGATGTTTATCAGACACTAAATATTTGATCCTTAGAGTAAAATTAAGAAGAATATTGACAAATACTGATTTATGTAAGCATGTTTTAAAGTTAGTGAAAAAATTTACCTTAAAGGGGAAATCTTTCTTTTTATCGTATAAGTCAAATTCTAATTGGCCATTACTATTAAGAATAATTTTTAAATCTAAGAAATTAATGACACTAGAATCCAAATCAGTACTACTTAGAGACAGATTTTCAGGATATTTGACAGGTAAGTCTAGATTGGTGTGATTTTTATCCCAATATAATATAATTATATCATCTATGTATCGTAGTAATTTAAAGTTAGTACACTCAATGTCACGCTCATAATAATATAAGTATAGATCAGCTAATATGCTAGAAGCAATTCCACCTTGTGGCAATCCTAAACGTTGTTTATATAAATATGTATTGAATAAAATATAGTTATGGAAAAGGATAAACCTAGTCAGAGTTTTAAAGGCTGAAGGAGTTATGCATACATTTAGATTTAAATACTGCAAATTTTCTACAAAAAGTTTATTTATAATATCAAACATATCTTTAATATCAATATTATTAAAAAGATCATTGAAATCAAAAGTTTTTATACCAGTAATATCAGTAAGATTTTTAATTTTATTTTTGAGTTGAAAACTATTTTTTAGAAAAAAATTACACTTGTTAGAAACAATATAACTATGTAATTTTTTAAGGATATTCAATAACATAATATTAGCATTAGAAGTATAGGCATTGCAGGCAACAGTAACAGTACGAAATTTAATAGGATCTTTATGAAATTTTGGAATTACAACTAGATAAGGGTAATTGTAGTTATTACATTTAGTTTTTAACAACTTATAATAATTAAATATATGCCTATTTTTAATTTCGATACTGTCTTTAATCTTAAGAAAAATATTACTAGTATCCATAGTATCAAAAAGAAGTTGTTTATAATACTTTTTGCAAATAATTGCATAGTTATTAGCCGCCTTGTCAACATAAGTAATAATAAATTTAGACTGTAAGTCTAGAATTGCTGAATGAATTTCTTTGAAATCATAGTACTTGATATTAGAAAGATGGTGCATATTATAAACTAAATCAAGTTTAAATTTCTCCAATAACTTAAATTTCCACTCATTAAAAAATTCCACTGGTTTATTATAATCAATAGCAATTTTGTATATAAAGAGATCCAAGTCTAAATTAAATTGAGTAATGATATCAATAAATTTGAATTTTGAGGGCATCCGAAATTTAGTACCATACTTCATCAAAGATCTAAGAGTAAGATTTTCCACAATATTGATATCACCAGTAATAATATGACCATGATATGTATTGAAAAAAGATTTATATTTGGAATCAGAACAATAGCATGGAGGCTGATCATTAGAAGTAAGAAATTTAGCAAATTTATTGTAGTTAAATATTTTTCTGCCTAATGTAATATTGTATTTAAAAGTTTTTTGAATGATGAAGTTTTTGATGGGAAAAGGATTGGATGGATCATTAAGTAAATTGTGAATATGAAGTTTATTAAAAACCAGATGAGAAAAATTTATCACCAAGAGAGAGTTATTTATTTTTTGACCAGACTTTAAATCAAGTTTAATATTAAAACACTCAGCCCTATAGTGTAAAATATCAAAGAATACATCACTGAAGTGTGAATCAAAAGAATGAGAATGGAATACTTTAAAATATTTAAGAAGATACTTCTTTTTGATTCCAAAAATAAAATTACGTATAACTTTCCAATTATAAGACTGAAGAAAAATACTTTCTAAGGATTTGAGATTTTGTAATATATATGAAATGTCCAGATGTTGGGAAGAAGACCTAGAAGAACCCCTAGAAGTTCTAGTAGTCTTTTTATATAAAGAGTGATTTAGAGTTTTATAAATATTACTGTAAAATTCAATTTTTGAAACCTTGGAATAAACAATATGTTGTTTATTATAAACATTAGAATTTAAACCAAAAGGATAGATAGTATTCAGTGATTTAATATATTGTGATTCAAGTAAGAGTCGTTCATTCAAATTTATATATATATATTAATTATTAAAATTTGAAGAAATTTTCGAAGAAAAGTTTTCCACAGTTTAATTATGCCCTGCAAATACAATAACAGACGTAGGCTTAACCTTTTAAATTTTACTTAATGAAAAATAACAGTCAGATTATTTTTTGCTTAAGCAGTACAGAAAAAAAATTGAAACATTTTAATTTTCTTAAAAAAGAAAAAAAAGAAAAACTTTCTTCAAACTTTTTATGTGCAATTGAAATAAAATAAAATAAGCTTGCTTTGCTTCGCTTGTACGAGAAAGTTATACCAATAAAATAATAATAATAATAAAAGAAATTTACAAAGAAGAAATATTGATAATTAGTTAAAAGATGGACAATTCATTAATGTTTTCCAAATTCATCGTTTCATTTCTTAATAGTTTTCATATACAGAGAGAAAAGTGCCAAATATAGGAACGACCATTTTTTGATTAGAAAAAGTATATTCATTTATTAATCCATATAGAAACAGAAAAAGGAATATTATATAAAATATATATATAACATATATACATGTAAACTGACTAAAAATACTGCAATATAATCGATTTTATATTCATTATAAATGCCATGGTAGAAATATGAAAAGAACGGCAAAGACCATTCTAAATTTTAGTAGAATTGTTAAAAATATGAAGCTACTTTTGTGCCGGATAATTTCAGTAGACATCTGGGACGTACAAAAGGTTTAAAAATTTCCGATATGATAGACAGCTATCCGATATGATAGACAGCCAAACTAACAGACAGCTGTTTCAGTAGCATTTAGCATAAAGAAATCAGTATGAATAATATAGTAATATGCACTGATGGCGTGCGCTAAATGCTGCTACATATAATAGCAGTCTGCTACTCTATTATTTCCTTTGATGTTCATGTTGCTCGTTATTATTATTCCTAGATTATTTATTTAACACCTATTATCTTGTCAAAATACTGTGTAAGCAAGTTTTAGTCGACATACAAGGGTAAGGAAATGGAATAGTTTTTACGTTTTTTATTTATTTATTATTTTTTTTTTTTTATGAACTTAATGATTTAATTTTTACATAAAACATGATCGCGTGCTAACTTAAAAATAATAATGATAATAATAATAATGTGGTTGTGTCCCTACACGACTTTCTCTTACCCTGAAATTTAATACTATAAGTACAGGTTGGAAATTACGAAGTAACATAACGAGTACTGTTATGTAAACCTATGTTAAAATAATTCAAATTAGGCTTCAGAAGAGTTTTATATGATGATTAGTTCTGTATGAGGGGGGCTGCCATCCCCCCCTCAAACCCCCATTTCATTACTGCAACTACATTTATATAGAATTTAAATCTGTTATTAAAAGTTCACTTAAAATTATTCTGACATCTTTAACACGCAAAATTCCTTGAAACTTATCAGTCTTGATCAAACTTTTATAGCAACAAATTTATATTAATTTGAAAATACAACTTCTGGATCGCCTGAAATTATTTCTGTTTAAGTTAACAAACTTAAAAAAACTTGACTTTGGTAATCAGGAAACCTCAAAACGTGTAAATACACAAAAAACAAGCGATGAATATTTCTTAAAAACACACATTATTTATTATATGTGTATGAAGAATTCCTTTCTATTTCTAAACAGCTTTTGTGGCCATGGTAAAATATTATTGGAAAGCACTTCTACTAACATTAAAAAAGAATGTTACCGCTTAAATATTTGGCAGCCCTGTTCATCTTTTGAAGAATATGAACAAATCACATAGTGCGCCTAAATACAATTCTATAGTAATAATATACGGCACAACCTGAAATGCACTTCCATCAATTTTCAGCCTATACTTCGTTTATTACGAACATTTATGATTGAAATTTTTTATTATTCTGATTTTATCAATTCTTTGAATATATCATCATATACCTTAATTATATATAGAAATTATATACCTTAAGTTAAAATAATTATATACCTTAAATATTATATAGTGAGAACACTGAGGTGTAATTTACAATCTCGAACACAAATATTTAAACTTCGTTACTATTTTAGATTGTTATCAGGTTTGCTAAAATAGAGCATACGTAAGAGTGCAATAATAATAATAATAAGCAGAACTATAGAGAAACCGTACTTTTTAATGAGATGCCCTAAGAATACAAAGCAGAAACAATTCCAAAGCTTTACACTGGGCAGAGAAGGAGGGTGATCGAGAGAACCTGTTAATCTACTTGATGTGTAGCTTCGAAATCTAGTTAGAAATACCCGATTTAAATCTAAAAAAAATTAATGTAGAAAGATGCATCATATTTTCTAACCTAATCAAATAAAACATGAAAATCGTCCTTAGAAATCACGTTCGAAAGGTAGGAAAATAACTAGGAGTCTGTACGTCCTATCACTAATTACTGAGCAGAACATTTTAATTTATTAAATATTACTTAAAATAGTCAAAAAGAAAACATAAATATTATATAAACCAGTAAACACTGTACAACATACTCGTTGTAGGTCATGAATAATTGTTCGGATATTGACATAATCGGGATGATTTCGTGGTATTTTAGAAACACTTTTGTGAGGTCCTCTACACTGATTAATAAGTCTAAGCAAATATTTTTTACATGAAACATGCTTTTAAGCACCTCTGTAATGAATGTTAATTTAATTTGTTGAGTGCCGTGTAACCATGTTAAAATTTGTTTAAACGAAGCTCTGCTCATGGGCTGTAATAATAAGAAAAATTTCGGTGTGGCCTTGTACATGATCCATAAAAAATATAGAACATAAAAGTTATATAACTATTACGGTAATGAGCTGAACATGTGTACAAATTTGCAAGTCAATCAGCAATTTTTTGTGGCCGCTGCTGTAGTAGATGCAAATTCTTTATAACACGTGTACCAGTTTGCAAGTCAATAAAATGATGTTTGCGGACGTTATCGTGAAATATACAAATGCACAGATGTTTAAACTGAACATAAAAACTTCTTTATTCTTCACCTGGAGGTCTCCAGTGCTGTTTCGGAAATAAAAGATTAAAATACATTATTACGTTTTTTGATAATAATAATAATAATAATAATAATAATAATAATAATAATGCAAAATACAATTACATTTACTCAGAACTACAGAAACATTTCAAATACTTTTAAGCGCCATAAGTAAAAATGAAAATACGGAAGATGCCTTAAATTTTAAAGAGCTTTTGTTTTCATATTATATATTGTTCATTTATCTGTTTTAAAATATTGCGCATTTACGGTATGGCCCCCAAAATGATTTAATTAATAAACTTGTCTGCATACAGTACAGCAACATTTTATTTCCTAAAGTTCCTAAAAGCGGTATTTTTTTGCATTAGAAATGAATTCAACTGCTGTTTTCAAGCAAGTAAATCCTTATTTAACTGTAGTTAGTTTGTCTGTTAGTTAGTCTGCTGATTTAACTGCTTTTTAGCCAAAAAAAAAAAATGTTGCCAAATTGCATTTAAAGTGGTGTTGGTAATATTTTTTTAAATTAAAGTTCTCGTAGAGTATTTCAATTAAAGACACATAGTTTCTTTTGTTTTCCTGTGTTATAAAGATAATAATTTTTCAGATATAATTGGTAACAAGGGAAGACACATATAAAAATTAAATTTTGTATTTTAGCATGTATATATTTCATGTACAAAAATTTTCGAGTCTGAAATCTATTTGAACGAATGATATATAAAACTCGCACAATCCTTTATATTTACATGTTAAATAAGTTCGTATAAAATCATGAATATTATACTGGAAATATAACATTAGCAACATCAATGTTATTAGTTTAAATTAAATAATTCTTCTTTATTGTTAAAAAGCATTTTAGACTATGCTCTTGTTGCGTATTTCTTTTAATAAGAAGAAATTATGTTTTTCAATTTCTTGCACTCGAGATTTTAAATGCTTCAAGAGAATAATCATTTGTTTATTAAAATAATATCTTTATTCACGTTAAATTTTACTGATAAAGATTAAAATATAAATTAAAAATTCATTCAGTCAAATATAAAAATTACGAACATGATATTTAAAATAGCACAATAAATCTTTTTTTTCTTTTATTAGCAAAAATGCCTTTTTTTTTTTTTTTTTTGCCTCCGAGAGACAAAAAATTGATTAGCATTTTTATTATTATAATTAAGGAGCGAGGAAGGTTTTTAAAATTGAAAATAAAAAATCTCAACAACTGTCATTTATAGAAGATGTGAATTATTCAATTTCATTGCTCATTATGCAAACACTTTACAAATAATTAAGAATTGCCGTTTAAAATATTTGAAGGCTATTTTAAAGCATTTAAAATAGTTATAAAAATATTTTTGTTGTAGTTAATTTTTAATTAATACATATCTTTATAATTTTTAAAATTAATTTTATAGAATTTATATATTCAGATAGATAAACACAGGTAGAATCATTTCATTTAAATCCATGTACAATTTCACTTTCTGAACCATTTTAATCATTAAACATTATCGATTATCTAATTTTTTTATTTTATTTTTTTAAACTGTTTTAGGTATCCTCAATCAAATTTCATTATATTTACGGTTATGTGTGTGATTTAATGTGTTAATACGTAAGTGCTTCATTCGTTTCAGCTCAGAATGGATAAATAAGTTATAGGTCCTCGTCGCACAACTTGTATAGATTTTTATTTATGTAGTAACTACATTTTTTTTATCTTGAACACGAAACGCATTTCTTTATCATTACGGTCTATTGACTAAAGTAATTTGAATTACGATAGCGGCTAATGGGCTTATCTAATTTAGCTAAAAATGTACATGTTGTAAAGTCACTGTTGTCTGAAACCTAATTATATTTTACAGAGTACATGACATATAACGCCTTTACAAGAACATAAGGAAAAAAGTGTATCATTACAAATTACGGATTCAAATTAAAGTGCGCTACTATAGAAACTCTATGTTCAATTAAGATAACTTGAGGTAGGCTTTTCATAGGTCGCAATCGTCATAATCATCACAATAACTACAGAAATATGAGTGTAGGACTAATGGTGATTGTGATGCAAAAGGATTTTTAAAGATTGTTGTGTATGGATTCATATTTATACAAGTTCATTTTAATAATGTTAAGTGGTTTAATACATTAAAAAATATATATTTTTTATTTTTATTTTACTTTGTTAATATATGATTATTATGAGAATTGATGCACGCACACTGAGAAAACAAAAATATATCGTCTTTATCTAGAATTAATAAGTGGCCATTTTCTAAATCCCTTAACTAGAAATATAGATTTCCGAGCTATGCGCATAAGTCATGCCAATAAACTGAATAGACGAAATTATCAAGAATTTATAGTCTACACATTTGTAGAGGGTGAAACAATATTCTGAATATTCTGAGTCCTTCGTATGGCGAGAAATTCTCGCTTTGTTTTCTGGAATTGGGCCATAAACCAAGATTATAATTGATGAAACCCGCCTCTTGTGTTCGCATTTATTTGGAGATATTTTGAAATAGGTTTGACCTCAATAATATTGACAAAATCTCTAGAATTCTAATAAAGGTTTCCAGAACTCGTTTTCAAAGGGGACTAGTATTTATAAGGATGACATAGAACTATTTTTTCTCGAGCCACAATTTATATTCTAGATGTCAGTTACGAAATGTTTTCTCAGTGCAGTAAATTAATAGGTCTTTGCAGGTAACTATGAAAATAAGTGCACATACCTTGTACTACTAGGGCTCAAAGATTGAAATGCGATAAATGATTTAAAAGAGACAGAAACTGATTTGTGTTTTACAAATTTGCTGGAGATTAGTCGTTACAGGAAATTGTTTGTTAAAAATTTATTATTTTGTACATTGTCACGTAATTCTTTTTTAACACATTAACGTCTAGTGTACAAGTATTCAAATATGAGGATAATTACTACACTTTACATTTTTAATTATTTATTGAATTAGTCATGATTTAAATTTATTAAACGCCTTAAATCTATGCAATTGTTTGAGAAAGCGTCTGAAATCGTTCGATGGTTTTTATATGTGTATTCACTTATGTAGACTGTAACATAAACAGAAATATTTCCATATATATAAAAATGATTTGAAAAAAAAAAAAAAAAACCTTCATAATATATATATATATATATATATATATATATATATATATATATATATATACTTTACTATTTTCACTCTACTATATAGGAAAGAGTGTTGTACCATGGAACGCTTTTGCCTTGGGACATTGGCTATTTCTAAAAGCCTAATGGCAAACATTTTTTTCTATGTGTGTCCCTAACAAATAGATAACAGCGCAGTAAAAGGCAGCATCAGAAACGCTAACACAGGACTTAGTGAGTGAGAGAAAATTTCGTCGCTTAAAAGTAAGTATCTTTCTTATTTTAATATCGATTTCTGAACAAGTATTTGCAAAACTATTGTACTCACTTTTAAATGGATATTGAACAGAAGGTTTTTAAAGTTTTCGCGAAGAGAAAGTAATGACACTGCATTTTAATTGACCACCAGTTTAATTTTATTTAAATCGAGTGGGGATTGTACCTTGGGACAGTAAACCGTGTTGTACCTCGGAACATGTCCCAAGAAACAACATACGTCAGACATATGGTTCTCAGTAATTTATGTATTGTTTTTGTATAAATATCTTTTAGCATGTTGTAATATGACATTCTAATAATAATAATTTAGCATAATCACTAATAATCATTTAGCATAACTTTATATATATATATATATGATAGACAAATTGATTCAATTCAAACGTTATGTGAAGCTGTTGAATCCACAACAGTAAATGAGACAAATGATTTAACAGCTGTATGTGTAACACATTCATCTTCAAATTCGCAAGATAAGACATCACCAATAATGATTTGATACTTTCCCAAAGCTTCAGCTCAAAAAAAAAAAAAAAAAATGGCAATAGAATGAAATGAAAATTTTACATTTAACATATTCTCCTGTAAAATTGAAACTGAAACTGTAAAACAGCAAACTACTGCTTCCAGAATGGGAGGAAAGAATCACCTACAAACCAAATCAGCAGTTCAGAATCTGATACTGATAAACCAATTTTAACAAGTACAGATGAGGACAATATTAAATATGATCAAACCACAGACACATTAGAAAAATAGACACAGAACAATTATTATTATTATTATTATTTTGCAAAAGTATCTGAAATAACAGTAATAATATAAATATATTAAATTCTAAATTTGAACCTCCAGAAAAAAACCCTTTGTGTACGACCTTGATATGAACTACTGGAGGTCATTAACAATGAGGTTTTTAAAGTGCACATTGACAGTAACAAATTTATTTATGGATATGGAAATTATGATATTTCTTCAAACATTGAGTGTTAAACACTCACTTAGATCTGAACGAGAAATCTCACAGTTGACCTTACATCATATAATGTTAAAATAGGGTCTTTATCAATACTTGGTTAATTAACGAATAAGATTTGAACTTTCAAATTTATTATTACTTGTGTAATGCATATGCAAGTGTATTTTTTTTTTTTTCATTTAATGCTTTCAAATATAATTTTTTCTAATAATTTGCATGAAACATGTTTAGGCTAAGACTACTGCGTTAAATTGGAAACATGTCCCAAGGTGGAACAGGGTGTTGTACCTTGGGACAGTTTACACGTCCTACATTAAATGGCTGACATTTTTCTTTAAAACTTTTATAAGTAAAATAATATATCATAGAGAAGAATGTTGGTGTATTTCAACATTGTATATTATTTAGAATATAAATCTAATAATACATAAGACAATCTAATATAATTCTAACATATAAATCTATTTAGAATATAAATCTAACTTCAATTTTAGAAGTTAAAAATGAAAATGTAAAAAGTGTCCCGAGGTACAAAACTTTCCCCTACATATAATTTAATATATAATAGACACACCCAGATATATATATATATATATATATATATATATATATATATATATATAGGCATGTACATAGTTGAAAGATTTCATTATAAAGTTGTGTTCATTTTAACAGGAACTTTTTAAATATATTGGGGAATGCCTCCTGTTTTGGGCATTCGCAGGTTATGGACACCCTACCATATATTAATAAAAAAGCAAATATGGTGAATTTTAGTACTGTGAAACATGTACTGTGACAGTATGCATATTTTTGCGTTAACACCGAAGTAAATAGATGCATTTTCTTAGTAAATGCAAGCATCGAAAAAAAAAAAAAAAATCTGAGAGAAAGCGACACAAAAGTTATTAATGAATATTTTCAGAATGCGATAAATCGAAGTGCATAAATTCAAAAGTGTAAATGTAAGGTATATTTATGCAGTACATTTCTTATATTTTGTGATGTAATATCGAATTCAGCCAAAATATGTACTGAAAATTGCTTTTTCTGCCATTTCCGATTGTGGACACCTTCATGCCACCGGTTGCGGGCACAGATGTTTTTTTTTTTTTTTTTTTTTTTTTTTTTTTTTTTTTCATTTAAAATGTCTGTTTGACTTATAAACTGCCAAATATGGTCGTTTATATCAAAATAACATATTTTATTAGTGTCCATTTTTTTAACAATGTCTACCTCGAAAACGTTAACCGATCCAAAAGAAATGGTTATAAAAGCCCTGGTTAAAACCATTTAGTGTTACTTAGTGAACAAGAATTATTAGTAAACATCCATTACTTAGTGAACATCCATTAAATCAACTGCTCGAGAATATGGACATCCTGGCAGCATATAAGTCCCTCCAGAATAAGCCTAGAGAAAGTAAGACTACTCCCTCTTTCAAAGTTCCGGTCAAACACGCTAAAAATTGGAGTTTCAACAATCTAAAGATGTCGAATTCTGTGTCATATGTTTGAAGCACATGCCATTATGCCTGACAAGAGCCATCTCAACCGAATGCAACGCATGTGAACGTCTGATGTATTTGAAGTGTGCTAATATGCATGCAAATTATTTTACTTCCAAGCATCGCACTTCTGATTTGAGTACGAATACTATGACGAATAAAATTGAAAAAATGCCATTTTCTGTTATTATTTCGGCCACTGAATCCTTACAAAATAAATATATTTTTCTGTTTTCAGTATTTATGGTGGTTTTTCTTGTTATTTTCCCTTTTTTAGCGGATTTTTCAAGTGTGCCCGCAACCGGGTACATTTTTTTTTTTTTTTTTTGGTCAAAAATGATCACTTCACAAAATTGGTAATATTTTTTTTTCTGGTTAACGGAATCAATACAATTACTTTATCAAACTTTAGCTAACGGTTCTAGCTTTCCATTGGTATTCATATGTTTGTATATTATCTACTCTATCAAAAGGTATAAGCCCACATCGAAACTGTGCCCACAACCGGAGATATTCCCCTACATATGAATCACTCAAGGAAGGATGTCCTTTATTTTTTTTTTTTTTACCTGTATCATAATAATCTAAAAATAGCTTTCAATGTTCACATTATATTTTGTATTGCTTTTATTTATGTACATTACATGACAATTTTCTGCGAACACTAGCTAATTTTGTTTAAGTCAATAAGTGTTTCTCTTTGTCAATCTGCCTATCCATACATCTCTCTCTTTCTCTATCTATCTATCTATCTATCTATCTATATATATATATATTTAAAATATCTATTCAAAATTAAATTTTTTGTCTTAGGTAAAAAAAAAAAGACAATGTTACGACAAAATAACGTTACTATTTTAAAAATAAAAATTAATTTTCCCTTTCATTATTGCGGCAAGCGGCAGTATATGACAGTTATTTCAGTGCACCGTGTTATCGGTTATCTTTTCCGTATTTCAGTGATGCAATTATAGTTCAATTGCTGGAGGCTTCTGACAATTTCTTTGTACTTCAGTAATCCTTTAACCATTCGATTAAAGTAATAAGTATTTCGCACTGCCTTAAGGTTAGAGTGTTTTTTCGATATAATAAAAGTTCGAAGGAACGACTCTAAGGTTAAAAAAATAATTTTGAAAAATTATGAAATAAAATCAAATAAGAAACAATATGTTTCTTTGCATTTTTTTTTTTTTCATTATTTGTTGTATCGTTTAATTTTAAAATTAGAAATTTATCTATCAATATAGTATTATAATTCAATAATTACATTGTTTAAACAATATATCCTAACATTGTTGGGTGTTAACATACATCTTTGTTTGTTTTACGTTTTCAAGTTTTTTTTTTTTTTTTTTTTTTTTTTTTTTTTAATAAATTGTATATGTTGATAAAAATACTTTAATTTTCTTTTAATTTTTAAAGATTTTTTTATATTAAGTATAAATATTTTTTTTTTTTTTTTTTTTATAATTACGTTTTCAATTATCTTTATGAAATTAACATTTTGTTTATATTGGTTAAAATAAATAAAGGTTTCAGTTTTCATGTGTTTTTCGTTCTATTTTCTTTCAAATGGCTTTGAACATCTCTCTCTCCCTCTCCCTCCCCCCCCCTCTCTCTCTCTCTCTCTCTCTCCTTTTTTTAAAAATTAAATTATATAAATATGATGAACCACATTATTTCAGATATATTAAGCTGGTTAATATTTTATGTTAATTCATATAATATAAACGAATTCAGTTTTTATTAGGTATTATCTATTCTGTCATTACAAGTTATATCATAAATAAAACAACAAATCCGGAAAAATAATAATACGTACAGAAAATTAAAATAAAAAAGGGATCTCTCTTTCCAACTATTTTGGAAAAATAGGAAAAACAACGTTTTTCGTAATTTTTAAATTCATCATGTATAGATATATATTGGGGTTATATATTAATATAAGTAATATATTACTATAAGTAATATATATCAGCATCTCTCTCTCTCTCTCTCTCTATATATATATATATATATATGATAAAAACAGATAGTTACATATAAATATGTGCTTAAATCGATATATTAATTCATGCATATACCGGGTTCAATATTTTATCATCAGGCAAATATATGTTTCCTTTGAAACCGTTTATCTAAAATATGTACTCTCATTTGAACAATAATTTTTTAATTAATAAATAAAGATGTCATGATATGAAATACTCAGAATATAAATGTAAATAATAGATAATGTAGACAATATCTAGATAAATACAATTAAAGGTATTTTAAGTTGTCATTATTAAAATGATACACACTTGAAGATTAAATGATGAAATGGGATACGTGCTTGAAATGTGAAAGAATATATGTAGCCTGCATGCTTTTATTCTCTTGTAATGAATTTACTCTAAAAATTGAGTTATTTGTAACATAAATTTCTTAAGGCTGTGTTACATTAAATCTATTTTTGAATTTTATTTCAGATATTTTAGTGACTTACGTAAATTTAAACAATATTTTTAACCTAAATATAAAATAAAAGTAAATTTATTAATTAATTAAATTTAAAAGAAAAAATAAACTGTAAAATTCTGAAATACTTTCGGATATGTTATAAATTTGAACACAATATCTTAAAAAAATAACATACACACACACACACACACACACACACACACACACACACACATACACACACACATATATATATATATATATATATATATATATTACGATACTTTAAAATTAGATTTTTTTTTTTTTTTTTTTTTTTTTTTTAAGTTAGTTTCTAATAATTCATGAGTATTGATAATAAAGGCCCCTAAAGAATATTTTCTGCAATTTTTCAGTCATATTATACTGTTAAAAGTTTCATAAAAAAATTGTTTCGACAAAATAAATAAATGAATCACAGAAAATCGTATTGTCAAATTTTGTTATTAAAAGTAACAGCCTTTAATATCTGTGAAGAACGCTTCGTACTTATATACACTTAGTTATAGTTTTAAATTTTGTTAAAAATAAGCTTATTATTTTACGCCTAAATGACATGAATTAACTATCTGATCTCTAGTTTTTTTTTTTTTTTTTAATAAGACAAAAGCCATATTTACTTTGTTCAAAACAATGGCGAAAAGAACAAAGGAAAAAAAACATGAATTAATTTGCTTCTATAAGGAAAACTAAAGCATTAAAAAAAGAAACGGCAAAGAAAAAAAGACTTTATATATATATATATATATTTCGGCCTTCAAACAATGACATATTTTAAATAAAATTTTATTTTTGATATACTTGTAGAGAAATGTGCACAAAAGATTTATCTATTCAGCTATTGAAAAAATCTGTCACATTTGTATATTCCGTCTTTCAGTTCTTGAAAAGAAGCATTCAGAGAAAGGGGGAAAAATGAACAAAATAATTCTATCGTTACAATGGAGCTTGTCTCATAGTTTATATATTTTACGTTTAAAAGAAATTTCCAAAATTTTTAATGTTCGTTCGTTGAATTATGCATGAATTTTTTATTCAATGATAAATTCCATGAATATTTATGTCAATATATATGTATATATATATATTTAACAAAATCTTCTGAATATGTATTTTATTTCATGCCTTCTTCTGTCAAAAATATTATATATATATATATGTATATATATATATATATATATATATATGTTACCGCTAAAGCGCAGAAATCAGTTAATATGCTGATTAGTTAGGTAATCTGCACATTAACTGGGGTGATCCGTTAAAATGAGAAAAATTGTTTCATTTCTCAAATTACCTAGGTAATCTGCGAATTACCTAGATAATCTGCACATTACCTGCTAGGCACTCGTTAAAGTGAAATAAGATCTTTGGTGGAACAACAGCAACGTTTCTGTTCTGTTTGTTTATTTTTTGAATTTAAAGTATCAAGTTAAATACAATCGAGCAATCAACACATTACTTGATCGAATCAATCATAAATCAATTGAAAAACTACAATATAAAGAATCAAACAGTTTAAAATATTATTGTAATCAACCTTTTACACGCCAATGTTCCATAAATGGAACATGGGATTAAAAATTCATTTAAAAATTAAATATCATGAATACTGACTTGGAAAAATTATCAGATATAATAGAAAGATGACTTGATTTTTTTGAAATATAAATTACAGTTCAATCATAAATGGGTAAATGTACAGAAGATTATAAAAATGACCTATTTTACCATTTTCCCTTTTACCCTACAGTTTAAATATTCACATAATTTAGAAAAATAAGAAAATGCTTCTAAAAATTGGTTGACATGTTTAAAATAGCTTACATTATTAAAATAAACTATAATATAATAATATTAAAATAAAATAACATTAAACTAATAATATTAAGTATAATAATATTAAATATAATAATCTTAAATTATATTACAAAATTTCTTTTACACATTTTAATGATAGAGATCTTTAAACTGAAGCATTCGATAAGAAAATATGTAAAAAACTAATTACACACGGATCTGAATGCAGCGTGTAAAAGGTTAATGAAATTGAGATAATATTATTTATTTAATTTTCGATACCTAAAGAATCGCGTTAATGCAATCAAGCAAACAGCAAATTAGTTGATAGAATCACTCATCAATCAATTGAAAAGCTATAATACAAATAATCAAACTGTTTAATAACTGTTTATTACAATTAAGGAACTAACAATAACTGTTTATTATAATTAAGGAAATAAATTTGCGAAACATAAAATAACATTCTGCTTACTTGTTAGTGCAGTCTAAAGCTTGGTGGCATTTTGAATTGCATAGCAATTTGTTTTTGCGACACTCACATCTATTCGTAGTACATTTAGTTTTGCAATTACATTTTTTAAAACTCTTACCGGTACTAAGGGATTGTTTTATTGCTGTTTGACGTAAAGATATTTCTACAGCAGGGACATCTTCTTTCGTTAAAAATTTCTCTTTGCAAACACTGAATTCGGATCTCGCATACAATTGTTTTAAAATGCCCGTTTTAGTACCAAGTTTATAAAACCCATCCTCCGTTTTACTAAGAACCACAGCTAAAATCGAACGGGCATCAGTTTTTGCTCTGTCCACGTCGGGTATTTTAATTCTCACGGTGACACCTTCATCGATATTTGGATGCTTCCCATTAGAAACTGCTAACATTTTCTTTGCTTGATTTTCTAAACCTTTCTTGGCCTCGTCACGCTGTATTTTCTGATTCCTATTCTTTTTACAAATGTTGCACAATACATTATTACAATACCCTTCCTCATTAGGATCTATTTCACCACAAATCACGTGAACAAACATATCACACGATTTACACTTGTGAGCATCTGATGCTGCTTTTGAACAAACAATACACACCATGTCTTGTATAGTCCTTTTTAGAGGCTCTGTACAAAATTGTGATGGCGATTCTGTTGAAGTTGAAAGTAATTCAGTGATGACTTCTTCAACATGCATAAGTGATTCACTGGAGGTGCAGGGTAACTGAATATTATACATCACTGTGTCTGTTTCCTCAATCAACGGTGTAGAAAGCAGTTTAAGATTACTATAGATAAATTCTTGTATTTCTGTAGAAGCCGGAATGTCCTCTTGAGTGAGATTTGACACTGATCCCATAATCACTGTCTCTCGTGAATCTTCCCAAGCAGCACCGAAACGTTCTCTGAACGTTCAAAAATTGTTCTGCAAACACGTTCTAAGAACGTTCACTTTGAACGTGTTATAGACGTCTATTTGTCCATCTTAAAGAGGTACAATAGTACGGTTCAGAGAACGTTCAATGAACGTGTAACTATCACCATCGGTGTTATAGAAGCGTTCTGAGAACGTTCTATGTATACGGTCTCAGAACGTTCTAAACGTGTTTAGAACGTTTTCAAAACGTTATACACATTTTCAGAAAGTTCTAGAAAACGTACTGTAAACGTTCTAAAATAGTGTAGAAACGTTCTGAAAACGTTCTATACACACGTTCTCACAACGTTATGTAAACAATTTTTGAACGTGCTAAAAATGTGTTTCATGTATAATAAAATGGAAGAACTCGCAACATTTGTTCCCGGTCGAAAGAAGACACGACCCTTCGTCAGACGAACATAGTAGGCACGAATGCTGCAAATACAAGAGCTATGTTGCAGTTTTTTTTGCAGCACTCGTGCCTACTTTGTTCGGTTGATGAAGGGTTGTGTCTTTTTCGACCCGAAACAATTGCTTGATATAATATTAATAAAATAAAATAAATAAATAAACTTCAAAATTTGAAACATTTAGAAGTATTAAGAATCACCTTTATATTGTTTGTCTATTTTTTTTCTTTCTTTCTTTTCTTTCTTTCTTTTCTTTCTTTCTTTCTTTTATTTTTCTTCCTTTTGGATTTTGTAATTTATTTGTATGTACGTGTGCATATTTGCCTTTGTGTTATAAAATTTTACATACACGTCTTCAAATATAATAACATACAGTATTTTCTTTCTTTCTTTCTTTTTTTTTTCTTTTTTTTAAACTATAATCAAAGAAAACTGAAAAATTTTAAGATGCTCCTTACTCACTAATTATTATTTTTCCCTTTGATTTTACATTATTATATTTTAACAATAGAACTTAACCATATTTGGGTAATTAATTTGTGAATTTCTTGTTAAGTTAGAATATATATATATATATATATATGTGTAAATACTGAAACTTATTGCAAACTTTTGGCATTCAAACATAGAACTATTTTTAAAACTTTAACCTATCAATGAATTCACAAATGAATACCTAGATATGTTATATATTCTATTGATAAAGAGTAATAATGTACAAATGATGGGAGAAAATAAAAATATTAAAGAGAAATATTTAAAAAAAAAAATTAATTAATTAATCTATTTTTTTTTTTTTTTTTTTAAATCGATTTTGTGATGTTTTAATTTTAAAGTATTGATTTAAAACTTATGAATTTTACTTACACATGCATTGAAATATAACAATCTATATTAATAAAATCAGAGTTTTGTCTGTAAATTTGCCGGAATCGAAAAATTTTGCGATATCTTCACGTTTCACACCCCATGAAAGCCGAAAATGACTTCAGAAAATTTTGCCTGTGTGTGTGTGTGTGTGTGTGTGTGTGTGTGTGTCTGTGTGTGTGTCATCGAGTCCGAATGTCGCTTTTTTTGTCCGGGCATGACTCGGGAACGGCTGGACGGAATTCAACGACGCTTGGCAGGAATTTAGGTCTTCACCCAACTTAAAATTATATCTATCAACTTTTCAGAAATTCCCACCCGTTCCCCCCCTAGGGGGTAAAAGACTAAAACACGTTTGTCCGGGCATCCCTCGAGAACGGCTGGACGGAATTCAACAGCGCTTGACAGAAACTTAGGTCTTCACCCAACTTGAAATTATATCTATAGAAATTTTCAAAATTATGAATAGTGTTAAAATTGTGGGTAAAAAACGCCTGCGCATGCGCCATAAATATTTTTTCACTAAAACGCTTTGAATGGAAAAATAAAATATAAAAATAAATTTTTAAGTTAAAGACTTTTTTATTCGCGTATTTCGCACTACAAATTATGGAAAGATTGAAATGATCTGAGTTTCATACTTTAGTTAATTTTAAAAAATCTGATTGTCGTATCGAAAAACTGTTTACACCACAGGATTCAGAAAAATCACCCCTTTCATTTGGTACTGAATTTGTAACGATAGGTCTGATATTTCTAATTTATTTTCCAATTTTTCCATTTTTCCGTTGCCACTTAAATTTCACACTTTAGTTATTTTTTAAAAATCTAATTGTCGCATCGAAATCCTGTTTGCACCCCTGGATTCAGAAAAATTACCCCTTTTATTTGGTATCAAATTTATAAATATAGGTCTGATATTTCTAATTTATTTTACCCTTTTTCCGTTTTCAACCCAGATTCGGTATGGAACAGCTTTAGTATTGGATCCCTTTGGCAAAATTTGAAATTTGGCTCCGAAGTAGTTCTGACGTTTCTCGCCAAGACCTTTAATTGCACAATTGAGATAGCCAATTCAGTTCATCGCAAAAATGGCTTAAAATATTTAAAGTCACCAAAGGGTTCCCATACTAAAGCTGTGCTTTTTGTATTTATTAGTGCTAGAGGCCTATTTCAGTCGGTACAGTTGTCGAATTTTTATAGGTCACTCTTAATTAGTGCTAGAGGCCTATTTCAGTCGGTTTATTAAATGAGGATATATTGAATGAAGTCCCCCCCAGGCCCAACTTTGACATGAGTCCCCCCCAAGGTACCCCTATTTCAGTAGGTACAGCGTTGTCGAATTTTTATAGGTCACTCTAAATTAGTGCTAAGGGCCTATTTCAGTCTGTTTATTGAATGGGGATTTATTGAATGAAGTCCCCCCAAGGCACAACTTTTACATGAGTCCCCCCCAAGGTACCCCTATTTCAGTCGGTACAGCGTTGTCGAATTTTTATAGGTCACTCTTAATAGTGCTAAGGACCTATTTCAGTCGGTTTATTGAATGGGGATTTATTGAATGAAGTCCCCCCAAGGCCCAACTTTGACATGAGTCCCCCCCCAAGGCCCAACTTTGACATGAGTCCCCCCCAAGGTACCCCTATTTCAGTCGGTACAGCGTTGTCGAATTTTTATAGGTCACTCTTAATTAGTGCTAAGGGCCTATTTCAGTCGGTTTATTGAATGGGGATTTATTGAATGAAGTCCCCCCAAGGCACAACTTTGACATGAATCCCCCCCCAGGCCCAACTTTGACATGAGTTCCCCCCCAAGGTACCCCTATTTCAGTCGGTACAGCGTTGTCGAATTTTTATAGGTCACTCTTAATAGTGCTAAGGGCCTATTTCAGTCGGTTTATTGAATGGGGATTTATTGAATGAAGTCCCCCCAAGGCCCAACTTTGACATGAGTCCCCCCCCCAGGCCCAACTTTGACATGAGTCCCCCCAAGGTACCCCTATTTCAGTCGGTACAGCGTTGTCGAATTTTTATAGGTCACTCTTAATTAGTGCTAAGGGCCTATTTCAGTCGGTTTATTGAATGGGGATTTATTGAATGAAGTCCCCCCAAGGCACAACTTTGACATTAATCCCCCCCCCAAGGTACCCCTATTTCAGTCGGTACAGCGTTGTCGAATTTTTATAGGTCACTCTTAATAGTGCTAAGGGCCTATTTCAGTCGGTTTATTGAATGGGGATTTATTGAATGAAGTCCCCCCAAGGCCCAACTTTGACATGAGTCCAACCCCAGGCCCAACTTTGACATGAGTCCCCCCCAAGGTACAACTTTGACATGAGTCCCCCCAAGGCCCAACTTTGACATGAGTCCCCCCCAGGCCCAACTTTGACATGAGTCCCCCCAAGGCCCAACTTTGACATGAGTCCCCCCCCAAGGCACACCTTTGACATGAGTCCCCCCAAAGCACACCTCCCCCTCATTGGGAAAAAGAGAAAAAACGTTGTTTCGCGGCTATAAGACAGTTTGGAATTTTTGGACAGTTTGGAACGTTATTTGTTACAGTATCTGCAGCTGAAACACATTGGTTTGATTTAATGAAAACTTTATCATGGAATTTAGATCGTCATGAATTAACTAAAGAAGAATTTGTCGATATTAACAAGTTTAGCAGTAGGCCTCTGGCACTAAATTAAAATCTGTCAATGTCAGATTTTCATGTTTTAAATAATGAAATAATGTCGTGTCTATATATTTTCTTTACTTACTTTTTTTTTAATATTTTCTATTAAAGGAAACTATAATATTTAAAGGAAATATTCCTTAATATATAAAGGAAACTATAATATTTTCTATTAAAGGAACTTCTGTGGTCACGAAATTTTGTGAAAAAATTGTTTGTATGCAACCGGCACTTATTGTAACGGGATTTTACGAAATTCGAAATCCCCCCCCCCCACCACCACCTTCTCGGAGTCGGAGGGCAATAAGTATGTGTAAAAACACGTTTTTCCTTTTGAATTCGCTTTGAATTATCTTAGAATGGCGAATTTTTGTGTGTGGATATTGATTAAGTGTACGCATTATGTACATTAGTGGGATTTTACAAAACTTCGAACTCATCTTCTGAGGAAGGGGAAGTAAGAAGTGGGTAAGTTGTGCCGAAGACAGTGGGGACCCAGACTCTTCACGTTGCGAGCGAGAAAACCTCTACCAATCACAGCGAGAACTTATGTTATTAATAAAGATTAATGACAACTCATTTAAATTTAATGTCCAGCGAAGCGGGCAAAGCCTGCTAGTATAAAATATGATAAAATTTATTGAAAATCTTTTAAATATAAAATAAATAAATTTCAAAATTTAAAATATTTTTAAAAATTTTTAGAGAGCCGGCTGCTAACTATTTTTTCCCTTGATTTTACAATACTACACTGTAACAATAAAATCTAAACAAGTATACTTAAATATATCTAACATTAAATTGTAATAATACAAAATCGAATGGGGAAAAAATAGTAATAATAATAAATAATTAAAAGGTATTTAGCATGAAAAATTTAAAAAATTAAAGTTTTCAAATTATTATTATTATTACTCTTTATTTATTTATTTATTTATTTTTTATGGTATTTGAAAACTTTAATTTATTTAATTTTGTTAAATTTTAATGCAGATTTGGGCAAAACTATGCAAATCCTAGACTAGACATATGAAAATTGTGTAGAATAAACTTATCTGTAATATTGTATCCAAATCTCAGGAAGAAATCTTAAACCAAACGCAATGAAAATGATGGCAGAAAAAGTTACCGTTATCTATCTTGGACCTTGGAGTCCGTTTTCGTGCTTCCGTACTCATAACTGGCAAACCCAATAAAAATTTCACAGTTTGGCGAATTTTTTTTTTTTTTTTTTTTTTTTTTTTTTTAAGATTCAAGATTTAGCAAAATGTATGTCCCTTTTATATTATTAATTGAAAAGAATTTATTTTAGTTATATTTATTATTTTTATGAGAAATACAATACTCAAGATTTTTATTCAGATTTTTTTTTTTTTTTTTTTTTAAATATTACGTGTTATTGCGTATCTATTTAATAATATTTTACAAAATAATTGACGTTTATTATGAAGTAAAATATAAAAATTTTATCGTAACTAAAATAATCGCATACCTGCTTATATGAATCAATTACAATAAATTACAGGAAATGTTAAACTCGTGTCTTGTGCTGACTATCACACGATTCTTTTCTTTATTTTCCAATACAATTCACATAGTTTAGATCAAATCACACATTTTACATAGTAAAATTGAAAAACAAAATAAAATAAAATAAAATAAATAAATAAATAATAATAATAATAAACTTTTTTTTTTTTTTTTTTTTTTTTTATTAAAAAAATATCGATAACTTTGTTTTACATTATCACACATAAGTGATTCAACCGTTCGTTTTAAAAGATATGAACGAGTAATTTTGAAAAAAATATTATAAAAATTTACACACCCGAGGAGTGGAGAAGGATTGTTAAAAGTCTTCATGTTCACCGTTAATATTTAAAAAAAATCAGTTTCACAATGTTCAGCTAAAGAAATCCCTATTGTGTGCATTTATAAGAAATTTTCTCCTCTATTGTAATATTAAAATTTTGAAAAAATAAATGACAGCGCAACTTGTTGAGCGTTATATGTGTAAAACAAAAGAGGCATTTTCTAAGAAATATCAATTTTTTATTAGAACATCTTAAAAAGGGAAAAATCTATCGAAACGCGAAAGTCAAAAATATTTACGAATCAAATCTTTCTTCTTTTTATTATAGAAGAAAGTAATAAATAAATAAGGAAAACAATATTTTTAGCTACTTTTTTTTATTGTTTCAGCTTCTAAATTTACAATATCATAAAAATCATTTACAACGTATCATCGCTGTTTATTATTATTATGTTTGTTACTTACATAAGAAAAAAGCACTAGATTGTTAAAATGTTCAACTTCCGGTTTTCGATTAATATACACGTTTTGTGATTTCTGAGTATGATTTGGCTTTTTATCATTTGAAAATGACTGTGAGTTCGTTAATAAATAAATAAATAAATAAATAAAAATAAATGTGGACGCGGTTTCTCACAAAGCAATTGACGCAAAGTAACATAACATTTGAATGGACCTGGATTTAGTGCTTAGTAGCTGTTACGATATTATCGTCCATCATGTGGCGCTGATATAATGTGATCCCATTTAAGGAAAGGTTGTATCACAGCTTGTATGATACATAAATGCACTAAAGTTATATATGAGATCAGCATTATGTAAATCTCTGCTGATTCAATTTGGGTGCATATCGGTCGACAGGTGCCTCTGCTATGCTGCAATTTAATCTTGTTAACGGGAAGCAATATATCAGTTTCTATGATATTTAAAGTCATCACATTTCGTTTGTGAGATGGCTATTGTAAAGTTAAACAAATTAATTTTCCATATCGTCTATTTTAGGTAGCGCTACTACGTTGATGTTTTACCCGTTTACTTAAAATCTTATTTCAATTTCTGTTATTTAAATACACCAAACTTGGTATGTGAAAAATATATTATTAAAATTTATTCTGATTAAATGCGGATATAAATTGGCAAACAAGTTGTGCTGCTATTACTTTGTACGATTTCTAGATGTCTACACTTCAGCATCAATTGCTGAAAATTATACGAAATTACAAATAAAAAGTTTATTATATGAAAGTAAATTGATTAAAATTCTGTATACGCTAATCGTAGGTAACGCTGTTCATATAGAATGATATAAAAGAAAGTTTTATGATGGTCCGAGCATAACAAATTTTGTATTATATCTGTGTCTCTCAACGAAAAAATAGTTATATTTTTATTGATACGAGTATAATACAGAAATTATTTATTTTTTAGTAATAAATTTCATAATTAACAAAAGAGAAAAATAATTCGGACCTCATAGTTTATAAAAAATTTTCCATCTCTACTTCACTATATTGTTTAATTTAGTGATAAACCCTAGAGATAATGCCTTATAATATGCTTGATTTCAAATGAAGAAGAAGAAATCTCCCGAAATCTATCTTTAGAGCTTTATATAGAAAATAAAAGTTTAAAATAGGTTATTTTTTAAATAGCTCTTATATCATATAAACTTTTTGTGCACATTATATGTTGTGCAACAAAAAAGTATAGAAATAAAAAAAAATTATACTATTGAATATTTACAAGGAGCAATTTCGAATTATATATCATATTTTTTCGAAAAATATTTGTGAGACCCTTTAAAACAATCATTAATATTAATCTTAGCATATCCTACACGTTTTATTTTGCCAAATCGCAATAAATATGCCAAAATGATATACATTCCTGCTTCCTGCGTAGTTTAGCAGAGCAGATGGCCGCAGCACACGTGTCGGAATAATTGCTGATTAGGCGAAATGCAGTTCAAACATTAACATCCGCATTTTTATACTATTTAAAACTTAAATATTTTTATAAACTAGTATATTGCGGCCATTACAAATATTTCTTTTATGCTTTTCTGTACAAGTACATGATATTTATTAAAATTATTTTCTATGATGAATACAGACGATTTTCATCTGAAAGAAGTAAAACATTAAGCATAAAAAAAAAATCTATGGTATACAGAAGATATTTTAGAAAATGTGTTTTATAAATAAAAAATGTAAAAAATTGATAATATTGTTTTAAATTTTCACAGTTTTTTAGGGTTCAAGCATTCGTTTTAAACGTATGGATGACTTTCTTTATAAAACAAACATGTTGAAATTTTAACCCATAGAAAAAAGCGATGACCTACAAAAATCACCCCTTGATTTTTTTTTTCTAGTTGGCTATTGCTATTACACACACACACACACACACACACACACACACATATATATATATATATATATATAACATAATTTCAATATCACATTTTTATACTATTTTTAGTTTAGAGCATTTATAAGTAATAGAAAGTATGCTATTGCTTTTCGGTTAACGAAATTAAATTGCAACGTACCAGCGACACCTGTTGATCGATATGCACCCAAATTGAATCAGCAGAGTTTTATATGATATCAATATTCCATATCAAGTGTGTGTATTTATAATCAAGTGCATTTATAAGTATTACTGTATTTATAATAATTTATATCACAAAATCTGAAAAATTGCTTTATGTTAGCGGGATTAATTGCAGAACAGCAGCGCCACCAGCTGGCCAATATACGCTTCTAAATTAGATCAGCGTAATTTTACATAATATCTTGCTTACATGTTAATTTGGTGCATTTATACACCGTAGAATCTGAGATATAACTTCCCCGATTTACAAAATAGCATCACCACCTTTCATTCGATACATTCAAAGAAAAATCATCAACAATTTAGGTCAAGATCTAACTAAATATCAAATTTTGCGAAATTCCGTTCATTGGTTTGTGAGATACAGAGTCCACAAAATTTTTACAATACACACACAAAAAGACGGACACGCAGATTGAAATTTTCTGAAAATGGTCGAATTGTATCCTGGATATCTCAATTGTATAAACTGCTGGAAAACCAGAAGTCAGAAATTTTCAATTATAAAATGCATTTTTCTCAGAAGAAAGTAGAAATACTATTACGTTAACTCAATATACCTCTGCTAAAATTTTATGAAACATATAAGATTGAATATCTGAAAAAAAAGAAAAAAAATGTCCGGAGTAATATGTTTTATTAAATTCAAAAAATAAAATTATAAATACAGATACTTAAACTTTATTTATTTTTTTTCCTATTACCTCATCACTATTACCATTCTTTAATAACATGTTAACAAGACGTAAAACTACAAATAAGGCAACATAAACAGAGAAAAAGACATTTTGTCTTATTCGTTACAACCACACTGAGACAGAACGTGTTACGACGGTGATACACTAGAACGTTTTTCTTAGAACTAGAATTGTACGTTTTATAGATGGTACAAAGAAAACCTTTTCAAAACGTTCTAAATATTACTATTTCTGAACGTCTAATAGAACGTTCTTTTGACACGTAACACCGTGTTTGAACGATTGTAACCGTCATTAGACGTTCACAGAACGTTCCCGTGCTACTTGGGTTGTAGAGTTTCAAGGTCGTCTTCAGTATTCATCGAATGTAATACACTTTGTGGTATAATAGAAGAAGTAGGTAAAGGAAATGAGAAGAGCAAAACTGGAGAGAGAGGGGGGAAGCAGTAGGGAAAGGAAATGAAAGGAGCGAAACAGCGAAAAACCAAATTAAAAATGGAAGGATAGGATAGAGTGACCATATTTTTCATATTGAATTTGGGTACAAAGATGGCGGTGTCCTCGAATTTCGAGGACAAAAAATAAATAATGAAATCACCTTCAATTATAAACTTTTAGTAATGTTTATGGAAAAAGCACGCAAAAGAACTTATTTCAGCTTATTTGTTATACATATAATAAATTATTATAATAAAACATTAATAACATTATAACCGGTGTCCCCAAATGTGTTGTAAGCGAATGAGAGAAACAAGCTTTTGAACTTTAACGATACAGAAGCCGTTAATCTGCAGATTACCTAATTAAAATGCGGAAAACTCTTTATTCCGCACTTTAACGGGCCATTTTAGTTAATCTGCAGATTAGCTAGGTAATCTGCAGATTAACGGATTTCGCGTTTTAATGGTAACGTCTATATACATATATACCCTATATACTAATATATCTATAGCATCTAAATGAATACTAAACAAAAGGTACAATACTAATTATTATTAATGATATTACAAATAATTTTCACAATATAAAATTGCACAACACCATTTAGATGCACCATTTCTAACTCTCCCTGGAAGCTTCGTTTATTAAGTGTATTCATAATTGGAATTTTTATAATTCTGATTTTATCCATTCTTTGAATATATCGTCATATACCTCGATTATATATGTATATATATATATATATATATATATATATATGTGTGTGTATTGTTTTGTTAAATGAGAACTCTGAGGTATAATTTACAGTCTCAAATCGAAATATTTAAACGTCTTTATTGTATTAGTTTGTTATCATGTGCGCTAAAGGAGAGAATGTTTAAGAGTAATAATAATAATAAGACGAAGAGGAAGAAGAAGAACTCGAAAAACTGTACTTTTTAAGGAGACGCCCTAAGAATACAAAGTAGAAACAATCTCAAAGCATTGCATTAGGCGGGGGAGAAGGGTGCGCGAGAGAACCTGTTAATCTACCTGATGTATGTATCAAAATCGAGTTAGAAACAATCCACTTAAATCTAAAATAAGAAGAATAAGAAGAATAAGAATAAGAATAAGAATATATAAGAGAATACAGTTCTTGCATTACATTTTCTAACCTAATTAATTAAAACAGCAAAATCGGTCCTTAGAAATCACGCTTATACATACATATATATATATATATATACAGGGTGTCGAAACGCGGAAGATCGAAAACGCACAAGATCGAAACGCGGTTTAATTCTTTACCTGTTAGATATGAGAGTGTAGTGTAAATTGCAAAAGTGCACAAAATGAGATAGGAAATAAAACTACGCCAATAAAAATATATTCCTGTTAATTTTCAAAAAATTACATTTTTTAAATTTTAGTACGATTCCTCTAGATAAATTTCGTCGATTAGAAAGTTTTTATTTTCAATGCAACAATATCATTGCAAAAAAACCCACATTCTTTTATCTTTAAAACTCAATGAAATATGCTTCATTTGAAACTGAACTCTGATTATAAGGTCCATATAACAAAATAGAAATGTAAATCTTTGACATATTATAAAAAGATAAAATGTATCATAGCATTTGCATTAAAAATATTCTTGAGTATGTTGGATTTATTAATATTGGATTCTAAGGATTAATAAAAATGTATTTGAGAATTTTTCGTCACATTATGTTTTTGATCTAAACATTTCCGTCATCAATTTGTAATTGATACATGTTTTCAGCGAAAAGCCAGCCTTTTAAATGATACGGAAAAATGGTATAAGTCACTTTTTTTTCTGTATCATAATTCTGTTGGTTTTAAAGATATATTTATGCGGTTTTTTGCTAATGGTCTTGTTGAATGAAAAAAAGAAAAACTTTGTAATTGACAAAATTTGCGTAGTGGAAATGTATAAAAATTTCACTTTTAAAAATTAATGGAATTTTCTTTTTTCCTTAATGTAGTCGTCTTTCTTATTTTAATTTGGACTTTTGTTTTCAATTTACATTGACCATTTACCTATAACGAGTAAAGAAATAAAGCACGTTTCAACGTTTTTGGGAAACCCTGTGTGTATGTATATATATATATATATATATATACATATAGTGTGCGTGTTAGTGTGTGTGTTTTATGGGTTAAAATGTCACGAAATTCTCTACTAAATCCCTGTAAATTTGCCATAAACATTATACCTATAGGTGACGTCAGCCCCTTCAACCCCCCGTCTTATTTGGCTGTCTATATCTATTCGTTTACAGGTGTTTATCTATATTTCCTTGTAACTGTTTGCTTTTTGTTAACTCTTTTTTTTAACTCATAAATACCTGTCCCAAATTTCATATCGAATGATTTTATAACACATCGCAATTATTTTGCGTACCCTGTAAACTTATTACCAATTCTGTGTCTACCATTTTCTACACAGACCTGGCTTTTAAACGATAACCTATGCATATTTTATTATGTTCAATGGAGGGTAATTATTTTAAAATGCACTTGTAAGAAATACTGTCTATACAACTTAAGAGTACGAAATTCTTATGTGTTTCTTTGTGCACGAGACACAGTATTATATTCATCAATAAAAAATATACAGTTAATTTCTGGTAATTCGTTTTATTTTTTTAAAACCAAATTTGACATCATTTGAATGAATACAGAATGTCATGGGAATATTTTGTGTTGTCCTGTAGATAAATTAAACACAATTTCTTTCTCAGGAAAACAGGCGCTTAACCACATTAATAATGTATGTTAGTAGCAATATGTTGAAAGCAGCATAAACGTCTTAAAATGCGCATAAATTAAAATCGGTCCATAGGCTCGAATGTCACGACACTTTTTTCTGTGTCCCTTTAACCCTTTACAGCGCACTACCCTTTAAAGTTGGAATTACAACAAAAAAGTTGTAGGCTATTTACTTAGGTCCAAAGGAGTACACAGGTATAATTTTGTAAAGATAGTACTTACCGTTTGGAACCTGTGGTGTTCCATGAGCTGGAACAGTGCGCCACTAGAGATCTGAAAAGTGCGTCTAAGAGCATCGCAGTGAAGCGCGTAAATGAGTAGAGGATTTTGCATATGAATTAAAAAACACTGTATTATACCTGTGTAGTAGATTTAGCATGACCCATGGTGCATCACGGGGAGGCCTGCTACTCTACATCCCATTCCGCCCCCCACCCCCCCTCCACCCCCAAAAAATCTTAAGTATATGATTTTTATAAAATAATTTGATATTTACAGTTAGTATACATACATACAAGTCCTATGTGCAAAATTATTTACAATTAGTCTATTTTTTAGCTTCATGAAATTTTTGGAAACACGTCACACTCTTTTGGTAGAAGCACAAACCAACATTGCAGGTTTTGCACATAAAACTAGTTTTGTGCAGTTTTTTTTTTTTTTTTTTTTTTTTTTTTTTCTTTTTTATAAACAACCAACAATTCCTCATAGCATCTGATAGCTTGACGTCATTCCCTCCAAACAGAGGAAAATAGAGTACGTAAACACAGCTGTCTTCTCTCATCATTGTTTTCGGTTTCATAATGTGAAAATCGCATGTGTCGCAGTGTTCCAGGAGATGGAACACCTTATTTTATTCAACAATTCCTCGATTGTTTCCTGTATAAAAAATTTGAAATAATGTAGAATAAATAATTTAGAGTACAGCCAACGATATAACATAGAAATCTTTTTTTCAAGCATCTTTTTTGCATTACAAAAAAAAATATACAAATTTTTTTGCAAATACGAGGATTTAAAATAACGCGTCCCAGCTAAATATCATGGATTGCCTTGTGTAGTGATGTCATCTATGGATAAAAAGGAAAGTTCAAATTAAAAAAGAAACCTATTTTTATGCATTTGCAATTGAATTTAATGGTTGAATAAGCTAGCCAAGTTAGGTGTTTCATGTAGTGGAACACTGAACGGCAAAGGGTTAAAGAAGCCATAAATATTATATACACCAGTAAAAACTGTAGAACATAATTTTTCGAGGAATGACATACTCGGGACGATTTCGTGGTGCTTTTGAAACACTTTTGTGAGGTCCTTTACACTTATTATTACCCATATTTTCTACAGAAAACATGCTTTTAAGCACCTCTAGAAGGAACGTTAATTTCATTTTGTTGAATGCCGTGTAACCATGTTAAAATTAGTTTACACGTAGTTCTGATCATAGGTTTTAATAACAGAAAAACTTTATTGTGGCCTTGTACATGATCCATAAACAATATAGAACCACAAAAATATAACTATTTCGATATTGATCTGAACATGTGTACAAATTTACAAGTCAATCGGAAATTTATCGTGGCCGCAGCTGTAGCAGATGCAAACTCTATCCATAGGCCACAATGATAAGAAAATATTCTGCGTGGTTCTGTACATAAAATAAACACAATTTTTTTTCTCGGGAAAACAAGAGTTTAACCATCTTAGTAACGTATGTTCATAGTAATATGTTTAATGCAGCATAAACGTGCTAAAATGCGCATTTGATACTTCACATGGAGGTCTCCACAGCTATTTCGGAAATAAAAAATGAAAATCCATTATCACGGTTTTCTGATATTATATATATATATATATATATATATATTATATATATATATATATCCAAAATAAAATTATATTTACTCAAAACTGCAGAAATGTTTCAAATACGTTTAAGTGCCTTAAGTAAAAATGAAAATACGGAAAATGTCTGAAATTTTAAAGAGCTTTTGTTTTCATATTGTATATTGTACATTTGTCAGCTTTAAAATATTGCGCATTTAGGGTATGGCCCCCTAAATGATTTAATTTATAAACTTGTCTGTATAAAGTACAGCAACATTTTATTTCCTAAAACTCTTAAAAGTGGTATTTGTTTGCATTAGAAACGGATTCAGCTGCTGTTTCCAAACAAATAAGTCCTTCTTTAACTGTAAGCATTTTGCAGTTATTTAGTCTACTGATTTAATTGTTTTTTTTGCCAAAACAATTGTCGCCTAATTGAATTTGATATGGTAATAGTAATATATTTTTTTAAATTAAAGAACTCGTAGTGTATTTCAGTTAGAGACACACACATAGATAATTATTATTATTTTTTTCCCCTTTGCTAAAAAGGTAATATTTTCCAAAATATAATTGTTAAGAAGGGAGGACTCATATAAAAATTAAATATTGTATTTTATCATGTATATATTTCATGTACAAGAAAAATTTCGAATCTGAAATCTACTCGAACGAATGATGTATAAAAATCACACAACCCCCTTTATATTTACATGTTAAATAAATTCCTATAAAATCATGAATATTATGCAGTAAATATAATATTAGCAACATCAATGTTATTAGTTTAAATTAAATAATTCTTCTTTGTTTTTAAAAAGCATTTTAAATTATGCTTTTGTTGTGTTTTTCTTTTAATAAGAAGAAATTATGTTTTTTTAATTTCTTACACTCGAAATTTTAAATGCTTCAAGGGAAAGTCACTGTTTTTCGAAACCTAATTACATTTTACAGAGCACATGGCATATAACTCTTTTACAGGAACATAATGAAAAAAGTGTATCATTACGAGTTAGGGATTCAAATTTAGGTAATCGTCGCAGTAATTACAAAAATATGACTAACGGTGATTGTGCGAAGACAAGCAAAAGGATTTTTAAAGGTTGTTGTGTATGGATTCATATTTATACAAGTTCATTTTAATAATGTTAAATAGTTTAATACATAAAGATATATATATATATATATATATATATATATATATATATATATATATATACATATATATGTATGTATTATTTTATGGCGAGAAATTCTTGCTTTATTTTCTGGAATTTCGCCATAAACGAAGATTATAAAGGATGAAAACCACCTCTTGTGTTCGCATTTATTTGGAGATATTTTGAAATAGGTTTGACCTCTATAGTATAGACAATATTTCTAGAATTCTAAAAGAAGTTTCCAGAACTCGCTTTCAAAGGGGACTAGTATTTAGTATAAGAATGACATGGAACTATTTTTCCTCGAGTCTCAATTTAGATTCCAGATGTCAGTTACGGAATGTTTCATCAGGGCACTAAATTAATAGGTCTTTGCTGGAAACTATGAAAATAAGTACTCATACATTGTACTACTAGGGCTCAAAGATTGAAATGCATTAAATGATTCAAAAGAGACAGAAACTGATTTGTGTTTTACAAATTTGCTGGAGATTAGTCGTTACAGGAAATTGTTTGTTAAAAATTTACTATTTTGTACATTGTCACGTAATTCTTTTTTAACACATTAACGTCTAGTGTACAAGTATTCAAGTATGAGGATAATTACTACACTTTACATTTTTAATTATTTATTGAATTAGTCATGATTTAAATTTATTAAACGCCTTAAATCAATGCAATTGTTTGAGAAATCGTCTGAAATCGTTCGATGGTTTCTATATGTGTATTCACTTATGTAGACAGTAACATAAAACGAAATATTTCCATATATATAGGAATGATTTGAAAAAAAAAAACTTCATAATATATATATATATATATATATATATATATATATACTTTACTATTTTCACTCTACTATATAGGGAAGAGTGTTGTACCATCGAACGCTTTTACCTTAGGATTGGCTATTTCTAAAAGCCTAATAACAACATTTTTTTTTCTAAGTGTGACTCTAACAAATAGATAACAGCACAGTAAAAGGCAGCATCAGAAACGCTAACACAGGACTTAATGAGTGAAGAAAATTCCATATCTTAAAAGTAAATATCTTTCTCATTTTAATATCGATTTCTGAACCAGTCTTTGTAAATTATTGTACTCAATTTTAAATGGATATTGAACAGAAGATTTTAAACGTTTTCTTTATTAGAAAGTAATGACACTGCATTTTAATTGACTGTCATTTTAATTTTATTTAAATCGATTGGTGCTTTTACCTTGTGACAGTAAACCGTGTTGTACCTCGGAACATGTACCAAGAATCAACATATGCCAAACATATAGTTCTCAATGATTTATGTATTGTTTTTGTATAAATATCTTTTAGTATGTAATCATTTAGCATAACTTTATATATATATAATAGACCAATTGATTCAAATGTTAAGTGAAGTTGTTGAATCTACAACAGTAAATGAGACATATGAGTTAACAGCTGTATGTGGAGCATGTTCATTTTCAAATTCTCAAGATAAGACATAACCAATAGTGATTTTATACTTTCCCAAACCTTCAGCTCAAAAGAACAATGACAATGGAATAAAAGCCAAATCTTACATTTAACATTTTCTCATGAAAAATTGAAATTGAAACTGCAGAGTAGCAAACTACTGCATCCAGAATGGGAGGAAAGAATCACCTACACAACAAATAAGTAGTTCAGAATCTATTATTAAGAAATTAGTTTTATCAAGTACAGATGAGGATAATATTGAATATGATCAAAACACAGACACATTAAAAAAATAGATACAGAACAATTATTATTATTTTGTTTTTCAAAAGTATCTGAAATAATAATAATAATATAAATATATTAACTTCTAAATTTGAACCTCCAGAAACACCTCTTGTTTAAGTCCTTGATCTGAAGTACTAGATATCATTAGCAATGAGGTTTTTAAAATGCACAGGGACAGCAACAAATTTATTTATGGATATGAAAATTATGATATTTCATCAAACATTGAGTGTTAAACACACACTGAGATCTATACGAGAAATCTTACAGTTGACCTTACATCATATAATGTTAAAATATGGACTTTATCAATATTTCGATAATTTACGATTAAGATTTGAACTTTAAAATTTATTATTATTTGTGTAATGGATCTGCAAGTGTATTTTTTTTTTTTTAATTTAATGCCTTAAAATATAATTTTTTCTTATAATTTGCATGAAACTTGAATAGGCTAAAGTTACTGCGTGAAGTTTGAAGCATGTCTCAAGGTGAAACAGGGACCTTGGGACAGTTTACACGTGGATTGGCTGGGATTTTTTTTATTTTAGAACTTTTATAAGTAAAAAAAAATATATCATAAAGAAGAATGTTGGAGTATTAAAACATTGTACATTATTTAGAATATAAATCTAACAATAAATATGACAATATAATATAAATTTGCAATGTAAATCTAACTTCAATTTTAGAAGTTAAAAATTAAAATGTAAAAAGCGTCCCGATGTACAGTACTTCCTCCTACATATAATTTAATATATAATAGACACACACATATATATATATATATATATATATATATATATATATATATATATATATATATATATATATATATATATATATATATATATATATAGGCATGTACATAGTTGAAAGATTTCATTATACAGTTGAGTTAATTTTAACAGGAACTTTTTATATATATAGGAGAATGTCTCCTGTTATGGGCATTTTTCCATTATGGGCACCCTACCATATATTTTAACAAAAAGCAAATATGATGGTTTTTAACACTGTAAAGCATGTATTGTGACAGTATGCATTTCTTGTGTGTGTGTGTGTGTTAACACTGAAGTGAATAGATGCATTTTCTTAGTAAGTGCAAGCATCGCAAAATAATAACAATAATAATAAAAATAAAATAAAAATCTGAGAAGAAGCGACACAAAAGTGATTTGTGAATATTTTCAGAATGCGATAAATCGAAGTGAATAAATTCAAAAATGTAAACGTAAGGTATATTTTTGCAGTATATTTGTTATATTTTGTGATGTAATATCGAATTCAGCCAAAATATGGACCGAAAATTGCTTTTTCTTCCATTATAAATATAGCTGTCATTCCCGTTTATGGGCACTTTCATGTCACCGGTTGTAGGAACACATGTTTTCATTATTATTATTATTATTTATTTTTTCTTTAAAACGTCTGTTTGACTATAAACTGTCAAATATGGTCTTTTATATCAAAGTAACATATTGTGTTAGTGTTCTTATCTATGTTTAGGCTTTTTATCCATGTCTAACCCGAAAAAGTTAACCGATCCAAAAGAAATGGGTATAAACGCCCTGGTTAAAGCCATTTAGTATTACTTAATGGACAAGATATCATTAAATCAACTGCTCGAGAATATGGATTTCCTTGCAGCATATAAGTCTCTCCAGAATAAGACTAGAGAAAGTAAGGCAAATCTATCTTTCAAAGTTCCGGTCAAACGCGCTAAAAATTTGAGTTTCAACAATCTGAAGATGTCGACTTTTGTGTCATCTGTTTGAAGCACATGTCATTATGCCTGACAAGAGTCATCTCAACCGAATGCAACACATGTGATCGTATGATGTATTTGAAGTATGCGAATATGCATGCAAATTATTTTACTTCCAAGCATCGCACTTCTGATTTGAGGACGAATACTATGACGAATAAAATTGGAAAAATGCCATTTTATGTTATTATTTCGGCCACTGGATACTTACAAAATGAATATATTTTTCTGTTTTCAGCATTTATGGGGGTGTTTCTTATTATTTTCCGAATTTTAGCGGATTTTTCAAGTGTTCATTTTCTTTTTTTGGTCAAAAATGATCACTTCACATTATTATTTTTTTTTTTATGGTTGACGGAATCAATACATTTACTTTATCAAACTTTAGCTAAGGGTTTTAGCTTTCCATTGTTATTCATATGTTTGTATAATATCTACTCTATCAGAAATTATAAGCCCACATCAAAACTGTGCCCACAACCGGAGGTATTTCTATACATATGAATCACTCTAAGAAGGATGTCCTTTATTATTTTTTATTTTTCCTGTATCATAATAATCTAAGAACAGCTTTCAAAGTTTACATTATATATTTTTATTGCTTTTATTTATGTACATTACATTACAATCTTCTACAAACACTAGCTAATTTTGTTTAAGTTAATCAGCGTTTCCTGTCTATATCTTTCTCAATCTGTCTATCCATACATCTCTCTCTCTCTCTCTCTATCTATCTATCTCGCTCTCTATATATATTTAAAATATCTCTTAAAAATTGAAATTTTTGTCCTTAAGTTTGCTTAAGGAAATTCGTAAATGTCATAAATGAACCACTCATAAGAACATCTGAAATAAAACTACTATAGAAGTTTAAAATAATAAAGGAAATTAGTAATTATACAATTACAACAAATTACTTAGAATATATAAAATTTATAATATTTTTAAGAAGTATATTTAGAAATAATAAGCATAAGCAACTGTGCAATATTTGTAAAAAAAAACTATACTACGTGTAATTGTAAACCTGATTTTTCTTTTTTTTTTTTTTTTTTGTAAAATAAAATATTTTGAATAGTACAAAATGCTTGGCAAAACCCTTCCAGCAATGGCATATTTTACATAAAATTTTATTTTTGAAATTCTTTCGGAGAAATTTGCACAAAAGACATATCTACTCAACTATTCAAAAATTTCTGACACATTTAAATATTCCGTCTTTCAGTTCTTGAAAAGAAGCATTGAGAAAAAGAGGAAATAGGAAAAAAATAACAAAATAATGTTTATAGCTACAATGGAGTCTGTAATATTTTATTTATTTTACGTTTAAAACAAAATTTCAAAAATGTTAATGTGCGCCTTTTAAATGATATTCTTTGATAAATTTCATTAATATTTATATAAAAAAATATAAATATATAACTTTCCAAAAAACATTGTAAAAAATAAATTTCTTTTCATGCATTTCTCTGTTGAAATTTTTGAATTTTTTTACTTTAACAACTTGAAAGTATTTTTTTTTTAGATATATCTATAATATTTGAATGAATAATGTACAAAAAGTACATTAAACAGTAACACATGCTATTATAAATATTGAAAATTAAAAATATATTACAAATCTTATATTATTATTCTAAGTATAATTCATTGAGGAGCGTGAGGGTCATATGAGAATGCAGCCATTATCAGATAGAAGACTAAATTACTCTTATTATAGTTTTAGTTGTGAACAGGTAATCCCCACAATCTTTGAAAAACAGGCGAAAATGTATTAAAAAAAAAAAAAAAAGTGCAAAATATTCTGCCATCAAAACTGTAAGCATAACAATATATATATATATATTGGCTTCATGTTTTTTCGGACATGTCATCACCTCTTATATCATTTCTTCAACGGTTAATAAATCTAGTGATTAGCATCAAAAATCTTCCGGGAAATTTACATTGCCAATTTACAGTTCAATGTTAAATATCCTGTCTCAAACTGATATTACAGAACTAGCTGTACACATTTACCTGGCTGTATTTATGTAAAAAAGTGCTTTATTTTATCGACATTTTTGCAGTAAAACCAGTTAAATTTTGTGCACAATAATAAAATTTTAAACTCAGCAGTGCAGCTTAGTCTTGATGACTCCACAAGAAAAATTAAAATAGAGTATCAAAAGTAAAAAAAAAAAAAAAAAAAAAAAGAAGAAGAAGAAGAAGAAGAAGAAAGAAAAACTATTTGTGTTTCATTGAAACTACAAGTGACCGTATAACTGCTACTTTCAATCCTTATAATTTTTTAAAACTTCATTATATAATATTTATCGTACGTATCTTATAATATTAAGTTCATCATGCACCAGGTTAAAGTATGTATACATTTACAAAACTAACTGTAAAACAATTGACAATGTTACGGTAAAATAATTTTACTATTTAAAAAAAAATCTTTCATTATTGCGGCAAGCGACAGTGTATGACAGTTATTTTCGTGCACCCTGTTATCAGTTATCTTTTCCTTATTTTAGTGATGCAATTATAGTTCAATTTCTGGAGGCTCCTGACAATTTCTTTGTACTTCAGTAATCCTTCAACCTTTCGATTAAAGTGATAAGTATTTCTCTCTGCCTTAAGGTTAGAGTGTTTTTTTCAATCTAATAAATGTTCGAAGAAGCGACTCTAAGGTTAAACAATATTTTTGAAAAATTATGAAATAAAATGAAATAAAAAACAATGTTTTTATTTGTGTAGTTTTTACATTATTTGTTTTTCCGTTTAATTTTAAAATTAGAAATTAATATATCAATATATTATAATTAAATTATTACATAAAAAACAATGTATCCTAACATCGTTGGGTGCCAACGTATATCTTGGTCTGTCTCACGTTCTCAAGTTTTTTTTTTTCTTTTTTTTTTTTTTTTTATAAATTGTATATGTTGTTAATAATTTTTTAATTTCCTTTAATTACTTTTTCATTTTATAAGTTTGGTTGGGATGGTTGGGTTTCACGTCGCACTGGTGCTGCGCAGATGGGCAATTGGCAGCGGTCTGGGACACACTCTAGAGTTGGTCATCCAGAGGAGACATGCCATCACAATTTTGATCCTCCACGGAATGGATGGCTCTCATGCTTCGGTGACCCCCAGAGGTATAATTTTTGATGGGAACATGAAGGACATTGCGGCCACGACAGATTTTACGTGCACCAGCCACCATTAGTGTGCACGACGGTCTTTGGCCGGCTCGAGTACATTTTATAAGGAGTTTTTTTAAGTTAAGTATAAATGATTTTTATATTTATAATTATGTTTTTAATTATCTATATGAAATTAACATTTTATTTATTTTTGTTAATATTGAGGAGACTTCCGTAAAATGATACTGCAGATCTCTCTCTCTCTTCTTCTTCTTCTTTTTTTTTTAACATTACTAAATTATATAAATACGATGAAGAACTTTATTTCAGATATATTATGTATATATTTTATGTTAATATTTTATGTTCATTCATATAATATAAATGAATTCAATTTTTATTAGTTATTATCTATTCTGTCATTACTAATTATATGATAAATAAAATAACAAATCACAAAAAATAATAATACATAAAGAAAATTAAAATTAAAACCGATATAATTTTTACTTTCATCATATACAGAAATATTTTGCGGTTGTATATTGCTATAAGTAATATACATCATATCAACATATTTATCTATATATTTTGAGAGAGAGAGATAAATATAGATAGTTACATACAAATATGTGCTTAAATAGATATATTAATACATGCATATACCGGGTTCAATATTTTATCATCAAGCGAATTTTTTTTTTTTTTTTTTTTTTTTCCTTTGAAAACGTTTATCTAAAATTTTACTCTCATTTGAACAATCATTTTGTAATTAATACATAAAAATATCATGATATGAAATACTCAGAAAATTAATGTAAATAATACATAATGTAGACGTATTTTAAGTTGTCATTATTAAAATGATATACACATAAAGGTTTAATCATGAAAAAAGATATATAGTTGAAAAATAAAAGAATCTATGTAAACTAAATGATTTTTCGCTCTTATAATGAATTTACTCTAAACATTGTTTGTAACATAAATTTCTTAAGGATGTGTTACTTTTAATTATATTTTTGAATGCTGATTAAGATACTTTAGTGGCGTAAGCAATGTTAAACAATATTTTTAACCCAAAAAAATAAAAAAATTAATTAATTAAATTAAATTAAATTCGAAAGAAACAGGAAACTATAAAATTCTGAAATAGTTTTCGGATGTGTTATAAATATGAACATATTATCTTAAAAAATAATATGTATATATATATATATATATACATATTGCATTATTTGTAAATTAATTTTTTTTTTAAGTTTTTAATATCTGGTGAGTATTGATAATACAGGTCAAGAAAGAATATTTTCTGCAATTTTTCAGCCATACTATCCTGTGAAAAAATTCATAAAAAAATTTGCTTCTACAAAATAAATAAATGAGTCACAGAAAATTCATATTGTCTTCATTTACCATATCATTCACCATGTCTTGTAGAGTCCTTTTTAGAGGCTCTGTACAAAATTGTGATGGCGATTCTGTTGAAGTTGAAGGTAATTCAGTGATGACTTCTTCAACATGCATAAGTGATTCACTGGAGGTGCAGGGTAACTGAATATTATACATCACTGTGTCTGTGTCCTCAATCAATGGTGTAGAAAGCAGTTTAAGATTACTATAGATAAATTCTTGTATTTCTGTAGAAGCCGGAATGTCCTCTTGAGTAAGATTTGACACTGATCCCATAATCACTGTCTCTCGTGAATCATCCCAAGCAGCACCGAAACGTTCTCTGAACGTTCAAAAATTGTTCTGCAAACACGTTCTAAGAACGTTCACTTTGAACGTGTTATAGACGTCTATTTGTCCATCTTAAAGAGGTACAATAGTACGGTTCAGAGAACGTTCAATGAACGTGTAACTATCACCATCGGTGTTATAGAAGCGTTCTGAGAACGTTCTATGTATACGGTCTCAGAACGTTCTTAACGTGTTTAGAACGTTTTCAAAACATTATACACATTTTCAGAAAGTTCTAGAAAACGTACTGTAAACGTTCTAAAATAGTGTAGAAACGTTCTGAAAACGTTCTATACACACGTTCTCACAACGTTATGTAAACAATTTTTGAACGTGCTAAAAATGTGTTTCATGTATAATAAAATGGAAGAACTCGCAACATTTGTTCCCGGTCGAAAGAAGACACGACCCTTCGTCAGACGAACATAGTAGGCACGAATGCTGCAAATACAAGAGCTACGTTGCAGTTTTTTTTGCAGCACTCGTGCCTACTTTGTTCGGTTGATGAAGGGTTGTGTCTTTTTCAACCCGAAACAATTGCTTGATATAATATTAATAAAATAAAATAAATAAATAAATAAAAATAAATAAATAAACTTCAAAATTTGAAACATTTAGAAGTATTAAGAATCACCTTCATATTGTTTGTCTATGTTTTTTCTTTCTTTCTTTTCTTTCTTTCTTTCTTTTATTTTTCTTCCTTTTGGATTTTGTAATTTATTTGTATGTACGTGTGCATATTTGCCTTTGTGTTATAAAATTTTACATACACGTCTTCAAATATAATAACATACAGTATTTTCTTTCTTTCTTTCTTTCTTTTTTTTTAAACTATAATCAAAGAAAACTGAAAAAATTTAAGATGCTCCTTACTGACTAATTATTATTTTTCCCTTTGATTTTACATTATTATATTTTAACAATAGAACTTAACCATATTTGGGTAATTAATTTGTGAATTTCTTGTTAAGTTAGAATATATATATATATATATATATATATATATATATATATATATATGTTTAAATACTGAAACTTCTTGCAAACTTTTGGCATTCAAACATAGAACTATTTTTAAAACTTTAACCTATCAATGAATTCACAAATGAATACCTAGATATGTTATATATTCTATTGATAAAGAGTAATAATGTACAAATGATGGGAAAAAATAAAAATATTTAAGAGAAATATTTAAAAAAAAATTAATTAATTAATCTATTTTTTTTTTTTATTTAAATCGATTTTGTGATGTTTTAATTTTAAAGTATTGATTTAAAACTTATGAATTTTACTTACACATGCATTGAAATATAACAATCTATATTAATAAAATCAGAGTTTTGTCTGTAAATTTGTTGGAATCGAAAAATTTTGCGATATCTTCACGTTTCACACCCCATGAAAGCCGAAAATGACTTCAGAAAATTTTGCCTGTGTGTGTGTGCGTTCGTTTACCCTACCATGCGAGGACCACTGTCCGTTTACACACCAACACTGCGAGGACCAATTTCGTTGCGAGGACCGTTTTGCCGGACCTCGGAACGAAATCGACCCATATTCGTAATCTACTATGCCATACAAAGATCCTCATATATTTTTTTGGTGGTCCTCGGTTTGTTTATAATGTACGGATGTGTGTGTGAAGTGTGTGACATAGATGGCGCTGCTGTTTCTAAAACGCAATTATCTATTATCCTCTTTTCTTCACACGGATTTATGGTATGTAGGGATATAGATGTAGGGATTTCGTTTAGTAAGAAAGCTTCAGGCGCTAATAAGAGTCTAATAGAGAAGTGAGAAATTCCCCTGTGTATTCGTATTGTAGAAGCTGAAAACATGTGTCGCATGTAATTTGTAAACTGTCAAATGACACACCCCTTTGTATGTAGAAGAGGATTAGGAATTTTTGTGGATATCTTCAAAGCTGCTAAGTCTCTTGCTGTGATTTTTTTTGAAAATGTGTGTCTTTCATAAAATTGCTATAGATTATGTTTCCGATTTGAGTAATTCTTGTAATTCTTACAAATTACTTCAAATATTACAAATATTTTTGTAAATCACTAACTTCATAAATTATCGTTATATTTTTTTCAACAGAGAAACTTATTTAATAAACAGAATATATATATATATATATATATATATATTCTTAATTGAAGAGTTCCTCTCTCTCTCTTTTAAAAATATTCCAGAATTTAAATTAAAACTTTTATTCAAATCGAAAGAATTATTTCTGCTGGATAAAAGTGCAGTGAAAAATGTTTTAAATTGAAATAATAATAATAATAATTTTTTAATCCAACAAATCCTATTCGCTTTTTTTTTTTTTTTTTTTTTTTTGTATGTATTTATATATATATATATATATATATATTGTTATATTTTTAAGTAAGACCTTTTGTTGGTTATAGTATAATGCGTAAACACACTGAAATCATTGCATGGCAAAATTTTCATTTGATTAATGGATTGGAGTTTAAAACATCGAGTTAAACTAAACATAACTGTTTTATCTTTTATGTAAATTGTAATTTTTAATGCAGGTACACTGGACTGAAATATAATATTTTCTATTAAATGATACGAACTTTATACAACAACAATATGAATTAGAAACCTACTCTTATTAATAATAAAAATACTTTTCAGTCAAAATAATTAGGCACCGTTTTTCACCCAATAATAATAATAATAATAATAATAATAATAATAAAATAAAGCATAATTACAATGTGATAGCAGACCTTCTTTTTTATCACTTGTTGAAGAATCATATGGTCTTTCAAAGCAAAATATTTGTTACAATTACCAATTATTATTATTATTCGTGACATTTGCTTTTGATTTTATTCTTCGTTATACAATTACTATTTGATAAATATACAATTATTACGTTTTTATTAACATCGATTCTTATTTGTTAGTCCAGTACAAATCTTGCAATCGAGTTTTAATTAACTTCCCGATTAGCTAGACATTTGAAACTTTCAGAATAGCTGAGAACATCGTGGCAATGCATTTTTTTTTTTTTTTTTTTTTTTTTTTAAATAGTTTTAGACAATTGTTTTGGTCCCCGCTACCTTCAGTAGCGTTTATATGATTCAACAATCACATAACTTCCCGACTAGCTAGAAATTTGAAACTTTTAAAAAAGCTCAGTAAAAGAAGACAATGCATATTTTTAAATACTTTTAGCCAATGTTTTTGGGTCCCCGTTGTCTTCCACCGTGGGGATCTTTCTTAGGGGTCCTAGCCCGTAGGATCTAAGGGGCCCTACGGGCTAGGACCTCTTAGAAAGACCTTCCACGGAAGGCATTCCCCCCCATAGGCCTAGGCCACATAAGGAGTCAATCGGCCTTAAAGAATCCTACAACGACAACAACAACAACCCCGCTGCCTTCGGTAGCGTTTATATGATTCAACAATCATATAACTTCACGACTAGCTAGACATTTGAAACTTTTAGAATAAATTAGAACACGATGACAATGCACGTTTTAAATATTTTTAGCCAGTTGTTTCGGGTCCCTGTTGCCTTCGGGTCCCTGTTGCCTAAATCATATAACTTTCCGACTAACTAGACATTTGTAACTTTCAGAATAGCTCAGGACACGGTGACAAGGCATATTTCATAATACTTTTAGTCAATTGTTTCAGGTCCGCACTGCCTTCGGTAGCGTTTTTATGATTCAACAATCATATAACTTCCCGATTAGCAAGACATTTGAAATTTTCAGAATAGCTCAGAACACGGTGACAATGCATTTTTTTAATACTTTTAGTCAATTATTTCGGATCCCCGCTGACTTCGTTAACGTTTATATGATTCAACAGAAAATTTAAAAACATGGTACATATAAAAAGTTCTTTTTATCTTGTAATTATTTTTTTTTTTTAGTTCAATATTTACGCCTGCTGATTATTATATTTCAAAAGATTTTCACCGAGAAAGAAATCATATTAATATAGTATATATAGGTGAGATTTCCTACGGAATTAATATTAGATTTAATAAACTAAATAAGGAAGACCAACATGTGGAAATTGGACATTTTGCAAAACAGGGGGGGGGGGGGATGATTTAAATGAATCTAGAAGGATGGACATCTGCGATTCAATTTATGATAAGTTAAACCACTGGAAGAACTGTGAATCTATATCTAACGTTCAACATTTTAAAGTTAGAAATAAGTAAAGAATTTCTAAAAGATCATGAATTTAATCGATAAAGATAAATATAGCGATAAAATTTTAATTAAGAACATAATTTTCTATGTAAGAAAAATACAGTTGATAGATTTATATCATGGGTTGAATTCTAGTGAAAATATCGGAACTATAGCAGTTGACATGAGTTTAAATTTATTAAAATATAGAATGAGAAAACAATTTTTAATGAACTATTAAAAAAAAAAAAAAAAAAAGAGAGAAATAAAATCAAACAATATAATTTACTTAGTGTTGGATTATGTTGGTCAACATTATGAAAAAGTTAACTTTAACACTATAATAAATAAATACAACAATATTTTGCCTCTTAAAAAAAAAAATAAATAAATAAATAAAAAAAAAATATATATATATATATATATATATATATATATATATAGTTAAGGCTTTTAAATATGATAAATACATAAGTAAAACGACATATAATTACAATAATTTCGCAAAGAATTTCAGAGGGGGCACAGAAAAAAGCGTATGCTATTGTCAAGAAACTAAATATCTCAGATACGTTTATGAAGATTATGGATATCTTCTTAACAGAGATTTGGATATAGTTCCGAATACTTTTCTGCAGAAATAAATGAAATACGGTACAAAGTACAGATTAAAAGGAATCTTGTCTAGAAAGATAGTTCATGAAAGAATTTACAAAAAATATCGATTTTTTCATATCGAAAATGGCTTTTAGATACAGATTACCTATTGAGTATTCAACTAGTGGAGGTATCATATACAGAGAGATTTGAAAGATATTTATATAAAAAATTATGATGGGATTTCAAAAATAATATTTATGCAGATTTAAAAACTTCAATTAAAAAATGACAAGCTAAATTTATAATTTTATATATCGACAAATCTAACAGAAATTTTGCAATCATATGTAAAAAACATTATGCTCAAAGACTTTATGATAGATATGTTAAGGAGAATTTTATTCTCCTTAAACAAAAAACAAAAAAAAAAAACAAGAAATCAGTAATAAATTAAAGGCATTTTATAAGAAATTAAAATTAAAATAAAACAGTCAAGATTTTCTGTATTTAGTTCTTGTCCCCGAATTTCATAAAACCCGCATTTCATTTAGAACAATTACTTGTGGTTTTGGCTCATACACTAAACGCCAATAAGTCGTTATTGAATAAGCAAAATAATATGTTGTAGAAGAAAATATTGCTTCCTGAAAGTTTTCAATGAATTCCGAGTTTCGATGAATTTATACTTTTTGAGATATTCTAAACATAATACACCCATTTTTGGAAAATGACTACTTCTCTGATCGTGGGTATGGTGTGTTAGCAAAATTTCGTTTATGAGGTGTTGGCGTTGGGGATTAAGGCCAGTTGAATATTATAGGCATAGGTGTCTGGGCCTAAGGATGTAAATGCCCTCCAGCAGGTTTTTTTAAATGATCCTCACCCGCATTTGCGCCAGGTTTGGAGAAGAGCACAGAAAAGGCCGAGTGGTTAGACCAACGAGTGCAACCTAAGATCGAACCCGGCACCTCACGTCTATCAGCTTTTGAGAGTAGATTCCCTCGACCTTAGTTTACGAGAAGACGAGAGTTTACGAGAAGTATACTGCTTACCTCGTCATCTGAGGATTTGTAAGAAATGCTTCAGGAATTAAACAAAGAAAGCAAACTCGGTGGATTGAAAATGACCCACAGTGCCTCAGTAAGACAAAAATTATGGCAAATTCCTTTGTTTCTTCACTGAAGGTATGGATTAATATGAATCACTATTGATATGGATCAGTTAAAAACGGTATGCTGTTCTACATATTTGAGACAAGTCCTTCCGATGAATAGAGGGCACCATGAAAGAAATTAACAGCCGAGTTAAACTTGCGTGGAGAGCATTCTGAAGAAATAGCGCTATATTCAAAAGCGATCTCCCAATTTCTTTGAAAAGAAAAGTTTTTGATCAGTGCATTTCGCCTGTTTTAACTTATGCTTTCAGAAACTTGGACATTAACATATAAAACAATACAAAAACATCAAACAACTCAGAGATGCATGTAGTGAAACATGTTAGGATTCACCTGAAGAGACAGAAAGCCAAACACTTGGATAATTAAGCAAACCAAAGTTAAGGATGTTATTTCTGGAGTTAAGAATTTAAAATGGAGTCACCTTGCGAGAAGAAATAATGATAGGCAGACACCAAAGTCGTATTTTGCATTCTGAAAGATAAGAAAAGACCGAGGAAGGTACCACTGTGTCGTTGGAGCGATCAAATTGTGAAGTTTGGAAAAACAGAATGGAGAAGAATTGTAGAAACAGGTCAGATTCACCTAGGCGAGGCCTTCATTCTGCTGTGTATTGATAAAGCCTGAAACTTACGATCATGTCGGGGCCGGTGAAAGTGTGGGTGAATTAACACGGTGCTGTGCTTACTCAAAAAAGGTGGTCGAGATTCGATTACTGGGCGATACTAATTTTATTTAATTTAGGGGGGAAAAAAATAAAAATAAAAATTTTAACAAAGTACAGAAATAAGTAAATTTAAAAAGTAAATTAAGAAATGAACTATAAACTTTTATACTATTCGTTCTTCAATTTGAGACCAAAAATAAAAAAAAAGAAAGAAAGAAAGAAAAAGAAGTTGAGTCTATTTTCAAGAGGGGTGATCGCTACGTCTGAGAGGAGTATTTCGCAAAATTTTATCTCTGGTGCATTTTTGTTTATTGATTTCACTTTTATTTTCGGTCTTTAATTTTCACCTTAAATTTGAATTGAATATCAGTATATAAAATTTGATTCAAAATATCAGTACACATTTTTCATGTGACTTGTTCAAGAGGAAATAAAGTTTGTAGGTATTGTACTAAGATGATTTTGAATAAAGTTTCTTAAAATTCTGAGAGAAATTAGCGGAAAACGGCGAGATAATGATTCAGATAGCGCTTCTTAGAAAACAGGCTACGAAAATTTTCGGGGTTTCTACTAAAACTTCTGAAAGGTTTTATCAAGGTCATTCAAACACCATGAAAGTCAGTTTCATATTTTATATTCATGCTACTATTTCCAATGCAACACTCCTCAAAATGCATATTTATATGGAAATTTTTCAATTTTGCTATGTTGATAAAATCTTAAATTATGAATAACATACGAAACTTTCCTATTATAATATTTGTAGTCAATCATGTTCAAACAAGTATCTTAAATGTTATTCTGAAGTTGTCTGATGTATTTATGATCCTCAAAATGGACGTTTATGCTCAATTCTGCCCTATTCTGCCATTTATGCATATCGTAAATTCCAAATAACTTACGATTTTTTTTAAATTGGGAAAATCGTAATCTATGATATTTATACCAGTATCCTAAATAATATTTAAAAAGGGGTCTGATATCTTTGCGATGAAAATATCACTCAAGATTGACGTTTATGTAATTTTGCCCTATTCTGCCATGTTAAGAAATTCGAAAATTTCCAATAACTTACGAAATTTTTATATTGGGAAAATTATAGTCAATGATATTCATGCGAGTTTCTTAAATAATAATTCAAAAGTAGTGTGACATCATTACGACGAAAATATTATAAATAATATTTTAAAACTGATCTGACTTCTATGCGTCAATTTTTTTTTTTTTTTTTTTTTTTTTTTTTTTTTGAGATACTGTGTAGTGTACACAGACTAACATACTAACACACTAATGGACTAACAAACTAACAGACACCCTACAGACGGACACCATACAAGTTTTGTCATTTTCGGAATCCTCACCTGAAAACGTGTAAAAAAGTCAAAAAACGGAGGTCGAAAATTTTCACGATTACTGTACCTAGTATGATGGGGAACTAAAAATGTATAATATGTAATGAATAATAATGGGACAAATTTCTCCGTAAGTTAACATGAGCTTTCAATTACCTTGATTTTAACTAAACCTTAGTCCTAATTTACCCTAATAATCCAAAGAGCCTTAATCCTAAATTTGATCCCAAAGAAAAGACAAAAAAAAATAAAAATAAAAAATAAATAAATAAATAAAAAAATAAAGCATGTTTATGAAGGAACACCTAACGATGAATTTGACTATAGCGATATTAGACGAATAAATTGGTTCCTCTGTTGAGAAATACTTCATGTTGAATTATCGTGTTGTGTTTAAGGAGGAAAGGAAGAAATCGAATTTTTACAAATAATAATAATAATAATAATAATAATAATAATAATAATTTCAAAAATCAATAAAACACAAGGCGATTATGATAGACAAATGGATTCAAATATCTTTAATAAATAGGCATTAAAAAAACTTAACTTACCGGGAAGTACAGTGATCATCCTCATTGATAAAACACCTCCTATAATACTACAACCATACAAAATCCCTGATGCGATCAGCCGAAGAAATAAAAACTAAATTATTTCGCAACAAAATACAATGCTAATTTTTCAGATGTGTTAAAAGTTGAATTATTAGAATTTATTAAATTAAATCCCCCTCCAATTAAAATTTACGAATTTGACTAATTGCTACAAAAACATGCACCTGATATACTCCGCCTCCTATCTAAGGCTGTTGGTAGTTAATTTTTTGGGAGGAGGTTTAAATTATAGTACACAATGTTAATTCTTTAGAATATAGTATAGATTTAAAATTTTAAACAAATTTGCACATTTCAGGGGAGGGGGGAGGTAATGGGTCAACTACTAGCAAAATCGCATTTTGAAACGGCCCACCGGTGGCCGAGTGATTCTGCACTCAAAGCTGGTAGACCTGAAGTGCCGGGTTCGATCCCAAGTCGCGCTCGTCGACCTAGCTGTTCGGTGTTTCCGTGGTTTTCTCCAAAACTTTTAAATATGGGCTAGTCTAGGACCCCTTAGATAGACTGTCACGGAGGGCACTCCCCCTCAGGCCTAGGACCTACAGCAGTCAATCGGCCTTATTCCCAAAATCCAATCTAATCCCACTTTAAAACTATTATTCTATATAACATAATTGTAGAGAAAATAACAAAGAATTTATTTCCAGTTGTTAAATATTCACAAATTTTATCAATGATTATATTAGACAATGATAAAACTTTAAGAAATTTCCATTAATTGCTCAATTACTGGTCTGTTCACAATAATACAACAATTGGAACAGAGCAGCTATAAGCGATCATCATACATATCATGTTTTGTGAATTTATAATTTAAAGGATTTGAGACTTGAGCCTTCGTACATAATAATTCCAACTAATCTTTGCAAAACATTTTACAAATTATATATTACAACAAAAAAGTGTACACGCGCAGGAAAGGAAGTGTTGAAAGGGAATGAATACTTTATAGTAATTTGGGTTAATATTACAACTTTTCCATAAGAAAGCACTATCTGACTATCACTACCAGAAAACCGGTTAAAAAACATCCACTTAAAAAATTATAATCACTCCGTACTTTATTTAAAAAAAAAAAAAAAAACACCGTTGGATTTTCTTGTTGGGGAATAAGAACAAATGAAAAGTTTCATACACTTACAAGCGAAAATGAATGTGGGTATGCAACTTTATACGAGTATTTAATTTTTAAACAATTATTTTTATAAAATCTCTTTTAATTTGTCGATTGTTGGTTGGGTTTTACGTCGCACTAGGGTTGCGCAATGCGCAATTGGTGATGGTCTGGGACTCGCCTCGAGAGGTGGTCCGGAGACATGCCATCATAATTTTGATCCTCCACGGAAGGGATGGCTCTCCCGCTTCGATGACTCACAGAGGTATAATTTTGATGGGAACATGGAGGACATTGACATGACAGATTTTACATGCACTAGTCACCATTAGTGTTCACAACAGTCTTTGGTCTACTCGAGAATCAAGCCCGCAATCATCCAATCAGGAGCCCGGCGCTCTACTGACTGGGCTACCGCGTCCCCCCCCCCCCTCTACCTTAAAAATAAAAAAGAAAACAATCAAAACGTCTAGTGAATAAAAATTAAATATCCGCAATTTATAGGAAAGCTAAAAATACTATTCGATTTTCTTGATCGGAGACAGTACTTGAAAATTTTAATTTACTTAAGATTGAAAATGAATGCAAGAATGTCTTAGAAATTAGACAATATCAATTGATCTTAGGTTTAAAATTTTAATAATAAGCCTTAAATTTTCTTTGGCTTTGCCTCATTCTTCAAAAGTAATTTCATCAAATTTTCAAGAAATAAAGTCGCTGAAATAAAGAATATATAAACATTGTCACGATATTTACTTTATAATACTCGTAAGTAATTTTTTAAATATCTATTCGTATAAAATATCTTTTCATTTATTGAATTTTAAATGTAATTGCATTGTCTTTTTGGGAAAATAAGACAACTTTTCTATAATAAAGCACTTCCAGAAAACCAGTTAAAAACATTCATAGAAAAAAAAATCGAACTTTATAGAAAGGCGAAAACTACTCTTCAATTTTCTTGTTCGGGAATAACAATTCATGAAAAACTTCACATGCAAGTGAAAATTAATGAAAAAATATGCAAGAAAATTAGTCAGGTTTTAACTGATCTCAGCTTAAAAAAATCATAATATAATAAAAGCCTTAATTTTCTTTATTTTGGTTATAGTTCCTCTGTCTGTGATCTAAAAAAAAAAAAAAAAAAAATCCCTTTTCGGCAAGCTTAAAGGCAAAGGTAGATTCCTTTACGTTAATGTTTCAAATGTAAAGAAATATTTCATATGCATTAATACATACTTAGCCAACGGCTTTGTTCCCACACATTGCATTATTTACGTCGGTATTCTGTTTTTAAGAAATGTAATTATCAACTAGTACTATTCATTCTACTAAAAATTTCAGTCTAGATTTATTGATCAGTAAATGATTCAGTTTTTTAAAAATCCAAGTTTATAATCATTCAACAAATAGAAGACATAAAGATATACAATTTGGTGACAAAACTTGCGACTTAGGATTGAAATTTGTGAAAATTTGATAGTTGTTGACGAAATTTTTGACTTGGTGACGAAATTCGTTATTTGATGACAAAATTTCGCGAGCTCGGCGATGAAAAATGGTAGTTTTGACGTCATTATATTTTCTTCCCACGCAAAAACCTCATATCTGTTCACAGACCAATATCTTGTTTCCACAAGATAAAAAATCAAAGGAAGCTGTAACGTATTACTCTCAATTTCAATCGTAAATTTTAAATTCTTGCGTAAACCGGCGTTCTAAACTATTCCCCACAAACGATATTTTTACCAAGACTAACGTATTATTTCAATTTTATATTTTTAAATAATTAATTAAAGCTGTTACCATGGTTTTTATATTTGCAGTGATCTTTTTTATTATCGTTTTCACGTGACGTAAGCATCAGGTTATAAATTTAAGAAATTAAAGCTATAGAAAAAGTCGGCTTCATCACAATTGTCGAAAAATCACTTTTTAACTTGTAACTTTTAAGCAATTGAAGTTATTGAAAACGTTTAAATACAAAAGTTGTTCTTTACGATAAGGCGGTAATTCGCCTGATTTGAAGTATTTTCCTATTTTCAATATTAAAGAAATTATGGGCAAATGAAAATTCCCATCCCCCACCATTTCCACCCCCATTGAGCTGGATGCCTCATCTACGAACTCGACCGAGATTTTTATTGTCCTGACAACATATCCGGAGCTGGTTAAATTTAAGTAAAAATTACTCCAGTATTGAAAAATGTATATGAAGTACCCCTACGTGCACGTAAAGCATCACCTCTCTACTCTTTTTCGCAATTTATCTACCTGAGAAGCTGTTATCAGTGGCGGATTTAAGGGGGGGGGGCTAGGGGGCTGAAGCTCCCCCCCAAAACACTGACATTCACTATTGAATATTGGAATTGTAAATTTTTTATTGGTCTAGAATAACACTTTGAAAAATCTTAGCCCCCCCCCCCCCCCAAAAAAAAAAAAAAAAAAAAAAAAAGTCAAGTTCTGGATCCGCCACTGGCTGTTATATCCGTTTTGTTGTAGATTAGTCAATGTTTTTATTGTTACCTCTAAGATGATTTCTTTTCTTTTCCTTTTTTTTTTTTTTATACTACATTTTTGAGTTGTGGCACTTATCTTGCTGGGGTTACTTAATGTGTATACTGTAATAACGTTTTATTTAAACTCACTAAAATATTTATCCATGTTCTCTGTAAATTTACAATAATTCTTAGTTAAAAGTAAGTAATCGAAATTATCAATTTTTATTATGTATTTTTATTTATTTTGTTTATTTAGCTTCTCAAAAAAAAAAAAAAAAAAAAGCATTCTTAGTTACAAACATAGTCTCCTCAAAAATTAATTATAGTCATTAAAATTTATATAAAATAGATTTTTTAATATCTCCATTTACTTTCTCTGTAATTTTCGATAAATAACTAAAGACAAATGATTATCAGTAGTTTTTCTTTTGAAATTTTTATTAGTGTAGATATCGATAATTGATTAAAAGTGTAATTATTGATATAATTTTTCAAGCATTTCTGTATATTTGATGCAAAATACTGCAATAGAAATTATTTTCAGTAAACTTTGCAGCTATGTCATTGTAATAACCGTGTGTGTCATTAACTACAATATAAACCAAAAAAAAAAAAAAGAAAGAAAAGAAAAAAAGTTCTTAAAAATTAAATTTTCCGAAAATTCTCCACCTTTGATTGCAAAAGAATTGTGTTATTCTACTCGACTTTATAATACTGACACTCGAAACAAAAATCAAAATAGTAATTTTACTTACTTAATTGCAGAATTTTATGAATAAGATGGCCCAGAAGACGAAAATTTATTTTTTCCATTTATTGTTCAATTTTCTATTATTATTATTTTCACGTGCAGCGTAATATTTCATACATTTCACTCAATATGACAAAATTATTTATTTTAAAATTTAATAGAAATATAGCCATGCTTAAAAATTAATATATTTTAAATAAATAAATGAATAAATAAATATTTTTAAGTTAATAATATGCTGTTTTATGTTATGCTTAATTTTGTTAATGAGAATTATATTTCCTTAAATTTCTTTCAAAACAATCTTAGATAAAAATGAAAATTTTAGGAATTAAACATATTAGAACTTATAAAAAAGAATTCGAAGAAAAATGAGTTTAAAGTTTTAAGCAAAACTTGCACAAAATATTAAAATCACGTCTTTTGATTTAATTCTGACATAGGTGTCTGCTTAACTGGGTCAGCGGGGGCGGTCACCATAGCTTTTTTTTTTATTTTTTTATTTATTTTATTTTATTTTTATTTTTTCACGGGGGCGAAAATATATGTTTGCCTGGATGCTTCAAACTTCCAACAGGTCGAAATTTCAAACGCGAAAATTAGTTTGATCATATATTTGAATTTTACAGTACATCGTTTTTTATTTATTTTATTTATTTATTTTTTCTTCTCTCTCTTTCTTTACTGATGGGTTACCAGCAGGATCTACTGTACTTGATACAATTCCCATTTGGCAAGAGAAAAGCTAAACAACCTGTCCTTTATAGACTAAAGATAGGTTGAGGCCTTAGAGGAGAAATAATCAGTATCTCTCCTCTAAGGTTGAGGCAGAAAAGCTATTGTTCACGGTCAAGGCGGTTTGGAGTATGGGTGCAACTTTCGGGAATTCTATTCTCAAGAAAAGTGATACCGACAGAAAAGCTTTTGTTCATTCAGTTCAGCCAATAGCACAAAAATTTCATGCTGAAAGTTTCTTTTAAATGGGTTAGTAAGGCGAAAGATACTAATATTTAAAAAGAAGCAAACTTTTAATGCTATTAAAAATACAGATATTTAATTAAATATTTTTCTTTAATTTAAATTTTTCTGTATATGTTTGTCCATTATTTATTTATTCATTTATTACCCACTGTTTGAGTCCGATTAATATCAGTATTCAATTTTACACGCGAAAAGAGAAGAGGAATTTGTTTGTTCGTTGAAGGAGTTAAGGTCAATTGACTACACTTGGTTCTAGGCCTATAGGTGGAACGCGCTCCATGAGAATCTTCCTAAGGAGTCCTAACCCGTATTTACACTAGTTTCGGAGAAAGCCACAGAAAACTCCGAACAGCCAGGTCGACGAGTGCGACCTGGGAAACGCGGTGCTTCTCGTCTACTAGCTTTGTTCTCAGAATTGCATGACCACTGATGAGGCCGAGAAGGGGAAGGAGTTGTCAAAAATGATAATTAATAGGTTAAAAACTGCTGTTTTAGAAGCCCAGATCTCATTATTAATATTACTTCAGCAAACAAGTAAATACGGTCATTTCTACAAGATGATTTAGATTGTCAATTTATGAAATTAATAAATATATTGGAAAAAGTAATAAAAATCTTTAATATCTAAGTTTACTGAAATACTCTTATATACGTATATTAAATTGTTTACATGTAATTATCTATGTAAACAATTTCAGTTGTCGATTCTCTGTTCTTATATATTTTCGATGTAAATAACAGTATCGGCATTTTTAAAGAAATTTTAATAAGAAATCTCTTTATAAATGAAATAAAAGGACACGGCACAAAGAGTCCTGTTTTGGAATGTTCTGAAAAAAATCCTTTGAAAATTATCGTGAAAAAAAAAAATAATAATAAATAAAAATAAAGAAAGAAAGAAAGAAAATTTTCAGCTTTAACAACATAAAATGTACTTTAAGAGTAAAACTTTTGTGTTTTGAAAATAAAGACGTAATAAAATGTATGATTAATTTGTGCCCCGCACTTTTTTTTGTGTATGTGTGTCTATCTATATATAAGAAGAACGTATTCAATTTGTGGAAAATTTCGACCGTTGATATAGTTACACGTCTTAAGACGTTTTGAACACGATATGATTATCGATATGACTATTTTTAGAAAATATCTGTGTGTTTCTCTCTCTCTGTGTATAAAAAATTCTGTATTTGGTCGGTTGTATCCAGAACCAATGGACGAATTTAACTGAATTTTGATTTAAACTAAAGCTGATTACGTTTGATAATCAGTCGCCTAACAGTTGACGCTGTCATCGTCTATTTTATGTTAGTCTTTTTTTTTTTTTTTTTTTTTTTCATAACTTTTAAAATCACAGTATAGGAAAAAATTAATTTATGTACCAAAATTGATTTTCTCTGTTCAAAGTAAAAATATATATTTGATAGTAATAGTTAGAATACCAAGAAAATTTTTCTTTATGTATATCTTTATTCTATCCCCTACCCTTTCTCTCCGGTATGTAGATTTTAAAATCGAAAAAAAAAGTCATCGGAAATGAATTTTGGTGGTCTTCATAAATGAAATACAGCTTTTTAATAACTTTTAGTGGCATTATGTTTCTTCTATTTTTAAAATTGTTTTTTTCCTTTTAAATGATTCTTTTTCTGTTTCATTTATGTATATATGAATTATTTTTAACATATCGCAGGAAAAAATGAAAATTTCAATATTCTACTATGTGTAAGGAGTATAAATATTTGCATAGAACACAATGCTATGGAATACTTTTGGGTGCCCCTATGTACAAATAAGTAGAAGTATACACTCCATTTTCAATAAGGAACATGCTATAGTAAACTGGAATAACATATATCAGTTTCAAGAATTTCCATGAATATTTATGGGAGTTGGTGCACGGACAGACAGACGGATCAACAGACGAACAGACAGACCCAAACCGAAGTCAATAACAGTTTTCAGGGCTGAAAGTATTCCTATATTTCCTATTTTTCTTATATATTTCAAAAAATCATGAAAAATGCCCTATATTTTCCTATAGTTTATAATTCTTTACATTTTCCCTATATTTCACAAAAATTTTCCTACATTTCATATATTCTGGTACTTCAGTTTAAGTTCTTCGTACTTATTTTCTGCTTTTCTTGCTAGGCATTAAAAGAATTCATAATTCCATTACCATTTCAATATTAATTTTCACTTATTATTATTATTATTATTATTATTGTGGAAGTATGGGAAAGTTGGAGGGGGGGAGGTGTGCACAATTCATTAAATAGGCACTACATGTAGTTAACTAACATTTAGTTAAATTGAAGGTTCATGATTTTTCTTTCTTTTTGATTTTTTGAGCATTATGATGTAAAAGAGGTGTCATTATTTTGAATATAATATGTGGATTCATGTTAAATGATATAAACTGGTATGAAAGTTAGACAAGCAAGAGGTGGTAAATTTGGAAATATGTTCTTTTCTAAATAATATAAAAAGTAAACAGTAATATATCAGTACATTCATTTTATCTGTTAAATTAGATGAGATTAAATTAGGGTGTTTTGTTTACGAAGTCATTTAATCATTCCGAGATTACAAAATAATGTTAGAGAAAGTTTGTTTTTACTCAACCTCTCAATCTTCTCTTGAAATTATGTTCCTACTTTTGATTGAAAAATATTCCTATATTTTCCTGTTTGATTGCTTTGACCCCTGAGTTTTTAAGCTTCTTTGTAAACTGTTAATAACATTCCTCAAGTAATTCCAGTGCGTTAAATTCATTATCGCAGTTAGAGAGTTTGAACATCGCATTTAGGATATAGTACCTAAAATTCGAAAGAAAAAGAAATCCTAAATGCGACGCGGGTATATTTTTTCATAAATTAAAGACAATTTTTTAATTTCTTGAAAAGAAATGACCCAAACACAAGTTCAGAGTTAAGCGTATAATGTTCAACTCTTTTTTCTTTCTTTTCATATTTATTTATTTACTAAAATATCATAAATTTCCTAAATGCGATAAACTTACAAAAAATCAGGTCGCATTTGGGATTTGGGCACAATGATCTTAAAAAAAAATAAAAAATAAAAATCTACATTTTTGTCATATATTTACTCCGTTATTTTGTTTTATTTATTTATTTATTTAATTTTTCAATGATTTATTGATAAATTTCACTAATTTTTTGCTTTCTTAATTTTTTCTGTAATTATCTTTATTTGACCTTTGATCTCTCGGAGGATTTTGGGAAAGTCGAACGCCTGCCATTATCGACCAACTAAAACCTATTAAATCACGATGGCATCTGCTCCTTCTTCTAAATATTATCTTATTATTTTCTGTTATAGTATGTTCAGATTTCTTATGTATGGATGCCATATATCAATGTCTCAGAAATAACTCATTTTTTATTATCTTGCTACTATTATTCCTGTTGATATAGTCGTTCTATGGAAAATTTTAAACTTAACTTTTTGAATATATTTTGCTCTGTATAGAACTTCCCTTCAGTATGTAATAATTTATTGATTATTCATGGTGCTTAGCGTAAGGTTATAAAAATAAGGCATATAACAGTATCGGAATTCGAAACTCTGCAAAATATAAAAGAATAAAGGCGTTTAAGTTTTTCCGTAGTTTTCTTCGAAACTTGTGTAATTCCGAACTAAATACCGTTAAAAATCCTTTGTACGAAATATTAACCAAGTATCGGAACTTGTAACTCTGCAAAATTTAAAAGTATAAAGGCGTTTTGGGTTTTCCGTAGTTACAGAATTTGAACGGCTTATATCAGTTTAAAAGTCCGCAATAAAAAGTACTTTAAAATATTTTTGGAATGATATATTATAAGCAATTTAATCATAATTAGTATTGGAGATTGTGAAATTTTATTATATTAAAGCGCTATCTGGTGACTGATTTGCGAGATCTGCTTTTCAATTTCAATTCAAATAAGTTTTAAAGTAATATATTATTTTTGAAACTATGTTAAATAGAAGCTACAAAAGAAACTACAATAGAAGCTACTAGGCGAGTCGTATTAACCCTGGACGATAGGACCCATGCCCCAGCCCGCCCGGTTCCCGCTGTTCAATGTTTTTTTCTAGTCAACTTTGTCCCCTTATTACTTCCGGTGTGAATTTTTTTTTTTTTTTAACACACTTGACATTGTGAGTTTTTTTGCTTCTCTTCCCATGCTATTTCTATGGGGTTTTTAGCCTTTTTTCCCCTCTTTTTCTACATTCTAAAGTGGCGGCGCCACTTTAGAATGTAGAAAAAGAGGGGGAAAAAAGCTTAAAAACCCCATAGAAATAGCATGGGAAGAAAAGCAAAAAACCCCACAATGTCATGTGTGTATAAAAAAAAAAAAAAAAAAAAAAAAACAGGCTCACACCGGAAGTAATAAGGGGACAAAATTGACTAGAAAAATACATTGAACAGCGGGAACCGGGCGGGCTGGGGCATGGGTCCTATCGTCCAGGATTAATACGACTCGATATATAAGCATTCCTATAATAAGATTTATCTGATTTTCCTGTGGTTTTTGGGGAAACTTGCAAAAATCCAATCTGAATAGCGTTAAAAATTCTTAATGGAAAATATGAACTGAGTATCGGAATTCGAAAGTCTGTAAAATTCAAAAGAATTAAGACGTTTTGTAGTTTGTTCGTAGTTTTCCCCGGACCCGAAACACCCGTACGAAATTTGAACACCGTTCAATTTGTCGGATCTTAAAACTTAATACAGTGGAGCACCTTTTATACGTTTCCCATTTATACGTTTTTCTCATTTATACGTTTTTCGACTTCGGTCCCAAATCATTCAATTGAAATCTAATGTTAAAATATTTCGTTTATACAACATGAGTCAAGTCTTAATTTCACTTATACGTTTTTTTCCCCTTGTAGAGTCCCACGTTTAAGTTTCATTCCAGGATAAAAAAAAAAAAAAAAAAAAAAAAAAAAGATGTATGCTCTCTATGTTCTATTCTTATCTTTTTTGATGATTTTTTCTTAGAATTATAGTAGATACAAAGTGCAATCTGCAATGATAGCCTGAGGGAAAGAGGGAGGTGGGTGTTATAGAGAAATTTTCAGAAATAAGCATTTGGGTACAAGTAGCTGGATAGTGGCAGCTTTCTCCTTTAATTGATTCCAGGGATGGGGTATGAAAAGAAAAGAACCCAGAATTTTATAGGCATTTAGTAAACGTGAAGATCGTGTTTATTTAACATTACCATTGGAGAGACAAGTTTTTTTTTTTTTTTTTTTTTTTTTTTTCTTTTTCTCTCTCCTTTTAATCGTTTACAAAAATGATATGTCATCTTCATTTAAAGAACGACAGGTTTTGTCTTTGAAGGTTAAAATCGAAATCTTAAGGAATTTTTTGGATTTTCTATATTTTTAGTTATCATTTAATTTTTATCCTATCCTTTAAAAATATTTTAAATTTAATTCAAAATATATCTTAGTCAAATAAATGTAAACGAAATAACGAAAATTTGTTCGACTTTTATTATTAATATGACACTTTATTGTGTATTAATGTTAAAACAAATTTTCAGTTGTACGTTTTTTTCAGTTATACATTTTTTAGGAATGGTCCCTTGAAAAACGTATAAACGGTGCTCTACTGTAATACCAATTTTAAACGCTCTAACACTATTTCTACAACAGCCCCTTCGCATTCCTTTCCCGTCTCGCCTAATAATTTTACACTTTTGAAAATATCTGCAATCGGTTTCTCGGGTCTTAAAATCTAATAATGCCAATTGTCAACTCTCTAACTCCATTTCTACATTTTTGTCCCTTCACCCCTCCCCTTTCTGTCCCTCCTAATAATTTTACACTTTCAAAAATATTCGCAATCGATTTATCGGGCCTTAAAACCTAATTATATCAATTTTAAACGCTGTAACTGTTGTTCTACATTTTTGCCCTTTCGCCTGCTCCTTCCCCCCCCCCCCTTCCTTCAAGACACTCCTAATAATTTTAAACTTTCAAAAATATTCATAATCGAATTATCGAGCATTAAAACCAGGTAATAGTAATTTCAACGGTACATCTCAATTTAAAACTAGTTGGCATAGATGGACTTCGCTGAGTTACCCACCATATATATGTTCTCATAAATTTCTAGTGTGAGACATATTATAGCATATTAAGAGAAATGAATTTGATCAAACGCTTGACAAAGTGACAGAATAAAATCCCCGCCTAATAGGCTATCCACCGTTCACTTCAATTTGTTTATCTTATTCTAATCTATTAATTTATTTTATTAGGGTCAGTCTCGTAGTTTAGTTTTCATGCTACTATTTCCAATGCAAGAATCCACAAAATTCCTATTTATATGAAAATTTTTTAATTTTGCTATGTTGATAAAATCTTAAATTACGAATAATTTACGAAATTTTTCTGTTAGAATATTTGTAGTCAATCATGTTCAAACAAGTATCATAAATGTTTTTTGAATTTGTCTGATATATTTATGATCCTCAAAATGGACTTTTATGCTCAATTTTGCCCTATTCTGCCGTGTTAAGTAAATCGTAAAGTCCAAATAACTTACGATTTTTTTAATTGGAAAATTCATCGCCTTTAAATGTTTAAATCGCGTTTTTATCTCTTAGTTATATATTCTAAAAGATAAAACAAAAAAATTGGTGACAAAATATAGAAAACTGTAGAAAAAATAAATAAATAAAATTCTTAAATAAATAAATAAATAATATAATTAATTAATTAATTAATTAAAAATGATGTTGAAAAGGTGTTAGGTCCCCTTAAACGTACGGGGCTAAGGTACAATTATATTGACATGGATTTCTTAAAATAGTGATTTTCCTTCTGTAAAAGAATAAAATTTAATTAAAGACTATATAGTTAACGGAAAAAACGGTAACGGAAAGAATGGTACCCTTGAACATCGGAAACTTCCTGTAAATATAGTAATAAATATCATTTTTGTATATATGCCTTTTCGTATATATATCAGTAGAGAAAAATCCTTAGACCAATTTTCGGTCTTTCATTTACATTCCCTTTCCACACTTCAAATGAAATAATAATAATACTGTTTACTTTCTTACGAGAAGTGTTGTGCATTTTCCCGTTACAGTTTCTTTTGCATTGATTACTCTCTTTGTATTAAATTTATGAACATTTACCACAAATAATAATAATAATAATAATAACAATAAATAAACAAATAAACAAACAAATCTAATAATAATTGTTTTCTATTTTCATATAAGGAAGTATTGAATTCGTAAAAATTTTCTACTTCCGGTTTCGAACGGATTTACACATTTTGAGATGACGTGAACATAATTTACCATTTAAACTAGTATGAGGTAGGAAGCCTTTATTATCATATTATGAATATATAGGCTCCCTACTCTCCCCCCACCCCTCGCTTTCAACCGGTTATAAGCAATAAATCTCACCCCCGTAATGACAACCTAAAATCGGCTGCTAAGAATTGTGGTATTGGAACGCGCAATTTGAATCATTTTATGATAAAACTCTAAAAATGAATGAAACTCTATAATTAATAATAATAATAATTAAAAAAAAAAAAAAAATGCAATTTTGTATTTTGTATTGCTTAGCTGGCTGGCTCTTCTTTCAAAAGTTGACCCGTCCAGCTGAACTTCTAAATCCATAGCAGCTGTTGGGAGATAGCGTTTTTAACTACTTCACAAAAGAAGCGTCGTTTGGACAAACCGCTCCTGCATTTCAAAGCATCTTTCATTCGTAAGAAAATTCCGCGTCGCGTGTGGTAATGTTGAGATATTTACAAGCCACATTATGGGAGTTCTTAGAAACGAAACGAAATGTTATTCAAGTAGATCTCGATGTTTTCAAAGCTTTAACTTTAACTTGATATTTTTTATTGGGTAATTCTTCAGGAACACATCAATTGCGCTTACATTAATCCCCCCCCTATTGTTAAAAATGCATCAATTGCGCTCGCGAGAAAAATTACTAAAAACGTTCATTGTCACCCTCCCCTCCCCCTTGTATACCGGAAGGTAAAAAATGATAATTTCTAGAAAGGAAAGAATTCTTTGCTTACTTTATTGTCACTATCATATCGTTTCTACAAAATATAATCCTAACTGGTCCACGTTAGAGACATATTATACAGATATTAAACTATTAATCTCACGTGGAAATACAGAATATGTTTACTTATCAAGATGTTTCATTTAGTATTCTGTATTATTAACACAAATATTAATTTTTTATTTTCATTTAACCCATTAGGCGTCAAAGCTCCCGCTGTGGGAACAATTTTTTAAGATTTTTTTCCACTGCAAGTAATTAAGATAAATATATTTTTTATTTTTTACAATAAATATTAAAATTCCCAGCTTCGTTTTTTTTTTTTTTCAATTATTCAAACAAAGATGCTTGTTTTTCTGAAAAACATCAGCGACGAAAAAAAAATCAAGAAAAATAACTCATTCGAGTACAGGGGTTTAAAACATTGGATGTGAAATAAAACAATTCTTTTCTTAAATTATAACAAACAGGGATCAAGAAAACTAATTAAAGAGGATTTTGCCTTTTTTTCAACATTTGTTCTACCCCAATTAGGTGTCAAATCACCCATTTGGAAACATGTCATATCTTCTAACAAAATATTTTTTTTTTTTTTTTTTTTTTTTTAAGTATATATGATTAGAAATGCACATTGAAACTCATTTATAAATTTTCAGTGGAATTCATATAGCGGCGTTTAATGGGTTAACAAATATAATAAGCAAAATAATTCATACGAGTAAAATGATGTAATCCAAAAGTCACATTAAAAAAAAAAAAAAAAAAAAAAAAATCAGAAGCTTGTATATATTTTTAAAAAGTGTTATAAAAATATTATTTTTTTAATACCTGAAGTAAAAAAAAAAAAAAAAAAAAAAAAAAAAAAAAAAAAAAAAGGGATTCTTCATAACCTTGATGCTTTGTCTGTCTATGTGCCTATATGTGACATTTTTGATAAATGAAATAAGTAGCCGAATTTCATTAACGTCTATTTCATTAGAAGGCTGATATATTTCGGATGACTCTTAACTATATTTCATATATTTTGGTTTTATTTTATTTTATTTATATTTTTATTTATTTTTTCCCACAGAATACCTTGCATTGATATATTTTTATAAATTTTCAAGTTGACAACCTTCCAATTTTCAAATTAAAAAGTTAATAATAACAACAAAAAGAAATAGGACTGACTTCAATTAAAGATCTTTCGAAGAAATTATGTTTAGATGTAAAATAATAAAAGTAGTATTAATAATAATAAAGAAAAAAAAAGTCTGTTATATGTAATTAAAGAACATCCCCAAAAAATGGAGCCATTTAGAAATAAAATAAAATAATAATAATAATAAATCTTTCACTTACAAATAATTTATAAGAATTGTTTCTTTAAAATTGCATGATTTTTCTCAAAAAGTGGTAGATTTAAAAAAAAAAGAAAAAGAAAAAGAAAAAAAATTATAAATCATTTATGGGATTTCTAAAATTATGTAAACTTAAATACAGAAATCTAGCCATCATTCCTTTCCGAGGGCCAAATGCGTTCCTCCCAATGTTAATGTGTAAACGAGTTTTGAGCTGCACTTGGTAGGGTAAACAAACGAAAATAAACACACACATAAATAATTGTTGAAAATCTGGTTCAAAAGCTTTCTTAATTTACATTTTATTTTATTTTATTTATTTTCTGAAGAATTTGAAGTGATATTTTAAAATTTTCGAGCTGGCAATTCTCCATCTTACAAATCATATTAATAAATTAAGGAAAAAATAATACGGCTGCCTTTATATATAAATAAATAAAGAATTTCGTCGATAAACGGTATAGTTTCGAAATAAAATTATATTTATAAATCTTTCACTTGTATCAACATATGATAATTGTTTGTTTAAAACTGCAGGGTTTTTCTCAGAGTGGTTGATTTAAGAAAATTATAAATCATATATGAAATTTCCAATATTTATAAAGCCTTGCGCCCTGACATAGTCAATCAGCCTTAAATCCTACAGCCAACCAACCAACCAATACTTATAACAATATACTAATTTATATTTACTATTTTATATATTTTTCTTATGTAATGGAATCTCAGCATTTCCTTTTCTTTCCGAGAATAAAAAATGGGAGTCCTAGCAATACCGATGTGAAAACGGGTTTCGGTCTGCATTTCGTAGGGTACATAAACGCAAATACACACACATAGTATATATATTAACTGAAAATTTGGTTAATTTTTTTTTTTTTTTTAATTATATGTAATTTTATATTTATTTATTTTTCCAGAACACACTGAAATGATAGTTAAAAATTATGGAGCTTCAAATTTTCCTTTTTTCGAATCGTATTAATACATGACGTAAAAAGAGAAAAAAACTGCCTACAGAAATCCACACATCATACCATTCCGAGGACCAACTGTGGTCCTCGCAATGTTAATGTGTGAACGAGTTTCGGTCTGCACTTGGTAGGGTAAACAAACAAAAATAAACCTACACATAAATAATTGTTGAAAATTTGGTTCAAAAGCTTTTTTAATTCTAATTTTATTTTATTTATTTATTTTTTTTTTTTCTTCTGGACAATTTGGAGTGATATTTTAAAAATTTTGAGAAGGTAATTCTCCATCTTACAAATTATATTAATAAATTAGGGAAAAAATAATATGGCTGCCTTTATATATAAGGAAAGAATTTCGTCGATAAATGGCATTGTTTAGAAATAAAATTACATCTATAAATCTTTCATTTGTATCAACATATGAGAATTGTTTATTTAAAACCGCAGGATTTTTCTCAAACAGTGGTTGATTTCAGAAAATTATAAATCATATATGGAATCACCAATATTTATAAAGCCTTGGACTTTGGACCCTAGCATAGTCAATCAGCCTTAAATCTTACAAGAAACAAACCAATCAATACTTATAAAAATATACTCATCTATATTTATTATTTTATATATTTTTCCTATGTAATGGAATCTCTGCATCTCCTTATCTTTCCGAGGATCAAAAATGGGGGTCCTCGCAATACCGATGTGAAAACGGGTTTCGGTCTGCATTTCGTAGGGTAAACAAACGCAAATACACACACATAGTATATATATTAACTGAAAATTTGGTTCAATTTTTTTTTTAATTGTATGTAATTTTATATTTATTTATTTTTCCAGAACACACTGAAATGATAGTTGAAAATTATGGAGCTTCAAATTTTCCTTTTTTCGAATCGTATTAATAAGTGACGTAAAAAGAAAAAAAAAACTGCCTGCAGAAATCCACGAATTCATACTTTCCGAGGACCAACTGTGGTCCTCGCAATATTAATGTGTGAACGAGTTTTGGTCTGCACTTGGTAGGGTAAACAAACAAAAATAAACCTACACATAAATAATTGTTGAAATTTGGTTCAAAAGCTTTTTTAATTCTAATTTTATTTTTATTTATTTTTTTTTTCTTCTGGACAATTTGGAGTGATAATTTAAAAATTTTCAGCAGGTAATTCTCCATCTTAAAAATCATATTAATAAATTAAGGAAAAAATAATACGGCTGCCTTTATATATAAATAAAGAACTTCATCGATAAACGGTATAGTTTAGAAATAAAATTATATTTATAAATCTTTCATTTGTATCAACATATGATAATTGTTTGTTTAAAACTGCAGGATTTTTCTCAGAGTGGTTGATTTAAGAAAATTATAAATCATATATGAAATTTCCAATATTTATAAAGCCTTTTGCCCTAGCATAGTCAATCAGCCTTAAATCCTACAACCAACCAATACTTATAACAATATACTCAATTATATTTATTATTTTATATATTTTTCCTATGTAATGGAATCTCTGCATCTCCTTTTCTTTCCGAGGATCAAAAATGGGGGTCCTCGCAATACCGATGTGAAAACGGGTTTCGGTCTGCATTTCGTTGGGTAAACAAACGCAAATACACACACATAGTATATATATTAACTGAAATTTTTTTTTTCTATTGTATGTAATTTTCTATTTATTTATTTTTCCAGAACACACTGAAATGATAGTTAAAAATTATGGAGGTTCAAATTTTCCTTTTTTCGAATCGTATTAATACATGACGTAAAAAGAGAAAAAAACTGCCTACAGAAATCCACACATCATACCATTCCGAGGACCAACTGTGGTCCTCGCAATGTTAATGTGTGAACGAGTTTCGGTCTGCACTTGGTAGGGTAAACAAACAAAAATAAACCTACACATAAATAATTGTTGAAAATTTGGTTCAAAAGCTTTTTTAATTATAATTTTATTTTATTTATTTTTTTTTTTTTTCTTCTGGACAATTTGGAGTGATATTTTAAAAATTTTGAGAAGGTAATTCTCCATCTTACAAATTATATTAATAAATTAGGGAAAAAATAATATGGCTGCCTTTATATATAAGTAAAGAATTTCGTCGATAAATGGTATTGTTTAGAAATAAAATTACATCTATAAATCTTTCATTTGTATCAACATATGAGAATTGTTTATTTAAAACTGCAGGATTTTTCTCAAACAGTGGTTGATTTCAGAAAATTATAAATCATATATGGAATCACCAATATTTATAAAGCCTTGGACTTTGGACCCTAGCATAGTCAATCAGCCTTAAATCTTACAACAAACCAACCAATCAATACTTAATATACTCATCTATATTTATTATTTTATATATTTTTCCTATGTAATGGAATCTCTGCATCTCCTTATCTTTCCGAGGATCAAAAATGGGGGTCCTCGCAATACCGATGTGAAAACGGGTTTCGGTCTGCATTTCGTAGGGTAAACAAACGCAAATACACACACACAGTATATATATTAACTGAAAATTTGGTTCAATTTTTTTTTTTATTTGTATGTAATTTTATATTTATTTATTTTTCCAGAACACACTGAAATGATAGTTGAAAATTATGGAGCTTCAAATTTTCCTTTTTTCGAATCGTATTAATAAGTGACGTAAAAAGAAAAAAAAAACTGCCTGCAGAAATCCACGAATTCATACTTTCCGAGGACCAACTGTGGTCCTCGCAATATTAATGTGTGAACGAGTTTTGGTCTGCACTTGGTAGGGTAAACAAACAAAAATAAACCTACACATAAATAATTGTTGAAATTTGGTTCAAAAGCTTTTTTAATTCTAATTTTATTTTTATTTATTTTTTTTTCTTCTGGACAATTTGGAGTGATATTTTAAAAATTTTCAGCAGGTAATTCTCCATCTTAAAAATCATATTAATAAATTAAGGAAAAAATAATACGGCTGCCTTTATATATAAATAAAGAACTTCGTCGATAAACGGTATAGTTTAGAAATAAAATTATATTTATAAATCTTTCATTTGTATCAACATATGATAATTGTTTGTTTAAAACTGCAGGATTTTTCTCTGAGTGATTGATTTATGAAAATTATAAATCATATATGAAATTTCCAATATTTATAAAGCCTTGGGCCCTAGCATAGTCAATCAGCCTTAAATCCTACAACCAACCAATACTTATAACAATATACTCAATTATATTTATTATTTTATATATTTTTCCTATGTAATGGAATCTCTGCATCTCCTTTTCTTTCCGAGGATCAAAAATGGGGGTCCTCGCAATACCGATGTGAAAACGGGTTTCGGTCTGCATTTCGTAGGGTAAACAAACGCAAATACACACACATAGTATATATATTAACTGAAAATTTGGTAATTTTTTTTTTTTTTTTCATTGTATGTAATTTTATATTTATTTAATTTTCCAGAACACACTCAAATGATAGTTAAAAATTATGGAGGTTCAAATGTTCCTTTTTTCGAATCGTATTAATACATGACGTAAAAAGAGAAAAAAAAACTGCCTACAGAAATCCACACATCATTCCATTCCGAGGACCAACTGTGGTCCTCACAATGTTAATGTGTGAACGAGTTTCGGTCTTCACTTGGTAGGGTAAACAAACAAAAATAAACCTACACATAAATAATTGTTGAAATTTGGTTCAAAAGCTTTTTTAATTCTTATTTTATTTATTTATTTTTTTCTTCTGGACAATTTGGAGTGATATTTTAAAAATTTTGAGCAGGTAATTCTCCATCTTACAAATCATATTAATAAATTAAGGAAAAAATAATACGGCTGCCTTTATATATAAATAAAGAATTTCGTCGATAAACGGTATAGTTTAGAAATAAATTTATATTTATAAATCTTTCATTTGTATCAACATATGATAATTGTTTGTTTAAAACTGCAGGATTTTTCTCAGAGTGGTTGATTTAAGAAAATTATAAATCATATATGAAATTTCCAATATTTATAAAGCCTTGGGCCCTAGCATAGTCAATCAGCCTTAAATCCTACAACCAACCAATACTTATAACAATATACTCAATTATATTTAATATTTTATATATTCTTCCTATGTAATGGAATCTCTGCATCTCCTTTTCTTTCCGAGGATCAAAAATGGGGGTCCTCGCAATACCGATGTGAAAACGGGTTTCGGTCTGCATTTGGTAGGGTAAACAAACGCAGATACACACACATAGTATATATATTAACTGAAAATTTGGTTAATTTTTTTTTTTTTTTTAATTATATGTAATTTTATATTTATTTATTTTTCCAGAACACACTGAAATGATAGTTAAAAATTATGGAGCTTCAAATTTTCCTTTTTTCGAATCGTATTAATACATGACGTAAAAAGAGAAAAAAACTGCCTACAGAAATCCACACATCATACCATTCCGAGGACCAACTGTGGTCCTCGCAATGTTAATGTGTGAACGAGTTTCGGTCTGCACTTGGTAGGGTAAACAAACAAAAATAAACCTACACATAAATAATTGTTGAAAATTTGGTTCAAAAGCTTTTTTAATTCTAATTTTATTTTATTTATTTATTTTTTTTTTTTCTTCTGGACAATTTGGAGTGATATTTTAAAAATTTTGAGAAGGTAATTCTCCATCTTACAAATTATATTAATAAATTAGGGAAAAAATAATATGGCTGCCTTTATATATAAGGAAAGAATTTCGTCGATAAATGGCATTGTTTAGAAATAAAATTACATCTATAAATCTTTCATTTGTATCAACATATGAGAATTGTTTATTTAAAACCGCAGGATTTTTCTCAAACAGTGGTTGATTTCAGAAAATTATAAATCATATATGGAATCACCAATATTTATAAAGCCTTGGACTTTGGACCCTAGCATAGTCAATCAGCCTTAAATCTTACAAGAAACAAACCAATCAATACTTATAAAAATATACTCATCTATATTTATTATTTTATATATTTTTCCTATGTAATGGAATCTCTGCATCTCCTTATCTTTCCGAGGATCAAAAATGGGGGTCCTCGCAATACCGATGTGAAAACGGGTTTCGGTCTGCATTTCGTAGGGTAAACAAACGCAAATACACACACATAGTATATATATTAACTGAAAATTTGGTTCAATTTTTTTTTTAATTGTATGTAATTTTATATTTATTTATTTTTCCAGAACACACTGAAATGATAGTTGAAAATTATGGAGCTTCAAATTTTCCTTTTTTCGAATCGTATTAATAAGTGACGTAAAAAGAAAAAAAAAACTGCCTGCAGAAATCCACGAATTCATACTTTCCGAGGACCAACTGTGGTCCTCGCAATATTAATGTGTGAACGAGTTTTGGTCTGCACTTGGTAGGGTAAACAAACAAAAATAAACCTACACATAAATAATTGTTGAAATTTGGTTCAAAAGCTTTTTTAATTCTAATTTTATTTTTATTTATTTTTTTTTTCTTCTGGACAATTTGGAGTGATAATTTAAAAATTTTCAGCAGGTAATTCTCCATCTTAAAAATCATATTAATAAATTAAGGAAAAAATAATACGGCTGCCTTTATATATAAATAAAGAACTTCATCGATAAACGGTATAGTTTAGAAATAAAATTATATTTATAAATCTTTCATTTGTATCAACATATGATAATTGTTTGTTTAAAACTGCAGGATTTTTCTCAGAGTGGTTGATTTAAGAAAATTATAAATCATATATGAAATTTCCAATATTTATAAAGCCTTTTGCCCTAGCATAGTCAATCAGCCTTAAATCCTACAACCAACCAATACTTATAACAATATACTCAATTATATTTATTATTTTATATATTTTTCCTATGTAATGGAATCTCTGCATCTCCTTTTCTTTCCGAGGATCAAAAATGGGGGTCCTCGCAATACCGATGTGAAAACGGGTTTCGGTCTGCATTTCGTTGGGTAAACAAACGCAAATACACACACATAGTATATATATTAACTGAAATTTTTTTTTTCTATTGTATGTAATTTTCTATTTATTTATTTTTCCAGAACACACTGAAATGATAGTTAAAAATTATGGAGGTTCAAATTTTCCTTTTTTCGAATCGTATTAATACATGACGTAAAAAGAGAAAAAAACTGCCTACAGAAATCCACACATCATACCATTCCGAGGACCAACTGTGGTCCTCGCAATGTTAATGTGTGAACGAGTTTCGGTCTGCACTTGGTAGGGTAAACAAACAAAAATAAACCTACACATAAATAATTGTTGAAAATTTGGTTCAAAAGCTTTTTTAATTATAATTTTATTTTATTTATTTTTTTTTTTTTTCTTCTGGACAATTTGGAGTGATATTTTAAAAATTTTGAGAAGGTAATTCTCCATCTTACAAATTATATTAATAAATTAGGGAAAAAATAATATGGCTGCCTTTATATATAAGTAAAGAATTTCGTCGATAAATGGTATTGTTTAGAAATAAAATTACATCTATAAATCTTTCATTTGTATCAACATATGAGAATTGTTTATTTAAAACTGCAGGATTTTTCTCAAACAGTGGTTGATTTCAGAAAATTATAAATCATATATGGAATCACCAATATTTATAAAGCCTTGGACTTTGGACCCTAGCATAGTCAATCAGCCTTAAATCTTACAACAAACCAACCAATCAATACTTAATATACTCATCTATATTTATTATTTTATATATTTTTCCTATGTAATGGAATCTCTGCATCTCCTTATCTTTCCGAGGATCAAAAATGGGGGTCCTCGCAATACCGATGTGAAAACGGGTTTCGGTCTGCATTTCGTAGGGTAAACAAACGCAAATACACACACACAGTATATATATTAACTGAAAATTTGGTTCAATTTTTTTTTTTATTTGTATGTAATTTTATATTTATTTATTTTTCCAGAACACACTGAAATGATAGTTGAAAATTATGGAGCTTCAAATTTTCCTTTTTTCGAATCGTATTAATAAGTGACGTAAAAAGAAAAAAAAAACTGCCTGCAGAAATCCACGAATTCATACTTTCCGAGGACCAACTGTGGTCCTCGCAATATTAATGTGTGAACGAGTTTTGGTCTGCACTTGGTAGGGTAAACAAACAAAAATAAACCTACACATAAATAATTGTTGAAATTTGGTTCAAAAGCTTTTTTAATTCTAATTTTATTTTTATTTATTTTTTTTTCTTCTGGACAATTTGGAGTGATATTTTAAAAATTTTCAGCAGGTAATTCTCCATCTTAAAAATCATATTAATAAATTAAGGAAAAAATAATACGGCTGCCTTTATATATAAATAAAGAACTTCGTCGATAAACGGTATAGTTTAGAAATAAAATTATATTTATAAATCTTTCATTTGTATCAACATATGATAATTGTTTGTTTAAAACTGCAGGATTTTTCTCTGAGTGATTGATTTATGAAAATTATAAATCATATATGAAATTTCCAATATTTATAAAGCCTTGGGCCCTAGCATAGTCAATCAGCCTTAAATCCTACAACCAACCAATACTTATAACAATATACTCAATTATATTTATTATTTTATATATTTTTCCTATGTAATGGAATCTCTGCATCTCCTTTTCTTTCCGAGGATCAAAAATGGGGGTCCTCGCAATACCGATGTGAAAACGGGTTTCGGTCTGCATTTCGTAGGGTAAACAAACGCAAATACACACACATAGTATATATATTAACTGAAAATTTGGTAATTTTTTTTTTTTTTTTCATTGTATGTAATTTTATATTTATTTAATTTTCCAGAACACACTCAAATGATAGTTAAAAATTATGGAGGTTCAAATGTTCCTTTTTTCGAATCGTATTAATACATGACGTAAAAAGAGAAAAAAAAACTGCCTACAGAAATCCACACATCATTCCATTCCGAGGACCAACTGTGGTCCTCACAATGTTAATGTGTGAACGAGTTTCGGTCTTCACTTGGTAGGGTAAACAAACAAAAATAAACCTACACATAAATAATTGTTGAAATTTGGTTCAAAAGCTTTTTTAATTCTTATTTTATTTATTTATTTTTTTCTTCTGGACAATTTGGAGTGATATTTTAAAAATTTTGAGCAGGTAATTCTCCATCTTACAAATCATATTAATAAATTAAGGAAAAAATAATACGGCTGCCTTTATATATAAATAAAGAATTTCGTCGATAAACGGTATAGTTTAGAAATAAATTTATATTTATAAATCTTTCATTTGTATCAACATATGATAATTGTTTGTTTAAAACTGCAGGATTTTTCTCAGAGTGGTTGATTTAAGAAAATTATAAATCATATATGAAATTTCCAATATTTATAAAGCCTTGGGCCCTAGCATAGTCAATCAGCCTTAAATCCTACAACCAACCAATACTTATAACAATATACTCAATTATATTTAATATTTTATATATTCTTCCTATGTAATGGAATCTCTGCATCTCCTTTTCTTTCTGAGGATCAAAAATGGGGGTCCTCGCAATACCGATGTGAAAACGGGTTTCGGTCTGCATTTGGTAGGGTAAACAAACGCAGATACACACACATAGTATATATATTAACTGAAAATTTGGTTATTTTTTTTTTTTCTATTGTATGTAATTTTATATTTATTTATTTTTCCAGAACAGACTGAAATGATAGTTAATAATTATGGAGGTTCAAATTTTCCTTTTTTCGAATCGTATTAATACATGACGTAAAAAGAGAAAAAAACTGCCTACAGAAATCCACACATCATTCCATTCCGAGGACCAACTGTGGTCCTCGCAATGTTAATGTGTGAAGGAGTTTCGGTCTGCAATTGGTAGGGTAAACAAATAAAAATAAACCTACACATAGATAATTGTTGAAAATTTTGTTCAAAAGCTTTTTTAATTCTAATTTTATTTATTTATTTATTTACTTATTTATTATTATTATTATTTTTTCTGGACAATTTGGAGTGATATTTAAGAAATTTTGAGCAGGTAATTCTCCATCTTACAAATCACATTAATAAATTAGGGAAAAAATAATATGGCTGCCTTTATATATAAGTAAAGAACTTCGTCGATAAATGGTATAGTTTAGAAATAAAATTACATCTATAAATCTTTCATTTGTATCAACATATGAGAATGGTTTATTTAAAACTGCAGGATTTTTCTCAAACAGTGGTTGATTTCAAAAAATTATAAGTCAGATATGGAATCACCAATATTTATAAAGCCTTGGACCTTGGACCCTAGCATAATCAATCAGCCTTAAATCTTACAACCAACCAACCAATCAATACTTATAAAAATATACTCATCTAAATTTATTATTTTATATATTTTTCCTATGTAATGGAATCTCTGCATCTCCTTTTCTTTCCGAGGATCAAAAATGGGGGTCCTCGCAATACCAATGTGAAAACGGGTTTCGGTCTGCATTTCGTAGTGTAAACAAACGCAAATACACACACATAGTATATATATTAACTGAAAATTTGGTTCAATTTTTTTTAATTGTATGTAATTTTATATTTATTTATTTTTCCAGAACACACTGAAATGATAGTTAAAAATTATGAAGCTTCAAATTTTCCTTTTTTCGAATCGTATTAATACATGACGTAAAAAGAGAAAAAAAAAAAAAAACTGCCTACGGAAATTCACACATCATTCCATTCCGAGGACCAACTGTGGTCCTCGCAATGTTAATGTGTGAACGAGTTTCGGTCTGCACTTGGTAGGGTAAACAAACAAAAATAAACCTACACATAAATAATTGTTGAAAATTTGGTTCAAATCTTTTTTAATTCTAATTTCTTTCTTTCTTTTTTCTTTTTTTTTTCTTTTTTTTTTTTTTTTTTTTTTTTTTTAATCTAATGGATTTTTTTTTTTTTTCCTATGATATATTAAAATTTTTGGGCTGTCCTCTTTCCCTCTTCGAAACCATATTAATAATTTAAAAAAAAAAAAAAAAAAAAAAAAAAAAAAGGGCTGTTATATGTAATTATAGTACTTCCTCAAAAAAAAAAAAAAAAAATGGTTTCATTTTGAAATAAAATAAAATAAATAATAATAATAATAAATCTTCCGCTTACAAATATTGTATGAGAATTGTCTCTTTAAATTTGCAGGATTTTTTCAAAAAGTGGTTGATTTACAAAAATAAAATTTAAAAAAAAATTATAAATCATTTATGGTATTTCAAATATTTTGTAAAAAATATAATCATCTATCTATCTCTCTCTCTCTCTATATATATATATATATATATTACGTTTCATATTTTATAATACATATACTTATCCTATCTATAGAGTTCAACGCATTCTCCTTTCTTTCCGAGGACCTGAAATTTTGTCCTCGCAATGTCGATGTCTAATCGAATTTCGGTCTGCAGTTGGTAGGATAAACAAACGCAAATATACACGCACGCATACATAATAAACAAATTTCAGACCTTGCGGATCTCTCACTCCCAATTAAACTGCCCATCTGGCAATCTGCCTTTTTTTTACATTCTTCTATATGTAATATAGAGAAAGTATTGGATTCGCGAAAATTTTCGAGCTCCGTTTTTTGATGGATTTACACATTTTGGGATGTCCAAAACACGAATTGATAGATTTTTAAAAATGTCTGTCTGTCTGTATCACTTTTTTGTGGACGCTTTATCTCACGAACCAATGAATGAAATTTAACCAAACTTGGTATTTAGTTCCACCCTGACATAAACTGGAGCTGATTATAGTTGAGGATGAATCGCTCAACAGGTGGCGCAGTGATCGCATTTTTTGTAAACTTTTAACATGGCAGTATAGGACAAAATTTCGTATAAATGTGCATAATTAGAGTTATGTAAAACGTGTGACAATAAAATCAATATGAATTATTGATAATAGTAGTAGTTAACTAGGAAAAAAAATTGTGCATGTGGTTCCCCCATCGGTTCCCCCCTGGGGGGAAGTACCCCCCCCCCCCGCGGGTGGGGGTAAAGTTTCAACATGGGTATCTTTCGAAAGGTCTCGTCAATACCTTTAAAAGGAATGGTTGAACTATAAATCTGTGATAATTTAAAACAAAGTTATCGATTTTTTTTTACTTTTAATGAAAAAAACTTTGATTTTTTTTTTTTTTTTTTTTTTTACGAAATTTAACTAAACTTGGTATTTAGGTGGTCCCCGACATAAACTGGTGCTGATTACATTTGGGGATCAATCACTCAACAGGTGGCACTGCGATCGCATTTTTTCTAAATTTTTAACATTTCAGTATAGGACAAAATTTCGTATAAATGTGTATAATCAGTTATTTTTAACTTGTGATTGCAAAATTAATATGAATTATTGATAATAGTAGTAGTTAACTAGGAAAAAATTGTGTATGTGGGGGCATCGCTTCCACCCTGGGGGGGAAGTACCCCCCGGGGAGGTAAATTTTCAAGATGGGTATAGTTCGATTGATCTCGCCAATACCTTTAAAACGAATGCCTGAATCTGTGATAATTTAAAACAAAGTTATCGATTTTTTTTTTTTTTTTTTTTTTAAATATTGTTACTGAGTGAATATGTATAGGAAAATATAGAAGAAAGTCTTGTGGTGGCCACAACATACTAGTTTTAGTTGCTATATTTTCGGCCACTAAATGCTCTTATTCATCATAAGGTAAAATAATGTTTAAAAAATAAAAATGTAGATGTTTGATACTTATCATGCTTATCATAATATTTCTTTAAAATATCGTTTTTATTCTCTGACAAAAAAAAAAAAAAAAAAAAAAAAAAAGATTCTTTATAATAGTGAAGCTTTGTCTCTTTAAGTATCCATCTGCTCTGTTTTAGCGTCTGAATAATAGCCCAATATATTTGCAGTATCTTTTATTAGAACGATGACATATTATGGAAGATTTTTAACTATGCTTGAGGAAATGTCGCTTCAAAGATCTTTTAAAACTTAAAGCAATATTTTATGGCGAAGGTGAGTCCGCACTCGGTAGAATAAACAAGCGCAAATACATACACACATACATATTAACTGAAAATTTGATATAATAATTTTTTTCTTAAAAAAAAAAAAAAAAAAAAAAAAAAAAAGTTTTATTTATTTATTTTTTTATTTAATTTCCCAGAACACATTGAAATAATATTTAAAAAATTTCGAGCTCTCAAGTTTCCCGCTTTCCAATCATATTTATAAATATCGTAAAAAATAAAATAAATAAAAAAGTGATAAAATGATAAAAATAGTAAAACTAAATCCACGCATCTTTCCTTTCCGAGGACCAATTGTGGTCCTCTCAATGTTCATGTGTAACCGAGCTTTGGTCTGCACTTAGTAGGGTAAACAAACAAAAATAAACACACACACACACACAAATACATATTAAATACATTTCATACTCTGCTAATTTATTTATTTTAATTGACTGCCTATCTGGCAGCTTGTACTTTTGTTTACTTGCAAATATTTCGGGCACTAAATGCTCCGATTCATGTTAAACTAATGGAATGTTTAAGAGAGAGAGAGAGAGAGAGAGATTGATTGAAACTTTGTCTGTGTTTCTATCTGCCCAATTACTTTGGGGATGTCTTTTAAAACTCTGATACATTCTGTGTGGTTTTTAACTATGTTTGATAAAACTTTGATTCAAAGACTTTTATTATTATTGTTATTATTAATATTTAAAATGACGTTTCTTCCATAAGCATTTGCACAGAAATTTAAAAAAAAAAAATCGAACTGGCAATCTTTTGAGCTTTCAAATCATATTAATATATGAATAATAATAATAATAACAATAATAATAAAATAGAACCGCTTTTAAGTACATGTGAAGAACTTCCTTAACAAATGATGTTTAGAAATAATAATAATAAAAATAATAAATAAATTTTCCATTTAAAAATAACACATGGCAAACAATTTCTTTGAAAATGCAAAGTTTTTTTTTTTTTTTTTTTTTTTTTTTTTTTCTCAAATACTGCTTGATTTTGAGAGATAAAAAGAACTAATATGAAATCTCTAGCATTCATAAAAATGTATTCATATATGAGAAGAAATATACTGATTCACTCTACCAATCGTGATTCCCGCATTTTCCTGTTTTTCCGAGGACCAGAAATGTGTCCTCGCAATGCTGATGCATAACCGGGTTTTGGTCTGCATTTTGTAGGTTAAACAAACGAAAATACACACACACACACTTACATATTATTTGAAAATTTTGTTATAAGATATTTTTTTAATTTAAGATTCTTAAAATATATATATATATATATTTACATTTAATAATCCTCGATGAATGGTAGCTTTTAGAAATTAAAGAAAGAAAAAAGAAAAAATTAAGAAATCTTTCGTTTGAAAATAACATATGAAAACTGTTTGCTTTAAGTTGCAGGGTTTTTCCTAAAAACAGTAAATTTCGTAAGATTATTAATTATATATAAGATATATTTATAAAAATATACAAGATATATTTATAAAAATATATCCTTATATAGGTTATATTTATAAAAATATACTCACGCGCATATATTATATTATACATTTTATAATATCTTTGGTCTGCACTCGAAAGAAATGTAAATATCCATAAATAACAAAAATTTTTCATACCCTGCTGATTTCTTACTTTTAATTAGAATGTCGATATTTACTCGCCTGTTTTTACTTGCACTTTTCAAACACTAAAAACCATGTCAGTCAATAAGTAATTTAATGTTTGAAAATTAATATTTTAGAAAAAACGACGACCTATATCTTTATACATTTTTCTTTAAGTTTGTGAAAAAATGTTGTTTTTAATCTCCCATTAATAAAGGGGAGATTTAAAAACTTGAAGCTATGTTTGTCTATCTGCGGCATTTTGGCACCTAAATAAACAGCTTAATTTCATTCTGTTTTATTATTATTATTGTTGTATTAGATCTCTGATATACATATATTCTATAAGATTCTTAGCTATATTTCATAATTATCAGTTTAAAAGAATTTTAAATTTTAGAATATATATATATATATATATATATATATATATATATATATATATATATATATATATATTTTCAGATCACGTTGCATTTCAATTTTTTCGAGCTGTCTCCTAAATTTCAAATCATCTTATGTGAAATCTGCAAACAGGCAATCTTGTATTTTTGAAATTATGATAAATTAAAAATCACTTCGTTTTTTATGTTGAATTATATAAACGTTAATAAATAAATAAATAAATAACAGCGAATTTTAAACCTTATTCGAGAAAAGTTAAAAATTGGCCATAAATATTAATTTTAGGTGTTAGTTTGAACTTCGCTGAGTTCGTTTAAAAATAAAAGATTTTACACTTATTTTATGAAATATCTAAATTATATATAATTTAAATATATTATTATCTCCTCAAACTTTAACTTATTCTAACTATTTAAATATATAAGTAAAAGTATACAACCGGTATATCCCTTCGAGCTGCTATATCCTGGAAAACCAGGGAAAAAAAAAAATGCAGAAAAATCTGCAAATAATCTGAAGGTATTTGAAACAAATATTATAATAATTGCAGTTTGGAAGCAAAAATCCCCCCCTCCCTTTCTTAAATTTTTTATTGTTCCAAAATGTTTTGATAATCTGCAGTTTTTTTTTTTTTTCTTTTTAAAAGTTTTTCTACATTTTTTTTCTATTAAAGCTGTGAACTTTATTGTGATTTCAGAATTTAATCGGTTAAAAAATTAAATTTGGTGCAATTTTTTATGTGTTAACAAACCATAATACAAAATATCACTTTATTTTGAAAATGTACAAATAATTTTCCATTGAATAATGCAAATATATATATATATATATGTATATGTATGTATATTTTCTTTTTTACTTCTCTTATAATTAAAAGGACGGGAGGAAAAAAACAATTTCAAATAGTGCAATTTATTTTTCCGTGTGTATGTTTTCTGCGTAATATATGTAAAAACACGTGGACCGATATTTGTTTTATTCAAAAGAAAAGAATGTGGTTTTTGACTCCCCGCACTTGATAGCTGACATTCCGGTCTTAAACGAGACAATCCCTTTTTACTGGGGATTTTAAGAAGATATTCCCTAATAAACCCACAAATTTTCCCTTCTTCCGGTCCTCGCTTTGAATGCAAAATGCGGAAATTTTATATTTAATTTATTAAAAAAATTTTGGATCATCTGGGTTCTCCCATGTCTATAATTAAGAAAACAATAATTTATATTTGGATATGTTAATTTATACCGGAGATATAAATAATTTTAGGTGGACCTCGCAATGAATGCAAAATTACGGGGACCTCACTTGGTAGGGTAAACCGGTATGTGTGTGTGTGTCTGTGTGTGTGTCATCGTGTCCGAATGCGCTTTTTTTGTCCGGGCATGACTCGGGAACGGCTGGACGGAATTTAACGACGCTTGGCAGGAATTTAGGTCTTCACCCAACGTAAAATTATATCTATCAACTTTTCAGAAATTCCCACCCGTTCCCCCCCTAGGGGGTAAAAGACTAAAACAAGTTTGTCCGGGCATCACTCGAGAACGGCTGGACGGAATTCAACGGCGCTTGACAGAAACTTAGGTCTTCACCCAACTTGAAATTATATCTATAGAAATTTTCAAAATTATGAATAGTGTTAAAATTGTGGGTAAAAAACGCCTGCGCATGCGCCATAAATATTTTTTCACTAAAACGCTTTGAATGGAAAAATAAAATATAAAAATAAATTTTTAAGTTAAAGACTTTTTTATTCGCGTGATTCGCACTACAAATTATGAAAAGATTGAAATGATGTGTTGCCATCTGAGTTTCATACTTTAGTTAATTTTAAAAAATCTGATTGTCGTATCGAAAAACTGTTTACACCACAGGATTCAGAAAAATCACCCCTTTCATTTGGTTTTGAATTTGTAACGATAGGTCTGATATTTCTAATTTATTTTCCAATTTTTCCGTTTTTCCGTTGCCACTTAAATTTCATACTTTAGTTATTTTTTAAAAATTTAATTGTCGCATCGAAATCCTGTTTGCACCCCTGGATTCAGAAAAATTACCCCTTTTATTTGGTATCAAATTTATAAATATAGGTCTGATATTTCTAATTTATTTTACCCTTTTTCCGTTTTCAACCCAGATTCGGTATGGAACAGCTTTAGTATTGCATCCCTTTGGCAAAATTTGAAATTTGGCTCCGAAGTAGTTCTGACGTTTCTCGCCAAGATCTTTAATTGCACAATTGAGATAGCCAATTCAGTTCATCGCAAAAATGGCTTAAAATATTTAAAGTCACCAAAGGGTCCCCATACTAAAGCTGTGCTTTTTGTATTTATTAGTGCTAGAGGCCTATTTCAGTCGGTACAGTTGTCGAATTTTTATAGGTCACTCTTAATTAGTGCTAGAGGCCTATTTCAGTCGGTTTATTAAATGAGGATTTATTGAATGAAGTCCCCCCCAGGCCCAACTTTGACATGAGTCCCCCCCAAGGTACCCCTATTTCAGTCGGTACAGCGTTGTCGAATTTTTATAGGTCACTCTAAATTAGTGCTAAGGGCCTATTTCAGTCTGTTTATTGAATGGGGATTTATTGAATGAAGTCCTCCCAAGGCACAACTTTGACATGAGTCCCCTCCAAGGTACCCCTATTTCAGTCGGTACAGCGTTGTCGAATTTTTATAGGTCCCTCTTAATTAGTGCTAAGGGCCTATTTCAGTCGGTTTATTGAATGGGGATTTATTGAATGAAGTCCCCTCAAGGCACAACTTTGACATGAGTCCCCCCCAAGGTACCCCTATTTCAGTCGGTACAGCGTTGTCGAATTTTTATAGGTCACTCTTAATAGTGCTAAGGACCTATTTCAGTCGGTTTATTGAATGGGGATTTATTGAATGAAGTCCCCCCAAGGCCCAACTTTGACATGAGTCCCCCCAAGGTACCCCTATTTCAGTCGGTACAGCGTTGTCGAATTTTTATAGGTCACTCTTAATTAGTGCTAAGGGCCTATTTCAGTCGGTTTATTGAATGGGTATTTATTGAATGAAGTCCCCCCAAGGCACAACTTTGACATGAATCCCCCCCAGGCCCAACTTTGACATGAGTCCCCCCCAAGGTACCCCTATTTCAGTCGGTACAGCGTTGTCGAATTTTTATAGGTCACTCTTAATAGTGCTAAGGGCCTATTTCAGTCGGTTTATTGAATGGGGATTTATTGAATGAAGTCCCCCCCAGGCCCAACTTTGACATGAGTCCCCCCCAAGGTACCCCTATTTCAGTCGGTACAGCGTTGTCGAATTTTTATACGTCACTCTTAATAGTTCTAAGGGCCTATTTCAGTCGGTTTATTGAATGGGGATTTATTGAATGAAGTCCCCCCAAGGCACAACTTTGACATGAGTCCCCCCCAGGCCCAACTTTGACATGAGTCCTCCCCAAGGTACAACTTTGACATGAGTCCCCCCAAGGCCCAACTTTGACATGAGTCCCCTCCCAGGCCCAACTTTGACATGAGTCCCCCCAAGGCCTAACATTGACATGAGTCCCCCCCAAGATACAACCTTGACATGAGTCCCCCCCAAGGCACACCTTTGACATGAGTCCCCCCCAAGGCACACCTCCCCCTCATTGGGAAAAAGAGAAAAAACGTTGTTTCGCGGCTATAAGACAGTTCGGACTTCCAACGTTATTTGTTACAGTATCTGCAGCTGAAACACATTGGTTTGATTTAATGAAAACTTTATCATGGAATTTAGATCGTCATGAATTAACTAAAGAAGAATTTGTCGATATTAACAAGTTTAGCAGTAGGCCTCTGGCACTAAATTAAAATCTGTCAATGTCAGATTTTCATGTTTTAAATAATGAAATAATGTCGAGTCTATATATTTTCTTTACTTACTTTTTTTTTTTTTTTTTTTTTTTTTTTTAATATTTTCTATTAAAGGAAACTATAATATTTAAAGGAAATATTCCTTAATATATAAAGAAAACTATAATATTTTCTATTAAAGGAACTTCTGTGGTCACGAAATTTTGTGAAAAAATTGTTTGTATGCAACCGGCACTTATTGTAACGGGATTTTACGAAATTCGAAATCCCCCCCCCCACCACCACCACCACCTTCTCGGAGTCGGAGGGCAATAAGTATGTGTAAAAACACGTTTTTCCGTTTGAATTCCCTTTGAATTATCTTAGAATGGCGAAATTTGTGTGTGGATATTGATTAAGTGTACGCATTATGTACATTAGTGGGATTTTACAAAACTTCGAACTCATCTTCTGAGGAAGGGGAAGTAAGAAGTGGGTAAGTTGTGCCGAAGACAGTGGGGGCCCAGACTCTTCACGTTGCGAGCGAGAAAACCTCTACCAATCACAGCGAGAACTTATGTTATTAATAAAGATTAATGACAACTCATTTAAATTTAATGTCCAGCGAAGCGGGCAAAGCCTGCTAGTATAAAATATGATAAAATTTATTGAAAATCTTTTAAATATAAAATAAATAAATTTCAAAATTTAAAATATTTTTTAAAATTTTTAGAGAGCCGGCTGCTAACTATTTTTTCCCTTGATTTTACAATACTACAGTGTAACAATAAAATCTAAACAAGTATACTTAAATATATCTAACATTAAATTGTAATAATACAAAATCGAATGGGGAAAAAATAGTAATAATAATAAATAATTAAAAGGTATTTAGCATGAAAAATTTAAAAAATTAAAGTTTTCAAATTATTATTATTATTACTCTTTATTTATTTATTTATTTATTTTTTATGGTATTTGAAAACTTTAATTTATTTAATTTTGTTAAATTTTAATGCAGATTTGGGCAAAACTATGCAAATCCTAGACTAGACATATGAAAATTGTGTAGAATAAACTTATCTGTAATAGTGTATCCAAATGTCAGGAAGAAATCTTAAACCAAACGCAATGAAAATGATGGCAGAAAAAGTTACCGTTATCTATCTTGGAAAAACCCAATAAAAATTTCACAGTTTGGCGAATTTTTTCGTTTTTTTTTTTTTTTTTTTTTTTAAGATTCAAGATTCAGCAAAATGTATGTCCCTTTTATATTATTAATTGAAAAGGAATTTATTTTAGTTATATTTATTATTTTTATGAGAAATACAAAACTCAAGATTTTCATTCAGATTTTTTTTTTTTTTTTTTTTTTAATATTACGTGTTATTGCGTATCTATTTAATAATATTTTACAAAATAATTGACGTTTATTATGAAGTAAAATATAAAAATTTTATCGTAACTAAAATAATCGCATACCTGCTTATATGAATCAATTACAATAAATTACAGGAAATGTTAAACTCGTGTCTTGTGCTGACTATCACACGATTCTTTTCTTTATTTTCCAATACAATTCACATAGTTTAGATCAAATCACACATTTTACATAGTAAAATTGAAAAACAAAATAAAATAAAATAAATAAATAAATAAATAATAATAATAATAAACTTTTTTTTTTTTTTTTTTTTTTTATTAAAAAAATATCGATAACTTTGTTTTACATTATCACACATAAGTGATTCAACCGTTCGTTTTAAAAGATATCAACGAGTAATTTTGAAAAAAATATTATAAAAATTTACACACCCGAGGAGTGGGGAAGGATTAATAAAAGTCTTCATGTTCACCGTTAATATTTAAAAAAAATCAGTTTCACAATGTTCAGCTAAAGAAATCCCTATTGTGTGCATTTATAAGAAATTTTCTCCTCTATTGTAATATTAAAATTTTGAAAAAATAAATGACAGCGCAACTTGTTGAGCGTTATATGTGTAAAACAAAAGAGGCATTTTCTAAGAAATATCAATTTTTTATTAGAACATCTTAAAAAGGGAAAAATCTATCGAAACGCGAAAGTCAAAAATATTTACGAATCAAATCTTTCTTCTTTTTATTATAGAAGAAAGTAATAAATAAAAAAGGAAAACAATATTTTTAGCTACTTTTTTTTATTGTTTCAGCTTCTAAATTTACAATATCATAAAAATCATTTACAACGTATCATCGCTGTTTCTTATTATTATGTTTGTTACTTACATAAGAAAAAAGCACTAGATTGTGAAAATGTTCAACTTCCGGTTTTCGATTAATATACACGTTTTGTGATTTCTGAGTATGATTTGGCTTTTTATCATTTGAAAATGACTGTGAGTTCGTTAATAAATAAATAAATAAATAAATAAAAATAAATGTGGACGCGGTTTCTCACAAAGCAATTGACGCAAAGTAACATAACATTTGAATGGACCTGGAATTAGTGCTTAGTAGCTGTTACGATATTATCGTCCATCATGTGGCGCTGATATAATGTGATCCCATTTAAGGAAAGGTTGTATCACAGCTTGTATGATACATAAATGCACTAAAGTTATATATGAGATCAGCATTATGTAAATCTTTGCTGATTCAATTTGGGTGCATATCGGTCGACAGGTGCCTCTGCTATGCTGCAATTTAATCTTGATAACGGGAAGCAATATATCAGTTTCTATGATATTTAAAGTCATCACATTTCGTTTGTGAGATGGCTATTGTAAAGTTAAACAAATTAATTTTCCATATCGTCTATTTTAGGTAGCGCTACTACGTTGATGTTTTACCCGTTTAGTTAAAATCTTATTTCAATTTCTGTCATTTAAATACACCAAACTTGGTATGTGAAAAATATATTATTAAAATTTATTCTGATTAAATGCGGATATAAATTGGCAAACAAGTTGTGCTGCTATTACTTTGTACGATTTCTAGATGTCTACACTTCAGCATCAATTGCTGAAAATTATACGAAATTACAAATAAAAAGTTTATTATATGAAAGTAAATTGATTAAAATTCTGTATATGCTAATCGTAGGTAACGCTGTTCATATAGAATGATATAAAAGAAAGTTTTATGATGGTCCGAGCATAACTAATTTTGTATTATATCTGTGTCTCTCAACGAAAAAATAGTTATATTTTTATTGATACGACTATAATACAGAAATTATTTATTTTTTAGTAATAAATTTCATAATTAACAAAAGAGAAAAATAATTCGGACCTCATAGTTTATAAAAAAATTTTCCATCTCTACTTCACTATATTGTTTAATTTAGTGATAAACCCTAGAGATAATGCCTTAAAATATGCTTGATTTCAAATGAAGAAGAAGAAATCTCCCGAAATCTATCTTTAGAGCTTTATATGGAAAATAAAAGTTTAAAATAGGTTATTTTTTAAATAGCTCTTATATCGTATAAAATTTTTGTGCACATTATATGTTGTGCAACAAAAGAGTATAGAATTAAAAAAAAATTATACTATTGAATATTTACAAGGAGCAATTTCGAATTATATATCATATTTTTTCGAAAAATATTTGTGACACCCTTTAAAACAATCATTAATATTAATCATAGCATATCCTACACGTTTTATTTTGCCAAATCGCAATAAATATGCCAAAATGATATACATTCCTGCTTCCTGCGTAGTTTAGCAGAGCAGATGGCCGCAGCACACGTGTCGGAATAATTGCTGATTAGGCGAAATGCAGTTCAAACAATAACATCCGCATTTTTATACTATTTAAATCTTAAATATTTTTATAAACTAGTATATTGCGGCCATTACAAGTATTTCTTTAATGCTTTTCTGTACAAGTACATGATATTTATTAAAATTATTTTCTATGATGAATACAGGCGATTTTCATCTGAAAGAAGTAAAACATTAAGCATAAAAAAAAATCTATTTTATACAGATGATATTTTAGAAAATGTGTTTTATAAATAAAAAATGTAAAAAATTGATAATTGTGTTTTAAATTTTCACAGTTTTTTAGGGTTCAAGCATTCGTTTTAAAGGTATGGATGACTTTCTTTATAAAACAAACATGTTGAAATTTTAACCCATAGAAAAAAGCGATGACCTACAAAAATCACCCCTTGATTTTTTTTTCTAGTTGGCTATTGCTATTACACACACACACACACACACACACACACATATATATATATATATATATATATATATATATATATATATATATATTACATAATTTCAATATCACATTTTTATACTATTTTTAGTTTAGAGCATTTATAAGTAATAGAAAGTATGCTATTGCTTTTCCGTTAACGAAATTAAATTGCAACGTACCAGCGACACCTGTCGATCGATATGCACCCAAATGGAATCAGCAGAGTTTTATATGATATCAATATTCCATATCAAGTGTGTGTATTTATAATCAAGTGCATTTATAAGTATTACTGTATTTATAATAATTTATATCACAAAATCTGAAAAATTGCTTTATGTTAGCGGGATTAATTGCAGAACAGCAGCGCCACCAGCTGGCCAATATACGCTTCTAAATTAGATCAGCGTAATTTTACATAATATCTTACTTACATGTTAATTTGGTGCATTTATACACCGTAGAATCTGAGATATAACTTCCCCGATTTACAAAATAGCATCACCACCTTTCATTCGATGCATTCAAAGAAAAATCATCAACAATTTAGGTCAAGATCTAACTAAATATCAAATTTTGCGAAATTCCTTTCATTGGTTTGTGAGATACAGAGTCCACAAAATTTTTACAATACACACACAAAAAGACGGACACGCAGATTGAAATTTTCTGAAAATGGTCGAATTGTATCCTGGATATCTCAATTGTATAAACTGCTGGAAAACCAGAAGTCAGAAATTTTCAATTATAAAATGCATTTTTCTCAGAAGAAAGTAGAAATACTATTACGTTAACTCAATATACCTCTGCTAAAATTTTATGAAACATATAAGATTGAATATCTGAAAAAAAAGAAAAAAAAAGTCCGGAGTAATATGTTTTATTAAATTCAAAAAATAAAATTATAAATACAGATACTTAAACTTTATTCATTTTTTTTCCTATTACCTCATCACTATTACCATTCTTTAATAACATGTTAACAAGACGTAAAACTACAAATAAGGCAACATAAACAGAGAAAAAGACATTTTGTCTTATTCGTTACAACCACACTGAGACAGAACGTGTTACGACGGTGATACACTAGAACGTTTTTCTTAGAACTAGAATTGTACGTTTTATAGATGGTACAAAGCAAACCTTTTCAAAACGTTCTAAATATTACTATTTCTGAACGTCTAATAGAACGTTCTTTTGACACGTAACACCGTGTTTGAACGATTGTAACCGTCATTAGACGTTCACAGAACGTTCCCGTGCTACTTGGGTAGTAGAGTTTCAAGGTCGTCTTCAGTATTCATCGAATGTAATACACTTTAAGGTATAATAGAAGAAGACAATCCCACTTTTGCGGGACAACCGAACATGGCTTCGGATGGACTTCTTTTAATTGCAGAATGATAGGCACGATTCTTCATGAATTGTACAAATCGTACGCCCTCACTCTACGTGTTAGTTTGGTTATCAGCCATCCAAGCAGTGAGCATGTTTTCAATGTCCTGATTTGCTCGTTCGACACTTCCTTGGCTTTGGCTGTGTTTAGGTTTGCCATTAACCATTTTTATTTCTGGCCACAACTGCGTTACACATTCTAAGATTTTATTACAAAATTCGCGTCCGTTATCAGAATGAAAAATACTTGGGGCGCCGAAAAGGAGAAAAATATCAACTAAATTATGGGCTACTTCATCAGCCCGTTTCGATGTGAGCGGCTTCAATACAACACATTTTGTTAAATGATCTTGGTATACGAGAAGAAACTTAAATTTTCCATCTGGTTGAGACTGGTAATCGATGAGATCCACCTGGCATCTGCTATTGAAATGCGATGAAATAATCGGCTTTACAACAATACCCTTTTTCGCACTCTTTTGTTTTTGTTGACAAGGTTCGCATAAATCCAAAAATATTTTTATTTGGGCTTGAGTTATGTTTTTATAAACTGTATTTAATTGTTTGATCATTCTGTCTCTTCCACCGTAGCCAATTGACAAATGAGTGGAATACAATATATCAAACAATTCTTCTGCATGGACAAATTTTTCACACTTTCTCGCGTATCTGACAACGGTTCAATGAGTTTTTCACAGCCTTGCACAGTCAACACATCATACTATTGAATTATTTGATAATGTTCCTTTCTTGTTAGAAATTTAAATTCGCTTTACATCTTCAATTATGGAATCATACTTTCGTTTTGTCATTAAAACAGTATTATATTTTAAATCTTTGCTAAAGAGATTTGCAAAGAAGCTTTTCTTCCTTTTACTCACTAATTCGGTATTCGCTTGCATACTTGGAGCTAAATTTTCTGCTTTTAAAAAAGATCACAACAAAAATTCATGCGCTAACTTTGAAAACAGAATTAACTATGTAACGCGCAGGCAGAGGCAGCCGGCGCAAATTATGAAAAATAAACATCCGGCGGCGAGAGCGACCATTCATGGACGAGACACTAGAGAAACCATATGTAGAGGGAGGGGGAAGGAGTAGGTAAAGGAAATGAGAAGAGCAAAACTGGAGAGAGAGGGGGGAAGCAGTAGGGAAAGGAAATGAGAGGAGCGAAACAGCGAAAAACCAAATTAAAAATGGAAGGATAGGATAGAGTGACCATATTTTTCATATTGAATTTGGGTACAAAGATGGCGGTGTCCTCGAATTTCGAGGACAAAAAATAAATAATGAAATCACCTTCAATTATAAACTTTTAGTAATGTTTATGGAAAAAGCACGCAAAAGAACTTATTTCAGCTTATTTGTTATACATATAATAAATTATTATAATAAAACATTAATAACATTATAACCGGTGTCCCCAAATGTGTTGTAAGCGAATGAGAGAAACAAGCTTTTGAACTTTAACGATACAGAAGCCGTTAATCTGCAGATTACCTAATTAAAATGCGGAAAACTCTTTATTCCGCACTTTAACGGGCCATTTTAGTTAATCTGCAGATTAGCTAGGTAATCTGCAGATTAACGAATTTCGCGTTTTAATGGTAACGTCTATATACATATATACCCTATATACTAATATATCTATAGCATCTAAATGAATACTAAACAAAAGGTACAATACTAATTATTATTAATGATATTACAAATAATTTTCACAATATAAAATTGCACAACACCATTTAGATGCACCATTTCTAACTCTCCCTGGAAGCTTCGTTTATTAAGTGTATTCATAATTGGAATTTTTATAATTCTGATTTTATCCATTCTTTGAATATATCGTCATATACCTCGATTATATATGTATATATATATATATATATGTGTGTATTGTTTTGTTAAATGAGAACTCTGAGGTATAATTTACAGTCTCAAATCGAAATATTTAAACGTCTTTATTGTATTAATTTGTTATCATGTGCGCTAAAGGAGAGAATGTTTAAGAGTAATAATAATAATAAGAAGACGAAGAGGAAGAAGAAGAACTCGAAAAGCTGTACTTTTTAAGGAGACGCCCTAAGAATACAAAGTAGAAACAATCTCAAAGCATTGCATTAGGCGGGGGAGAAGGGTGCGCGAGAGAACCTGTTAATCTACCTGATGTATGTATCAAAATCGAGTTAGAAACAATCCACTTAAATCTAAAATAAGAAGAATAAGAAGAATAAGAATAAGAATAAGAATATATAAGAGAATACAGTTCTTGCATTACATTTTCTAACCTAATTAATTAAAACAGCAAAATCGGTCCTTAGAAATCACGCTTATACATACATATATATATATATATATACAGGGTGTCCCTAAAAGATCGAAACGCGGTTTAATTCTTTACCTGTTAGATATGAGAGTGTAGTGTAAATTGCAAAAGTGCAAAAAATGAGATAGGAAATAAAACTACGCCAATAAAAATATATTCCTGTTAATTTTCAAAAAATTACATTTTTTAAATTTTAGTACGACTCCTCTAGATAAATTTCGTCGATTAGAAAGTTTTTATTTTCAATGCAACAACATCATTGCAAAAAAAACCCACATTCTTTTATCTTTAAAACTCAATGAAATATGCTTCATTTGAAACTGAACTCTGATTATAAGGTCCATATAACAAAATAGAAATGTAAATCTTTGACATATTATAAAAAGATAAAATGTATCGTAGCATTTGCATTAAAAATATTCTTGAGTATGTTGGATTTATTAATATTGGATTCTAAGGATTAATAAAAATGTATTTGAGAATTTTTCGTCACATTATGTTTTTGATCTAAACATTTCCGTCATCAATTTGTAATTGATACATGTTTTCAACGAAAAGCCAGCCTTTTAAATGATACGGAAAAATGGTATAAGTCACTTTTTTTTCTGTATCATAATTCTGTTGGTTTTAAAGATATATTTATGCGGTTTTTTGCTAATGGTCTTGTTGAATGAAAAAAAGAAAAACTTTGTAATTGACAAAATTTGCGTAGTGGAAATGTATAAAAATTTCACTTTTAAAAATTAATGGAATTTTCTTTTTTCCTTAATGTAGTCGTCTTTCTTATTTTAATTTGGACTTTTGTTTTCAATTTACATTGACCATTTACCTATAACGAGTAAAGAAATAAAGCACGTTTCAACGTTTTTGGGAAACCCTGTGTGTATGTATATATATATATATATATACATATAGTGTGCGTATTAGTGTGTGTGTTTTATGGGTTAAAATGTCACGAAATTCTCTACTAAATCCCTGTAAATTTGCCATAAACATTATACCTATAGGTGACGTCAGCCCCTTCAACCCCCCGTCTTATTTGGCTGTCTATATCTATTCGTTTACAGGTGTTTATCTATATTTCCTTGTAACTGTTTGCTTTTTGTTAACTCTTTTTTTTAACTCATAAATACCTGTCCCAAATTTCATATCGAATGATTTTATAACACATCGCAATTGTTTTGCGTACCCTGTAAACTTATTACCAATTCTGTGTCTACCATTTTCTACACAGACCTGGCTTTTAAACGATAACCTATGCATATTTTATTATGTTCAATGGAGGGTTATTATTTTAAAATGCACTTGTAAGAAATACTGTCTATACAACTTAAGAGTACGAAATTCTTATGTGTTTCTTTGTGCACGAGACACAGTATTATATTCATCAATAAAAAATATACAGTTAATTTCTGGTAATTCGTTTTATTTTTTTAAAACCAAATTTGACATCATTTGAATGAATACAGAATGTCATGGGAATATTTTGTGTTGTCCTGTAGATAAATTAAACACAATTTCTTTCTCAGGAAAACAGGTGCTTAACCACATTAATAATGTATGTTAGTAGCAATATGTTGAAAGCAGCATAAACGTCTTAAAATGCGCATAAATTAAAATCGGTCCATAGGCTCGAATGTCACGACACTTTTTTCTGTGTCCCTTTAACCCTTTACAGCGCACTACCCTCTAAAGTTGGAATTACAACAAAAAAGTTGTAGGCTATTTACTTAGGTCCAAAGGAGTACACAGGTATAATTTTGTAAAGATAGTACTTACCGTTTGGAACCTGTGGTATTCCATGAGCTGGAACAGTGCGCCACTAGAGATCTGAAAAGTGCGTCTAAGAGCATCGCAGTGAAGCGCTTAAATGAGTAGAGGATTTTGCATATGAATTAAAAAACACTGTATTATACCTGTGTAGTAGATTTAGCATGACCCATGGTGCATCACGGGGAGGCCTGCTACTCTACATCCCATTCCATCCCCCACCCCCCCTCCACCCCCAAAAAATCTTGAGTATATGATTTTCATAAAATAATTTGATATATACAGTTAGTATACATACATACAAGTCCTATGGGCAAAATTATTTACAATTAGTCTATTTTTTAGCTTCATGAAATTTTTGGAAACACGTCACACTCTTTTGGTAGAAGCACAAACCAACATTGCAGGTTTTGCACATAAAACTAGATTTTTTTTTTTTTTCTTTTTTTTTTTTTTATAAACAACCAACAATTCCTCATAGCATCTGATAGCTTGACGTCATTCCTTCCAAACAGAGGAAAATAGAGTACGTAAACACAGCTGTCTTCTCTCATCACTGTTTTCGGTTTCATAATGTGAAAATCGCTAGTGTCGCAGTGGAGATGGAACACCTTATTTTATTCAACAATTCCTCGTATGTTTCCTGTATAAAAAATTTGAAATAATGTAGAATAAATAATTTAGAGTACAGCCAACGATATAACATAGAAATCTTTTTTTCAAGCATCTTTTTTGCATTACAAAAAAAATTATACAAATTTTTTTGCAAATACGAGGATTTAAAATAACGCGTCCCAGCTAAATATCATGGATTGCCTTGTGTAGTGATGTCATCTATGGATAAAAAGGAAAGTTCAAATTAAAAAAGAAACCTATTTTTATGCATTTGCAATTGAATTTAATGGTTGAATAAGCTAGCCAAGTTAGGTGTTCCATGTAGTGGAACACTGAACGGCAAAGGGTTAAAGAAGCCATAAATATTATATACACCAGTAAAAACTGTAGAACATAATTTTTCGAGGAATGACATACTCGGGACGATTTCGTGGTGCTTTTGAAACACTTTTGTGAGGTCCTTTACACTTATTATTACCCATATTTTCTACAGAAAACATGCTTTTAAGCACCTCTAGAAGGAACGTTAATTTCATTTTGTTGAATGCCGTGTAACCATGTTAAAATTAGTTTACACGTAGTTCTGATCATAGGTTTTAATAACAGAAAAACTTTATTGTGGCCTTGTACATGATCCATAAACAATATAGAACCACAAAAATATAACTATTTCGATATTGATCTGAACATGTGTACAAATTTACAAGTCAATCGGAAATTTATCGTGGCCGCAGCTGTAGCAGATGCAAACTCTATCCATAGGCCACAATGATAAGAAAATATTCTGCGTGGTTCTGTACATAAAATAAACACATTTTTTTTTCTCGGGAAAACAAGAGTTTAACCATCTTAGTAACGTATGTTCGTAGTAATATGTTTAATGCAGCATAAACGTGCTAAAATGCGCATTTGATACTTCACATGGAGGTCTCCACAGCTATTTCGGAAATAAAAAATGAAAATCCATTATCACGGTTTTCTGGTATTATATATATATATATATATATATTATATATATATATATCCAAAATAAAATTATATTTACTCAAAACTGCAGAAATGTTTCAAATACGTTTAAGTGCCTTAAGTAAAAATGAAAATACGGAAAATGTCTGAAGTTTTAAAGAGCTTTTGTTTTCATATTGTATATTGTACATTTGTCAGCTTTAAAATATTGCGCATTTAGGATATGGCCCCCTAAATGATTTAATTTATAAACTTGTCTGTATAAAGTACAGCAACATTTTATTTCCTAAAACTCTTAAAAGTGGTATTTGTTTGCATTAGAAACGGATTCAGCTGCTGTTTTCAAACAAATAAGTCCTTCTTTAACTGTAAGCATTTTGCAGATATTTAGTCTACTGATTTAATTGTTTTTTTTTGCCAAAACAATTGTCGCCAAATTGAATTTGATATGGTAATAGTAATATATTTTTTTAAATTAAAGAACTCGTAGTGTATTTCAGTTAGAGACACACACATAGTTTCTTATTATTATTTTTTTTCCCCTTTGCTAAAAAGGTAATATTTTCCAAAATATATTTGGTAAGAAGGGAGGACTCATATAAAAATTAAATATTGTATTTTATCATGTATATATTTCATGTACAAGAAAAATTTCGAATCTGAAATCTACTCGAACGAATGATGTATAAAAATCACACAATCCCCTTTATATTTACATGTTAAATAAATTCCTATAAAATCATGAATATTATGCAGTAAATATAATATTAGCAACATCAATGTTATTAGTTTAAATTAAATAATTCTTCTTTGTTTTTAAAAAGCATTTTAAATTATGCTTTTGTTGTGTTTTTCTTTTAATAAGAAGAAATTATGTTTTTTTAATTTCTTACACTCGAAATTTTAAATGCTTCAAGGGAAAGTCACTGTTTTTCGAAACCTAATTACATTTTACAGAGCACATGGCATATAACTCTTTTACAGGAACATAATGAAAAAAGTGTATCATTACGAGTTAGGGATTCAAATTTAGGTAATCGTCGCAGTAATTACAAAAATATGACTAACGGTGATTGTGCGAAGACAAGCAAAAGGATTTTTAAAGGTTGTTGTGTATGGATTCATATTTATACAAGTTCATTTTAATAATGTTAAATAGTTTAATACATAAAAAGATATATATATATATATATATATATATATATATACATATATATGTATGTATTATTTTATGGCGAGAAATTCTTGCTTTATTTTCTGGAAGATTATAAAGGATGCGAAGATTATAAAGGATGAAAACCACCTCTTGTGTTCGCATTTATTTGGAGATATTTTGAAATAGGTTTGACCTCGATAGTATAGACAATATTTCTAGAATACTAAAAGAAGTTTCCAGAACTCGCTTTCAAAGGGGACTAGTACTTAGTATAAGACTGACATGGAACTATTTTTCCTCGAGTCTCAATTTAGATTCCAGATGTCAGTTACGGAATGTTTCATCAGGGCACTAAATTAATAGGTCTTTGCAGGAAACTATGAAAATAAGTACTCATACATTGTACTACTAGGGCTCAAAGATTGAAATGCATTAAATGATTCAAAAGAGACAGAAATTGATTTGTGTTTTACAAATTTGCTGGAGATTAGTCGTTACAGGAAATTGTTTGTTAAAAATTTACTATTTTGTACATTGTCACGTAATTCTTTTTTAACACATTAACGTCTAGTGTACAAGTATTCAAGTATGAGGATAATTACTACACTTTACATTTTTAATTATTTATTGAATTAGTCATGATTTAAATTTATTAAACGCCTTAAATCAATGCAATTGTTTGAGAAATCGTCTGAAATCGTTCGATGGTTTCTATATGTGTATTCACTTATGTAGACAGTAACATAAAACGAAATATTTCCATATATATAGGAATGATTTGAAAAAAAATAACTTCATAATATATATATATATATATACTTTACTATTTTCACTCTACTATATAGGGAAGAGTGTTGTACCATCGAACGCTTTTACCTTAGGACATTGGCTATTTCTAAAAGCCTAATAACAACATTTTTTTTTCTAAGTGTGACTCTAACAAATAGATAACAGCACAGTAAAAGGCAGCATCAGAAACGCTAACACAGGACTTAAGGAGTGAAAGAAAATTCCATATCTTAAAAGTAAATATCTTTCTCATTTTAATATCGATTTCTGAACCAGTCTTTGTAAATTATTGTACTCAATTTTAAATGGATATTGAACAGAAGATTTTAAACGTTTTCTTTATGAGAAAGTAATGACACTGCATTTTAATTGACTGTCATTTTAATTTTATTTAAATCGATTGGTGATTTTACCTTGTGACAGTAAACCGTGTTGTACCTCGGAACATGTAACAAGAATCAACATATGCCAAACATATAGTTCTCAATGATTTATGTATTGTTTTTGTATAAATATATTTTAGTATGTAATCATTTAGCATAACTTTATATATATATAATAGACCAATTGATTCAAATGTTAAGTGAAGTTGTTGAATCTACAACAGTAAATGAGACATATGAGTTAACAGCTGTATGTGGAGCATGTTCATCTTCAAATTCTCAAGATAAGACATAACCAATAGTGATTTTATACTTTCCCAAACCTTCAGCTCAAAAGAACAATGACAATGGAATAAAAGCCAAATCTTACATTTAACATTTTCTCATGAAAAATTGAAATTGAAACTGCAGAGTAGCAAACTACTGCATCCAGAATGGGAGGAAAGAATCACCTACACAACAAATAAGTAGTTCAGAATCTATTATTAAGAAATTAGTTTTATAAAGTACAGATGAGGATAATATTGAATATGATCAAAACACAGACACATTAAAAAAATAGATACAGAACAATTATTATTATGTTGTTTTTCAAAAGTATCTGAAATAATAATAATAATATAAATATATTAACTTCTAAATTTGAACCTCCAGAAACACCTCTTGTTTAAGTCCTTGATCTGAAGTACTAGATATCATTAGCAATGAGGTTTTTAAAATGCACAGGGACAGCAACAAATTTATTTATGGATATGAAAATTATGATATTTCATCAAACATTGAGTGTTAAACACACACTGAGATCTGTACGAGAAATCTTACAGTTGACCTTACATCATATAATGTTAAAATATGGACTTTATCAATATTTCGATAATTTACGATTAAGATTTGAACTTTAAAATTTATTATTATTTGTGTAATGGATGTGAAAGTGTATTTTTTTTTTAATTTAATGCCTTAAAATATATTTTTTTATTATAATTTGCATGAAACTTGATTAGGCTAAAGTTACTGCGTGAATTTTGAAGCATGTCTCAAGGTGAAACAGGGACCTTGGGACAGTTTACACGTGGATTGGCTGGGATTTTTTTTATTTTAGAACTTTTATAAGTAAAAAAAAATATATCATAAAGAAGAATGTTGGAGTATTAAAACATTGTACATTATTTAGAATATAAATCTAACAATAAATATGACAATATAATATAAATTTGCAATGTAAATCTAACTTCAATTTTAGAAGTTAAAAATTAAAATGTAAAAAGCGTCCCGATGTACAGTACTTCCTCCTACATATAATTTAATATATAATAGACACACACAGATATATATAAATATATATATATATATATATATATATATATATATATATATATAGGCATGTACATAGTTGAAAGATTTCATTATAAAGTTGAGTTAATTTTAACAGGAACTTTTTATATATATAGGAGAATGTCTCCTGTTATGGGCATTTTTCCATTATGGGCACCCTACCATATATTTTAACAAAAAGCAAATATGATGGTTTTTAACACTGTAAAGCATGTATTGTGACAGTATGCATTTTTTTTTGTGTGTGTGTGTTAACACTGAAGTGAATAGATGCATTTTCTTAGTAAGTGCAAGCATCGCAAAATAATAACAATAATAATAAAAATAAAATAAAAATCTGAGAAGAAGCGACACAAAAGTGATTTGTGAATATTTTCAGAATGCGATAAATCGAAGTGAATAAATTCAAAAATGTAAACGTAAGGTATATTTTTGCAGTATATTTGTTATATTTTGTGATGTAATATCGAATTCAGCCAAAATATGGACCGAAAATTGCTTTTTCTTCCATTATAAATATAGCTGTCATTCCCGTTTGTGGGCACTTTCATGTCACCGGTTGTAGGAACACATGTTTTTATTATTATTATTATTATTTATTTTTTCTTTAAAACGTCTGTTTGACTATAAACTGTCAAATATGGTCTTTTATATCAAAGTAACATATTTTGTTAGTGTTCTTATCTATGTTTAGGCTTTTTATCCATGTCTAACCCGAAAAAGTTAACCGATCCAAAAGAAAGGGGTATAAAAGCCCTGGTTAAAGCCATTTAGTATTACTTAATGGACAAGATATCATTAAATCAACTGCTCGAGAATATGGATTTCCTTGCAGCATATAAGTCTCTCCAGAATAAGACTAGAGAAAGTAAGGCAAATCTATCTTTCAAAGTTCCGGTCAAACGCGCTAAAAATTTGAGTTTCAACAATCTGAAGATGTCGACTTTTGTGTCATCTGTTTGAAGCACATGTCATTATGCCTGACAAGAGTCATCTCAACCGAATGCAACACATGTGATCGTATGATGTATTTGAAGTATGCGAATATGCATGCAAATTATTTTACTTCCAAGCATCGCACTTCTGATTTGAGGACGAATACTATGACGAATAAAATTGGAAAAATGCCATTTAATGTTATTATTTCGGCCACTGGATACTTACAAAATGAATATATTTTTCTGTTTTTAGCATTTATGGGGGTTTTTCTTATTATTTTCCGAATTTTAGCGGATTTTTCAAGTGTTCAGTTTCTTTTTTTGGTCAAAAATGATCACTTCACATTTTTTTTTTTTTTTTTTTTTTTTTTTTTTTATGGTTGACGGAAGCAATACATTTACTTTATCAAACTTTAGCTAAGGGATTTAGCTTTCCATTGTTATTCATATGTTTGTATAATATCTACTCTATCAGAAATTATAAGCCCACATCAAAACTGTGCCCACAACCGGAGGTATTTCTATACATATGAATCACTCTAAGAAGGATGTCCTTTATTATTTTTTATTTTTCCTGTATCATATTAATCTAAGAACAGCTTTCAAAGTTTACATTATATATTTTTATTGCTTTTATTTATGTACATTACATTACAATCTTCTACAAACACTAGCTAATTTTGTTTAAGTTAATCATCTTTTCCTGTCTATATCTTTCTCAATCTGTCTATCCATACATCTCTCTCTCTCTATCTATCTATCTATCTCGCTCTCTATATATATTTAAAATATCTCTTAAAAATTGAAATTTTTGTCCTTAAGTTTGCTTAAGGAAATTCGTAAATGTCATAAATGAACCACTCATAAGAACATCTGAAATAAAACTACTATAGAAGTTTAAAATAATAAAGGAAATTAGTAATTATACAATTACAACAAATTACTTAGAATATATAAAATTTATAATATTTTTAAGAAGTATATTTAGAAATAATAAGCATAAGCAACTGTGCAATATTTGTAAAAAAAAACTATACTACGTGTAATTGTAAACCTGATTTTTTTTTTCTTTTCTTTTTTTTTTTTTTTTGTAAAATAAAATATTTTGAATAGTACAAAATGCTTGGCAAAACCCTTCCAGCAATGGCATATTTTACATAAAATTTTATTTTTGAAATTCTTTCGGAGAAATTTGCACAAAAGACATATCTACTCAACTATTCAAAAATTTCTGACACATTTAAATATTCCGTCTTTCAGTTCTTGAAAAGAAGCATTGAGAAAAAGAGGACATAGGAAAAAAATAACAAAATAATGTTTATAGCTACAATGGTGTCTGTAATATTTTATTTATTTTACGTTTAAAACAAAATTTCAAAAATGTTAATGTGCGCCTTTTAAATGATATTCTTTGATAAATTTCATTAATATTTATATAAAAAAATATAAATATATAACTTTCCATAAAACATTGTAAAAAATAAATTTCTTTTCATGCATTTCTCTGTTGAAATTTTTGAATTTTTTTACTTTAACAACTTGAAAGTATTTTTTTTTTAGATATATCTATAATATTTGAATGAATAATGTACAAAAAGTACATTAAACAGTAACACATGCTATTATAAATATTGAAAATTAAAAATATATTACAAATCTTATATTTATTATTATTCTAAGTATAATTCATTGAGGAGCGTGAGGGTCATATGAGAATGCAGCCATTATCAGATAGAAGAATAAATTACTCTTATTATAGTTTTAGTTGTGAACAGGTAATCCCCACAATCTTTGAAAAACAGGCGAAAATGTATTAAAAAAAAAAAAGTGCAAAATATTCTGCCATCAAAACTGTAAGCATAACAATATATATATATATATTGGCTTCATGTTTTTTCGGACATGTCATCACCTCTTATATCATTTCTTCAACGGTTAATAAATCTAGTGATTAGCATCAAAAATCTTCCGGGAAATTTACATTGCCAATTTACAGTTCAATGTTAAATATCCTGTCTCAAACTGATATTACAGAACTAGCTGTACACATTTACCTGGCTGTATTTATGTAAAAAAGTGCTTTATTTTATCGACATTTTTGCAGTAAAACCAGTTAAATTTTGTGCACAATAATAAAATTTTAAACTCAGCAGTGCAGCTTAGTCTTGATGACTCCACAAGAAAAATTAAAATAGAGTATCAAAAGTAAAAAAAAAAAAAAAAAAAAAGAAGAAGAAGAAGAAGAAGAAGAAAGAAAAACTATTTGTGTTTCATTGAAACTACAAGTGACCGTATAACTGCTACTTTCAATCCTTATAATTTTTTAAAACTTCATTATATAATATTTATCGTACGTATCTTATAATATTAAGTTCATCATGCACCAGGTTAAAGTATGTATACATTTACAAAACTAACTGTAAAACAATTGACAATGTTACGGTAAAATAATTTTACTATTTAAAAAAAAATCTTTCATTATTGAGGCAAGCGACAGTGTATGACAGTTATTTTCGTGCACCCTGTTATCAGTTATCTTTTCCTTATTTTAGTGATGCAATTATAGTTCAATTTCTGGAGGCTCCTGACAATTTCTTTGTACTTCAGTAATCCTTCAACCTTTCGATTAAAGTGATAAGTATTTCTCTCTGCCTTAAGGTTAGAGTGTTTTTTTCAATCTAATAAATGTTCGAAGAAGCGACTCTAAGGTTAAACAATATTTTTGAAAAATTATGAAATAAAATGAAATAAAAAACAATGTTTTTATTTGTGTAGTTTTTACATTATTTGTTTTTCCGTTTAATTTTAAAATTAGAAATTAATATATCAATATATTATAATTAAATTATTACATAAAAAACAATGTATCCTAACATCGTTGGGTGCCAACGTATATCTTGGTCTGTCTCACGTTCTCAAGTTTTTTTTTTTTTCTATTTTTTTTTTTTTTTTAAATAAATTGTATATGTTGTTAATAATTTTTTAATTTCCTTTAATTTCTTTTTCATTTTATAAGTTTGGTTGGGATGGTTGGGTTTCACGTCGCACTAGTGCTGCGCAGATGGGCAATTGGCAGCGGTCTGGGACACACTCTAGAGGTGGTCATCCAGAGGAGACATGCCATCACAATTTTGATCCTCCACGGAAGGGATGGCTCTCACGCTTCGGTGACCCCCAGAGGTATAATTTTTGATGGGAACATGAAGGACATTGCGGCCACGACAGATTTTACGTGCACCAGCCACCATTAGTGTGCACGACGGTCTTTGGCCGGCTCGAGTACATTTTATAAGGAGTTTTTTTTAAGTTAAGTATAAATGATTTTTATATTTATAATTATGTTTTTAATTATCTATATGAAATTAACATTTTATTTATTTTTGTTAATATTGAGGAGACTTTCAGTTTTCATGAGTTTTGTTGTTCTATTTTCCGTAAAATGATACTGCAGATCTCTCTCTCTCTTCTTCTTCTTCTTTTTTTTTTAACATTACTAAATTATATAAATACGATGAAGAACTTTATTTCAGATATATTATGTATATATTTTATGTTAATATTTTATGTTCATTCATATAATATAAATGAATTCAATTTTTATTAGTTATTATCTATTCTGTCATTACTAATTATATGATAAATAAAATAACAAATCACAAAAAATAATAATACATAAAGAAAATTAAAATTAAAACCGATCTAATTTTTACTTTCATCATATACAGAAATATTTTGCGGTTGTATATTGCTATAAGTAATATACATCATATCAACATATTTATCTATATATTTTGAGAGAGAGAGATAAATATAGATAGTTACATACAAATATGTGCTTAAATAGATATATTAATACATGCATATACCGGGTTCAATATTTTATCATCAAGCGAATTTTTTTTTTTTTTCTTTGAAAACGTTTATCTAAAATTTAACTCTCATTTGAACAATCATTTTGTAATTAATACATAAAAATATCATGATATGAAATACTCAGAAAATTAATGTAAATAATACATAATGTAGACGTATTTTAAGTTGTCATTATTAAAATGATATACACATAAAGGTTTAATCATGAAAAAAGATATATAGTTGAAAAATAAAAGAATCTATGTAAACTAAATGATTTTTCGCTCTTATAATGAATTTACTCTAAACATTGTTTGTAACATAAATTTCTTAAGGATGTGTTACTTTTAATTATATTTTTGAATGCTGATTAAGATACTTTAGTGGCGTAAGCAATGTTAAACAATATTTTTAACCCAAAAAAATAAATAAATTAATTAATTTAATTAAATTAAATTCGAAAGAAACAGGAAACTATAAAATTCTGAAATAGTTTTCGGATGTGTTATAAATATGAACATATTATCTTAAAAAATAATATATATATATATATATATATACATATTACATTATTTGTAAATTAATTTTTCTTTTAAGTTTTTAATATCTGGTGAGTATTGATAATACAGGTCAAGAAAGAATATTTTCTGCAATTTTTCAGCCATACTATCCTGTGAAAAAATTCATAAAAAAATTTGCTTCTACAAAATAAATAAATGAGTCACAGAAAATTCATATTGTGAAACTTCGTTATTAATACCAACAACCTTTAATTTATAAAAATGATCTGTCAAGAACACGTCGTAACGATAAACACTTAGTTATAGTTTTTAATTTTGTTAAAAATAAGCTTATTATTTTACGCCTAAATAACATAAATTAACCTTTTGATCTTTAGCAATTTTTTAAAAAGAATCCAAAAGCCATATTTACTTTGCCCGAAACAATGGCAAAAAGAACAAAGGAAAAAATGAATTAATTTCTTTGTATAAGAAAAACTAAAACATTAAAAAAAGAAATTGCAAAAAAATAAAAGACTTTTTTTTTTTTTTTTTTTTTTTAAATATTTCTTTTTTATCAATTGTACTTTAAGAATAAAATAATAATCTGAGGTTTCACTTACACGACTTTCTTTTGTTCTGCATTTCAATAAAGATAAATTACAGATTAATTCCTAAGATCAATATGGAAAGATAATAATGTTCAATCTACTTTAAAAATAATCTAAAATAGGCTTTGGACAAGTTTTACTTGACACATTATTCTGTGTGACTGGGGTTACCGCACTCTCAACCTACTGTTCTTTTATAGTATCTACATCTATTTATTATTATTATTATTATTATTTTAATCAAGGCTGTTATTAATCTGCTTTTCAAACTCGACAATTTTTAACAAATTTTTGAAATGGAAACATAATACAAACATCAAAATAACAAATTTGATTTCTCTGCAATTATTTGTTTTTACGTTATGCCGATGAAATGTAAACATAGAGATCAATCGCCAAAATTTGGATTTTTGCATTCAGGGAACCTTGAAACGTGACATTATGAAAAAAGGCAGAGTTAAAAAATAGAACTCCAAAGAATACTTTGTGTACAATACAGATATGAAAAATTAATTTTATTTCATGCGCAGTGTTTGTCGAAATGTTACAAAGCATTTCCATCTATTTACGTTAAATAGAAAATAACTTTTAACTTAATAATACAATGAAGAGTATTTTCCGTTATTTTTTTCCCCTATCATAATGATCTAAAAACAACTTTCAAAGGCTACATTATATTTTTTTCACTGCTTTTTTTTTTATCTATTTATCTATTTATTTTTTATAGATTCAATTATAAGTTTTTTTCAAAAACTAGCTCATTTTGTCTAATATTCTAGATGTTTTCACTAATATATAAGTATGTATACATATATACAGAGAGAAAGAGGGAGGAAGAGAGTTATGGGAGTGGAATGAGAGAATCAAGGTTAAATTAGATATGATTTTCCTCAGAGTGTGAATCGAGTCTAGTGAGAAACAGGAAATAAAACTAAAGAGAGGGAAAAAAAGGTTGGAATGAATGACAACAGACTCCGAGAAGGAAATTACTACAAATGAATTATTGTGAATCAGTTTCGTGTAGGGAGCAAATAGGAATTTTTTTTTTTTTTTTTGTTTTAATATCTTCAATTATTTTTAATGAAAACGTAAACCATTCATAAGTACATATAAAACAAAACTAATAATAAAATTTAGAATAATATGTTAAAATAATAAAGGTAAATGGTATTGTTTTAAATTACAATATATTATTTAGCATATATAAAATATCTAACGTTTTTGAAAATTGTTTTCAGAAAGAATAAACATAAGTAACTATAAACCCAAGTAGCACCGGAACGTTCTTTGTACGTCTAATAACGGTTACAATAGTTCAAACACCGTGTTTCGTGTCAAAAGAACGTTCCATTAGACGTTCAAAAATGGTATTATTTAGAACGTTCAAAAAAAGTGTGCATTGTACCTTCCATAAAACGTACAATTTCAGTTCTATACAAAACGTTTAAATGTAACACCGTCATAAAACGTTCTGTCTCAGTGAGATTATTACGAATAGGACAAAATGCCCAGATTCAGTTTTGATTTCGTAATATTCATTGAATGTTGGTCTTAGGATTAAAACAAACTAACTACACGAGGGTCCCAGTGGTGGATTTAAGGGGGGGGGCTAGGGGGTCTGAAGCCCCCCCCCAAAAAAAAAAAAAACATTCACAATTGAATATTGCAATTGTAAGTTTTTTATTGGTCTAGAATAACACTTTGAAAAATCTTAGCCCCCCCCAAAAGTCAAGTTTTGGATCTGTCACTGGAGGGTCCTAGGTCTGGATGGTGTGTCCTCCGTGGAAATCATTCTAAGAATGAATAACCCTTATTTATGCGAGTTTCAAAGAAAATCACGGAAAGCTCCGAAAACCCAAGTCGACGAGCGCGACCAGGAATCGAAACCAGCACTTCCCGTCTGTAAGGTTCGAGAGTAGAACCTCTCGGTCACTAATACTCATCGGGAAGTTACAGAAATGAGTTTTTTTCTTTCTTTAAGCATAATTTTAAACTTTTATTATATTTTATTTATGATTCTATTTAAGTTTGAATGTTACTGGTAAATTATCAATATTGATAATGTTTTTAAATCATTTCTCTCTTTGATTGTTCTTATTTTATTTATTTATTTTTTTAATCCAAATTTTATTTAATAAATTTTAATAAAAGAAAATTATTTAATATATATTTCAAAAATTATTTTCTTAATAGATGAACATTTTACGTAGCCATTCTCTTTTAATTAAACTGTTTAAAAGAAATCTTCTACCCATCGCACTACTTTATTCTGTAACATTCTATATAACAGCGCCACTTAACCAGTTAACATGAACAAAAATTTAATAAACACTGTATCTCAAAATTAAAATTTTACATATTAAATTTGTTGCAGATTTCAGTAACACATGCTGAGGTATAGCTATCTAGAAAAATTGCATAATAAAGAGTACTATATCGGCCGATATATACCCAAACTGAATTATCATAGTTTTTCATAATATATATTTCACATACTCATGTTAGTGAATTTTTAATAATAATAATAATAATAATAATAATAATAATAATCTGAGATATTGCTTTCCTTTAAACGGGATTGAGTTGCAGCACATTAGTGCCACCTCTCAATTAATATATGCTCAAATTAGATCACCATAGTTTAACATAGTATCTATCTCACATATCAAGTTTGGTGCAGTTTTATTCAATAGAAACTGAGATACTGCCCTCCGTTACATGGAGGGGGGAGGCATTACATAATAGCTGAGCACCTATTAGGTCATATATTCCAAAAATTAATCAGGGCTAGTTTAAATAAAAGTTCGACTAAATATCAAGTTAGGTTAAATTCTGTCCACTGATTCTTCAGATGCAATTTCCACAAAATTTTATTAAGATGCGCAAACAAGTTCTAAAAATTGTCGAATCCTATCGAGGACGTCTCATGGAGTGTTAAAACCCCGAAAATTTCCATGTATCCATTGCGTTCTTTTTATGTATACAGAAAAAATAAAGTGTATGCCATTTCTGATCCTTTCACTGAATATTTTGTTCAATACTGAAATATACACTAAAACAAAATATGCTTTTCCGTTTAATTCGAGATTTTAAAATGGAAAAATAAAGTGATCTCATAAGTTTTTCAAATACTTTATAAAAATTTAAATAATTGTTTAACTCAGCTCCATTTTTTCAAAAAAAAAAAAAAAAAAAAACTTATGTTTTCTACAGCTATAAATGCTTAATAAATTCTTCTGTTTGAAATGTTGAACTTTAAACATGATTATTCCGGATGTTAAAAGGGAAGAGCAGATGAAATTGACATCTGTGGATTGCATTTATTTAATTCTCGCTGACTGTGCAAAGTCAAACAAACGCCAGCGCCAGGTCTTGGGAATGTCGAATGTCGTGTCGTTATGTGAAGCGGTAATTTTAAAACATGTAATCTGTTTTGTTCAGTTTTCGCGTTATAATGACTTGGATAAGCTTTAGAAAAGGTAAACATGTAATATTTTTAACCTGTAATATTCTCTATGTTCTATTTATTAAAGTCTTATTTTAATATCAATTAAACAATCATTTTCATATCTGCGTAAGTTCTTAAGACTAACTTTTGATACTTGAAAGCAACGTTTTATCGCAGAAAAAACTGCTACAGTTACAGAAAACCGCTTAGAAATTATGGATACATTTTATTAATTTAGTCTTCGCAAATGGAAATGGTTAAAATGACTATTTTTGTTTATTATGTTTCTGAATGAAGTAACATAAAGAGTTTAAAAGATGAGAGTAAATTTTAAGTGAATGCCCTTGCAGACTGGTCATTGTGTATTTTAAAATGCTAGTTGCAAGGGTGTTTTCTTGAAAGAAAATTAAGAAAGTTTGAAGAAAGGTTTGTAAGGTTTATGAAGAAAATTAAGGTTTGTAATTCTTTTTTTTCTTTTTAAATTCTGAAGTATTTATTTAATGTTTATATGATCATATATATAATCTAGGTTATGCAAATTGCATATTTTTAAAATAATATCCTAAGTTTCACTGACTTATAATTTTAAATATCTCTTTACTGTAATTTATTAAATAAAATATATCAACTTGTTTAACTGCATAATAAAACAAAGATTCAATTCAATTCAATTTTATTCCACATCTTTATAAAAAAACATATTCTGCTTTTAAAACAAACAAAAAAAAAGACGATATTAATAAGTAAATAAATGATATACTAAGAAATAATATATTAATTATAAATAATGTACTTACAATATTATTTATTAATAATAATAATATTTACATTTATTAATTATTTAATATGCCATGATAGCATAATCACATCAAATGAGTAAAAATTGTGTTTATTCAATTTAAAGAAATTTAAACATTTAAAGAATACCAATTACATTGCCATGTGGAATAAATTTAAATACCTGCAAACATCATTTTTGTAAACAGCTGCTGTAAACTGAAAATATGTATACACACTTGCACTGAAATTTAAAAATATGAAGTATGTTAAATATTTTAGAAAAATATTTTGATTAAAAAAATATTTATATATTTAAGTATTTGGAAATTTTTTAAATTTCTTCCTTCTAACTAATTTTTAATTTTTCGTTTCAATTTCTTATTATTATAAATTAACAATATATTCTAAACTCAATTATATATTATTTTAGCGGTGTATTGGTACATTCATTTTCGAAATTATTTTTTATGTTGAAATATTAAAACTTTCTATGAACTTAAGCATTCAAATATATTTATAAACTATCCATGGACTTACAAAGTAGTACCCAGAAATGTTTAGAATATACAGGGTGCAAAGTCGAGAGCAGGCCTTTATTTGCGCAACAATTGGTCTCAGATGTCCTCCAATAAGAAAATGTATTTACAAAAAAAAAAAAAAAAAAAAAAAAAAGTAAGCAAAAAGTAAGTGCTCATATTTTTAAAAACATTTTGTAACTGAAACTATATATTTGCGACCAAGAGTTGCGGAGATAAAGGTATTCTCGTGACTATGCTTTGCACCATGTATTTAAAAAAAAAAAAAAAAAAAAAAATAGTATAAATGAATTTTTAATCTTAGTTAAAGCCAAGCAGCCGATATAAGATCACTGAAACTACATAGAACAATGAGAAGGAAATTACAAGAAATTTAAATAACATGGGGAGACTGATTGTGATTTATTGAAGCATTTAATTTTTATTTATTGATTTTTATTTTATTTAACTTCAGTCTAATCATAAATTTATACCTATATTGTAAGTTGCAATTTTAATAATTTTACCGGTGCGTAAAAACCACATGAAATTCAAATCAAAAGATACAAACAAGCAACGAGAAAATAAAAAATTAAGACATCATTTTGAACATTTTTTTTTTTTAAGGAAAAGCTTAGAACGGTAGAAAAAAAAATTCGTCAGGGGTGACTCGTCGTTGAGCTTTAATGTACGATTTCGTTCGTTAGCAGCTATAATAGCAAATTGCTAGCGGGCACCCTATCGTACAAGAAATTAATTGAAGTTAAAAATGAAGAATAAATTGGAATAAATTATTTAGTTCAAGAAATCAGAGAATCAAACAGAAAACAACCATGAAAAACAAACATTAATCATAGGATGACGCATTCGGAATCACAAGGATTAAAACAAGCAAAATAATTCAAGAGTTTAGTTGTACATAGCAGATGAAGAATAATGATACAACACAGCAACGGGGATATAAATTACTTTTTTTTTTTTTAATTCAAATAATGTTTGAGAAAATTTAACATACTTACTATTTCTTTAATTTCAACGTATATGTATGAAAAATTCCATATTTTATGACAGTAATTCCCAAAAAGTGTCATAACAGCTCTATATCCCTTAAAAAATTCCTTAAATTTTTGCATTTTTAAAAAATTTCTTTTTTCCCCTAATCTGAAGATAATGACGTTATAGTATTAATTACGAAACTTTGAATAAACACCATAAAATGCAAGAACTCGCGACTGCTACAAACAAAGCACGGCTGCTATAAACAAAGCGGCAACGCATTCAACACACTCAACGTGCTTGTTGCAGTTCTCGCGCCTACATTGTTCGCCTGATGAAGGGTTGTGTCTTCTTTTGACGCAAAACAGTTGGTGCGAGTTCTTGCATTTCATTGTGTTTATTCAAAGTTTTTTAATTAATACTATAACTTCATTATCTTCAGATTCGGGGGAAAAAAGAAATTTTTTAAAAATGCAAAGATTTAAGAAATTTTTTAAGGGATAAAAAGACGTTATGACACTTTTTGGGGAAAACTGTCATAGAATATAGAATTTTTCATGCATATACGTTAAAATTAAAGGAATAGCAAGTATGTTAAAATTTCTCAAACATTATTTGAATTGAAAAAAAAAAGTAATTCATATCCCTGTTCATGTGTTGTATCATTATTCGTCATCAGCTATGTACATTTTACTTCTAAATGCCCGTACTGAGGTGATTTTTTTATAATGACGTCACTTTTTTTTTTTTTTTTTGACTACACTATTTTAGAACGTTTACAGTACGTTTTCTAGAACGTTCTGAAAACGTTCTAAAAACGTTTAGAACGTTCTGAGACCGTATATGTAGAACGTTCTCAGAACGTTTCTATAACACCGATGGTGATTGCTACACGTTCATTGAACGTTCTCTGAACCGTACTATTGTACGTCTTCAAGATGGACAAATAGACGTCTATAACACGTTCAAAGTGAACGTTCTTAGAACGTGTTTGCAGAACAATTTTTGAACGTTCAGAGAACGTTTCTGTGCTGCTTGGGAAAATATTTTTAACAAAACTATACTACATATGATTGTAAGCAAGATGCTTTTCAATGGCAAAATAAAGTATTATGAATAGTATTAAAAAGATTGGCAAAATCCTTCAAGCAATGACATATTTTAAATAAAATTTTATTTTTAATATGCTTGTAGAGAAATGTACACAAAAGATTTATCAATTCAGCTATTGAAAAAAATCTGTCACATTTGAATATTCCGTCTTTCAGTTCTTGAAAAGAAGCATTCAGAGAAAGGGGGAAAAATGAAAAAGAAAAAAAATCAACAAAATAATTCTATCGTTACAATGGAGCTTGTCTCATAGTTTATATATTTTACGTTTAAAAGAAATTTCCAAAATTTTTAATGTTCGTTCGTTTAATGATGCATGAATTTTTTATTCAATGATAAGTACCATGGATATTTAAGTCAATATATATATATATATATATATATATATATATATATATATATAACAAAATCTTGTAAATATGTATTTTATTTCATGCCTTCTTCTGTCAAAAATATTATATATATATATATATAGGAATATATAAATTTAGAAATATATAAACAAATGAATGAAATTAAACCCCAAAAAACACTGAGATCTTCATCAGGGAGGCCCCTCAGTGTAGGGGTGAACGAGAAGTTACTGAAAGGACCGTAGCTATAAGCTAATAACTACCCTTAGCCGGGGCCATCGCGAGGATGCTCAGAGCAGTTTTAAAGGGCCTGCTCCTGACCGGTTTTTACTGGCGATGACGTCAACAATGTGATCTGACTTGAAAGAAGAAGGAAGCTTCCTTTTGCCTTTGCGTTTGCTTGTCTTATGTTGTTTTTGATTATGTTATATATACTTTTTCGTTAATACTTATTTTGATAAAAGTTTTTTGTGAATTTTAACACAGTTTTCATTGGGAGAGAATTATGGGAAAGAAATGTTGTCAATGCAGATCAAATTATGATACTGAAAAAGAGTATATTACTGTTTCAAATGGAAGCTGAAAAAAACTAAAAATTTTAAGTGTAATAAGTTTGCACTCAGAAAAATACGGTGATTTTACGTTAAAAGATTTTAGATATAATCTGTCTAATAAAGTTAAAGATGATTTAGAAGTTCCAGAAAATTTTTATGATGTTTTCAACAGTATAGATGATATTTGAAATCACAGATAAAGTTATGTCACATTTAATATTTATTGCCTTTAAAGTATCAAACAAATTGAATTGCAAATAATGTATTTCAACAATAGTGAAAGATAAAATTTTAGATGTAGATTGCTCTCCTGATGTTTATGAATATTTATTTTTATGTGATAGAGATAGGCTTAAATGGCCACAAGGCATATTAATTTTCATGATTGTAAATTGTTTTCAAATTTTTAATAAGTTAATAAGCAGTAAACATGAAAATGATTTTTTAATGTTTTCCGAGCCCAAAAAACTAATTATGCAATTAACCATTGAAAAAGGAGAAATATTAGGAATAGATTTTTCGAATAGATGCATTTGTAGAAATGATTTGTACTATATTTTTAAGCAATGCTTACCTGGAATAGCAAATATTTTGTTGAATAACTATACCAAAATTAAAAATGACAGTAAAAAATTTAGTGGTACAAAAAGGAATTGTCATTATTAACTAATACATGGATTCTTTTGCAGAACATTGATTCTATTCAAAAATTATTTAATATTATTTTTAAGTATTATTTATTTTTTCGATTGTATTATATATTGTACTGTATGTTGTATTATATGTTTTCTATGTATTTATATGCATAGAAGTATTGTAACTAGGAACTAACTCCTCGCTAAGTCCTATGGGACAAAAAGCGGGCATGGGCAGGGCTGAAGGGGCAGGTCCTTTGGTACTCAACCATGAAATAAATAAAAAAAAATATTTTAGAATTGTAAAGTTTTTCTTTTCTTTTTTTCCTCATTATTACTATTTTGTTTGACTAAAAGTGCCGTGTTAAAACCCTAATCGTGCTATTCAACCTAGCAATTCAGAATTTTCCCTGGTTTTCTCCGAAACACGCATGATTTCAGGCAAGGACCCCTTAGAGATCCTCCTTCCACGTAAACAATTGTCATCAATAGTGTAGTAGAAACTTGTCGTCTGCACTAGAAAAGGTCACACACTGTCTGACTTAAAATTTCTAATGTTAAGTTTTATTATTATTATTAGTAATATTATTGCACTAGCATTTATTTATTTATTTATTTATTTATTATTATTATTATTTCAAACTTCTACTTTGAACTTCAGATTTGCAAGGACAGAGGGCAGCTTTCTGAATTTGTTAATTAATTGTTTCGAAAATTTCCAAAGCCATGCAATTTTAAAAATAAAAAAGAAAGAAAGAAAATGCATGACGCTGAGACAGCTGTTTAACTTAGATTCTAAATCTGTTTAACAAAAATTGAAAGCATGATAAAGTGTTATGTTCTAAAATAAATTGTTAGTATTTAGAGTAATAACAATAGTATTGACTGTTATGTATGTTAATAATAATAATAAAAAATGACAGTTAAAAACCGTTACTCTGATGGTCTGATGTTATATCATTTTTACTTTATTTTATCAGCATTTAAGTACATTAATCTTTTCACTAAAAGTAAAAATGAAAACTACAGTTATATTTTATTATAATAAATGAATGTCCATTTTAAATCATCTTTTATACTGAATGAATTTAAGTTCTAACGTGTTAGAAACTCTGAAAAAGTAAGATGCCCGATGGAGATTTCTCTCTCCGGGCAGGTGGTCAGATCACTTGTGTGACGTCACTCAGACCTTGGAGCAGGCCCTTTAGAACAGCTCTTAGCATCCTCGCGCTGGCCCCGCCTTAGCCCCCAACTTCTCACCAAACAGAAAACCACCAATAACTAATAATTTTTGGGGTTTATTTTCATTCATTTGTTTATATATTTCTACATTTATATATTCCTACATCTAAGTTTTGCATTTCCTTTCGCTGCAATTTTGCGCACTGGTTTGTAATTCTCCGATTCTAATCTGTAAAACTTATATATTTCTAAATTCCTGTCAATTCTTTTTTTTTCTCTCTCTCTCTATATATATATACTATATATTAATATATCTATAGCATCTCTATGAATAATAAACAAATGATACAATACTAATTAATTTTAATGTTATTACAAATAATTTTTACCATATAAAATTGCACAACACCATTTAGATGCACCATTTCTAACTCTCCCTGGAAGCTTCATTTATTAAGTGCATTCATAATTGGAATTTTTAAAATTCTGATTTTATCTATTCTTTGAATATATCGTCATATACCTTGATTGTATATATATTTTAAAATCTCAAACAGAAATATTTAAACTTTTTTATTGTATTAATTTGTTACCATGTGTGCTAAAAGAGAGAATGTTTAAGAGTTTAATAATAATAAGAAGAAGACGAGGAAGAAGACGAACTCGAGAAAGTGTACTTTTTAAGGAGACGCCCTAAGAATACAAAGTAGAAACAATCTCAAAGCATTGCATTGGCCGGGGAAGAGGGGTGCGCGAGAGAACCTGTTAATCTACCTAATGTCTATATCGAAATCTAGTTAGAAACACTTCATTTAATTCTAAAAAATAATGATAATAATAATAATATAGAAGGGAATACCGTTCTTGCATTACATTTTCTAACCTAATTAATTAAAACAGCAAAATCGGTCCTTAGAAATCACGCTTATATTATATATGCAGGGTGTCCCATAAAGATTGAAACACTGTTTAATTCTTTACCTGTTAGACATGAGAGGTTAATGTAAATTGCAAGAGTGCACAAAATAAGATAGGAAATAAAACTACGCCAATAAAAATATCTTCCTGTTAATTTTCAAAAAATTACAATTTTTAAGTTTTTATACGACCCATCTAGACAAATTTGGTCGAAAAGAAAGTTTTCATTTCCAATGCAACAACATCATTGCAAAAAAAAAAAAAAAAAAAAGAGAACATTCTTGTGTCTTTAAAACTGAATGAAATATACTTAATTGAAAACTGAACTCTGATTATAGGGGCCATGTAACAAAATAGAAATGTAAATTTTTGACATATTATAAAAAGATAAAATGTATCATAGCATTTGCATTAAAAATATTCTTGAGTAGGTTGGATTGATTAATATTGGATTCTATGGATTAATTTAAATGTATTTGAGAATTTTTCGACACATTATGTTTATGATTTAAACCTATCCGTTATTAACTTGTAATTGATACATGTTTTCACAGAAAGGCCAGCCTTTTAAATGATACGGAAAAATGGCATAAGTCACTTTTTTTTCTGTATCATAATTCGATTGGTTTTAAAGATATAGTTATGCGGTTTTTTCTAATGGTCTTGTTGAATGAAAAATAAAAACTTTGTAATTGAGAACATTTGCGTAGAGGGACTGTATAAAATTTTTAAAAATGTAACTTTTTAAAAATTAATGGACTTTTTTTTTTTTCTTAATATAGTCGTTTTTCCTATCTTAATTTGGACTTTTTTTTTCAATTTACATTGCCCATTTATCTATAACGGATAAAGAAATAAAGCGCGTTTCAAAATTTTTGGGACAACCCAGTATAAATATATATACATACATATCTATCTATACATATATATCTATATCTATATATATATGTATATATATGTGTGTGTGTGTGTGTGTGTGTTATTATGGGCTAAAATGTCACAAAATTTTCTTCTAAATCCCTGTAAATTTGCTATAAACATTATACCTATAGGTGACGTTAGCCACTTCAACCCCCCGTTTTATCTACCTGTCTATATCTATTCATTTACAAGTGTTTATCTATAATTCCTTGTAACTCTTTGCTTTTTTTTTAACTCCTTTAACTCATAAATACCTGTACCAAATTTCATATCGAATGATTTATTACACATCGTAATAATTTCGCGTACCCCTGTAAATATATTACCTATCCTATGTATACCATTTTCTACACAAACCTTGCTTTCAAACGATAACCTATGCATATTTAATTATGTTCTATGGAGGGTAATTATTTTAAAATGCACTTATAAGAAATACTGTCTATACACCTTAAGAATACGAAATTCTTATGTGTTTCTTTGTACACGAGACATCGTTATTATTTTCACCAAAAAAAAATATACAGTTAATTTCTGGTAACTCTTTTTTTTAAACCAAATTTGACATCATTTGAATGAATACAGAATGTCATGGGAATATTTTGTGTGGTTCTGTAGATAAATTAAACACAATTTCTTTCTCGGGAAAACAGGTGTTTAACCATATTAATAATGTATGTTAGTAGCAATATGTTGAAAGCAGCATAAACGCGTTAAAATGAGCATAAATTAAAATTGGTCCATAGGCTCTAATGTCACAAAACTTTTTTCTGTGTCCCTTTAAAGAAGAAATAAATATTATATACACCGGTAAAAACTGTAGAACTTATTCGTTGTAGCTCATGGATATGATTGTTCGAACAATGATATACTCGGGACGATTTCATGGTACTTTTGAAAAACTTTCGTGAGGTCCTGTACACTTATTCTTAAATCTAAATGCACATTTTGTACAGAAAACATGCTTTTAAGCACATCTATAAGGAACGTTAATTTCATTTTGTTGAATGCCGTGTAACCATGTTAAAATTAGTTTACACGAAGCTCTGCTCATGGGCTTTAATAACAGAAAAACTTTGTTGTGGTCTTGTACATGATCCATGAACAAAATAGAACCAAAAAAATTTATAACTACTTTAATACTGAGCTGAACATGTGTACAAATTTACAAGTCAATCAGAAATGTATCGTGGCCGCAGCTGTAGCACATGCAAACTGTATCCATAGGCCACAATGATAAGAAAAATTTTGTATGTCCCTGTACACGAACTACAAATAAAATGCATACCCAAATTTATACAGCTATTTTATTTATTTATTTATTTATTTGTGGCTCATGATATGTGTACCAGTATGCAAGTCAATAGGATGATGTTTGCGGACGATATCGCGAAATGTACACGGATGCACAAACTGAACCTAAAAAAATTTTTATTCATTATATGGAGGTCTCAATTGTTATTTCGGCAATAAAAAAAGAAAAATCCAATATCATTTTTTTTATGATATTAATAAAGAAAAAGTATCAAAAATAAAATTACATTTACTCAGAATTGCAGAAATATTTCATATACTTTTAAATGTCTTAAATAAAAATGAAAATACGGAAGATGTCTGAAATTTTAAAAAGCTTTTTTTTTTTCCATATTGTATATTGTACATTTATCTGCCTTAAAATATTGCGCATTTAGGGTATGGCCCTTAAATGATTTAATTAATAAACTTTTCTGCATAAAGTACAGCAATATTTATTTCCTAAAGTTCCTAAAAGTGTTTTTTTTCATTAGAAACGGATTCAACTGCTGTTTTCAAACACATAAATCATTATTTAAATGTTAGCATTTTGTAGGTAGGTAGTCTGCTGATTTGATCGCTTTTTCGCCAAAACAAATTGTCGCCAAATAGTATTTAAAGTGGTATTAGTCATTTTTTTTAATTAAAGAACTTGTAGTGTGTTTCAATTAATGACATATAGTTTCTTTTGTTTTCCTGTGTTATAAAGGTAATATTTATTCAGATATCATTGGTAAGAAGGGAAGACTCATATAAAAATTACGTTTTATATTGTAGCATGTACACTCTTTCTCATATTTATAAAGACGCTTTATGTTTTGAAATAACTAATGTAAAAATAAATGTGAACAAGATTATACTAAGTGCACTTAATATATCTTGTATTATAAAAACCAAAACTACTATATTTTTTTTTATGAAACAACATTAATAAAAAATAATGCAAAATATATTTTCTCCACGGTTTCATAATTATAGGGACATTCAAGGTTTTTTCGTTTTATTAAACTTACTAGCGGATAAATTACAGTTGACATGCGAATTTGTTAACTACTAGGCTATATTAATTCATATATAAGTCTTCAATTATTCTTGGATGGACATTACTGATAATTCCTCGCAAAAAAAAGAACGTTATTGTCGTGAAGTATGATAAATGTGTTTTTTAAGAGGAAGGATAATTTCAATATGCCGAATTTCTAATGAAATTCGAAGACCTAACATGGCTGAAGGAAATGTGATCAAACGGTAAATTGCTGGTTCGATAGGAGAGAGATCTGATAAAAAATCAGAGATGTGTTACAGAGATCGAAGACTCATAATTCTACTCCTAATGACTGCTGCTGAATTTGCTCATAATTTTTAACGAAAGGTTAGGGTCCACATTTATGCATGTTTAAAATAATTAATAATATGTTAAAATGAATAAAAATCCTGCAATAATCAATAAGCATTTAATAGGGGAAAGAACGTCTGTGTTAAAGTTGAATAAAGATAATGTTAAATGGTAAAATATTGCATTTTCGGATGAAAAACATTTTATTCTTGATTAACTAAATGGTTTTAACAGTCACTGGTACGATCTGAAGATAGCGAAAGGCAGAGTAGAATTTTTAAAGGCAGATATGAATCTTGCCTTTTAAAGGTGGATCTGTGGTGTTCTGGGGAGCTGTTTCTACTTAAAGCAGAATGAATTTAGTAATTTTGTATATTATTTATGAACATCAAGAGAATATCCCCAAATTTTAAACGTGGAATTCTCAGATGTTTGTTAGATTTTGGGGGGTAATAATATTTTTTTCAACAAGACTTACATTTTTGCTCTACTTCTAGAGCAATAGGAAATAGTTTGAAAGAAGAAACTTCTATTATTGTTTTTCCCGTCGCCTAAAAGTTGAAAAAACGCTAACTTATCATATTAGAAAAGTGCATGCAAGTGGAAAGCAATTTTAAATAGTTTCAATGTATTCAGAATATCAACTATGCTGTGTGAAATGGTATTGAAACTAAATATATAAAAAAAAACGTATATATATATATATATATATATACACCAGAGAGAATGTCTGACTGTTTCACCCTAAAAAGAGACCCCATAAAATATTAATTTAAAGAATACCTGAAAAAAAAAATTACTAAGATTCGAGCTGTCCTTGTAATTGTGAACACCTGAAAAATCATCTTTCTGACCGTATTTAAAGTTTTTTAAGATAGAAAAACGATAAAAAAATTTTAATGTAGTCTATTAATGAAATTCAGATTAATAAAAAATTTATTTGTTTAAATTATAGTGTTCAGTGTTTTGTTAATATAGAAAAACGGTTGTCCTTATAATTATGAGAACAGTGTATATATTTTATGTACAAAAAGTATTTAAATCTGAAATCTATTCGAACGAATGATACATACAAATCACACAAACCTTTGTATTTGCATGTTGAATAAATTCTTATAAAATCATGATTACTATGCTGCAAATATATTATTAGCAATATCAATGTTATTAATTTATATTAAATAATTCTTCTTTATTTTTACAAAAATTTTAAACTACGCTTTTGTTGTGTTATTCTTTTAATAAGAAGAAATTATGTTTTTCAATTTCTTATACTCGAGATTTTAATTCTTTAAGGGAATAATCATTTGTTTATCAAAATAAAAATACCTCCATTCAGGTTAAATTTTACTGATAAAGAAAATAAAAAGAAGAAAAAAATTCTGACAAATATTAACTTTAATTAAGAACAGGATATTTAAAATAGCATAATTAATCTTTCTTTTATTAGGAAAAATGTGTTTTTTTGTCTCCGAGTGAAAAAAATTGATTAGCATTTTTATTATTATAATTAATGAAGCAGGAAGGGTTTTTCAAATTGAAAAAAAAATCTCAACGACTGTCATTTGTAAAATACGTAAATTATTCAGTTTTATTGTTCATTATACAAACACTTTACATATAATTAAGAATTGCCGTTTAAAATACTTTAGGTCTATTTAAAAGTATTTTAAATGTGTGTAAAATTATTTTTATAGTAGTTAAGTTTTAATTAATACACATCTTTATAATTTTGAAAATGTATTTTATAGAATGTATATATTCAGATAGATAAACATAAATAGAAGTATTTCATTTAATTAATTTCATTTTCCGAACCTGTACGGTGTATGGAGAGTTTAATCATTAAAAAATTTCGATTATCACATTTTATTAATTTTACTTTTTTAAGGTGTACTCCATAAAATTTCGCTATACTTACGGTTAGTTGTATATATGTGTGTGATTTAATGTGTAATACGTAAGTGCTTCATTCGTTTCAGCTCAGAATGGATAACTAAGTTATAGGTCATCGTCGCACAACTTGTATAGATTTTTATTTATGTAGTAATTACATTCTTTATCATTACGGTCTATTGACTAAAATAATTTGAATTACGATAGCAGCTAATGGGCTTATCTTATTTACCTAAAAATGTATATGTTGTAAAGTCACTGTTCCCTGAAACCTAATTATATTTTACAGAGTACATGGCATATAACTCCTTTGCAGGAACATAATGATAAAAGTGTATCATTACGAATTATAGATTCAAATAATGTGCGAGACTATAGAAACTCTATGTTCAATTAAGATAACTTTAGGTAATCGTCGCAGCAATTACAAAAATATGACTAATGGTGATTGTGCAAAGGTATGCAAAAGGATTTTTAAAGATTGTTGTGTATGGATTCATGTTTCTACAAGTTTATTTTAATAATGTTAAATTGTTTAATGATTAAATATACATATATTTACTTTGCTAATGTATGATTATTAGAACTGATGCACGCAATACATTAATAGTTCTTTACAGGTAAATATGAAAATAAGTACACGTAACTTGTCCTACTAGGGCTCAAAAATTGAAATGCATTAAAATATTTAAAACAGACAGAAACAGATTCATATTTTAGAAATCTGTTGGAGATTAGTCGTTACATGGATCTGTTTGCTAAAAATTAATTTTTTTTTTTTTTTTTTTTTTTTTTTTTTTACACAGGCACGCAATTCTTTTTTAAATCATTACCGTTTATTGTATAAGTATTCAAATATGCAGATAGAGACTTAAATACTTTATTACACTTTACATTTTAAATTATTTATTGAATTAGTCATGATTTAAATTTATTAAACGTCTTAAATCAATGCAAATGTTTGGAAAGTCGTCTGAAGTCGTCCCATGAGTTTTATAAATGTATTCAATTATGTAGATAGAAGCATAGCTAAAAATATTTCCATGTGTATAGAATTGATTTGAAAAAAAAAAACTTTATAATGTATATATATATATATATATATATATATATATAGTAGAGAGAAATTACTATTTTCCCTCTACTATATAGGGCAGAGTGTTGTACCTTGGGACATTAGCAATTTCTAAAGATTATTGGCAATATAATTTTTTTCTAAGCGTATCTCTTACAAATAGATAACAACACAGTACAAGGTAGCATCAGAAACGCTGAACATAGGACTTAAGGGCCCTGTTCACTCACCGCCGCCGGAAGCCGAAGCTATGTTATTCTATAGGAATTTTTTCTTTACAAATAATTAATTAACTAATACATGTTTTTAAATTCTGTTTTCACATTCTGAAAATTCCCAACTCTTAAATTGACGCTCCTTTTTTTAAAATCGAATTTTTAACTATTTTTTATATTTTATTTTCAAGCTGCAAAATACGAATTTTCAATATGTGATTTTTTTTTTTTCATTTTGCAATTTCAAAATAATATATGTATACATATACATATATATATATATATATATATATATATATATAATAAATAAATAAATAAAAAATAAAATTTAAAAGGTCCGTCAATTTAACAGTTGGGAATTTTCTGAATGCGAAAACAGATTTATTAGTTAATAAGTTATTTGTAAAGAAAATTTCCAAGTAGAATAATATTGGGTCGGTCTTCCGGCGACGGTAAGTGAAGAGGGTCGTTATGTGAGTGAAAGAAAATTTCATCGCTTGAAAATAAATATTTATCTCATTTTAATTTCGATTTCTGAACTAGTATTTGTAAAACTATTGTTCTCAATTAAGTGAAGCTATTGAACATACAACAGTAATTGAAACAAATGATTTAACATAAAATCTTATCTCACATAGAGATATCATAAACACATGTGTCATTGTAGAAAAAACCACAAACTTTATAAAAAAAAAATCACTTTACAACACGTGTAAAATTAATTAAAATTTAATTAAAATTACAACTTGTCAAGGCCTTTCGCCCAGACCATCAGGGCTAAAAAAAAATATTCTGACACATTTAAATATTCCGTTTTTCAGTTCTTAAAAAAGGGGTTATATGAAAAAAAATAACAAAATAATGTTTATAGGTACAATGGAGCCTGCAATATTTTATTTATTTTATGTTTAAAACAAAATTCGAAAAAGTTTAATGTTCGCCTTTTGAATAATATTCTTCCATAGATTTCATTAATATTTATGTAAAAATTATAAATATATAACTTTCAAAAGATGTTGTAAAAATATATTTCTTTCCATGCATTGATCTGTTGAAATTTTTGAACTTTATTATTTTTAAAACTTGATAGTATTTTTTCAAGTATATCTATAACAGCTGAATGAATAATATACAAAAACTACATGAAAGAGGAAACACATGTTATTTTAAATATTCAAAGTTTAAAATATATTAAAAATCGTATATTAATATTCAAAGTATAATTCATTCAGGAGCGTTAGGGCCACATAAGTACGCAGCCATTATCAGATAGAAGACTAGATTGCTCTTATCATAGTTGTAGTTGTGAACAGGTTTTATCACCACAATCTTGAAAAATCAACAGGCAAAAATATATATAATAAAAAAAATTTAAAAAAAAATCCGTCATCGGTTATCAAAATTGTAAGTATAACAATATATATATATATATATATATATATATGTATGTATATAAATCAAGTGATTCGTATCAAAAAACTTCCAGGAAATTAATGTTACCAATTTACAGTTCAATGTTAAATATCTTGTCATAAACTCTTTTTACAGAACTTCTTGTACAAATTTATTTGGCTGTATTTATGTAAATAAATGCCTTATTTTATCGGTATTTTTTACAGTGTAACCAGTTCAATTTTGTGCACAACAATAAAATTTTAAACTCAGCAATGCAGCTTCGCTTTGACGACTCCAGAAGACAAATTAAAATAGAGTTTCAAAAAAAAAAAAAAAAAAAAACTATTTGTGTTTCATTGAAGCTACAAGTGGCCGTATAACTGCTACTTTCAATTCTTATAATTTTCTGAAACTTCATTATATAATTTTTATCGTACGTATCTTATAATATCAAGATTATCATGCACCAGGTTAAATTATATATGCAAATAAAAAACTAACTGTAGAAAAATCGACAATGTTACGATAAAATAATTTTACTATTTAACAAAAAATAATAATAATTTTTCCTTTCATTATTGCGGCAAGCGGCAGTATATGACAGTTATTTTAGTGTACCCTGTTATCAGTTATCTATTCCTTATTTCAGTGATGCAATTACAGTTCAATTGCTGGAGGCTCCTGACAATTTCTTTGTACTTCAGTACTCCTTCAACCTTTCGATTAAAGTGATGAGTATTTCTCCCTACCTTAAGGTTAGAGTGTTTTTTTCAATCTAATAAATGTTCGAAGAAGCGACTCTAAGGTTAAAGAATATTTTTGAAAAAATATGAAATAAAAATAAATAAAAAACATTTTTTTTTCATTATTTTTTTTTCCATTTTTTGTTTTAGGTTTCACTTTAAAATTAGAAATTAATTGTGTCCTAACATTCTTGCGTGTCAACATATATGTTTGTCTTTTTCACGTTCTCACGTCTGTTTCACTTTTTTTTTTTTTAAACATTTTTAAATTATATAAATACGGTGAAGTACATTATTTCAGATATATTATGTAGGTTAATATTTTATGTTAATTCATGTAATATAAATTAATTCAGTTTTTATTTGTTATTATCTATTCTGTCATTACTAGTTATATCATAAATAAAACAACAAATCACAAAAATTATTAATACATAAAGAAAATTAAAACAAAAAAATGAGCTTTTTTTCCAACTATCTTGGAAAAGTAAAAAAAAACAACGTTTTTCCTAATTTTTACTATCATCATGTACAGAAACAATTTGCGTTTATATATTACTATAAGTAATATATATCATCATATCAACATATTTATCTGTTCCAAAAAATGTATATATAAATATAGATAGTTACGTACAAATATGTGCTTAAATAGATATTTTAATACATGCATTTATCGGGTTCAATATTTTATCATCAGGCGAAAATATTTTTTTTTCTTTGAAAACGTTTATCTAAAATATATACTCTCATTTGAACAATCATTTTGTAATTAATATATAAATATGTCATGATATGAAATACTCAGAAAATATATGCAATTAATTGAAAATTTAGACGATATCTAAATAAACACATTTAAACTTATTAGTTCCCCATCATACTATAGGTATGGGGAACTTAGGTAATCGTGAAAATTTTCGACCTCGGTTTTTTGACTTTTCTACACGTTTTCAGGTGTGAGGAATCCGAAAATGACAAAATTTGTATGGTGTCTGTCTGTAGTGTGTCTGTTAGTCCGTTAGTCCGTTAGTTCGTTAGTTTGTTAGTCTGTGTACACGATATCTCAAGAACAAATTATCGCAGAGAGGTCAGATCAGTTTTAAAATGTTACTTTCGACACTGGCAAGAACCCTATTCATTTGCAACATTCGATTTTAAAAACTTCGCAAGTTATTAGAAATTTATGATTTTCTTAACATGGGAGAATAGGACAAAAATTCACTTAAACGTGCATTAAATAGAAACTTTTTACTGTAAAATTGTCAGACCAGTTTTAAAATATCAGTTTTGATGCCGGAATGAACATCAGTAACTATAAATATGCTTCTTTGAAAATTTCGCAAGTTATTGGAAATTTACGAATTTCTTAACATGGTGGTATAGGGCGAAATTTCACATAAACGTCAATTTTGAGAGATATTTTCATCGTAAAAATGTCAGAGTACTTTTGAAATATTATTTAGGACACTGGCATGAATATTGATGACTATGAATTTTCCAATATAAAAATTTCGTAAGTTATTGGAAATTTACGAATTTCTTATCACAATAGAATAGGGCAAAATTTTACACAAACGTCAAATCTTGAGGGATATTTTCATCGTAAAGATGTCAAACCACTTTTGAAATATTATGTACGATACTTACATAAATACCAGAGTATGAATTTTCCAATTTAAAAAAATCGTAAGTTATTTGGAATTTACGATATACTTAAAATGGCAGAATAAGGCAAAATCGAGCACAAACGTCCATTTTGAGGATCATAAATATATCAGACAATTTCAAAGTAACATTTATGATACTTGAATGAACATGATTGACTACAAATATTCTAATGGGAAAATTTCGTAAGTTATTCGAAATTTAAGATTTTATCAACATAGCAAAATGTTGCGATATTTCATATAAATATGCATTTTTGGGATTGTTGCATTGGAAATATTAGCATGAAAAATAAACTACGAAATTGATCCCAATAAAATAAATTAATAGATTAGAATAAGATAAATATGTTGAACTGAATGGTGGGTAGCCTATTAGGTGAGGATTTCGTTCTGTCATTGTGCCAAGCGTTTGGTCAAATTCATTTCTCTTAACATGAATATAATATGTCCTGTACAAGAAATTTATGAGAACATACATATGATGGGGAACTGAGGAGAGTCCATCTATGCCAACTAGTTTTAAATTGTCATTATTAAAATTATACACACATAAAGATTAAATTATGAAATGGGATAGGTAGTTGAAAAGTTAAAGAATCTATGTAAACTGCATGAATTTTCGCTCTTCTGATAAATTTACTCTAAAAATTGAGTTGTTTGGACATAAATTTCTTAAGAATGTGTTACTTTTAATTATATTTTTTAATGCTGATTAAGATACTTTAGTGGCGTAAGCAAAGTTAAACAATATTTTTAGCCTAAAAATAAATAAAATAAATAAATAAATAAAATTAAATTCGAAAGGAAAAGGAAACTATAAAATTTTGAAATAGTTTTCGGATGTGCTATATATTTGAACACATTTTCTTAAAAAACAATATATATATATATATATATATTACATTATTTGAAATTAGTTAATAATTATTATTATTATTATTTTAAGTTTCTAATAATTGGGGAGTATTATAATAGAGGCCACTAAAGGGATTTATCTGCAATTTTTCAGTTATATTATTCTGTGAAAAATTTCATAAAAAAATTTTCTTCTACAAAATAAATAAATGAGTCACAGAAAATTCATATTGTAGGGATGGAACACGGGCGCAGAATTCATACCACTATCAATGAAAGAAAATTTTCTACTTCTTAAATCAACGATATTACAGGTAGAGAAATTTCTTAAACAGATTCCGGTATGAATTCTGCGCTCGTGTTCCATCCCTGATATTGTCAAACTTCATTATTAAAACCAACAGCCTTTAATATATAAGAATGATCTGTCAAGAACCCATTGTAACTTTAAACACTTAGTTACAGTTTTTAATTTTGTTAAAAATAAGCTTATTATTTTACGCCTGAATAACATAAAATAACTTTTTGATCTTTAGCAATTTTTTTAAAAGAATCCAAAAGCCACATTTACTTTGTTCAAAACAATGGCAAAAAGAACAAAGGAAAAAATGAATTAATTTATTTGTAAAGAAACACTAAAACATAAAAAAAGTGAGAGAGAGAGAAACTGAAAAAAAAACAGACCTTTTTTTTTTTTTTTAATATATTTATTTTTTATCAATTGTTCTTTAAGAATAAAATAATAATTTGGGGTTTCATTTACACGACTTTCTTTTGCTCTGCATTTCATTAAGTATAGATTGTAGATTAATTCATAATAAGTTAATATATTAATTTTCGATCTGCTCTAAAAATAATCTAAAATAAGTTTTGGACAAGTTTTATCTGACACATAATTCTGTGTGATCGGGGCGCACGTACTCTCAACCCACCGTTCATTTATAGTGTCTACATTTATTTATTAATTTTTTTCGAATCAAAGATGTTATTAATTTGCTTTTCAAACTCGCCAATCTTGATCAAATTTTTGGAATGGAAACATAATACAAACTTCAAAATTACGAGTTTGAATAATCTGCAATTATTTGTTTTTAAATTATGCCGATAAGAGGTATACATACAGACCAACCGCTAAAATATGGACTTTTGCCTTCAGGAAAACTTGAAACGTGAGATTATGCAAAAAAGCATAGTTAAAAAATAGAACTCGAAAGAATTACTTTCTTTGCAATACAGATATGAAAAATTAATTTTCTTTCCTGAGCAGTGTTTGTCGAAATGTAACAAAGCATTTCCACCAATTTACATTAAGTAAGGAATAACGCTTAGCTTAATAATACAATGAAGAATGTTTTTCATTATTTTTTTTATTATTTCCCTTTCATAATGATCTAAAAACAACTTTCAAAGGCTATATTATATTCTTTTTACTTCCTTTATTTTTATAGATTTCATTATAAGTTTTTTTCAAAAACTAGCCCATTTTGTCTAAAATTCTAGATGTTTTTATAAATATACAAGCATATATATACGTCTATACAGAGAGAGAGAGAGAGGGGAAGAGAGTTGTGGGAATGGAACTAGAGAATCAAGGTTAAATTAGATTTATTATATATGATTTTCCTAATAGCGTGAATCGAGTCTAATGTGAAACAGGAAATAAAACTAAAGAGAGGGAAAAAAAGGTTGGAATAAATGTAACTGCAGACTCCGAGAAGGAAATTACTACAAATGAATTATTGTAAATCAGTTTCGTGTAGGAAGCAAATAAGAAGCATTTTTTTTTTTTTTTTTTTTTTTTTAAATCTTTAATTATTTTTAATGAAAACGTAAACTAGTCATAAGTACATCTAAAACAAAACTAATAATAAAATTTAAACTAATATGTAAAAATAATAAATGTAAATGGTATTGTTTTAAATTACAATATATTATTTAGCATATATAAAATGTCTAACAGTTTTGAAAATTGTTTTCAGAAAGAATCAACATAAGTAACTATAAAATATTTGTAACAAAACTATACTACATATAATTGTAAACATGTATGCTTTTCATTGTCAGAATAAAGTATTATGAAAAGTATTAAAAAGATTGGCAAATTCCTTCAAGCAATGACATATTTTAAATAAAATTCTA